>CM050689.1:1670850-2297548 GCA_027574665.1 Rhynochetos jubatus | reverse complement strand
CTTTCCTTTCCTTTCCTTTCCTTTCCTTTCCTTTCCTTTCCTTTCCTTTCCTTTCCTTTCCTTTCCTTTCCTTTCCTTTCCTTGCCTTTCCTTGCCTTTCCTTTCCTTGCCTTGCCTTGCCTTGCCTTGCCTTGCCTTGCCTTGCCTTTCCTGCCTTGCCTTGCCTTGCCTTGCCTTGCCTTGCCTTTCCTTTCCTTTGCTTTCCCTTCCTTTCTTTTCCTTTCCTTTCGTTGCCTTGCCTTGCCTGCCTTGCCTTGCCTTCCCTTGCCTTCCCTTGCCTTGCCTTGCCTTGCCTTGCCTTGCCTTGCCTTGGCTTGCCTTCCCTTGCCTTGCCTTGCCTTGCCTTGCCTTGGCTTGCCTTCCCTTGCCTTGCCTGGCCTTGCCTTGCATTGCTTCGCCTCGCCTCGCTATTCCTCTTCCTTTCCTTTCCTTTCCTTTCCTTTCCTTTTCCTTTCCTTTCCTTTCCTTTCCTTTCCTTTTTCCTTTCCTTTCCTTTCCTTTCCTTTCCTTGCCTTGCCTTGCCTTGCCTTGCCTTGCCTTGCCTTGGCCTTGCCTTCCCTTCCCTTCCCTTCCCTTCCCTTCCCTTGCCTCGCCTCGCCTCGCCTCGCCTCGCCTAGCTTTTCCTTTCCTTTCCTTTCCTTTCCTTTCCTTTCCTTTCCTTTCCTTTCCTTTCCTTTCCTTTTCCTTTCCTTTCCTTTCCTTTCCTTTCCTTTCCTTTCCTTTCCTTGCCTTGCCTTGCCTTGCCTTGCCTTGCCTTGCCTTGCCTGCCCTGCCTTGCCTTGCCTTGCCTTTCCTGCCTTGGCTTGCATTGCCTCGCCTCGCCTTGCCTCGCCTTGCCTCGCCTTGCCTCGCCTTGCCTGCTGTGCTGGGTTCAGTCAGGAAAGGGCTAACTCCCTTTACTCTGGTTGCCAAGGAACTCCGTTGCTGGACAGTAAGTGAAAACATTGATAAGGCCTCAGCTGGTGCTGGGGATGGCCTGTACTGAACTCAAGGTCTTTTGTCCGCTTCGGATACTGTAGCAGACCCAGACTAACCGAGGAAGTATTTCATCCCATAGTCCGTCATGTTCCGGTCTCTTTGGGGTGGGGAAGAGGGTCCGGTAGCCATTACTCTTCTGTCTCTCTCCCTTGCTCGTCTCTCCGGGGCACTTGCTAACCCTCCTGCGTTAGCTGCTTTGCTACACTCCTGTGCTGGCTCATTCGTGTGGGAGATGGTGGGTTGTTTTTGTCTTTTCTGACCGTGTTATCAGTGGATAAGGTTTGCTCGGAATCTGCTGCGTAGGCTCCCGGTCTCCAGCCTTCAGGCCGCGGCCTCTCGGGCTGCGATCGACTCTCGGGCTGTGGGTCTCGGGCTCTCGGGGTCTGATTTTCATCCCTCAACATCTGGGTGTGCATTGGTCAGTGGATGGTGGGAAATTGTATCATATTGTATGTATTGTACTGTATGTTTCATTTTCTACTATTTTAAGTATTTATTAGCAGTAGTACCTGTATATATTGATTTAGATTTAATTAGTAAATAGTTCTTATCTCAATTTTACGAGCTTCCTTATTTCTTTTTTCCTCCGATTCTTCCCCTCCACTGGAGGAGGGGAGGGGGATTTGTGAGAGCGGCTTCATGGTATTTTGCTAGCCGGAATTAAACCACGACAGTCCTTTTTGGCGCCCAACGTGGGGCTCGAAGGGTTGAGATAGGAACAGATCTGATTACTGTGTGTGTTAAAGCAGATTGTGTGGTAAGTATTGGTTACAGAGATGTTGTGGTGGTTGGTCAGCACGTTAAGTTCTTGGATCTTTAAGTGGATGATAGAAAGGTGGGATTTACTGCCTTGGGGTGCTCCTTATGATACTGATGATGTATGGTCTGACCAGATTGAAGAGTCTGATTTGGCTGGTCTGTATATTACTGGTTTGGGGAATAATCATGTATCTGTATGCAGTACTGGCAGCGTTTGCATGTTTCTCATGTAATGTCATAGGGACTTTCACTAATTATACCTTTTCCCTTTTCACTTCTGGGGACACAGCCTGTAGAGGAGAAATCATTTAGTGGGTTGCATGTGAAGGAATTATTCAGTTGGGTGGATATGTGGAAATTATTCCAATTTTCTCCCTCTTCTCTATGGTCAATGGCTCGAGTGTATGAGTATTTGGGAAATTTTTCATGGTCTCGGGGTGACCTGTGGTTAGTGATCAGCACATTTCTGAATGTTCTTGTGCTCTTGTGTAAAGTTAAAGAAATGTTTTGGAATACTGCCCCATCTGCTACTGGTGTTTGGGGAAGAGGCAGGCCCTGTGTGCCGGCTTCATCCCCCATGGCTACATCACCGCTCACAAGTAGCCCATCCTCTGCACCGACTCCACCCCCACGGCGACGTAAACGCCCCTTGACAGACACTACAGCCACTGCACCGCCTGCGCCACCCTCCACCCCTGCAGCAACATCAACTCTTCTCGATGGACACTGCAGCCACTGCACCGCCTGCGCCACCTATACCTCCGCGGCGATGGCAACTCCCCTCGACAGATGCGGCAGCCACTGCACCCTCTGCGCCAGCTCCACCTCCCACTGTGGTTCCACCTCCCACAACAGTTCCACTTTCTGCTGCAGTTCCAGCTCCCAGTGTGGTTCCACCTCCTGCTGCAGCTCTGCCTCCCAGTGTGGTTCTGCCTCCCACTGCGGCTCCACCTCCCACAGCAGCTCCGCCTCCTGCTGCAGCTCCACCTCCCACAACAGCCCTACACACTGCAGGGTGCAATGCAGCCGTGCAGACCCCTGTGTGGTACTGCCAGCATCAACCAGCACCAGTGTTAGTTGACCCAGTACAGAAAAAGAAATGGAAGCGTAAATCAGGGCGTCTGGTACAGGTCGATGGGGAGACAGCAGGGTCATCCCAAGGGGCAGTGACAGGGGACAGAGGATGAGAGTGATGCAGATATAACCATGCGATCTTTAGCCTTGAAGGAGCTCCGGGATAGCCGGAGAGACTTTGGCCGTCAGCAAGGTGAACATGTTATTACCTGGCTGCTCCGCTGCTGGGATAACGGGGCCAGTAGCATTGACTTAGAGGGCAGAGAAGCCAAGCAGCTGGGGTCACTTGCTAAAGAGAGTGGCATTGACAGAGGAATTGGGAGGGAGACACAGAATGTAAGCCTCTGGAGGAGGCTTCTGGATGGTGTGAGGGAAAGGTATCCCTTTAAGGAAGACATGCCATATCACGTACACAGATGGACCACCATGGAGGAAAGCTATCCAGTACGTGAGGGAACTAGCTGTGCTAGAGTTAGTTTATCGTCATGATGGGAGGATAGATCGCAGATAGAATCAGGTGCACACGACCCATGTGGCGGAAGTTAATGGAAGTTCCTTGCCTTGCCTTGCCTTGCCTTGCCTTGCCTTGCCTTGCCTTGCCTTTCCCTTCCCTTCCCTTGACCTGCCTCGCCTCGTGACGTGGTTTCACGACTAGCCTATTCTACCACTTCCGCCCCCCCCCCCACACACACACCTCCTCCCGGTAGGAAGGGTCAGAAGAACAAACCAGGAAAAGCCCGTAGGAGTTGAGATAAGAACTATTTAATTATATAAATGAAACTTAGGAGGCTACTAACAATGCTAGTGGTAATGAGTAATTTAAGGAACGGAGGAAGAGGGTAGAACAAATGATACAGGATCCCACCCCAAGAAGGGAAAAAGGAAAGAAAACCCACCCGAAGGGAGCAAACCCCCCACGAAACTGCCCGGGTGCCGAGAGAGTAAGAAAGAGAGAGAAAAAAAAACTTTCAAATCCCGACTCCTAGACCGATCTGCCCGGCAAAAGACGCTCCCTCTGTGCTGAGCACCCAGCACTCGCCATGAGGTCCCCACAACAAAGAAACCCCCAGCCCCCTTGGCTGGAAGCCCCCTTGGACTTGGTCATGCCTAGCTGTAACCCTTTCCACCCACATCCCCACTCCCTCCCCTCCAGTTCTGCAGTGCCACAGGCACCGGCTGTCACCACCTATCCAGCTTGATGTATTATTGGGTGAAGCAAAATATAAACTAACTGGTACAAAACTAAAAGACAAGCATCTATTTGGTTTTTGACATACTTAAGGGAAAGTCTCGGTACAGTAATTTCAAAACAACAATTTATAGAGATGGATGTCATCACAACAGTTAAAACAATGATATATCTGAGGTAATGTTATCTGTATACCAAATATAAAAATATTTTAATATTGTTATTAAAGAATATTTAGTAACAAAAAAATTAAAGATTCTTTAGCAAAGAAAAAGGATCTCTAATGCTTTATTAGCTATTCCCTTTACAAACATACTGCTGTGAAAGGGACCTAAACCTTTAACTTTTCTTACCTGTTCAATCAAATGTGTAAAATTCTCAAAAAATAGTTGCCTGTACTTTCCTATTCACAGAAGACATTATTAAACCTTCATTTCTATGATTAAGTAACAGGTTATCTTTGTCATATTTCATGTGATGATGACAATCTAACAAGGATGCGTTTATCAGTCAGAACGTATGTTATTTAGGCAAGCTATATCACAAGCTCCCTTGCTCAGTGGGGATGGTTTTAAGAGACAGGAGAAATTAAAAAAAATAAAATAATGCAGGTAAGAGCACAGAAGGAAAATTCAGAGGAAGTGAAGTTGTTTATAGGGTTTTGCCATACTGGGCACAAGGCATTAATATCAATATTACAAAACACTTGGCCATGTTTATCCTTCTTTTATGTCAAAAGACATCCATCTACACAATTAAGAAAGCATCACCAGCTATATTACCTTATTGTTACTAGACTTTCCTTTGCATCTGCTTTTATGCAACTATTATATTGCTAAATGTAAACCATCTGTGTAAGTTTATTATGAAAAAGCTATCACCCTGACACTTCAGACGTATACATGCTAACATGTTCTAAAAATGCAACTGTATCTGTTAATCTCAATTTAATAATTGAATTATGGGGACTAACAGATCAGGTAACAGTTATCTTGCTCAGAAAAAAGCAGCCAGGAAGCAACATATGCCAATATAGTATAATCCTGCTAGCAATCTAGTGGTGCTGTTTAATCACAAGAGCATTTTGGGTGCAGTGTCATCTTACTGTTGTGATATGTAATGAACATCTCTTCAAATAAATATCTTGATATATTTATGGTTTTAGTATGTATTTATTCAGAGTTCCCTTATTGTCTTTTCAGATGTACACCTATGGAGCTGTGCAAAAAGTCATAACAGGATGTACTTTGGGGAAACACTAATACGTGCACAGTTTAGAGAGTTAGCAATACAAAAACAATATAAAATTCAGTCCAGGAAAAGAGAGTTTAAGACTGCTTTGAAATAACTTGTGCTAACTGCATGAAGTTCAGCAAGGCCAAGTGCAAGGTCTTGCACCTGGGTCGGGGCAATCCCAAATACAAGTACAGACTGGGAGGAGAATGGATCGAGAGCAGCCCTGGGGAGAAGGACTTGGGGGTACTGGTGGATGAAAAGCTGGACATGAGCCAGCAGTATGTGCTGGCAGCCCAGAAAGCCAATCGTATCCTGGGCTGTATCAGGAGAAGGGTGGCCAGCAGGTTGAGGGAGGTGGTTCTCCCCCTCTACTCTGCTCTTGTAAGACCCCACTTGGGAGTACTGTGTCCAGCTCTGGAGCCCTCAACATAGGAAGGATATCGACCAGCTGGAGTGAGTCCAGAGGAGGCCACGAAGATGCTCAGAGGGCTGGAGCACCTCTCCTATGAAGAAAGGCTGAGAGAATTGGGCTTGTTCAGCCTGGAGAAGAGAAGGCTCCAAGGAGACCTTATAGCAGCCTTCCAGTACCTGAAGGGGGCCTACAAGAAAGCTGGAGGGGGTCTTTTTACAAGGGCCTGTAGTGACAGGACAAGGGGTAATGGGTTGAAATTGAAAGCGGGTAGATTTAGATTAGTTATCAGGAAGAAATTCTTCATGGAGAGTGTGGTGAAGCGCTGGAAGCAATAATTTTGTGCCGGCATAAAGTTCTGGGTTTACTAACAACCTTCTCTAAACACATGGCAAAGTAGGAAAAAGAAATCCTTCAGGAACAACATCATTAATTCTTTTTATATTAAGAATGAGAAAGGGTCAATGAGTATTTCCTACTACTCCAAACACTCAGGAATTAGTTTTTCCACTGAATTCCAGCTCACTTGTTGCATGGTTGATGGATGACATCAAGAGAGCTAACCAGCAAGAACGTGGTCACAAAAGTGTGACATGTTTTTTCCCAGTCAACAAGGGCCTTTTTAAAGAAAAAAAGAAAGCCACATGTCCTGGTTTAACTCCAGCTAGCAAAATACCACGAAGCCGCTCTCACAAATCCCCCTCCCCTCCTCCAGTGGAGGGGAAGAATCAGAGGAAAAAGAAATAAGGAAGCTCATAAAATTGAGATAAGAACTATTTACTAATTAAATCTAAATCAATACATACAGGTACTACTGCTAATAAATACTTAAAATAGTAGAAAATGAAACATAGAGTACAATATATACAATATGATACAATATGATACAATTTCCCACCATCCACTGACCAATGCACACCCAGATGTTGAGGGATGAAAATCAGACCCCGAGAGCCCGAGACCCACAGCCCGAGAGCGATCGCAGCCCGAGAGCCGCAGCCTGAAGGCCGGAGCCCGGGAGCCTACGCAGCAGATTCCGAGCAAACCTTATCATGGATAACACAGCCAGAAAACTCAAAACAATCCACCAACTCCCACACGAAGGAGCCAGCACAGGAGTTGGCAAAGCAGCTAACGCAGGAGGGTTAGCAAGTGCCTGGAGAGACGAGCAAGGGAGTAAAGGAGAGAGAGTAATGGGAAGAGTAATGGCTACCGGACCCTCTTCCCCACCCAAAGAGACCGGAACATGACATACTATGTGATGAAATACTTCCTTGGTTAGTCTGGGTCTGCTACAGTATCCGAAGCGGACAAAAGACCTTGAGTTCAGTACAGGCCATCCCCAGCACCAGCTGAGGCCTTATCAATGTTTTCACTTACTGTCCAGCAACAGAGTTCCCTGGCAACCAGAGTAAAGGGAGTTAGCCCTTTCCTGACTGAACCCAGCACACCACATTAATGAGCAACTTCAACACTGTACATAAAATATATTGAAGTGCAGAAAGAACAAAGCAGCTGGGGTTAGTGACCAATGAAGCAGCCAAACAAAGTGCATAAGAGATTGAAATCTGCAATGATGTTCTCTACTATTTCATGAGAAAATAGTGGTGCATAACTAGAATACATTAATGTAAAATAATTAAGCTGTCCTACCTCTTCAATTTCCTTTGTGAAGCATGTTAGAAAAAGTGTATAATTTATGAAACTCAGCATGTTAGATTTTTACTGAAATTGTAATATGTGTATGTATTAAAAAAAAGTAAGTAGATATGCTTGATCATTAAGGAAAACATGAAGACAGTTCTCTGTTAGTCTTTTTAGCTAGATTTTATCTTTAGAAGCCAAGAGTTGTTCTTCTGACTACCCAAGTCATCTGCAACAGTTAAAAGCATTATTAAACTTGTTCATGTTCCCTTCCCCCCAGCTCCCAGACTCTGTAGAGACAGTATTCAACTGCCTTACTTATTTCAGAATGGGTAACAATTGTGCACAACTCATATTTTAAATAAATTCCTTCCAACAATTTCAGTAAATATGGAAAATGGCAAGTACGTGATTTTTAAACAAAACCTATATAAAACAGTACATTAATGGGGACTGAATGAATCACTACAAAAAGATTGGCCTCCAGAATAATATAAATACTTGACAACATTACCTCTTTTATATCAACTTTAGCTTGCTGCAGTTTATCAGGTCTGTTGGCAAGTTGTAGCTTTGCTTCAGCTTCATGCTTTTTTTGTAAAGTGACCTGAGCATCTTGCCATTTCTGCCAGCATTTCATTCGATGATCACACACACCCTATACTTATGGGAGTTTATTAAGCAATTGCAATTGTTAAAGCTATCTAAATTCCTGTTAGTAAAAGATATTTCTGGATAAAACTGGAACAAGTGTACTCAAAAGAAACTTCACTGTGTCTTGGATTTCATTTGACAGCATACCTGCACAGCTAAATATCATCTCAAAATAACAGAGGGCATTCAAGAAGCTTCTTTAGAACAGACAGGGAGATCACTTACCAATTACTATCACAGGCAAAACTGATTATTTTATTGACAATTAAAAATAGAGTAGGATGGTGAGAAACAAAGACAAAAACTAAACCACCTTTCCCTCACCCATCCCTTCTTCCCAGGCTCAACTTCACTCCTTCAGTCCCAGCTTCTCTACCTCCCACGTGCCTAAGCAGCACAGGAGGAATGGAGGGGCACAGTCAGTCCATAATAGTTCCTCTCTGTCACTCCTTCTTCCTCACACTTTTCTACTGCTCCGGCATGAGTTCTTCCCCTGGGACTTCAGTCCTTCAAGAATTGCTCCTGCATGGTCTCCTCTCCACAGGCCACAGTTCCCATCAAGAGCCTGTTCTCGTGTGGGTTCTCCAGGACTGCAGCTTCCTTCAGGGCATATCCATTTGCTTGGGTGTGGTTCTTTCCACAGACTTCAGGGGAATACCTGTTCCAGCATCTGGAGTACCTCCTCCCCCTCCTTCTTCTCTGACCTTGGTGTCTGCAGGATTGCTTCTTACTCTTCCCCCTCACACACTCTACTGAGCAGCAATTTGTCCTTTCTTAAATATGTTTTCACAGAGGTACCACCAGCTTTGCTGACTGGCTCACCTCTGACCAGCAGTGGGTCCATTGGGGAGCTGTATGGCACAGGACAGACACTGGCCTCTTCACACAGAGGCCACCCATGCAACCCCCCTGCTATCAAAACCTTGACAGGTAAACCCAATACAACCCCTCCCCATGTCAAAACCTAATCATGCGGTATTCCAAAATTGAATACTTTAATGAGATGTTGATCCACAAGATATATCTGTTGCTTATTTATTGAAACTATTGGTTATCTAATATGGCCAAATGATGTTCTTGAAAACCTTTTATGAGCATACCACAAAAAAATCAGTTTCCTGAAAGAAACATGTACAGCATACTAACTAGTATGGTGTCCCTAAATGCTCTGCACAATTAATATTGCTCTAATTAGCATATATTCACCATTTTGATTTTATCTGGATCCTATTAATCCATGCCCAATTTTTGCCACAACAATTTTTTATCATGGGAATAATTGATCATGGATTCATTCATTTTACTTGATTGGAATTTCAGGCAAAACCTCAGCAAATCTTAACTGCGTAATGAAGCGTGCAAATGCATACAAACATTCATAGAATCATAGAATGGTTTGGGTTGGAAGGGACCTTAAAGATGATCTAGTTTCAACTCATCTGCCATGGGCAGGGATACCTTCCACTGGATCAGGTTACTCAAAGCCCCATCCAACCTGGACATTTACCTTAAATATACAAACTGCAAAGTGTGATCCTAAACACAAAAATTAAGCATTTTTCCTAGCAATACTTACTTTTACTGCAGCAATAAGATGAATGTAGTCACCAAGCAGTTCTGAGAACACATAAAAATCAGCAAAAGCTTGTTCTTGATGCAACTGATCTATCTTCTCCTCAACCTCTGCAAGCTGAGACAAAGCTCTAGATAGAGCAGCGTGGTCCTCAGAATTACCTAGCATGGCAGCACTTTTAGCAAAGGCAGCTGTGTTGGCTGAAAGCTTTGAAATAGAGGAATGACATCCAGTACAGTTAAGTTACTTTGTTATGTTACTCTTCAAGATACATCAAAAGCAAGCAGACCTCTGCCCTACAGCAACCCTAACTTTTCCAACTGAAATATACAAACTATGTTTCCCAAGCTCACAATAAAATACACAAGGAGATCACAATGAAACCACATTTAGGAGAACATAGTGCACCCAAAACTCTCCAACATCAGTAAATGATTTGCTGAACCTGTTGTGTGATGCCTATTGTGTCTTGCAAAACACACGGAAGAAACTGTCAGTATTATCCAACTGCTTCGTTCAGAAAAAGGCACGTGACTTTGTGGCTGACATCCATGAAGCTGAAGTTCTGAGCTTATTCATTAACAAACACTTAGGCAACTGTCTTATCAAACCTCATGTTAAGTCATCATGTACAATGTTAATTCCTATGAAAGACCTTTGAACAAAATCTCATTGTAATCCAACTTAGTTAAGAATTGAAAGCACAGGTTTGTTTATAACTGTGCTGCTTTTGCATAATCATCAGAACCATGACACTGGTGTTCTACAGAAATATTTGAGTAAGAAAAGACTTCAGATATTTAAAACTATCACAATTTAAATTGCCACTCTAAAAAAAGCATTTCTTGATATCAAAGATCAGGTGTCAAAACAGCAGTAATCAGACACATTCCCATTTTCATTGCTTCTTAAAATACTCTTTAACCTTGAGGACATATGATCTCAGAGGCATCTGCCTGTACAGAGAATAATTCCTGGTAGAGGTATGAGGAAGCAACTTGAGACACATTCACGTACTTTTAAAAGGCCGGAGTTGAAAGGTGACCCCATGCTTAAACACAATGCATCTGTGTGAAGAATATAAATGATTACTGCTCCTTAGCCTAAAGTCACGTATTGTTCTAAGTAGCCGACCTATTGTTTAAATTTATGAGGAACTCGGCATGGAAGGCATGTCTCCTAAACCACCAAGATAAGCTGAGCTGCAAGGCAGGCAAAAGGGACTGGCCCAAGCTGGATTTTATTTATGCAAAAGCCAAGTAGAAGGAAAGGTCGAAGGATTGTTTGTGAAGAAGACTCGGAGCCTTCATCAAAAGACCCCAAAAGACCACCGCCAGGAAGCACTGCGCATGTGCCGGGAGGAGGAGACGTAGGCATATGAGTTTGAGGAAAATTATAATAGTCCCTCTCTTTCTGGGAAATAAATGAATATCCATGTATGAAAAGGGAATAAAAATTTTGCAAATGTGATGACAGGTACACATTTTTGGTGGAGCGATCCCCAGTGTGTCCAGCACTGCAATAAAGAATACCTGCTTAATAGTCACATCAACTATTGAGTTTTGATTTCATGGCGTCATTCTGGCGACCCAGATGGGACTTCTCTCTTCGGCTGCAGGATCCTCTGGGAACAGGACTCCCTAGGGTGCCCCCAGGATTTCCCGGAGGGACTCCTCGACTCACACAGCTCATTGCAGGAACAGACAAAGACCCCTGGAGACGAAAGGTATTCTTTCTTTGATATTTGTTTTGTAAAGGCTAGCCGTTTGGAAGGTACCCACAAGATGCAGGAGACGTCCTACGCAGGGCACCGTATGCCAGGTTACTAGTACCTAGGAGCATAACTGGGTAATTGGATATTGAATTTTGGGGTTTATGATACAGCAATCGGTTGTTACGGTAACAATTACCAGGTTGTGTTTGTAATAACTGGTAACATAAAAGTGTGAAAGCTGTGTGGTTGAGACGCTGCGAAGCGAGTGCGGAGTTCTGATCCGCAGTTCCATCTCCCCATGAGGGGCTCGGCTGGAGATGAACAAAGTGAAAGACTTTTTATTAAAATGGGTGGACAACATAGCGGGGGCGTTTTGAAGAAGAGCCCTCTGGGATGTATATTAGCACACTGGAAAGATATAGGGGGTCCACCTGGAGGAAATGTAAATAAGAAAACTTTGATTCAGTATTGTAATCAGTGGTGGCCATTGCATACATTGGATGATGCAGAAAAGTGGCCTCTCAATGGAACACTGAATTATAACACAATATTACAGTTAATGTTGTTTCTGAGAAGGAAAGGAAAATGGGATGAAGTAATGTATGCTGATATGTTTTTCACCTTGCGAAATCACCCTGAGTGGCAGCAGGAATGTGGGATTAATACCCCGCCTCAGGACCCTTTAGTTTTAGCACTAGAAAAAGATCAGAACCGACCAAGGATTCGGAGATGTTGCTCCGCGTGTAGTATTGGGCAAAGGTGTTTAAAGATAACTGCTACTAAGAAGCCTGGTGAGGAAACTCCTGTACCTCCTGAGGATTTGAGTTATCCTTTCCTATTACCACCACCACAGCATTCTCCTCCCCACTCCCCCCAGCCCCAACTAAAGCCCCAGGAACCCTTTCCCTCACCTCCACCTTCCAAAGTAGGGGAGGATGTGCAAGGGGCAGCAGAAGGTTCCTCTCCTGTGGCTGGCAGAACAAGGAGCCACACTCAAAGTGGACCGCAGCTTTTAGCCCCATTGCAGGAGGTAATGGGGCCAGGTGGCCCAGCTAAAGTAAAGATTCCCTTTTCTACGGCTGATTTAGATGCTTGGAAAGAAGTAGTGAAGGGTTATTGGGAAGATCCAACTCAGGTAGCAAAGCGATTTGAGCTGATTGTGAAAAATCACGATCCTGACTGGGCTGATGTAGATTTAATGTTGGGAGAAATGACTGAGACAGAAAAGCAACTGGTTTTGAAGACTGCTCGAACTCATGTTCAGGCCCAAATTACTGGGGGAACGCTTCAGGGAAACGTGGATTACCACGTTCCCCTGAATGATCCGTCTTGGGATCCTAATAGCCTAAATGATTATGGGAGGTTAAGGAGATATCGAGAGTGGGTAAAATTAGGGCTGGAAAATGCTGTCCTGCAAGATATAAATTATTCTGCCTTGTATGTTATTAAGCAAGGACCAAGGGAGACCCCTACTGAATTTTTGGACAAATTGTGGAATACTATGAGAAAATTTACTAATATGGATCCATCCTCGGAAATGGGGCAGCAACAGCTAGTCACTTGGTTTCTTGGGCAATATCTACCACGGATATTAGAAGGAAACTTCAGAAACTCAAAGAACCTGATATCCGGGACTTAGAAAAGTTGCTTGAAGAAGCCTGGCGAATTTTCAGAAATCGTGAGGAGGTAGAAAGAGGGATGCTGTCAAAGGTTATAACTACTGCGACTATAGCAGCTCTAGAGCAAAGGGGAGAGGGAAATAGAGAGGGATTTAGGAGTAGAGGAAGAGGACGAGGGGGAGGAAGAGGAGGGTTTAGGACTGTCTTGGGGGAGAATCAATGCACATATTGCAAAAAAGATGGACACTGGAAAAATGAATGCCCCAAATTGCAGGGGAGACCACATGCAGTGGTTGCTGCTGTGGAGACAGATTGACAGGGACCTGGGGCATCTACCCTAGCGGATCCACTGGTTACCTTAAAGCTAGGGAATCAGGAAAAGGAGGTGGAATTTTTAATAGACACTGACACATCGTTTTCTGTCTTAAATCAGGAATTAGTACCTGTGAGCAAAGATTTTGTAAATGTTGTAGGAGCTACTGGTCAACAGAAAAGGTCATATTTTTTAAAATCGCTCAAGTTCCAGATAGGAAAGCAATTTGGATTGCATCAGTTTCTCTGCCCAATTCCCCAAAGCCACTCCTGGGGAGAGACCTATTGGAACAATTGGAGGCCAAAACAGAGTTTAAGCAGGGAAAAGTGGAGCTTAGGGTGAACGATGAACAATTAATAAAAGTTTTGAGCTTATCTATTCTAGAACAAACTCAAGCAGAAAATACTACTTCCGAGTGGACAGAAATTGTGAATCGAGTGGACAGAAATTGTGAATCAAGTGTACCCTGGAGTGTGGGCAGCCATTAGGGATGCCAGGAAGAGCAAAGAATGCTAAGCCAGTAGTGGTAGAACTAAAGGAAGGAGTTAGCCCAGTGAGGCAGTGACAATACCCCCTGAGGCTAGAAGATAGGAAAGGAATAGAAGGACCAATTAATAATTTTCTGCAGCAGGGATTATTAGTCGAATGTGAGTCAGAATATAACACCCCCATCCTCCCAGTGAAAAAGCCTGATGGAACATATAGATTAGTTCAGGACTTGTGAGCAATTAACCATACTGTGAAGGACCTGCATCTGGTGGTAGCCAACCCATATACCTTACTAGCCAAGCTAAAGGGGGAACAAGAATGGTTCACAGTAACAGACCTCAAAGATACCTTTTTCTGTCTGCCTTTGGCCTCAAAGAGTCAGTAGTTGTTTGCTTTTGAGTGGGAAAATCCCACTATGGGATGGAGAGCTCAGTTAACCTGGACAACGTTACCCCAAGGATTTAAAAATAGCCTTACTATCTTTGGAAATCAACTAGCCCGAGAACTTGAAATGTGGGAACATCCAGAGGGAGATGGGACTTTGGTTGCTATCAGTAGGTCATCCACATATTGTAACAAAGTTAAGGAGGAGTGTGTTTGTTGGACTGTGAGCCTGTTGATTTTTTTGGGACTAAATGGATATCAAGTTTCCTCACAAAAAGTCCAAGTGGTAAGACGACAAGTAGCTTACCTAGGATATGAGTTATCTGGCAGACAGTGAGAGTTGGGAACTGTACGAAAAGAGGCTATTTGTAAAACACCCCTTCCCCAGACGGCAAGAGAATTGAGAAACTTCCTTGGAATGACAGGTTGGTGTAGATTGTGGATCTATAATTATGGAATAATGGTTAAACCCTTGTATGAACTATTGAAAAATAACTTTGGACAATTGATATGGATAACTGAGGCTAAGAGGGCCTTTGAATCATTGAAGCTGGAACTGATGCGAGCCCCAGCTTTAGGACTTCCAGACATAACCAAACTCTTCTCACATGAAAGGCAAGGAGTGGCTCTGGGGGTCCTGGCACAAAGACTAGGACCTTATAAAAGAGCCATGGCCTATTTCTCAAAACAACTGGATGAAACCAGCAAAGGGTGACCTGGGTGCCTGCGGGTGGTTGCTGCTGTAATATTGAAAGTACAAGAAGCCCAAAAGTTCAGCTTTGGACAAAAGGTCACCGTTCTTGTTTCACACACAGTCTCGGCGGTATTGGAGCAGAAAGGTAATCATTGGTTATCACCATCCAGGTTTCTGAAATACCAAGCTATATTAATTGAGTCAGACGATCTTGAAATTGAAGTGACTAGTGTTGTGAATCCAGCTTCTTTCCTTAGTGGTGAAACAGGGGAGCTGCTTGTACATGATTGTCTTGAAACTATAGAAGCCGTATATGCAAGCCGATCAGACCTGAAAGAGAGCCCTCTTGAAGATGCACAAGAGTCTTTTTATGTAGATGGGAGCAGTTTCGTCCGACAAGGAATTCGCAAAGCTGGTTATGCGGTAACCACTACGGATAAAGTAATCGAGTCGCGCCCTCTACCGGCAGGAAAATCAGCTCAGAAAGCTGAGATTATAGCTTTAACGAGAGCCTTAGAATTGGCAGCAGGAAAAAGAATAAACATTTGGACAAATTCCAAATATGCTTTTGGAGTAGTACATGCACATGGAGTGATATGGAAAGAACGTGGACTTTTGACTACTCAAGGGAAACATTAAAAACGCACCTGAGATCTTGCGACTATTGGAAGCTGTACAATTGCCATCTAAGGTTGCAATCATGCATTGTAAAGGGCATTCAAGGGGTGACACTGATCCAGAAATAGGGAACAGAATGGCTGATTATGAGGCCAAAGAAGCAGCAGAAAAAGATCCTAAATTCACCATAGCCACTCTGATTCCAGAAAAAGAAAATATGGTCATTAGGGAGGAAAAAAAACATTAACTACTCTAGGGAAGACAGAATTAATTCAAAAATTAGGAGGAAAGGTATTACCCTTGGGAATAGCACAGATAAAAGATAACAGGTTAGCAATACCTTCCTTTGTGATGTGGAAATTTGTAACGGAAGAACATAATAAAACACATTGGGGACCAGATGCCCTTTATCAGTATCCGAGTCGAAATTGGGTAGGAGCAAATTTATATACCACTATTAGACAGGTGAGTAGACAGTGTGAAACCTGTTTAAGAAATAACCTGAATACAGGAACAAGACCTCAGCTAGGAACCATTAGTAAAGGACAGGCACCAGGAGAATTGTGGCAAATAGATTTTTCAGAACTCCCTAGAAAAGGGGGGTACCGATATCTACTGGTAACTTACTGATACATTTTCGAGGTGGCCAGAAGCCTTTCTTTGCAGGACCAACAAAGCTAGAGAAGTAGTTAAATTATTGTTGAATGAGATTATTCCTTGATTTGGAGTTCCAGCGGTTATATCATCAGATAGAGGGACTTACTTCATTGCCGAGACAGTGCAACAGATTAGTAAATTTTTAAACATTGAGTGGCAATTGCATACCCCTAATCAGCCTCAAGCAAGTGGACAAGTAGAGAAAATGAACCACATAATCAAACAAGTTGCCAAAATTTGTCAGGAAACCAATTTGTACTGGTATCAAGCTTTACCCATAGCTTTGCTTCACATTCAAACTAAACCACGAAGCAAAGAAAACTTAAGTCCTTTTGAAATTTTGTATGGCAGACCCTACCAGGTTCGAGATGGTGAAGGAGATTTGAGTCAGATAGGAAATGCCCATCTAACACAATATTTGATTATGCTAGGTAAACAATTACAGCAAATCACTGAAACTGTTATGGGAACTAGAGTAAAGGGACTAGACCATCCCATTCATCCTTTTAAACCAGGAGATTGGATATTTGTTAAAAATTTTTCAGGAGACCCCCTGGAAGAGAAGTGGAATGGACCTTATCAAGTATTATTAACCACCTTCACTGCTGTCAAGATAAAGGAACGACCAGCTTGGATTCACTACTTGCATAAAGAAGGTGCCATCGCCATGAACAGTAACCGAAGAGGGTCCTACGAGGCTGCAATTGAAACAACAATGATTATTTTGATTTTAACTACTGGACCTGTGGGTGGACTTAAAAATAACCTAGTGTTAAAATTATTACAAGGTTTTGGCAAACAGCACAATCTTTCCTCCATTACTGGTTGTTTACACTTTCCACAGTCAGCAGAAAACCCTGTGCCTTGGGGAGGATTAACAACCAACCTCACTTGTATATGGGAACAGATGTGGAGAAACTCACAAAATATTACCTCTTTGAAGTGGACCAACCTAGAAGGGAATCATTCCCTTAACTACAAGGTGACCAACAGAACGATTGACCTTAATGGATGCAATGTAATCAGTCCTCTTACCCCATGGGCCCAAGAGATGTCCTATAGGCCTTCATCCAAAAATTATGGCACTAATACTAGTAATGAATGTGCTCTGACCCCATGGGGCTATCAAATTCCACATCCATGGGAAGAACCCCAATCGGGAAAATGGGAATATGTGGAGGAGGTGAAATGGTGTATAGAACTGACCAGACAGAAGGGAGAATCCAATGATACCAATTGGACCAAAATTTTATATGGGAACATTAATAGAATGAGAAAAGCCAAAAGGAGAAACCCAAAGTGGAATTATATGAAAGTATATAATTGTTCATCTTACGATGATGAGATTCAAAGAATATACCCTGTGGCAAAGTTTTTAAGGTGGGGATGTATATGTAGAAAACTCACCACGCAATTACAGGACACTTGGAAGTGGTTAACAAATAATGATACATGGCCAAACCTTGACTGTTCCCATGATGTAGTTGAGAGCTTGGGAGCAATGGTATGGTTAAATACTGCTGGAGAGCAGTATACCCATGCCCCACTTCAAAAACCAATACTGCAATGGACGTTAGGTATGTTAACTCACTGTGGAAACAAGAGTCCTTAAGGCCCCAACCCTGGTTAAGCTCAAACAGAAAGAAGCGAGAAACCAGTGAACTGCAGGGCCCTACTACCGCCATGAAAATAGGATGGGTAATTGAAGGCATCTTTGCTCTGGGATACTCTACTTTCGAGAATAAAATGGAACTTATCAATTTGACATTTCAAGTAGAAGGTTTAGCAAATGCTACACAGAAAGGGTTTGAGGATTTAAACTATCTATTACAAGCAGTTTCAAAGATGACACTGCAAAATAGGTTAGCATTAGATTTTATACTTTTAAAAGAACATGGAGTATGCAGATATTTAGATTTACAAAATGACACATGCTGCATCCATATCCCGAATGTGACAGCAGGTCTAAACAGTCAAATGAATAAAATCAAAGAAGTAGCTTGACAAACCAGGGGAATTAGAGAATGTCTTGAACATAATTGGCTCAATACACTACTACAAAAACTTGGATTCTCCCTCTCTGGATGGCTTGCATCACTTTTGCAAAATATTATTATAATTTTGCTTATAATTATCATAGTTTGTTGTCTTTTAGGATGTTTTAAAAATGTAATTACTAGACTGATGATACATATGTGGGCAAGCCTGTCAATTAACCAATATCAAGGTTATGAGATGTTGCAAAAGAATTTGCAAGGTAAATGAAAAGGAGGGAATAAAGAATATAAATGATTGCTGCTCTTTAGCCTGAAGTCACATATCTTACTGCTCTTTAGCCTGAAGTCACATATTGTTCTAAGTAGCTGACTTGTTTAAATTTATGAGGAACTTGGCATGTAAGGCATGTCTCCTAAACCACCAAGATAAGCTGAGCTGCAAGGCAGGCAAAAGGGACTGGCCCGAGCTGGATTTTATTTATGCAAAAGCCAAATAGAAGGAAAGGTCAAAGGATTGTTTGTGAAGAAGACCTTTATTTCTCTTCTGAAACTTTAATGGGAAGACTATGATTCTGCTGCAAATGTATTTTATATGCTGGGCAATTAAGGAAGGGCAGGGCATAATTTATAGAATTGTGAAACACAGATGATAGTTTACTGGCTGCAATGCTTTTTTACTTTCTTTTTATTCCTTTTATTCTTCCTTTTACTTCTAGGCTTGTGAAAGTTGATGGATGGGCAGTGGTGGAAACAAAAATCTTCCTTTTATATTCACAGGCCAGGTACCACAGCAGCTATAAAAGCTGCACCTCCTCTGAACAAGAACAACCCTAAGACCAAAACCAAAAGTGCTTCAGTGTATCCTCAGGCTTTCTACAGTGCTTTCCTGCCCCTACAGCCATCTCACCTCTCAGTTGTTAAGAGGCTTCATGATTTCAAACAGGAAGGCTGAGACAAGTCTTGCTGCAGCCAGCAGCACACAACAGCTCATATCCCATCTGATCCTCCAGACCCTGCATCTCCAGGGACAGTCTCCTCCTCACCCTTGGAGCTTTTCCAAGACCCTGGCACTTCCCATCCATGCCACCTTGGTAGGAAGAAAGTTCCACTTCTGTTTGGCTAGAAAGCCAACTTGTAGAAAAAGACCTTGCAGGTCCTGCTAGCCAGCGAGATGCCCAGGAGTCAGCAGCCTGTCCTTGCAGCAAAGACGGCCAGATGCATAATAATGTGGACCGCACTGTGTGGTGTGGTCAACACACTGGAAGGAAGGGATGCCATCCAGAGGGACCTTGACAGGATGGAGAGGTGGGCCTCTGCCAACCTCATGGAGTTCAACAAGGCCAAGTGCAAGGTCCTGCACCTGTGTTGGAGCAACCCCAGATGAAAGTACAGGCTGGGTGGAGAATGGCTGGAGAGCAGCCCTGAGGAGAAGGACTTGGGGGTATGTGCTGGGTTCAGTCAGGAAAGAGTTAAATCTCTTGATGTTTGAACCCTCAAGCTACCTAAAACTCTTTTTTTCCTCCATAAAGTCAAAAAATATAAAATATTATAATAATACAGGTATTGCTTTTATTTAGTTTTACCAAAACCAGCTCATACTCCTACATCTTGATAACACATTAAAAATTTTTGAACATTTTCATAAAATTCTTTGAATTATGAAAATTTCCTTAACTTTGTCCAAAGCCACTAAAATATTTACTAGCAAGCTGATCCCTAGCCACAGGTCACCCCAGCCACAGGAAAAATTTCCGAAATACTCATATGCCTTTGCCATCGGACCGAGAGGAGAGGGGAAAAATTGAAAAAGTTTTTCCATGTGCCCCCCAGCACCAAATAACCTCTCCTCTATTGGCTGTGTCCCCGAGGGGAGAAAGGGAGAGGTGTAGTTGTGGAAAACCTCCAGCAGGTAAGCCGCGATGTACCAAGGAGCCGACAGTATTAAGTAGAGATAGAGAGAGAGTATCCCTGCCAGCGTCAACAGCACACAGAACAGCCTGACCAGCCCCCTCAGCCCACCTCGCACATAAAAAATCAGGATCATCACTAGCACATAGGGGAGCAGATCCTGCCGTTTGGTCAGCAGCTTGAAAAACCCCGAACTCAGAGTCTTGAGAAGCCAAAGCCACATTTTAAAGCAGGAACTTATCACACGCTATAGTCTGTTCCTTATCTCAACTCTTTCGAGCCCCACGTTGGGCGCCAAAAAGGACTGTCATGGTTTTAGCACAACGAGTCGCTCTACCACTCCGCCCCCCCACCCCTACCCCCCCACCCCCTCCCGGTGAGGAAGGGTCGGAGGAACAAACTGAGGAAAAAGCCCGTAGGAGTTGAGATAAGAACTATTTAATTATATAAATGAAACTTAGGGAGTTACTAACAATGCTAGTGCTAATGAGTAATTTAAGGAATGGAGGAAGAGGGTAGAAGAAACGATACAGGATCCCACCCCAAGAAGGGAAAAAAGGAAAGAAAACACCACCCGAAGGGAGCAAACCCCCCACGAAACCGCCCGGGGGCCGAGAGAGTAAGAGAGAGGAAAAAAACTTTCAAACCCTGACTCCCAGACCGATCTGCCCGGCAAGATGCTGACTCTGCCCGGAGCACCAACCACTCGCCACGAGGTCCCACAACAAACAAACCCCCAGCCCCCTTGGCCGGAAGCACCCTCAGACCCTTCCCCTTCCCAGGGTCGTGTCCAACCACAAGCCTTTCCACCCCCATCCCCACCCCCTCCCCGCCGGTCCTGCCGTGCAGCAGGTCCTGGGCTGGCACTACCTATGCAGCTTGATGTGTTATGGGGCGAAGCAAAACATAGACTAGCTGGTGCAAAGCTAAGACACAAAGAAAAACATTGATAAGGCCTCAGCTGGTGCTTGAGATGGCCTGTGCTGAATTCAAGGTATTTTGTCTGCTTCAGATACTGTAGCTGACCCAGACTAACCAAGGAAGTATTTCATTCCATACTACGTGTCGTAGCTTTGCACCAGCTAACTGTGGACGAGATGATCCGCCGATTCCGAGAGTATGTGGGAAGTCTCTCCTCCCCCATACAGGCATGTGTCTCTGCTGTGGAGAGACTGTCCAAAGAACTCAAGGAACTCCAAGAGGAGGTGTTCTGATCCCCACCTCCACGGGCCAGTGTTTCGGTTATAAAGAGCAGGCGCTTCTCTCCTTCAAGGCAGGAATACAACAGATATCCCTCACGGGGTACCCTGTGGTTCTACTTGAGAGACCATGGAGAGCATATGAGGAGGTGGGATGGAAAACCTACCTCTGTCCTGGAACAATGACTAAATGAACTGAAAGGGAAAAGATCTACTAGTGGGGACCCAGCCACAAAAGTTGCTGCTCCCGTATCTAAACGGGATGAACAAAGTGACATGTCCAATAATCCTTTTCTCCAGGACATGAGGGAGGCACGTGAGTATTAGAGGGGCCCTGCCTCCAGCCAGGTGGAGAAAAGGGACAACCGTGTTTACTGGACTGTGTGGATTCGATGGCCTGGCACATCAGAGCCCCAGGAGTACAGAGCTCTAGTAGACACGGGTGCACAGTGTACCCTCATGCCATCAAGCTATTGGGGGGTACAGCCCATCAGCATTTCTGGTGTGACTGGGGGCTCTCAACAACAGACTGTGCTGGAGGCTGAAATAAGCCTGACTGGGGAGGAGTGGCAAAACCACCCTATTGTGACTGGCCCAGATGCCCCATGCATCTCAAGAGAGGGTACTTTAAGGACCCAAAAGGGTACCGGTGGGCTTTTGGGATAGCTACTGTAGCGACTGATGAATCTGAGCAGCTGTCCATCTTGCCTGGTCTCTCACAGGACCCTTCTGTTGTGGGACTGCTAAAGGTTGCAGACTATCAGGTACCAATTGCCACCACAACAGTGCACCGGCGGCAGTACAGTACTAACAGAGACTCTTTGCTTCCCATCCAGAAGCTGATTCGTCAGCTGGAGAGACAAGGGGTGATCAGCAAAACCTGCTCACCCTTTAACAGCCCCACCTGGCCACTGCGTAACTCTGATGGAGAATGGAGACTAACAAACAGTGGACTATCGTGGCCTGAATGAAGTGACACCACCACTGAGTGCTGCTGTGCCGGACATGCTGGAACTCCAATACGAGCTGGAGTCAAAGGCAGCCAAGTGGTACGCTACGATTGACATATTGCTAATGCCTTTTTCTCCATTCCTTTGGCAGCAGAGTGTAGGCCACAGTTTGCTTTCACCTGGAGGGGCATCCAATACACCTGGAATCAGGTGCCCCAGGGGTGGAAGCACAGCCCTACCATCTGCCATGCACTGAAACAAGGTGCAGCTCCCGAACATCTACAGTACATTGATGACATCATTGTATGGGGCGACACAGCTGACGGAAGTTTTTGAGAAGGGGAAGAATATCATCCAAATTCTGCTGAAAGCCGGTTTTGCCATCAAGTGAAGTAAGGTTAAGGGTCCTGCACAAGAGATTCAATTCCTGGGAGTAAAATGGCAAGATGGGCGTCACCAGATCCCGATGGACGTGAACAACAAAATCACAGCTATGTCCCCACCAACGAGCAAAAAGGAAACTCAGGCTTTCCTAGGCGTCGTGGGTTTCTGGCGGATGCATATGCCAAATTACAGTCAAATTGTCAGCCCTCTCTACGAGATGACCCGTAAGAAAAACGATTTCCAATGGGGCCTTGAGCAGCGACAAGCCTTTGAACAGATCAAGCAGGAGATTGTGCATGCAGTAGCCCTTGGACCAGTCCGGACAGGGCCAGAGGTAAAGAATGTACTCTACACCGCAGCCGGGGAGAATGGCCCTACCTGGAGCCTCTGGCAGAAAGATCCAGGAGAGACCCGAGGTCGACCCCTTGGATTTTGGAGCCCTTGGATATAGAGGATCTGAGGTCCACTACACTCCAACCGAAAAAGAGATACTGTCAGCTTATGAGGGAATCCAATCTGCCTCAGAAGTGGTTGGAACCGAAGCACAGCTCCTCCGGGCATCTCGACTGCCAGTGCTGGGTTGGATGTTCAAAGGCAGTGTCTCCTCTACTCATCATGCCACCGATGCTACATGGAGTAAGTGGGCTGCCCTGATCACACAACGATCCCGTATAGGGAACCCCAGTCACCCAGGAATCCTAGAAGTGATCATAGACTGGCCAGAGGGCAAAGACTTTGGGATGTCACCAGAGGAGGAGGTGACACGGGCTGAAGAAACCCCTTTGGACAATCAGTTGCCAGAAGACGAGAAGCAATATGCCCTGTTCACGGATGGGTCCTGCCGCATTGTAGGGAAACATCGTAGGTGGAAAGCTGCTGTGTGGAGTCCCACCCAACAAGTTGCAGAGACTGCAGAAGGCCAAGGTGAATCGAGTCAGTTTGCAGAGGTAAAGGCCATCCAGCTGGCTTTGGACGTTGCTCAACGAGAGAAATGGCCAGTGCTTTACCTCTACACTGACTCATGGATGGTGACAAATGCTCTGTGGGGGTGGCTGCAGCAGTGGAAACAGAGCAACTGGCAGCGCCGAGGCAAACCCATCTGGGCTGCCACGCTATGGCACAACATTGCTTCCCATCTAGACAACCTGGTCATCAAGGTGCGTCATGTCGATGCCCACATGCCCAAAAGCCGAGCCACTGAAGAACACCAGCACAATCAGCAGGTAGACCAGGCTGCTAAGATTGCAGTGGCTCAGGTGGATCTGCACTGGCAACAGAAAGGTGAGCTGTTCATGGCTAGGTGGGCCCATGACACCTCGGGCCACCAGGGGAGAGATGCCACGTACAGGTGGGCTCGTGACCGAGGGGTGGATTTGACCATAGACACAATTGCTCAGGTTATCCATGAATGTGAGACGTGCTGCCATCAAACAAGCCAAGAGGGTAAAGCCTCTTTGGTATGGGGGGCGATGGGCAAGTATGGGCAGGCCTGGCAGGTTGACTATATCACCCTCCCCAAAACCCACCAGGGCAAGTCCCATGTCCTCACAATGGTGGAGGCAACCACGGGGTGGCTAGAAACATATCTGGTGTCCCATGCCACTGCCCGAAATACTATCTTGGGCCTTGAAAGGCAAGTCCTGTGGCGACACGGCACCCCGGAAAGAATTGAATCAGATAATGGAACTCATTTCCGAAATAGCCTCGTAGACACTTGGGCTGAGGAACATGGACTTGAGTGGGTGTACCACATCCCCTACTATGCACCTACCTCAGGGAAGATCGAGCGGTGCAATGGGCTGCTAAAGACCACCCTGAGAGCAATGGGGGGTGGAACAGTCAAGAATTGGGATGCCAACTTGGCAAAGGCCACGTGGTTAGTTAATACCAGGGGATCCGTCAATCGAGCTGGCCCTGCACACTCAAACCCTCTACGGACAGTAGAAGGAGATAAGGTCCCTGTAGTACATACTAGAAACATGCTGGGGAAAACGGTTTGGGTTCCTCCCACCTTGGGCCAAGGCAAACCCATCCGTGGGGTTGCAGTTGCTCAAGGACCTGGGCGCACTTGGTGGGTAATGGGAGAAGATGGGGAAGTCCACTGTGGTTTTGAGCTTTATGTTGTAGGCACCCGCAACATTAAACAGAAAACCACCCCACCATACAGAGTTGCAGTATGTTCCAGTTAGCTTTGCACCAGTTAGTCTATATTTTTGCACCAGTTAGTCTATATTTTGCTTCTTTCCATAACACATCAAGCTGGATAGGTGGTGCCTGCCTGGTGCCCGCAGCACTGCAGGATCGGCGGGGAGGGGGTGGGGATGTGGGTGGAAAGGGTTACAATTGGGCATGACCCCAGAAGGGGGAAGGGTCCGAGGGGGTTCTGTACAAGGGGGCAGGGGATTTCTTTGCTGTGGGGACCTCGTGGCGAGTGCTGGGTGCTCAGCGCAGAGAGAACGTCTTGTCACACAGATCCATGTAGGAGTCGGGGTTTGAAAGTTTTTTTCTTGTACTCTTCTTGCTCTCGGCTCCCTGGCAGGTGGCGGGGGAGGGGTTGCTCCCTTTGGTTTGGTTCTCTTTTTTTTTTTTCCTTTTCTTGGGGTGAGATCCTGTATCATTTGTTCTACCTCTTTTCTCTGTTCTTTAAATTACTCATTAGCACTAGCATTGTTAGTAACTCCCTAAGTTTCATTTATATAATCAAATAGTTCTTATCTCAACTCCTACGGGCTTTTTCCTCGGTTCATTCCTCCGACCCTTCTTCACCGGGAGGGGGTGTGTGGGTGGGGGGCAGAGTGGTAGAGTGGCTCATTGTGCTAAAACCACAACAACCCATTATCCCTTGTCCTTGTAAGAAGCTAACTTTGTGTTTTTGCAGGTGGAAAATTCCAGTCCAAGAAGCTAACTTTTTGTGTTTCTGCAGATGAGTCCTAGGCTTCAGTTTTATCATACATTTGTATGAACTGTTTTTCTTAACCATCCTGAGAAAGACTAATTGGCAAAGTCAAATAAAAAAAAGAAATATCACCATCTCAGTAGAATGAAAACAGTGGAAAATAACAGGTTGGGAACAAGATAAAGAACTGCAGAATAAGATATAACAAAGACATACCAAGGTGTTAATGTATTTTCCTTAAAATATTTATAAATAGCTGTACAAAGTGTAAAAACATGCGTCGGGTAGGCTGTGAACCTGGAGTACTTGGCCAATGAGGAAACAGGGGAGGGGGCTGGATGCCTCTGAAACTAGGGTATTTAAGATGTATTCTGTTACTAGTAAGAGCGCTGTCTCTCTCTCTCATGTGAGAGGAGGGATCGCCCGCCATTGCAACTGTGAATAAAATGCTGCTTCTACCGAGATTTGGGTCAGCAGGCCTGAGCCGAAGTTATTGGCTTGTGTCATGGTTTAGCCCTGTCTGGCAATTAAGCACCACCAGTCGCTCTACCACTCCACACACACCCCCACACACTCCCAGTGAGGAAGGGTCGGAGGAAAAACAAAGGAGGCTCATAGGAGTTGAGGTAAGAACTATTTAATTATATAAATGAAACTTATGGAGTTACTAACAATGCTAGTGCTAATAAGTAATTCAAAGAACAGAAAAATAGAACAAATGATACAGGATGTCACCACCCGTGGACAGACACAGCCAGGTTATAGATATATAGTAAATATTATAGACTGGCCCTAGGAGATCAGCTCATCGCTGCCTGGGACTATAACAGCCTGCGAGCGTTTCTCACAATTTGGGGGCTCGTCCAGGATCCATCACCCACCGTGGGACCGGTGTTTTCATGGCAGCAGGAAGGTGCACCCCGCCGATTTCAGTGGCCCTGTGCAGCAGCAGCGGTGGTTCTGCGAGGAGCTAACAGAAGACCTGAGACTGTTTTAAGAGGCAGGATCCGTGAACATCAGGGGAAGGATGGTAGGCAGTTGTGCTGGGTTCAGTCAGGAAAGGGCTAACTCCCTTTACTCTGGTTGCCAGGGAACTCTGTTGCTGGACAGTAAGTGAAAACATTGATAAGGCCTCAGCTGGTGCTGGGGATGGCTTGTACTGAACTCAAGGTCTTTTGTCCGCTTTGGATACTGTAGCTGACCCAGACTAACCAAGGAAGTATTTCATCCCATAGTATGTCATGTTCTGGTCTCTTTGGGTGGGGAAGAGGGTCCGGTAGCCATTACTCTTCCCTTCTCTCTCTCTCCCTTACTCCCTTGCTCGTCTCTCTGGGCACTTGCTAACCCTTCTGCGTTAGCTGCTTTGCTAACTCCTGTGCTGGCTCCTTTGTGTGGGAGCTGGTGGATTGTTTTGAGTTTTCTGGCCGTGTTATCGATGATAAGGTTTGCTCGGAATCTGCTGCGTAGGCTCCCGGGCTCCGGCCCTCAGGCCGCGGCTCTCGGGCTGCGATCGCTCTCAGGCTGTGGGTCTCGGGCTCTCGGGGTCTGATTTTCATCCCTCAACATCTGGGTGTGCATTGGTCAGTGGATGGTGGGAAATTGTATCATATTGTATCATATTGTATATATTGTACTCTATGCTTCATTTTCTACTATTTTAAGTATTTATTAGTAGTAGTACCTGTATACATTGATTTAGATTTAATTAGTAAATAGTTCTTATCTCAATTTTACGAGCTTCCTTATTTCTTTTTCCTCCGATTCTTCCCCTCCACTGGAGGAGGGGAGGGGGATTTGTGAGAGCGGCTTCGTGGTATTTTGCTAGCCGGAGTTAAACCACGACAGCAATCCATGTTTTAAAGAATTTGATCTGGTAACTCTGTGCACAGTCCAAGGTAAGAAAAATTTAAGAAAAATGAAGTATTGCCTTGGGGGTTGGGTGAGACTTTTGTGTGATGTGTGACTGAGACGTACTTTAGTACAAAGCAAGTGCAGAGTCATGATCCGCGGTTCTGTAGTCCTGCGAGAGGCGTGGCCGGAGATAGATGAAGCGGGTGATTGGGAGAGAAAGGAAGAGTCTCAGGATCTGGAGAAACCCTTAGTTGTATGGTACCCTGTGCACGGTAAAGTGTCTGGCAGTATACCGCATTTATAGACCCAGGATTTTAGCGTGTGGTACCCTGCAGGAGGTGGATTTCTGTAGCTCCACAACTAAAAGGATCTAAGAAAAATGGCAAATAAGGGCTCCAGGGGACTAGGGACAGGGAAAAGGTCCCTAGGGGAGGAAGTGCTGGCCCCAAAGTCATTTAGGTAGAATGATATGAAATTGGAAAAACAACCCAAAACCAGAAGAAAAATATAAAAAGAAAATTGTTATATATTGTGTACTTATGTAGCCCAAAGAACCAATAAAAGGAACATCAGTGTTTTGGCCAAAATACGGGTCTGAGGAGGATTGGGTATGTCAGGCTTTAAATTCATATGTAAATGGTAAAACTCCTTTTTCAGAGAAAGAATCAGCTTATGCTGCTTGCTGGGTTCAAGAGGCAAAACAGTTCCTCATAGAAAAGAGCCAGGCCTTAGATAAGGAACAAAAGGATTGTAAATGGGACACCCCCACACCCCCACACCTCGCTTCTCCCCAGCTCCCTGGCAAGGCCCAGTGGCGGACTGCAACAGCAGACACGGCTCTTAAAGGGGGAGTGCATTCCCGACTCCGGCGGGAGTTAGAAAAATATAAAAAGGACATTGAGAACTTCCCCTTTCCTGATACTAACCGTACTAATGCTCCTATGTACCCACTTAGGGAAGTTCCGATGGGACAAGGCAAAATAGAATATGTAAGCTCCCCTCCTTACCAGCGGAGAGGTGAGGAGTTTTAAAAAGGAAATAAAGTCCCTGATTGAGGACCCTGTTGGATTGGCAGAACAATTAGATCAGTTCTCAGGACAAAATTATTACTCCTGGGCAGAAATGATGTCTATTCTGAGGATACTGTTTAGCAGAGAAGAGCTAAGAATGATTAGACACACTGCTATGATAGATTGGGAAAGAACACACCTACTCAGGCCAGGGATATTCCCAGCTGAACAAAAATATCCAACAATAGACCCTCACTGGAATAATAATAATCACCAACATAGAAATAACATGAAGGATTTGTGGGAGATAATAATTGCAGGAATTAAAGAAGCAGTACCCAAGTCTCAGAACTTTGCTAAAGATTTGAGGTCCAGCGAGGTAAAGATGGAACTCTGAGTGAATTCTTAGAGAGACTCAGAGACAGATTGCGTAAGTATTCAGGAATGGACCTGATAAGAACACCAGTTTTGTGTCTTTACCAAAGAAGCCTGTGCACACCCAGGCTCAAGACAACGAACAAAAGAAGCCTGTGTGAACTCAGGCTTAAGGTAAGAAAGACTATCGAAACTACATGATCCCTTGAATATGTTAAACCACCTGAATATCTGGAATATCTAAATGACATGAATATCTTGAATGTGTCAAGTGAACTTGTCTTGAATATCTTAGGCGGATCGTATTGGGAAGTCTGTACACTCAGAGTACCTCAGCCAATGGGGAAATGAGGAGGGTCTCTTGTGGTCGGGAAGGTAGGATAAAAGGGGGCTGCGTCCCCCTGTAGATGGAGAGACCCCACAGGAATATGTCCTGTGGACTCTCCCTTTATTCAAATAAAGATTTATTATTATTTTTTTACAGGACTCCTCTGTCTCCTTTGTGAACAATGACTCCTGGTAGCGTGATTTTCCGTACAGACCCCAGCAGTCAAGTAGCCCAGGGGCTGTTGAAAGTTAATTTCCTAACTAAGGCAATGGCCAGTTATACAGAAGAAACTTCAAAAGAGAGAAGGGTAGAATGAACAGTCCATAGAGAATCTTTTGAGGGAAGCTCAGAAAGTGTATGTGAGATGGGAAGGGGAGAAGCAGAAACAGAAAGCAAAAATGATGGTCACTGCAGTAAATCAAATCATAAAGCAGAGACTGGAAACCCGGCAGACAAAGGGTTTCAAAAAAGGAATCAAAGGGGAGGGGGGAATAGGAATCAGAGGTTTGAAGGACGACCTTTCTCTCCCCAGCAACAACAGAGACCAGAGCCAAAAATGTGTTTTGAGTGTGGGCAAACAGGCCATTTCAAATGGGAATGCCCTGAGTTAAAAAGGGAAAAGGAAATGTTTACCATTGTAAATTTGGAACAGGGGGGTCAGGGGTTCTCTGAAATTGGGTCCCACCAAGAACCCTTGATAAATTTAAAGGTGGGTCCTCATAAAGAAGATATATATTTTTGGTTGACACAGGAGCAGCCAGGTCCTCTCTGGCTTGTAGAATACTGGGGCTTAATTTAACCAGTAATACCTTAAAAATCACAGGGGTAGAGGGATCTGGATTAGAAGTACCACTTTTTGAGACCACTAAGATAAATTATGGAATCAAAACTGTCACCAGACAATTGCTGTATGTGCCAGAGGCAGGAACTAATTAGGCAGGGATTTCATAGTTAAGTTAGGATTACAGTTGAGGACTTGTGGAAATGGGATAACAGTTTCAATGAACTTTTTAACTGAAAAAGATGAAGAAGAAATAAATCCAACTGTGGGTGAGGGAAGGGAATCGAGGAAGGCTCAATATCACTCCCTTGAAAATAACCGTTCAAGAGGGGAGTGAAATAGTGAAACAGCGACAATACCCTATTTCTCTTGAAGAGAAAATGAGTCTGAAACCTGTAGTGCAAACTTTCATTAAGGACGGTTTGCTAGAACCTTGTATGTCACCCTACAACACCCCCATTTTGCTGGTGTGAAAACCAGATGGCTCCTACCCGACTAGTGCAAGATCTGAGAAAAATCAATGAGATAGTGAGAAAGCACCACCCTGTGGTTCCTAACCCTTACACCCTGATAAGTAAAATTATTCCTTGTGAACAGGTATGGTTTAGTGTTATAGATCTGAAAGATACTTTTTGGGCCTGTCCCTTGGATCTGGAACGTAGGGATATTTTTGCATTTGACTGGGAAGACCCAGAAACGGGTCGAAAGTAACAGTATAGATGGACTGTTCTGCACCACGGATTTACAGAATCACCTAATTTGTTTGGGCAAGTTTTAGAGAAGATTTTAGAAACATTCAAACCCCCCTAAGGAGTGATGTTGTTGTGGTATGTAGATGACTTGCTGATATCAGGAATTGAGAAATCAAAGGTGAAAAGAGCTACAAACAGCCTCCTTAATTTTTTAGGAGAACAAAGATTAAGAGTATCAAAGAATAAATTACAGTGTGTGGAAAGAGAAGTTAAATATTTTGGACACCTAGTCTCGGGAGGTAAACAAAGGATAAATCCTGAGAGGATTAAGGGTATTGTGCAACTGCCCTTACCCAAAACCAAGAAGGAATTGAGAAAATTCTTGGGATTAACCGCATACTGCAGACTGTATATAGAATCTTATGCACACAAAACCACGGGATTGTATCTTAAATTAATAGAAGAACCTAATGCATTAAAATGGACAGAGTAAGAAAAAGAACCGGTGATATAAAAATGCCTGTATTACAGGCCTTAAACAGGCCTGAATCATAGGCCTCGAACCAAAGTTGACTTCTGAGTGAATCTCCCAACCAGCATATCAGTATGGGAAGTGACTGTGGGAGTACCCGCTGATCATTGGTGGAATGTGTGTGCTTGTTAGCAGAGAACGGAGCTTAGATAAAATATAATCATTAGACGGATGAAACATCTATCTAGAGACAGACTAACAAGGCCATACAGCCAGATGTCCAGCCTTGTCTGAGCCAAACAGATATAGATGCCCCTTTTGGATTCCGCCCTGGGCCCTGGCCAGGCCTTGGGTGGAATCCAGTGGAGGGGGGGGGGAAGTCAGATGTCTCCGCACGTGGAGTCTCAAAGATTGTTTATTCAACTGTATAAAAGCTGGACCCTCTCGCAGCAACTTTGGAGATCCTCACCTACAAGTGGACGCACTGCGTAGGACTTTCCAGTTGCCGGGACAGGTTCTCCAAATCCTCGCTATGACCGGGGCTCCCCAGCTGATGTGTGGATCTGGATGATGGTAAAGTATTAGGGCAATTGGTGATGTATCTTTCTTAATCACTATAAGTAATTTTATGTAGTAATGATAGATGCATTACCTTACTTATGCTGTCTGCTGGTTTAGACTGTAGTAAATATGTTTCTCTTTTCAACTTTAACTTGGTGTCTGTGTTCTTTCTGCCAATCCCGTCAATTAGCAAAACAAAATTGGCGTCATGGACAGGATCTGAACAAAATGTCGCTTTTCAAAACTAAGTGTAATGAATCTGAAATTCCCAGATGGGAAATCCTTCCTTTTAGTTTGCTGGCTCTCGAGGGGGCTAAAGTCGGAGGACTGTGCAAACAATGGGAAAGTCGGTTGAAAGAAACTGAACCACTGGAAATTGTTTGTTTGGAAAGACGGGGATGGATTTTGTTAACAGCATATCAGAAACAGCATGAACAGAGAGAACGATTGTTGTTAGAAAGCTCCCACATGTAGCAGCAAAGGTAACAAACTGGTGCATCGCTATCCTGCTTATCTTTCTAATTGGTGAAATCATATTAATCTTTATATATTAAGCTGGAGTCTGTGTTTTTACTTGGAATCCTGCCATTCAGCAACACATAAATTTGGCGTAGTTGGCAGGATTCAACGTAAAGATGTCTTTACTTCAGCGAAAAGAGTCTAATGTTGCTATTGTGATTGTTGATATTCCCAGGTGGGAACAATTACCTTACTTTATTTTAGCCACTGAGTGGTCTTGTGATGCTGGATTGTGTGAAGATTGGTATTTGTGTTTATTTTATTTTTATTGGGATTTTTGTTATTTGTGTTTATTTTGTGTTTAAACAGAAGCTTCTGATGTAGTAAAATTCACGTTGAAAATACCAATTGAAAAGGGAAAGGAAATGGCTGCTTTAGGGCAGTGTGGCTGGATTTTGTTAACTGTTTATAGGAAACAACATTAGCAACGAGATCAGTTATGTGTCAAGAAAGTAGCGTCAGAAAAGCAGGTATGTGATGTGCAGGGTAAAAGAGTTCTGTTGCAGTTTATAAATATCGAAAGCGACAGGGGAGAGTAAATAGGAAGAAGGTGCATGCCGTGATTGCCGAGACAGGTACATGGTGGGATCCAGATAAATGGGACGGAGATATCTGGGATTCAACTGATTTGGCAAAGAATCCTCCTCCGAGGATATAGAAGTAAACCGCATATTGTAGAAAAAAGAACAAGGAATAGACAGGCAGCACGTGAGGTGAAATGTAATAGAGGATTTTACAAAGTAGATAGCAAAAAATGCGTGATGTTGAGCTCTGACTCGTTTGTGTGAGATGCTTTTTGGATAATTATAGAGTTTAGCAATTGAAAGAATTGAAAACTGACTGAGGAAAGGGCTGAGCTCCAGTTCAAGCAACTGCAAATTTACTGGAAGTATCGGTCTTCTCAGTAAATTAGAACCCTCAAACGAGGGCTCTACTGGAGCAGAGGTCTCTTTAATTTATGGAAAACTAAATGATTTAAAGGTGAAAAGGCTATTATTACTGATTAGAAGGAAAACAAATTGAGGCTGTACAAACCGAAATTGAGATGAAAATGGGAAATTTGCCAAAGTGAACTTACTCAGTTATGATAGTGATTGCTTTAATCGAGCAAGTACAACAACATCCAGGACAGTGGTATGCAATAATTGATTCAGCATTCTTTACCATCCCCATTGCTGAAGAGCACTGGGATCAGTTTGTTTTTACTTGGCAGGGTAGACAGTATACTTTTGCTTGCTTACCCCAGGGGTGGGCTCATAGTCCCACTATTTACCACCAAATAGTGGCTGAATGTCTGGACCAATTAGTAATGCCAGACACAATGCAAATAGTGCATTATATCGATGATTGTTAGTTCAACATATGCGAGATAAAGGGTGGGACGTTAACCCTAGCAAAATCCAAGGACCAGCACAAACAGTAAAATTTTTAGGAATACAGTGGCACCAAGGCCACAGAGAAATATTGTCAACAGCCAAACAGAAAATTTTGGATTTTGCAACACCACAAAATGAAAAAAGAATAGAAATATTAAAGTCATTGATGCTGATTATCGAGGAGAAATTAAAGTTATGTTGCTAAATAGTGGCATTCAAGTCCTACTGATTCAGCCACAAGATAGGATTGACCAAATTTTACCTGTTCTAAAATCCAAGGTGGTTAAAGGACAAGCCCCACAGATAACAACTGTACGAGGTGACAAAGGATTTGTATCTACTAGTGCTTTTAACAATGGAGCTAAAGTATGGGTGCAAGGACCTAAGGGTCCTCCCGAACCAGCAGAAGTTAGAGCTACTAGAAAAAGATAACACTGGTTTAGTAATCAGATCCAGATGGGGAAAATGGGATATGTTCCTGCTCATAAATGTTACCTTTGAGAATGATACTATGATTATCTAGTTTTGTTTTGCAGAAACAACTGATTCGGATCATGACCATGATCTTCATCCTTTGATTATGGTCTGTTTGGGCAATGTCATTACCCCAGGAAGCTATTTGGCAAAGATGAATAATTCCATACACTAGAATTGGGAAAACAGTCCACAACAGCAAGATGATTACACCTGTAAAGTGAAACAATGCTGCCCAGTAGTGAATTTGACCTTTTCACCTGGAGTGGCTGCGTGACAATCCTTGCTTATGCTGTCTGCTGGTTTAGACTGTAGTAAATAAGTTTCTCTTTTCAACTTTAACTTGGTGTCTGTGTTCTTTCTGCCAACCCCGCCAATTAGCAAAACAAAATTGGTGTCATGGCCAGGATCTGAACAAAATGTTGGTTTTTAAATTTAAATGGACTGCATCGGCCCCATCTGAAATTCCTGGTTGGGACGATCCTCCCTATAATTCGCTGGCCCTTGAGTGGGCCAAGGTCGGAGGACCGTGCGAGCCATGGGAGGGTTGGCTGAAAGATGCTGAGCCTTTGGATGTGTTAAAATCTATACAAAAATTACCTATTCAAAAAGGAAACAAAATTGGGAAGATGGGGATGGATTTTGTTAACGGCATATTGGGCACAACACCAACAGAGAGTGCAATGGTTGTCAGAATGCTCCCACATGGAGCAACAAATATGTGATTTGCAGAACCAAGTTCTAATGTTACAGTGTCAAAATAAGTTACTTGTTGATAAGTTGGATGCTTATCAGACCGTAGCTGAAAAGGCTGCGGTGCGGGTTGCACAGTACAAATATAAGAAAAGGAGGGGGTGAGTGAATCGCAAGAAAGTACATGCAGTGATTGCAGAAGCAGGTGTGCAGTGGGATCTTGATAAATGGGATGGAGATATTTGGGATTCTATGGATTCTGATGAGGCTGGTTCCCCAGATGAACCCATAGGTGCTAGACCAGTGTGGAGACGGAAAATAGAGTGGGATGTTAATGGGCAGCAAGTGAGGAAGGATGTGGTAGAGGATTTTACTCAGCATGAATTAAATTACATACTTGAACAATTTAAGCAGAGGCCCAGGGAACCTCTGCTTTCTTGGATGGTGCATTTACATGATCAGGGAGCCTCAGGAGTTTCTCTGGATGCAGGAGATTCTAAGAAGTTTTTAGTTTTAAGTTCAGATACTTTTGTGCAAGATGAATTTAGGAATAATGGCCAAGATACTAATTTGTTAGCCTTGGCTGCTCGGGGATGTAACATCAAATACCCCACAGAAAATGGCTGGCCAGGGTCTGAGCATCAGTGGTACACCTTGCGGGATTGTATACAACGACTTAAGGAGGAAGGGATGAAACGGGCTATCTTCCTAGATGATGCTGGTACCCTGATGCAGAATGCCTTATCTGTTACAATGAGGAATAGGCTGATTAAGGCTGCCCCAGCAGCATATAAAAATGTAATTATGACTCTTCTGCTTAATGAGACAGGAAATCCCCTTGACGAAGTAATTGAGAAAATACAGCAGTTAGGCGACCTTGGGGAATGGGGCCCCCAAGGAAGTGCAGGAAACCGTGATATCGGGAGGGCCTTAAGAGTAGTGAAAATCGCATCTCTTGGAAGGAGATGTTTACGGCTTTGCTGAGGGATGGCATGCCTCGAGATAAGATTGATGGCGTGCCAACTAATGAACTGTGGAGAATATACAAGCAAAGGGGCTTAAACAAATCCAACAAGAAAGGCAGAATTCCAAAGCAGGGGAACAGTTCAGCCTATGGCACCACCTCTGGAGCCTCAACAGGACTTCACATCTGCTCGCAGAGGGCCCACCGTGAGCGGATCGGCTGTTCCGGGGGGGTGGGGAAGGAGGATTGGGAGACGTATTTTGACTTGTATCCTTAGACAGAGGCTAGGAAAATGATGCGGCATAATAAACGACTGAAATAACAACCGAGCTCCGGTGCAATGGGCACGGGAGGACCGCCGGCCCCATGTGGAGCTCCAGATATTTTGGAAAAATCAGTCCTCCCAGACTGTAAAAGTCTTGATTGACACCGGAGCAGAGGCCTCCTTAATATATGGAAACCTGAAGAAATTTAAAGGACAACCCATCATCATTACAGGCTTGGGGGGCAAGCAAATTGTAGCTGTGCAAACCCACATAGAAATGAAAATAGGAAACCTCCCAAGGTGATCATATTCTGTTATGATTGTCCCTGTCCTGAATATATAATAGGGATCGATATTTTGAAGGGATTAATCCTGAATCTCCCTGATGGTTGGTATCACTTTGGAATAAAAAATTACGTGAATGCCCGACCGATTCTGGTAGGAAAAGTAAAAATGCCTCCTGTGAAAATTCCTGACGCAACCAAATTAGTAACCATGAAACAATATCGAATTCCGGGGGGGCACGAGGAGATATCACAGACAATTAAAGATTTATCAGAGACAGGTGTTCTAAAACGCACAACCTCTGCCTGGAATAATACGGTGTGGCTGGTAAAGAAAAGTGACGGGACCTGGCGGATGACTGTAGATTACAGAGAACTGAATAAATACACTCCGCCGCTGACAGCTGTGGTGCCAGATACCATCACTCTGATTGAAAAGGTACAGCGACACCCAGGGACGTGGTATGCTGTAGTTGATTTAGCTAATGCTTTTTTCACTATCCCAATTGCTGAAGGAATATTGGGATCAATTTGTCTTTACATGGCAGGGGCGATAATATACTTTTACCTGACTGCCCCAGGGATGGCTGCATAGTCCAACCATCTGTCACCAAATGGTGGCTGAGCACCTGGATGAGATAAAACTGCCTCCTCATATACAAATAACCCATTACATAGATGACATCTTGATTCAAGGGGCAGTGAGGAACAAGTACAGCAAGTATTAGAATTAGTTGCTGATCACATGAAACAAAAAGGCGGGGAGATTAATCCTAGTAAAATTCAAGGACCATCCCAAATGGTGATATGTCGGTGCACACAGCTGGTCTGTTGGCCTGACAGAGCAGGTTGACCTTGACGATATACCTGTGTATCCTAGGAGATGTGATAAATCCCTGGTATGAGAGAAGTAAACAACTTTGAGGAAGTGAGAGACCGCGGGGCATCTGGAGGAAGGGGGGGAGTAATCATCCAATAGTAAAAAAAGAATCACCATATACGGCCCGATAGAGAACGTACACGCGCGGTTGAGAACGCTATAAAAACAATGTTGTAAAAGAATAAAGTCGTTATCTGCCTGCGTAGCTTGTCGTGCCCGTCTCAACAGCGACAAATGGTGACCCCAACTGAGGATTAACGTCCAGGAGACAGCTGAGAGTGGTGGGAAGAGCCGCAGAGATGGAGCCCAGCCTAGCGTGAGCGGCGGGCAGAGCTGCAAAGTCCGGACTTCTCGAAATTGACACGGTACAGGTGAGCGGCTGGGGACCATGGGAGCGAACTTGACTAAGGAGGAGACCATGCTTGTGACGATGTGGAAGCTACTGCTTCACCGCAGGGGAGTCAAGTTGGACGAGATGGTGCTCCGAAAAATGTTATTATGGAGTAAAGCGCAAGGATATGAAGCTAATTCTGTTATTGCATTTAGTGTAAGCAAGTGGGAGGAAGTAGGACAGAAATTGTTTGAGTGTGCCTCACAAGGTAATAAGACTGCGACGGACCTCCTTACAACGTGGAGACTGTTGAAAGAGACTTTAAAGGACTTTAAGGCAGAGAAAGAAATCTCAGAGGAAAGCCCGTATAATCCGGGAGTGTCCTCGGTCCCAGGATCGGCAGCGAAAGGTCAAAGTTGGACCCAGTGGGGGGAACCTTGCCTAAACGTAGAACGCAGCTGAGAGCAAGGGGACTGTATGAGGATTCTGATGAGGACGCACAAGATGAGTTGTTTCCGCCGCAAAGGCCAGTAAACAGAAAGCCCCTCCCGCCACCCCCTCTTCGCCTCCCGCCGTGCAGCCCTCTGCTCCACCCCCTCCCTCTTACAAAGAAGAGGAAAAACCCCCTGTGGTGTCCACAGTAGCGAGTCGGCTACTGACGAGCTAGAAAAGCTGAAGGGACAGAACAGGGAGAAGCAAAACGGAAAATTAGAAGGGGGAGACAAGTGTCAGCCACCAGTTCCGGAGGCGTGGGAATTCCCTCACGCTCAGCTGATGGTAAAGCCAGTAGATGCAATGGGCTTTTGGCGAAAAGTGAAGGAACAAGCAGCGTTAGAGGGTAATTGGGACTTGTCGGAAGCCATTTCAGCACCGGTAGGGGCTGAGAAATCAGGTGGGGTAACCTTTCCTGTTGTTTGCGGTGATGCAACCGCAGGCATCCCAGACGAACATCAGCCATATGCTTGGAAGGTGATACAGGAGTTACAAAAAACGGTTGCGAAATATGGCCCGAATGCACCTGCTACCATGCAATTGTTAGGCCTAATCACTATAGAAGAAATTATACCGTATGAAGTGCTCACGGGAACAGGAGCATTTGCTAATCCGCAATTACAGGCTAAATCGCACCCTCTAGTGTTGGAACAGGCTAAACACGTGGGCTTGGCAATTGGCGAGGGGCTGAGTGCACTGCTAATAGGACGATCAAGTGCCACTTTACAAGGTATCACTGTGCATGTTGGAGTTATCGATGCTGACTATACTGGACAGATAAGTGCCACGGTTTCTACCCCAACGCCACCCGTGACAATTCCAAAAGGTACTTGTATTGCTCAACTTGTTCCTTTTAAGATTTGTGTTCCCAGGTCACATCCAACAGAGGGTGGGGATGGTGGATTCGGATCTACGGGTGTCCCGCAAGTTATGTGGGCACAAAACATCTCTGACAAATGGCCTCAAATGACGTGTGTTCTTACGATGGACAATGCTTCCCCCTCACAAGTGAAGGTATCTGGGCTCTTAGACACAGGGGCTGATGTCACAATAGTCTCTCAACTCCACTGGCCTCAGAGTTGGCCCGTTGTTACAATGGACACCGGAGTGTTGGGGTTGGGAGGAGTGGCCCAGAGTCTAATGGCAGCAAAACCTGTGATAATTCGGAACCCTGAAGGACAGGTCACAACAGTACAACCATATGTTACTGCTGCTCCTCTGAACTTATGGGGCAGAGATGTCTTGGGAGCATGGGGTGTAAGGATTACGACGGATTTTTAACAGGGCCCACTGTGCTTGAGGGCGTGCGACAACCTACCTTGGCCTTAACGTGGCTTACGAATACACCTATTTGGGTAGATCAGTGGCCCCTCAACCCCAAGAAATTAAGCACCCTCCACAGCTTGGTACAGGAACAATTACAGGCCGGTCATATTGAACCATCACACAGCCCATGGAACACCCCCATATTTGTAATTAAAAAGAAATCGGGAAAATGGCAGTTGTTACATGATCTATGACAAATTAATGCCGTTATGGCTAGCATGGGCGCACTGCAACCGGGATTGCCGTCACCTGCTATGATCCCAGCAGGATGGGACATTTTAATTGTGGATTTGAAAGACTGTTTTTTTACGATTCCTTTAGCAGAACAGGATAAAGACAAATTTGCTTTCTCGGTCCCTGTCATCAATCGTGCAGAACCCGTGAAGCGCTACCAGTGGAAAGTGTTACCTCAAGGCATGAAAAATTTGCCTACAATCTGTCAATGGTTTGTAGCTCAGGCACTCTCTGGGCTGCAGGAACAATACCCTGACTCTTATTGTTACCACTATATGGATGATATCCTTTTTGCTTTATCTGATCCGGCCCAGTTGGATGCTCTGGAGCAAGCAGCATTATGCCACCTTAAACGATATGGATTGGTTGTGGCTCCAGAAAAGGTTCAGTGTAAGAGTCCTTGGTTATACCTGGGTGCGAAAATATTGGATCAAACAGTACTTCCACAGCTGATAATACTGAGTAGAGAGGTGAAAAATCTTAATGACATCCAAAAGCTAATGGGAGCAATTAACTGGGTTAGGCCCTATCTAGGGCTGACATCATCTCAATTGAGTCCCCTAATGGAATTATTGAAAGGGGATTCTGATATTTGTGCACCAAGACGGTTAACCAAGGAAGCACACCAGGTGCTCGATGTGGTAGAAAAAGCAATACAGAGCAAATATGTTTATTGGGTGGAACTAACCGAGATTGTACAAGTTTTTGTTTTAACAGATCACTTGATTCCGTATGCATTACTTTGTCAATGGAATGAAACCTGGGGGGATCCTTTGCATGTGTTGGAGTGGACGTTTTTACCTTATCGATTTAAGAAAACAACACCAGGCATTTTTGAGTTAGTGGTGCAGCTAATAATCAAAACAAGGACACGGTGCCTTGAACTTCTTGGTCAAGATCCCACGACCATTGTTATTCCAATTCAAAATGCATATTTTGAGTGGTGCTTGGCCAATAACATGGCCTTACAATCTGCGTTGGCAGATTTCCAGGGGGATATTAAATATCACCTCCCCAGCCACCCGATGCTGAAGCTGGTGCAAGAAATCTCGATCGGGGAAAAACAGTTACACTCCACGGAACCAGTTGAGGGATTAACTGTGTTTACAGATGGATCGGGGAAAACAGGGAAGGCAGCTGTTACTTGGTTTGAGAAGGGTAAGTGGCACGATATTGTCACGGAACAGCAAGGATCACCACAGATTGTGGAACTTAAGGCAGTAACTGAGGCCTTCCGCAGGTTTTCTAAACCTTTTAATTTGGTTACCGATTCTGCTTATGTTGCAGGATTGGTCCAGCAATTAGAGCGAGCTGTAATCAAACAGGTGGATAATGAGCATTTGTTTAATTTGTTACGATTCTATGGGAATTGATTCAGAAACATGATAGTCCCTATTATGTTTTACACATTCGCAGTCACACTGTTTTACCTGGATTTTTGGCGGAAGGGAATGCAGGGGCTGAGAGGCTTGTGTCAGTAGCCGTGCTCGGCCCAGTACCAAATACTCTGCAACAGGCCCAAGCATCACATCCATTTTTCCATCAGGGGGTGTGCTGGGTTCAGTCAGGAAAGGGCTAACTCCCTTTACTCTGGTTGCCAGGGAACTCTGTTACTGGACAGTAAGTGAAAACATTGATAAGGCCTCAGCTGGTGCTGGGGATGGCCTGTACTGAACTCAAGGTCTTTTGTCCGCTTCGGATACTGTAGCTGACCCAGACTAACCAAGGAAGTATTTCATCCCATAGTACATCATGTTCCGGTCTCTTTGGGTGGGGAAGAGGGTCCGGTAGCCATTACTCTTCCCTTCTCTCTCTCTCCCTTACTCATCTCTCCGGGCACTTGCTAACCCTCCTGCGTTAGCTGCTTTGCCAACTCCTGTGCTGGCTCCTTCGTGTGGGAGATGGTGGATTGTTTTGAGTTTTCTGGCCGTGTTATCAGTGATAAGGTTTGCTCGGAATCTGCTGCGTAGGCTCCCGGGCTCCGGCCTTCAGGCCGCGGCTCTCGGGCTGCGATCGCTCTCGGGCTGTGGGTCTCGGTCTCTCACTATATGGGTGTGCATTGGTCAGTGAATGGTGGGAAATTGTATCATATTGTATAATATTGTATATATTGTACTATATGTTTCATTTTCTACTATTTTAAGTATTTATTAGCAGTAGTACCTGTATGTATTGATTTAGATTTAATTAGTAAATAGTTCTTATCTCAATTTTACGAGCTTCCTTATTTCTTTTTCCTCCGATTCTTCCCCTCCACTGGAGGAGGGGAGGGGGATTTGTGAGAGCGGCTTCGTGGTATTTTGCTAGCCGGAATTAAACCACGACAGTCCTTTTTGGCGCCCAACGTGGGGCTCGAAGGGTTGAGATAGGAACAGATCTGATTACTGTGTGTTAAAGCAGATTGTGTGGTAAGTATTGGTTACAGAGATGTTGTGGTGGTTGGTCAGCACGTTAAGTTCTTGGATCTTTAAGTGGATGATAGAACAGTGGGATTTACTGCCTTGGGTGCTCCTTATGATACTGATGATGTATGCTCTGACCAGATTGAAGAGTCTGATTTGGCTTGTCTGTATACTACTGGTTTGGGGAATAATCATGTATCTGTATGCAGTACTGGCAGCATTTGCATGTTTCTCATCTAATCTCATAGGGACTTTCACTAATTATACCTTTTCCCTTTTCTCTTCTGGGACAGAGCCTGTAGAGGAGAAATCATTTAGTGGGTTGCATGTGAAGGAATTATTCAGATGGGTGGATGTGTGGAAATTATTCCAATTTTCTCCCTCTCCTCTATGGTCAATGGCACAAGTGTATGAGTATTTGGGAAATTCTTCATGGTCTTGGGGTGACCTGTGGCCAGGGATCAGTTTATTTCTGAATGTTATTGTGCTCTTGTGTAAAGTTAAAGAAATGTTTTGAAACACTGCCCCATCTGCTACTGGTGTTTGGGGAAGAGGCAGGCCCTGTGTGCCAGCTTCATCCCCCATGGCTACATCACCGCTCACAGGTAGCCCATCCTCTGCACCGACTCCACCCCCACGGCGACGTAAACGCCCCTTGACAGACACTACAGCCACTGCACCGCCTGCGCCACCTCCACCCCTGCAGCAACATCAACTCTTCTCGATGGACACTGCAGCCACTGCACCTCCTGCACCACCTATACCTCCGTGGTGATGGCAACTCTCCTCGACAGACACAGCAGCCACTGCACCCTCCACTGCAGTTCCACCTCCCACTGCAGCTCTGCCTCCCAGTGTGGTTCTGCCTCCCACTGTGGCTCTACCTCCCACAGCAGCTCTGCCTCCTGCTGCAGCTCTGCCTCCCACAACAGCTCTACACACTGCAGGGTGCAATGCAGCCGTGCAGACCCCTGTGTGGTACTGCCAGTATCAACCAGCACCAGTGTTAGTTGACCCAGTACAGAAAAAGAAATAGAAACATAAATCAGGGCATCTGGTGCAGGTGGAGGGGGAGACAGCAGGGCCATCCCAAGGGACAGTGACAGAGGATGAGTGTGATGCAGATATAACCATGCGATCTTTAGCCTTGAAGGAGCTCCGGGATATCTGGAGAGACTTTGGCCGTCATCAAGGTGAACATGTTATTACCTGGCTGCTCCGCTGCTGGGATAACGGGGCCAGTAGCATTGACTCAGAGGGCAGACAAGCCACGCAGCTGGGGTCACTTGCTAAAGAGAGTGGCATTGACAGAGGAATTGGGAGGGAGGCACAAAATGTAAGCCTCTGGAGGTGGCTCCTGGATAGTGTGAGGGAAAGGTATCCCTTTAAGGAAGACATGCCATATCACGTACACAAATGGACCACCATGGAGAAAGCTATCCAGTACGTGAGGGAACTAGCTGTGCTAGAGTTAGTTTATCGTGATGACGGGAGGATAGATCCAGATAGAATCAGGTGCACACGACCCATGTGGCCGAAGTTAATGCAGAATGGACCACCCTCAATAGCCGCCGCATTTGCAGTATTGACTTGGGAAAGGGATGAAGACCCAATAGTGGAGGAGGTAGTTCAAAAGTTCCGGGGATATGAGGACATTGTTTCTTCCCCCATGCGGGCCTGTGTCTCAGCTATAGAGGAACTGTCCAAGGAGTTTAAGCAATTCAGAAAGGAGATGTTCCAAACCCCACCTGCACGAGCCAGAGTCTCAGCTATTAGGAGGAAGCGTTTATCTCCTCAAAGAAAGGAATATAAAAGGTATCCATCACGTCACACCCTGTGGTTTTACCTACGTGACCACGGAGAGGATATGAGGAAGTGGGATGGAAAACCTACCTCGCACTTAGAGGAAGGAGTACATGAACTGAAAGGGAAAAAGCACACCAGTAAGGACTCTTCCAAGAAAACTGTTGCTCCCGTAGCCAAACAGCACGGGAGCAATAATCCATTCCTCCAAGACATGAGTGACTGTGAATCAGATCACTTTTAGAGGGGCCCTGCCTCCAGCCAGGTGGAGGAAAGGGACAACCGTGTTTACTGGACTGTGTGGATTCGATGGCCTGGCACATCAGAGCCACAACAGTATAAGGCTCTAGTGGACACGGGTGCACAGTGTACCCTCATGCCATCAAGCTATAAGGGGGTACAACCCATCAGCATTTCTGGTGTGACTGGGGGTTCCCAACAATTGACTGTGTTGGAGGCTGAAATAAGCCTGACTGGAAAGGAGTGGCAAAAGCACCATATTGTGACTGGTTCAGATGCTCCGTGATTCCTTGGCATTGACTATCTCAAGAGAGGGTACTTTAAGGACCCGAAAGGGTACCGGTGGGCTTTTGGGATAGCTGCTGTAGAGAATGATGAAATTGAGCAGCTGTCCATCTTGCCTGGTCTCTCACAGGACCCTTCTGCTGTGGGATTGCTAAAAGTTGCAGATCAACAGGTGCCAATTGCCACCACAACAGTGCACCGGCGGCAGTACAGTACTAACAGAGACTCTTTGCTTCCCATCCAGGAGCTGATTCGTCAGCTGGAGAGACAAGGGGTGATCAGCAAAACCTGCTCACCCTTTAACAGCCCCATCTGGCCAGTGCGTAAGTCTGATGGGGAATGGAGACTGACAGTGGACTATCGTGGCCTGAATGAAGTGACACCACCACTGAGTGCTGCTATGCCGGACATGCTGGAACTCCAATACGAGCTGGAGTCAAAGGCAGCCAAGTGGTACGCTACGATTGACATTGCTAATGCCTTTTTCTCCATTCCTTTGGCAGCAGAGTGCAGGCCACAGTTTGCTTTCACCTGGAGGGGCATCCAATACACCTGGAATCGGCTGCCCCAGGCGTGGAAGCACAGCCCTACCATCTGCCATGGACTGATCCAGACCGCACTGGAACAGGGTGCAGCTCCCGAACATCTACAGTACATTGATGACATCATTGTATGGGGCGACACAGCTGACGGAAGTTTTTGAGAAAGGGAAGAAGTTCATCCAAATGCTACTGAAAGCTGGTTTTGCCATAAAGTGAAGTAAGGTCAAGGGACCTGCACGAGAGATCCAGTTCTTAGGAATCAAGTGGCAAGATGGGCGTCACCAGATCCCGATGGACGTGAACAACAAAATCACAGCTATGTCCCCACCAACGAGCAAAAAGGAAACTCAGGCTTTCCTAGGCGTCGTGGGTTTCTGGCGGATGCATATCCCAAATTACAGCCAAATTGTCAGCCCTTTCTATGAAGTGACCTGGAATAAAAATGATTTCAAATGGGGCCCTGAGCAGCGACAAGCCTTTGAACAGATCAAGCAGGAGATCGTGCATGCAGTAGCCCTTGGACCAGTCCGGACAGGGCCAGAGGTAAAGAATGTACTCTGCACTGCAGCCGGGGAGAATGGCCCTACCTGGAGTCTCTGGCAGAAAGATCCAGGGGAGACCCAAGGTCGACCCCTAGGATTTTGGAGCCGGGGATACAGAGGATCCGAGGCCCGCTACACTCCAACCGAAAAAGAGATACTGTCAGCTTATGAGGGAATCCGATCTGCCTCAGAAGTGGTTGGAACCGAAGCACAGCTCCTCCTGGCACCTCGACTGTCAGTGCTGGGCTGGATGTTCAAAGGCAGAGTCTCCTCTACTCATCATGCCACCGATACTACATGGAGTAAGTGGGCTGCCCTGATCACACAACGATTCTGCATAGGAAATCCCAGTCGCCCAGGAATCTTAGAAGTGATCATGGACTGGCCGGAGGGCAAAGACTTTGGAATGTCACCAGAGGAGGAGGTGACATGGGCTGAAGAAGCCCCTTTGTACAACCAGTTGCCGGACAATGAGAAGCAATATGTCCTGTTTACTGATGGGTCCTGCCGCATTGTAGGGAAACATCGGAGGTGGAAAGCTGCTGTGTGGAGTCCTACACGACAAGTTGCAGAGACTGCAGAAGGACATGGTGAATCCAGTCAATTTGCGGAGGTAAAAGCCATCCAGCTGGCTTTGGACGTTGCTAAACGAGAGAAATGGCCAATGCTTTATCTCTACACTGACTCCTGGATGGTGGCAAATGCAATGTGGGGGTGGTTGCAGCAATGGAAACAGAGCAACTGGCAGCGCCGAGGCAAACCCATCTGGGCTGCAGCATTATGGCAACACATTGCTTCCCGTCTAGACAACCTGGTCGTCAAGATGCGTCACGTCGATGCCCACGTACCCAGAAGTCGAGCTACTAAAGAACATCAATACAACCAGCAGGTGGATCAAGCTGCGAAGATTGCAGTGGCTCAGGTGGATCTGGACTGGCAACATAAAGGTGAGCTGTTTATGGCTAGGTGGGCCCATGACACCTCGGGCCACCAGGGGAGAGATGCCACGTACAGGTGGGCTCGTGACCGAGGGGTGGACTTGACCATGGACGCTATAGCGCAGGTCATTCATGAATGTGAGACACGTGCTGCCATTAAACAAGCCAAGAGGGTAAAGCCTGTTTGGTATGGAGGGCGATGGCTGAAATATAAATATGGGGAGGCCTGGCAGGTTGACTACATCACACTGCCTAAAACCCGCCAGGGCAAGTGCCATGTACTCACAATGGTGGAGGCAATCACCAGGTGGCTGGAAACATATCCTGTGCCCCATGCTACTGCCCGGAACACTATCCTAGGCCTTGAAAAGCAAGTCCTGTGGTGACATGGCACCCCAGAGAGGATTGAATCAGACAATGGGACTCATTTCCAAAACAGTCTCATAGACACTTGGGCCAAAGAGCACGGCATTGACTGGGTGTATCACATTCCCTACCATGCACCTGCCTCTGGGAAGGTTGAACGGTGCAATGGGCTGTTAAAGACCACCCTGAGGGCAATGGGGGGTGGGACTTTCAAAAATTGGGATACACATTTGGCAAAGGCCACCTGGTTAGTCAACACCAGAGGATCTGCCAACCGTGCTGGCCCAGCTCAATCAAAACTTCTGCGCACTGTGGAAGAAGATAAGGTCCCTGTAGTGCATGTTAAGAACATGCTGGGAAAAACAGTCTGGGTTATTCCTGCCTCGGGCAAAGGCAAACCCATTCGTGGGGTTGCTTTCGCTCAAGGACCTGGGTGTACTTGGTGGATAATGAGAGAAGATGGACAAGTCCGATATATGCCTCAAGGAGATTTGATTCTGGGTGAAACTAGCCCATGAACTAAATTGTATGATGGACATTAACTGCTGCATATAACCCTTGTTCTGAGCTCTGTGTTGTAGTAATCACTCTGGCAAAGATCACCTGAATCTACAGAGGTCCAGCCTTGCCAGAAGGACAGTAGTGACCTGACCTGAGCTGGCATCGGCGCCCAACGATCCCATGCAACACTTCACCTTTTCTGTCCTGAGTGACCACCTGATAGAACCCAAAGTCATGGACTAATGGACATTTTGCCAATATGGTTCATAGATTAAGGGAATGATATCTGTGTGTGATGGGATGGGAAAGGGGAAGCTGGTTCATGTAAATTTATGGAAATAAGCATGACGTAAATGGTATGAAATAAGGGGTGGAGAATGTGGGCCAAAGCATTACAAAAACAATTTCACCTGCAAGCTGCAGAGAGCCGTTGTAGCATCGTGTCCTGATTGTCAAGGACAGCAGGTGCCATGTTATTATGGGGTGAACCCCAGGGTGTTACAGGCATTGCAAATCTGGCAGACTGATGTTACACACATTGCAGAATTTGGGAGATTGAAGTATGTACATGTTTCTGTTGATACCTATTCAAATGCAGTGGTGGCCTCCACACACACCCGGGAAAAAGCCAGAGATGCAATTCAACACTGGCAGAAGGCATTTTCCATGTTGGGGGTCCCTGGAACAGTGAAAACCAATAACGGCCCCGCATATGTGGCTAAACCGGTTCGTAAATTCCTCCAGAAATGGGGAACACAGCATGTTACCGGCATCCCACATTCCCCTACTGGACAAGCAATTGTTGAGCGGGCCCATGGCACCCTGAAGCGCCTGCTCCAAAAACAAAAAGGGGGAATGGAAGGGGAGCCCCTGGAGGCCCGGCTGACAAAGGCCATTTCTGTTTTGAACTTTTTAAACGTGCCCGAGCAGGGGTCGGTCCCTCCAATTGTGAGACATTTTTCCTCTTTTTCAACATCGGAAGAGGTACGTGGCACTGCTTTGGTGCGTGTAAAGGATCTGCAAACAGGACAATGGTCTCAGCCATGTAACCTGATTACCTGGGGCAGGGGTTATGCTTGTGTCTCCACAGAATATGGGCCACGCTGGTATCCTGCCCGTTGTGTTCGGCCTGTGCTGGATCGTCGCGGGACAGCCCAGCATCCCGCCGAAGTGGCACACAACCAACATTTGTGTGACATTGATGGAGCAGCTGAATCAAACTAGTTTTTGTGCCTCTTTGGCACAACCTTGTTCACTTTTTCACACAGGCCTGGTTGGGGTACTTTGGATGATCACTCTAAGTCTATTCACCAACAGATTCAAGAACTGCAAACTTCGATGTCACACATTCAAGAGAATACTGGACTCCTCGACTCATGGCTCTCATCATGGGGACTGGGGGGTTGGATACGCGGGATGTTAAAAACTGGGATTTTTGTGTCAGGTGTAGTAATCATTGTATTGTTAATGGTGCCTTGCTTAGTATCCCTGCTGCAAAGGGCCCTGCAGCAGATGATACAGGCAGTCTTTGTTGCACAAATGCAAAAATGGGAATTGTCGGTGCACACAGCTGGTCTGTTGGCCTGACAGAGCAGGTTGACCTTGACGATATACCCGTGTATCCTAGGAGATGTGATAAATCCCTGGTATGAGAGAAGTAAACAACTTTGAGGAAGTGAGAGACCGCGGGGCATCTGGAGGAAGGGGGGGAGTAATCATCCAATAGTAAAAAAAGAATCACCATATACGGCCCAATAGGGAATGTACATGCGCGGTTGAGAATGCTATAAAAAGAATGTTGTAAAAGAATAAAGTTGCTATCTGCCTGTGTGGCTTGTCGTGTCTGTCTCAACAGCGACAGTGGTATTTTTAGGGATTCAGTGGCATTGTGGACACCGGGAAATACTGCCAAAGGCTCGACAGAAAATTTTGGATTTTGCAGTGCCACAGAATAAAAGTGAGGCACAGAGGTTTATCGGATTATTTGGATTTTGGAGACAACACATTCATCACTTAGGACAAATACTTACTCCACTATACAAAGTAACAAGGAAAAAATATGAATTTGAATGGGGAAATGAGCAACAGGCTACCTTTAAATTAGTGAAAGAAGCTATTCAGAGAGCTTTAGGTTTATGGCCCATGCAAAAGGGAGAAGTAGAACTAAATGTGTCTATGAATGGGATGCCTGTTAATTGGAGCCTATGGCAGAAACAGGGAAAGAAAAAGGTTCCCCTGGGCTTTTGGGGGAGAAAATTACAAGAGGCAGGAAAAAATTATACCACCTTCGAAAAACAGCTATTAGCATGTTATTGGGCATTCGTGGAGACGGAACAACTTACAGTAGGGCATGAAGTGGCTATCCGTCCAGAAATTCCTATCATGCAATGGGTCAAGAGTTCTCCAAACACCCATAGAATTGGCCATGCCCAGCAATCAAGTATTATTAAGTGGAAATGGTATATTCAGGACAGAGCTAAAATAGGAGTTGGTGGAGTAGCCACCCTCCACGAGCGGGTAGCTGCCGCCCCCATGAGGGACCACGAAGCAAACACTGACTTTAAAGTTGATCGCGAATCCCCAGTGCAGTGGGGAAAGGCTTTAGATCAACTAACACCTCTCAAAAGAGAACATGCTTGGTTCACTGATGGATCACCTAAATACATAGGAGGGAAGAGGTTTTGGAAAGCAGTAGCATACCATCCTCATTCAGAGAAATTTTTAGAAAAAACAGGGGAAGGGAAGAGCAGTTAATATGCTGAATTGTATGCTGTCTATATGGCTTTAAAACAAGAGGACCTGGGAGAATGTCATCTATAAACCGATTCTTGGTCAGTAGCCAATGGGCTAGCTACCTGGTTGCCAACATGGGTGGCCAGGAATTGTAAAATATATTCCGAAGAAGTCTGGGGAAATAGAAACCTCTCTGACGTGTATGACTACACCCCATCTGCAAATAAAACCTATGGTAGTGGGTGAAACCCTAACATACTGGGAAGTCACCCCAGGGGCTATGGCCCCCTATCGGGCCACCCCAGATGCTGCAGGATTAGATCTCTATGCCTTAGAGTCAGTCAAAATAAACCAGAAACAGGTGAGAGTTATTAATACTGGTATTGGGATTCAAATTCCTTCAGGACATTTTGGTTTAATAACTGCTCGTTCCAGCCTAGCTTTGAAAGTTGTCCATATTATGGGAGGAGTGATCGATACAGATTATCAAGGAGAAATTAAAGTGATTTTATTGAATAATGGTGAACAAGATTTAACTATTCAGCCTCACAATAGAGTGGCACAATTACTGATACTACCAGTTTTGAAAACAGTAGCAAAGAAAGGGGATCCACCCCAAATTGTCACAGTCCACGGCAATAGAGGGTTTGGATCCACTGACCTCAACAACGGGGCAAAAGTGTGGGTCCAGCAACCCAATGGCCCTCCTAAACCAGCTGAAGTAATAGCCACAGGCAAAGACAACACAGTTCTGATTCTGAGGCCTAGGCAGAAGAAGTGGGAATATATCCCTGCCACTAAATGTTACTTACGAGAATAACTAAATGGTGTAGAATTTTGTCTTACAGACCCTGCACAGCTAAATTTACCAGTCTACCGCAACGGTCCGTTTGGAAGAGGATATTATCCACGTACCTGGATATGGAGGCCAGTACGAATAAAGACACCTCTGTCCTGAAACTATTCCTCCTGACTGCTGTCCCAGCTTGTGTTTTAACCCTAATGGTGACATTGCTGATGTCATGTTGCCATTGCGGCCGCAAAGTAAGTTGGGAAAATAAATTTGTGACTTAAGGGCAATATCATTACCCCAAGAAGCAATTTGGAAAAGATGAATAATTCCATACACTGGAATTAGGAAAACAGTCCACAACAGCAAGATAATTACACCTGTAAAGTGAATCAATATTGCCCAGTAGTGAACTTGACCTTTTCACCTGGAGTGACTACGTGACAACCCTTCAATTACAAAACAAAATACCGAACTAATGCTGATTATGTAACTCCTACAAATGCTAGTGCCATAAGATGTTGTAATCTTACTCTTATTAATGTATGCTCACCCTGACTGACATATGAGTCTTGTAGTAACACTTACAGTTTGTGTGACTGTCCTGGTTTCTTAGCTTTGCACCAGCTAGTCTATGTTTTTTTTCACCCCATAACACATCAAGCTGCATAGGTGATGCCAGTCCTGGGCCTGTGGCACTGCAGGACCGGCGGGGAGGGGGTGGGGATATGGGTGGAAAGGCTTGTGGTTGGACATGACCCTGGGAAGGGGAAGGGTCTGAGGGGGCTTCCGGCCGAGGGGGCTGGGGGTTGGTTTGTTGTGGGGACCTCGTGGCGAGTGGTTGGTGCTCCGGGCAGAGCCAGCGTCTTGCTGGGCAGATCGGTCTAGGAGTCGGGGTTTGAAAGTTTTTTTCCTCTCTCTTACTCTCTCGGCCCCCGGGCGGTTTCGTGGGGGTTTGCTCCCTTCGGGTGGGGTTTTCTTTCCTTTTTCTCCCTTCTTGGGGTGGGATCCTGTATCATTTGTTCTACCCTCTTCCTCCGTTCCTTACATTACTCATTAGCACTAGCATTGTTTGTAACTCCTTATGTTTCATTTATATAATTAAATAGTTCTTATGTCAACTCCTACGGGCTTTTCCTCGGTTTCTTCCTCTGAACCTTCCTCACCGGGAGGAGGTGGGGGGGGGGGGGGGGGGCGGAGTGGTAGAGCAGGCTAGTCGTGAAACTACGACAGTCCTTTTTGGCGCCCAACGTGGGGCTCGAAAGAGTTGAGATAAGGAACAGATCATAGTCTGTGATAAGCTCCTGCTTTACAATGTACCTGTGGCTTCTCAAGACTCTGAGTTCGGGGCTTTTCAGGCTGCTGACCAAACGGCAGGATCTGCTCCCCTATGTGCTAGTGATGATTCTGATTTTTTATGTGCGAGGTGGGCTGAGGGGGCTGGTCAGGCTGTTCTGTGTGCTGCTGATGCTGGCAGGGATACTCTCTCTCTATCTCTACTTAATACTGTCGGCTCCTTGGTACATCGCGGCTTACCTGCTGGAGGTTTTCCACAACTACACCTCTCCCTTTTTCCCCTCGGGGACTCAGCCGATAGAGGAGAGGCTATTTGGTGCTGGGGGGCACATGGAAAAACTTTTTCAATTTTTCCCCTCTCCTCTCGGTCCGATGGCAAAGGCATATGATTTTTTCGGAATTTTTTCTTGTGTCTGGGGTGACCTGTGGCTGGGGATCAGCTTGCTTGTGAATGTTTTAGTGGCTTTGGGCAAAGTTAGGGAAATGTTCGGGAGCCCTGCCCCCACTGGTCCTAGTGCCCGAGGCAGACGCAGGGTGTGTGCAGTTACCCGAGCTGCCTTAATGCGCAAGGGGGCAGCACGGAGTCGTGCCGGGACCAAGATCCTAACACGAGCCCGCACGGCCCCAGAGCCCACAGCAGTGCCAGGGTGCGCGGCAGCGCCAGTGTCTGCAACACAACCCAGCACACCAGCAACAATGCCTTCCGTGCTTGCGCCATCATCCTCGACACTTGCACCGCAACCTGCCACATCACCCTCCACTATGCCTGCATCAATGGCAATGCCTCCCGCTACCACCAATCTGTCTTCTCCCCCAGCCAGCCCACTTTCTGCAGCAGCCTCACTCCCTCAATCTTTTGTGTGTTACTGTCAGGGGTGACCACTCTCTGTGGCCCCAGTCTGGAAAAAGAAATACACACATAAATCAGTCCGTATAGTCAAGGATGGTGAGGTAGCAGGGCCATCCCAATCAACACAAAGAGTCAATAAGGAAACGGGAACAGGGCTAGCTCAAGAGTCGGAGACGGAGGATGAAGCTGTTGTGACCACACGGTCCTTATCCCTGAGGGAGCTACGGGACATCCGTAGAGACTACAGTCGCTGCCCGGGTGAACATATCATGACCTGGCTGCTCTGCTGCTGGGATAATGGGGCCAGTAGTATGGAGCTAGAGGGGAGAGAGGCTAAACAGCTGGTGTCACTTGCCGGAGAAGGGGGAATTGATAAAGCAATTGGGCGTAAGCCACAAAATGTCAGCCTCTGGAAGCGACTCCTGACCAGTGTAAAGGAAAGGTACCCTTTCAGAGAGAGTGTGCCACAACAGCTACGTAGGTGGACCAGCATGGAGAAAGGCATCCAGTACCTAAGAGAACTAGAGGTACTGGACATTGTTTACCGAGACCCAAACAACCCACGAGCATCCACTGACTCCGACGAAGTCTACTGCACTCGGCCCATGTGGCAGAAGTTAATGCGGAGTGCACCACCCTCATACTCCAGCGCGCTCTCAATAATAACTTGGAGAGAGGATGAGGTACCAACCGTAGACGAGATGATCCGCCGATTCCGAGAGTATGAGGAGAGTCTCTCCTCCCCCATACAGGCATGTGTCTCGGCTGTGGAGAGACTGTCCACAGAGCTCAAGGAACTCCGAGAGGAGGTATTCTGATCCCCACCTCCACGGGCCAGAGTTTTGGTTATAAAGAGCAGGCGCTTCTCTCCTTCAAGGCAGGAATACAACAGATATCCCTCACGGGGTACCCTGTGGTTTTACCTGAGAGACCACGGAGAGCACACGAGGAGGTGGGATGGAAAACCTACCTCTGTCCTGGAACAATGACTAAACGAACTGAAAGGGAAAAGATCTACTAGTGGGGACCCAGCCACAAAAGTTGCTGCTCCCGTATCTAAACGGGATGAACAAAGTGACATGTCCAATAATCCTTTTCTCCAGGACATGAGGGAGGCACGTGAGTATTAGAGGGGCCCTGCCTCCAGCCAGGTGGAAGAAAGGGACAACCGTGTTTACTGGACTGTATGGATTTGATGGCCTGGCACATCAAAGCCCCAGGAGTACAGAGCTCTAGTAGACACGGGTGCATAGTGTACCCTCATGCCATCAAGCTATTGGGGGGTACAACCCATCAGCATTTCTGGTGTGACTGGAGGCTCTCAACAACGGACTGTGCTGGAGGCTGAAATAAGCCTGACTGGGGAGGAGTGGCAAAACCACCCTATTGTGACTGGCCCAGATGCCCCATGCATCCTTGGCATTGACTACCTGAAGAAACGGTACTTTAAGGACCCAAAAGGGTACCGGTGGGCTTTTGGGATAGCTGCTATAGAGACTGATGAAATTGAGCAGCTGTCTGCCTTGCCTGGTCTCTCACAGGACCCTTCTGCTGTGGGATTGCTAAAGGTTGCAAACCAACAGGTGCCAATTGCCACCACAACAGTGCACTGGCGGCAGTATCTTACTAACAGAGACTCTTTACTTCCCATCCAGAAGCTGATTCGTCAGCTGGAGAGACAAGGGGTGATCAGCAAAATCCCCTCACCCTTTAACAGCCCCATCTGGCCAGTGCGTAAGTCTGATGCAGAATGGAGACTAACAGCGGACTATCGCGGCCTGAATGAAGTGACACCACCACTGAGTGCTGCTGTGCCGGACATGCTGGAACTCCAATACGAGCTGGAGTCAAAGGCAGCCAAGTGGTACGCCACGATTGACATTGCTAATGCCTTTTTCTCCATTCCTTTGGCAGCAGAGTGCAGGCCACAGTTTGCTTTCACCTGGAGGGGCATCCAATACACCTGGAATCGGCTGCCCCAGGGGTGGAAGCACAGCCCTACCATCTGCCATGGACTGATCCAGACCGCGCTGGAACAGGGTGCAGCTCCCGAACATCTACAGTACATTGATGACATCATTGTATGGGGCGACACAGCTGACGGAAGTTTTTGAGAAGAGGAAGAATATCATCCAAATTCTGCTAAAAGCCAGCTTTGCCATCAAGTGAAGTAAGGTTAAGGGTCCTGCACGAGAGATTCAATTCCTGGGAGTAAAATGGCAAGATGGACGTCGCCAGATCCCGATGGATGTGAACAACAAAATCACAGCTATGTCCCCACCAACGAGCAAAAAGGAAACTCAGGCTTTCCTAGGCATCGTGGGTATCTGGTGGATGCATATCCCAAATTACAGTCAAATTGTCAGCCCTCTCTACGAGGTGACCCAGAGGAAAAACGATTTCAAATGGGGCCCTGAGCAGCGACAAGCCTTTGAACAGATCAAGCAGGAGATTGTGCATGCAGTAGCCCTTGGACCAGTCCGGACAGGGCCAGAGGTAAAGAATGTACTCTACACCGCAGCCGGGGAGAATGGCCCTACCTGGAGCCTCTGGCAGAAAAATCCAGGAGAGACCCGAGGTCGTCCCCTTGGATTTTGGAGCCGGGGATATAGAGGATCTGAGGTCCACTACACTCCAACCGAAAAAGAAATACTGGCAGCTTATGAGGGAATCCGATCTGCCTCAGAAGTGGTTGGAACTGAAGCACAGCTCCTCCTGGCATCTCGACTGCCAGCGCTGGGTTGGATGTTCAAAGGCAGAGTCTCCTCCACTCATCATGCCACCGATGCTACATGGAGTAAGTGGGCTGCCCTGATCACACAACGATCCCGTATAGGGAACCCCAGTCACCCAGGAATTCTAGAAGTGATCATGGACTGGCCGGATGGCAAAGACTTTGGGATGTCACAAGAGGAAGAGGTGACACAGGCTGAAGAAGCCCCTTTGGACAATCAGTTGCCAGAAGACGAGAAGCAATATGCCCTGTTCACGGATGGGTCCTGCCGCATTGTAGGGAAACATCGGAGGTGGAAAGCTGCTGTGTGGAGTCCCACCCAACAAGTTGCAGAGACTGCAGAAGGCCAAGTGGAATCGAGTCAGTTTGCAGAGGTAAAGGCCATCCAGCTGGCTTTGGACATTGCTCAACGAGAGAAATGGCCAGTGCTTTATCTCTACACTGACTCATGGATGGTGACAAATGCTCTGTGGGGGTGGCTGCAGCAGTGGAAACAGAGCAACTGGCAGCGCCGAGGCAAACCCATCTGGGCTGCCGCGCTATGGCACAACATTGCTTCCCGTCTAGACGACCTGGTCGTCAAGGTGCGTCATGTCGATGCCCACATGCCCAAAAGCCGAGCCACTGAAGAACACCAGCACAATCAGCAGGTAGACCAGGCTGCTAAGATTGCAGTGGCTCAGGTGGATCTGCACTGGCAACAGAAAGGTGAGCTGTTCATGGCTAGGTGGGCCCATGACACCTCGGGCCACCAGGGGAGAGATGCCACGTACAGGTGGGCTCGTGACCGAGGGGTGGATTTGACCATAGATCACAATTGCTCAGGTTATCCATGAATGTGAGACGTGCTGCCATCAAACAAGCCAAGAGGGTAAAGCCTGTTTGGTATGGGGGGCGATGGCTGAAATACAAGTATGGGCAGGCCTGGCAGGTTGACTATATCACCCTCCCCAAAACCCACCAGGGCAAGTGCCATGTCCTCACAATGGTGGAGGCAACCACGGGGTGGCTAGAAACATACCTGGTGTCCCATGCCACTGCCCGAAATACTATCCTGGGCCTTGAAAGGCAAGTCCTGTGGCGACACAGCACCCCGGAAAGAATTGAATCAGATAATGGGACTCATTTCCGAAATAGCCTCGTAGACACTTGGGCTGAGGAACATGGAATTGAGTGGGTGTACCACATCCCCTACCATGCACCTGCCACAGGGAAGGTCGAGCAGTGCAATGGGCTGCTAAAGACCACCCTGAGAGCAATGGGGGGTGGAACACTCAAGAATTGGGATGCCAACTTGGCAAAGGCCACATGCTTAGTTAATACCAGGGGATCCGTCAATCGAGCTGGCCCTGCACACTCAAACCCTCTAAGGACGGTAGAAGGAGATAAGGTCCCTGTAGTACATACTACAAGCATGCTGGGAAAAACGGTTTGGGTTCCTCCCACCTTGGGCCAAGGCAAACCCATCCGTGGGGTTGCAGTTGCTCAGGGACATGGGCGCACTTGGTGGGTAATGAGAGAAGATGGGGAAGTCCGCTGTGTGCCTCAGGGGGATTTGATTCTGGGAGAAAACAGCCGTCTCTAGTAGAGCTCTGTACTCCTGGGGCTCTGATGTGCCAGGCCATCGAATCCACACAGTCCAGTAAACACGGTTGTCCCTTTCTTCCACCTGGCTGGAGGCAGGGCCCCTCTAATACTCACGTGCCTCCCTCATGTCCTGGAGAAAAGGATTATTGGACATGTCACTTTGTTCATCCCGTTTAGATACGGGAGCAGCAACTTTTGTGGCTGGGTCCCCACTAGTAGATCTTTTCCCTTTCAGTTCATTTAGTCATTGTTCCAGGACAGAGGTAGGTTTTCCATCCCACCTCCTCGTGTGCTCTCCGTGGTCTCTCAGGTAAAACCACAGGGTACCCCGTGAGGGATATCTGTTGTATTCCTGCCTTGAAGGAGAGAAGCGCCTGCTCTTTATAACCGAAACACTGGCTCATGGAGGTGGGGATCGGAACACCTCCTCTCGGAGTTCCTTGAGCTCTTTGGACAGTCTCTCCACAGCAGAGACACAGGCCTGTATGGGGGAGGAGAGACTCTCCTCATACTCTCGGAATCGGTGGATCATCTCATCCACGGTTGGTGCCTCGTCCTCTCTCCAAGTTATTATTGAGAGCACGCTGGAGTATGAGGGTGGTGCACTCCGCATTAACTTCTGCCACATGGGCCGAGTGCAGTAGACTTCGTCGGAGTCAGTGGATGCTCGTGGGTTGTTTGGGTCTCGGTAAACAATCTCCAGTACCTCTAGTTCTCTTAGGTACTGGATGCCTTTCTCCATGCTGGTCCACCTACGTAGCTGTTGTGGCACACTCTCTCTGAAAGGGTACCTTTCCTTTACACTGGTCAGGAGTCGCTTCCAGAGGCTGACATTTTGTGGCTTACGCCCAATTGCTTTATCAATTCCCCCTTCTCCGGCAAGTGACCCCAGCTGTTTAGCCTCTCTCCCCTCTAGCTCCATACTACTGGCCCCATTATCCCAGCAGCAGAGCAGCCAGGTCATGATATGTTCACCCGGGCAGCGACTGTAGTCTCTACGGATGTCCCGTAGCTCCCTCAGGGATAAGGACCGTGTGGTCACAACAGCTTCATCCTCCGTCTCCGACTCTTGAGCTAGCCCTGCTCCCATTTCCTGATTGACAGTTTCTGTTGATTGGGATGGCCCTGCTACCTCACCATCCTTGACTATACGGACTGATTTATGTGTGTATTTCTTTTTCCAGACTGGGGCCACAGAGAGTGGTCGCCCCTGACAGTAACACACAAAAGATTGAGGGAGTGAGGCTGCTGCAGAAAGTGGGCTGGCTGGGGGAGAAGACAGATTGGTGGTAGCGGGAGGCGTTGCCATTGATGCAGGCATAGTGGAGGGTGATGTGGCAGGTTGCGGTGCAAGTGTCGAGGATGATGGCGCAAGCACGGAAGGCATTGTTGCTGGTGTGCTGAGTTGTGTTGCAGACACTGGAGTTGCCGCGCACCCTGGCACTGCTGTGGGCGCTGGCACGGCGGTGGGTGCTGAGGCTGCCGCAGACGCTGTGGCCATGCAGGCTCGTGTTAGGAGCTTGTTCCCGGCACGACTCCGTGCTGCCCCCTTGCGCATTAAGGCAGCTCGGGTAACTGCACACACCCTGCGTCTGCCTCAGGCACTAGGACCGGTGGGGGCAGGGCTCCCGAACATTTCCCTAACTTTGCCCAAAGCCACTAAAACATTCACAAGCAAGCTGATCCCCAGCCACAGGTCACCCCAGACACAAGAAAAAATTCCGAAAAAATCATATGCCTTTGCCATCGGACCGAGAGGAGAGGGGAAAAATTGAAAAAGGTTTTCCACGTGCCCCCCCAGCACCAAATAGCCTCTCCTCTATCGGCTGAGTCCCCGAGGGGAAAAAGGGAGAGGTGTAGTTGTGGAAAACCTCCAGCAGGTAAGCCGCGATGTACCAAGGAGCCGACAGTATTAAGTAGAGATAGAGAGAGAGTATCCCTGCCAGCATCAGCAGCACACAGAACAGCCTGACCAGCCCCCTCAGCCCACCTCACACATAAAAAATCAGGATCATCACTAGCACATAGGGGAGCAGATCCTGCCGTTTGGTCAGCAGCCTGAAAAGCCCCGAACTCAGAGTCTTGAGAAGCCACAGGTACATTGTAAAGCAGGAGCTTATCACAGACTATGATCTGTTCCTTATCTCAACTCTTTCGAGCCCCACGTTGGGCGCCAAAAAGGACTGTCGTAGTTTCACGACTAGCCTATTCTACCACTCCGGGCCCCCCCCCCACACCTCCTCCCAGTGAGGAAGGGTCGGAGGAACAAACCAGGAAAAGCCCGTAGGAGTTAAGAACTATTTAATTATATAAATGAAACTTAGGGAGTTACTAACAATGCTAGTGCTAATGAGTAATGTAAGGAACGGAGGAAGAGGGTAGAACAAATGATACAGGATCCCACCCCAAGAAGGGAGAAAAGGAAAGAAAACCCCACCCAAAGGGAGCAAACCCCCACGAAACCGCCCGGGGGCCGAGAGAGTAAGAGAGAGAGAAAAAAAACTTTCAAACCCCGACTCCCAGACCGATCTGCCCGGCAAGACGCTGGCTCTGCCCGGAGCACCAACCTCTCGCCACGAGGTCCCCACAACAAACAAACCCCCAGCCCCCTCAGCCGGAAGCCCCCTCAGACCCTTCCCCTTCCCAGGGTCGTGTCCAACCACAAGCCTTTCCACCCATATCTCCACCCCCTCCCCGCCGGTCCTGCAGTGCCGCAGGTCCTGGGCTGGCACTCCCTATGCAGCTTGATGTGTTATGGGGTGAAGCAAAACAGACTAGCTGGTGCAAAGCTAAGACAATATTAAATGCTATTTCAGCAGCATAAACCCCATCTCCAGCTCCCCTGACACCATATAGGTAATACCCAGAGCTGCGCTGCCAATAAAAAAAAACAGCCGTGGTTTTGTTTAAGCTTGGACTGAATGAAAACAAGAGGGTAAGAATATGCTCAGCAGAGGAGGAACTGGCACTCAGCCATCCTGGAGTTGCTTTCCAAAGTGCGTTGGGTTGATGGAAGCAAACTTGCTGAGAGCTTAGGAAGTGTGAGTTAGATGAGTTGACAGTGAGGTGGATTGAGAACTAGCTGAATGGCAGAGCTCAAAGTGTTGTGATCAGCGGTGTAGAGTCTAGCTGGAAGCCTGTGGCTAGTGGGGTTCCTCAGGGATCAGTACTAGGTCCAGTCCTGTTTAACATATTCATCAATGACCTGGACAAAGGGACAGAGTGTACCCTCAGCAAGTTTGCTGATGGTACCAAACTGGGAGGAGTGGCTGACATGCCAGAAGGCTGTGCTGCCATCCAGCAAGACCTGGACAGTCTGGCGAGTTGGGTGGAGAGGAAGCTTATGAGGTTCAACAAGGGCAAGTGTAGAGTCTTGCACCTGGAGAGGAATAACCCCATGCACCAATACAGGCTGGGGGTTGACCTGCTCGAAAGCAGCTGTGCAGAGAGAAGGACCTGGGAGTTCTGGTGGACAGCAAGTTAACCATGAGCCACCAATGTGCACTCATGGCCAGGAAGTCCAATAGTGTCTTGGGGTGCATTAAGAAGAGTGTGGCCAGCAGGTCGAGGGAGGTCATCTTCCCTCTCTACTGTGCCCTGGTGAGGCCGCATCTGCAGTATTGTGTCCAGTTCTGGGCTCCCCAGTTCAAGAAAGACAGGGAACTACTGGAGAGAGTCCAGAGGAGGGCTACGAAGAGGATTAGAGGAACATCTCCCTTATGAGGAAAGGCTGAGAGACCTGGGTCTGTTTAGCCTGGAGAAGAGAAGACTGAGAGGGGATCTCATTAATGCTTATAAATATCTAAAGGGCACTTGGCAAGAGGATGGGGCCAGACTCTTTTCAGTGGTGCCCAGTAACAAGAGAAGGGGCAACGGGCACAAATTGGAGCACAGGAAGTTCCATCTGTACTTGAGGAAAAAACTTCTTTACTCTGAGGGTGCCAGAGCACTGGAACAGGCTGCCCACAGAGGTTGTGGAGTCTCCTTCTCTAGAGATATTCAAAACCCACCTGGATGCGTTCCTGTGCAATCTGCTCTAGATGAACCTGCCTTGGCAGGGGGGTTGGACTAGATGATCTTTGAAGGTCCCTTCCAAACCCTACATTCTGTGATTCTGTAATTAACCCTGCACTGAGAAGCAGCCACATCCCAACCACACTTCCCAAACTGTATTTAACAGTGATTTCTCTGCCAGCTGTAAAGGAATCTTGCATAGTCTTTAGTGCAGGTTTAGATCTGAGGTCTGGGATCTTCTAAGTAGTGCAGAAATACTGCTCAACAGGCCCAGAATGTTTGTTCTCAACCTGCTCCTTGTATAGACCCACCCAAGGCTGGTTTCAAACCCAGTCAAGCTAATCATGCAGAGACAGTTTCAACAAAGAGTGATTAATTAATTAAGCACAGGTGCTTTGCTAGACAAAAGGTAAACACTTAATAGTATATCTCGAAGTCTATCTCAGAATTGTGCAAGACAGAAATGGCAGAAGAGTGATTATGGAGACGGCAACCCGAAGAAGACCCTGAACCAAGGATTGGAACCAGAAAAGAAGAATGCAGCTGAGACAGGGGATTGTGATGGTCTTTGATAAACGATGAACTCTGGGGACTGAAAGGCCGAGTGGAAATATACAAAGACTTTGGACCTTACGTAATGGGTATTGACTGAATGGTATAAAAACTGTGCGAGATCTTGGGCCATTTGCCACTCTCTGAGGTGGTGGCCCAACTCTGAGTTGTGATTAAATAAATAGCATACCTAGAGCAACCCGCTTTGTCTGGTGAAAAATCTTTAACACCAGCATTAAATCTGCTGAGACATTTTAAATAGTTAAGAGGAGGGTTACCTTTTTTTTTTGCAAGTTTTTTGCAGAGAACAACCAAAATAAAAATTACTTTAAATCAAATATTAATAAATATTGAAACTAGATAATAGAATATAGAATTCTAAATATTAATCATCTGCCTACCCATCAGGAGATGTTAGCAGATGTATTTTTGCACTATTTCCTATCTAAAACAAATAACTTAAGCCAGACATACAAAAAAAACCCCGAAACCCTGCAAATTGAGAGGTTGTATCATATAGGTATTGATAAACAGCCAAAAAAGGTAAAAATTCAAGATACTGAGCAAGGAAATCAGAATCACAGGTTCCTTCAATAAACTACAAAAACCCTAAAACTGGAAAAAAGTAAAAAAATCACATATTTCGAAAGCCAAAAATGCAGCATCTGACCTACCTTCCTGAATCTGGATGAAAACCCTTGTCCTCCTCTCACCTGCCTTGGCTGTATGTGGAATCCAGCAGTGTCGCTCCCCAGGTGTCTGCAGCAGAACAGAGATTATCATTGATTTGTGTGTGGAAAGTTAAACCTTTCTATGAGTGGTTAGGAGAATTCACTCCCGCCACTCCTTCTAAACCAAAAGTATTTGGCATGGAGCCCTCTTTGTCCACCTGTACTGTTAAGGTCTAAACAACATGCAGGACATGGACTGATTTTACCAGGATCTTTTCATGTTTCCATTTTAAAGAAGCAAAGAAAGTTCTTTGAAAAGAAAAACTTGGGGGTTTGTTGTGGGGATTTTTTTAAATCTCATTTTTCTTAAAGCAGATTTATTGCATCCTTTTTCTTTTCTACTCGGTGGGCCAAGCCTTTCCCTGGTGTAACTGGTAACCCCATACCATGTGCTGGTTTGCACCTGCAGAGGACCTGGCTCAATTGGTAACACCTTGGGTGACATTCCTACCAATCTGCTCTGCTTCCCCTGCAAACTGTGCACCCATTTGGCTGGGACAAGGTAAATCTGGGAGGGATGAAATCTTTTTCTCTCTTTTAAAAATAATTGGATATAATTTAACTAAAAAAACCAGGTTTTGCACATGAACGACTCAAATGAGCAAGAAGATGGAGGCAAGGGATTTTCAAAGAGGGGTTTGCTTATCCAAGTCCCCAGTCATTGTGTTGTCCAGGTGAAGAGAGCCCAGATGGAGTGCTCAGTCCAAGGAACAAGTGACTTTTTGAAAAACCTTCCCAACTTCCCAGCATGGGGTTTCAAAGCCCCCCCAGCACTCAGATTTGTAAGACACTTCCTGGCTACCTCAGCTGCACCCATTCAGCCAACAACCCTGTCCTATACCCACCTCCTGTGGTCCCCGTCCATGAGGACGTCCCTCAGAGAGGTGTCACCCTGCCGAAGCCCGGATCAGCAGAGCATGCTGCCTTTGCTGCTAGGAGCAGCCTCACCTGGCCAAGTCCAGCTTGCCAGCACGTGTACAACTCCAAAGGGTTAGTCATAGTGGTAAGTAACAGGTCCCTCCTCCTCATTGGGTGCATCAAGGATCATCTCATTCTCAAGATTCTGCCCCAAATTAAGCAGGCACATCTCAGAGCAATAACCACTGCATTTGATAAAATTAGTTCATTTCTGGCACAGGCATTATGACAAGGAGGAAATACAGATTTTTTTGTTAATACAATAAATCTAACAAGAGCATCTGGACACTGCGTTTCATGTTACATGCCTTTCTGCTGGTTTTCCTTTAAAGAAGCAGATTAAAAAAACCCAAATCACAACCAAAATTGTTTATACAAGAGAAATCTTTGTGAAGCACGAGGCAAAATCAAGTGTAAGATAGCCTGGGGCAATCTGGCACTCCCAGACACAGCTTGGAAGAGCTCCATGCTTAGAGCAGTTACTTTTAAAACTTTTATTACACGCTTTCTTAGTCTATAGGGAAAAAAAATACTGCTTCCAACCCCACACACAAACCACTATCTGCAATTCCTCTGACTACTGGGTTTCTAAGGAGTGTCTGGGTAAATCAGTAAATGAAGTTGGTGTGAACAATATGTCTGGCCCCAGATAAGGGTAAAGGAAAACTTGGGCAGCATCCAGCAACTGTATATTGTTCATTGTGCTGTGTCCCAAGATGGGTTTTATGGAAATGTCCCCAACACCACTGAGGTGCTGGAGCATGTTCCAAGAAGATTGACAAAGCTGGTGAATGACCTAGAGAACAAGTCTTATAAAGAGCAGCTGAGGGAACTGGGGTTGTTTAACCTGGAGAAGAGGAGGCTCAGGGGAGACCTTATCCTGCTCTACAGCTACCTGAAAGGAGGTTGCAGAGGTGGGTGTTGGTCTCTTCTCCCAAGTGACAAGTGATAGGACAAGATGAAGTAGCTTCAAGTTGCACCGGAGAGGTTTAGATTGGATATTAGGAAAAATTTCTTCACTGAAAGGGTTGTCAGGCATAGGAACAGGCTGTCCAGGGAAGTGGTTGAGTTACTATCATGAAGGTATTTAAAAGACATTTAGATGTGGTACTTAGGGACATGGTTTAATGGTGGACTTGGCAGTGCTAGATTAACAGTTGGACTTGATGATCTTAAGGATCTTTTCCAACCTAAAATATTCTATGATTAAAAATGTCCCCAAATTTCTGCAAGCCAAACCCAACATTTTCATACAGAAGAATACTTGTAGGGGAGGGACAGTGACAAAGTCATCTCAACGATGACTTTGAGTCCAAAACCACTGCAGACCAATAGGTCCCCACTGAACCCTGGAAATTATTTTCCATGTGAAATTAGTTCCCAGCTTTTAACAGAGGGATGAACGAGTCTCCTAGACTATAAAGGAAGAGAGGATAAACAGTTCCTAACAAGGTATGAAATAAGAATAACAGGAGAAAGATGACAAGAAAGGGTTGCACCACCTCAGTTCACAAGCACAACAGGAAACACCTAGTAAAAAAAAAAAAATGTCATGATTGCCTATCCCAGGTCAGGAAAGCTCTAATTACAGGTATATTTAATTGAATTGAAAGCTTTCCAGAAGAAAGAGTACTTAAAGGATGCCTGTGCAATCAGAAAAATAAATGATCATCAAATTTAAAAATTTTCATGGGCAAAATTAATTTGGACACAGTTTTGCTTTCTACAGATTTTTTTTTAAATAAACTGGTACAAGTGTTTTGTGAATTTTTGCAATTTTTCCTTTCAAACATGGGTTTGTCAGGTCAGTTTTAAACTGGTTAGTTGGAGCCCAATAATCAACCTCAGTGAATCCAGCTCTTCGAGAGACAGAGGAAGGTATTTTCTGCAACAAGATTTGCTGCACCAGTCACATTTTTCAAAGGAAAATAATTTTCTTCCTCAAACATCCCTATTTTACTGCCAAAAACTATTGGTAAAAAAAAAAAAAAAAGGATTTTTTTTCGGGTTAATTTTGGCAAGAAATAAACCCCAGCAACATATTTCCCCCCTCTCACAAATATCACATAAACTTCTTGCAAATGGGAAACTTGGAAAAGTCCAATAAGCTTTCCTCCAAGGTGTCTATCCCACACATGTTTCTGTTTGCTATGGTGTATCCTCATTAACATCAACACTGCTCTCCAGGCAATAACGTTAAGTCTTGCCTAAGTGCTTCCAAATGTTGGAATGCACCTTATTTTAAAGGTGATAGAGTAAGTAGAAGGAAGAGACGTGAGCCCACAACCTTGATGGACACCCTCATCACAGTGGTACCACCAGGACAGGTGGAGGGAGAATGGGGAAATAACCCATCTCAGTTAAGAAGGTCTCTGTGCTCGTAACTTGGGTAAGAGCTGCTGGGGTTTCATCTTTAAAAGGTAATTGCTGACACTGGGAAAGGGTGAATGGGTGTATCATGAAAGGGATTTCCTTTCTAGTAGCCCCACACTCTGCAGATGAGAAGTGGTTTCTGGTAAGAGGCTGAATTACAAGTTGCCCCACACTACAGACCAGGCAGATTTGCTGGTCCAGGCTACGTGTACATGCAAAGCTGCTGTCACAGTATTCCAACCAAAATAAATAAAAAAAAAATCTCTAAAGCAAATCAGTGAAAACAATTGTCAATAATGTCAATTAAGTGCTTTACTAAAACAATCTACCTGGAGTCCCAGTGATTTCACATTTGAAACCTTAATGGTCTGTGCTGGTTTCAGGCAGTAAAGAGTTAATTTTCTTCACAGTTTGGAGTGCTGGTCCAGGCTGGCTAAATGAGTAATTCATTCCATGGTACATCATGCTTAGTGAATAGGCGGGAAGTGGTCTGAAGTGCATTAACTATTTTTTTTTTTTTTTTTTTTTTTGCTAGCTCCTTAGCGCACTTGTTACCGGTTTGGTGGATTAGTGACTTGGTGCTTTGGCTGGTTTTTCCTGGTCTTGTCACCCTTGGGCTCTGGCTCTGGGCTCTCTGGTTCTGACTCCCACTACTCGGGACCTGGCTGTGTGTCGGTGGGTGGTGAGCAACTGTATCATATGTTTTATTTTCTCTTATTTTACTTACTTATCATTAGTAGTATTGTTAATATTATTAGTATCACTATAATATTAATTTATATTCAATTACTAAAAAGTTCTTAATTCATGAGCTTCCTTGTATTTTCCTCCGGTTCTCCTCGTCCACTGGAGGAGGGGAGGAAGGTGTGCGAGTGGCTGCATGGTATTTCGTTGCTAGACAAGGTTAAACCACAACATGGTTGTAATCCAGATCAATCATAGAATCATACAATGGTTTGGGTTGGAAGGGACCATTCTGTGATCCTAAGGGATCTCCAGTGCTTTGCCTAATGTGGATGATGGAACTCAATGAGGCACCAATGTCCTCAATGGAAATAGTGTTATTTATGCTACCCAGAGATTTCCTTGAGAAATTAAAACACAGTTTGATGTCTATTGAGGAACAGGGCTGGATGTAGCCAAGATGATATTGTCCGAATGTATGTGTACATATACGCAATGTATGTGTAGTTATATGATGGGATTTTGCTACATCATATGGTTTCATTGGGAAGCTCTCAGAGAAAGAACTGCACCCTGACTTCCCCTCTTTCCCCAGTATATCTGCTTCAGCAGGGACTGGTACCAGCTTTGGAAATACAGTCATCTCTGGGTGAAGCTGGCCCTACAGCTCTGAGTCCTTCTTGCTCTCCATCTCCCAATCCTTCTTGCTCCCCTGCAGCTTCACGGTGCCACAAGGGAATGAGAACTATCTCACATTAGCAAGAATGTGGCAAAACTTCTGCACAAACTTTGAATTAAACCTGTATTTTGCTTGAAAAATATTTACCTTTCCCCACTGAGTCTTAGTCTAATGAAAGAAGTTGAAGCCAAGCACAGCTGCTGCCTGTATAATCTCTTGCTTGGTGGGAGAGAAAGATCATCTCTAATTGGCAACAGATTAGAACGTGGAAGGCTTGGTGGCATGGCATCAGAGAGGTGCTGCAAGGCTAAATGCATTAAACCCTCCTCCATCTCCCAAAACGAAGCCATAGCTAGCTCATCTGAGATAACAGATATTCCCAGCACTGAATATCAGGGCCCAGGAACCTCATCTTGTCCTTGAAGCCACAAGTGAGGAGGGAATAACACCAGCTCCTACTCCCCAGGGCATGCAGTGCAAATGGAGTGCATGCACATGTTCCTCCTTGAACCCATGCCTATATAAATACTTGATAGCTTGGTTAGATGACACATGTCTGAAGGCAGTAGCCAGGTCACTTTGCTTGCTTTTAATGCTTCAGTCCTCCCTTCCTCTTCATTGTGAGATTTTTGAGTGTGCTTCAGTTTGTGTTTGTGCAGGGCTGGGACTGTGTGAGTGCTACTAAAAATAAATAATTGTAGGATGAATCCTAAACAGAAACAGATGTTAATAATAAAAGGAAAGATGTGAATTGAAGAGTCACTTTGGCTTGATGTGTTGGCACAGAGTTTCACTGGAAGTACCTCTCCCACCCCAGAGCAGCTAAAGCTGAGTGAGATTAAAGCCTCCAGGGAGGTCCTGAGCACCTGAGGCTTCTAAACATCTACTTTACACATGTCACCACACCTGATGACAGAAAACCTTCCTAGCACCCCAGAGCAAACTTGAGATGGGTGGCAAAAAAACCCTGTGTGACATAAATACAGTCTGCTTGGAGATGAAAGGTAGGCAGTGGAGAGCATCTGCACAGACCCAGACCCTAGTGATGGCTGCATATTTCTGCCTGGCTTGCACTGCAATCACTTTAAACCTCCTTGCACAATTCATGGCCCCAGTGCGATTGCTACATGCAGCTTTTGAAACATGTTTCCTGCCTTGTAATTTCTCTACAGATTATTTTTGCTTTGCTCTTGCACAAAAGGAGCCACGACTCCTTGCTGGGTCTGCTCACCCCATCCCACCCGTGGATGAGATAAGGACGACCAAGCAAATTATCCATCATAACCAGCGTGCCATCATCTGGGCCTTGATAACCCTCTGCCCAGACCACTTGCTTTCATTTTCGCAATCCAGAAAGTTATCCTTATCCAGGAATAAGAAATTTAGCAGAAGATCCCTGATGTAGGTGGAAACAATTTCATTTGCTTTCAGAAGCTGTGGATCAGGCCACAGCTTCTTGCAGAATATGGCATTAATAGTGAGAGGCAAATTAAACATTTTACTTCTCCTAGCTGGAAAAAAAAAAATGTGGCTGACCTGATTTAGCTTCCTGATAATGTATTTAAAAAATGCTCCCAGGCTGAGGACTTCGCTAGCTGAGATTTCATATGAAATGAGACTGTTTATGTCATGACTGCAACCTTCTGAAAAATGCCCCTTAAGATGGGAAAGCTCACAAGACCCTTAGGTATAATGATATCAACTATATCAATAACCACATTTCAGCAGAATTATTATCTGTTCACTGGCCTACTGTCGTAGTTTCACAAGCCTGCTCTACCACCCCGCCCCCCCCCCCCCCCCCCCACACACACACCCCTCCCAGTGAGGAAGGGTCAGAGGAACAAACCGAGGAAAAGCCCGTAGGAGTTGAGATAAGAACTATTTAATTATATAAAGGAAACTTAGGGGGTTACTAACAATGCTAGTGCTAATAAGGAATTTAAGGAACAGAGAAAAGAGGTAGAACAAATGATACAGGATCTCACCACACATGGATGGACACAGCCAGATTCTGGGCAAGGCAGGAAAATAAATCCAAAAACCCCGAGAAAGGAAAGAAAAAAACAAAACAAAGGGAGCAAACCCCTCCTCAATCAGGCCGGGAGCCGAGAGCAGGGAGAGCAAAAGAAAAAAAAAAGCAACTTCCAAACCCAGACTCCTAGATCAATCTGCCTGACAAAAGATGATCTCCTTTCGATGAGCACCCAGCACTCGACATGAGGTCCCAACAACAAAGAAACCCCCTGCCCTCCTGGCCGGAAGTCCCCTGGACCCTTCCCCCTTCTGGGTCGTGCCCAACTGTAACCCTTTCTGTCCACATCCCACCCCTTCCCTGCCCGTTTGAAGTACCGCGGGCACCGGGTTGGCACCTGTCGTGGTTTAACTCCGGCTAGCAAAATACCACAAAGCCACTCTCACAAATTCCCCTCCCCTCCTCCAGTGGAGGGGAAGAATCAGAGGAAAAAGAAATAAGGAAGCTCGTAAAATTCAGATAAGAACTATTTACTAATTAAATCTAAATCAATATATACAGATACTACTAATAATAAATAATTAAAATAGTAGAAAATAAAACATATGATACAATATATACAGTATGATACAATTTCCCACCATCCACTGACCAATGCACACCCAGATGTTGAGGGATGAAAATCAGACCCCGAGAGCCTGAGAACCACAGCCCGAGAGCAATCGCAGCTTGAGAGCTGCAACCCGAGGGCCGGAGCCCGGGAGCTAACGCAGCAGATTCCGAGCGAACCCTATCACCGATAACACAGCCAGAAAACTCTAAACAACCCACCATCTCCCACACGAATGAGCCAGCACAGGAGTTGGCAAAGTAGCTAACGCAGGAGGGTTACCAAGTGCCCCGGAGAGATGAGCAAGGGAGTAAGGGAGAGAGTAATGGGGAGAGTAATGACTACCGGACCCCCTTCCCTGCCCAAGAGACCGGAACATGACATACTATGGAATGAAATACTTCCTTGGTCAGTCTGGGTCAGCTACAGTATCCAAAGCAGACAAAAGACCTTGAATTCAGTACAGGCCCTCCCCAGCATCAGCTGAGGCCTTATCAGTATTTTCTCTTAGCATCCAGCAACATAGTTCCCTGGCAACCAGAGTAAAGGGAGTTAACCGTTTCCTGACTGAACCCAGCACCGCACCACCTATTCAGCTTGATGTATTATGGAGTGAACCAAAATATAGATTAACAGGTACAAAATATAGACTAAGACACCATCCTACAGAGATATCATTCCCTTAGTCTATGGACCATCTTGGCAAACTATCCATTAGTCCATGACTTCAGATTCCAGCAGGTGTGGGGTCACTTAGGACAGGCAAAGGTGGAAGGGTTGCATGGGATCATTGGGTGCCGAAGCCAGGTCACTGCTGTGCTTCTGGCAAGGCTGGACCTCTGTAGGGTGGGGTGGTTTCTGCCATAGCGATTGCCTGTAACATTGTGCTGGGTTCAGTCAGGAAAGGTTAAATCCCTTTACTGTGGTTACTAGGGAGTTGCTAAGAGAAGCATTGATAAGGTCTTAGCTGGTGATGGGCCTGTACTGGATTCAAGGTCATTTTTGATACAGCAGCTACATTCCCAGCTCTCGCTGTCTCGCGAGTCCAGATAGCTGACCCAAACTGCCCAAGGAAGTATTTCATTCCATAGTATGTCATGTTCTGGGTCTTGGGTGGGGAAGGGGTCCGGTAGCCATTACTCCTACTTTCTCTCTCTCCCCCTTACTCCCTTGCTCACTTACTCCCGGGCACTTGCTAACCCTCCTGCGTTAGCTACTTTTCTAACTCCTGTGCTGGCTCGTTCGTGTGGGAGATGGTAGGTTGTTTAGAGTTCTTGGCTGTGCTATTGCTGATAGGGTTCGCTCAGAATATGCTGCGTTAGCTCCCGGGCTCCAGCCCTCGGGTTGCGGCTCTTGGGCTGCAATTGCTCTCGAGCTGTGGTTCTTGGGCTCTCTGGGCCTCACTTTCACTACTCAACATCTGAGTGTGCATTGGTCAGTGGATGGTGGGAAATTGTATCATACTGTATATGTTGTATCATATGTTTTATTTTCTACTATTTTAATTATTTATTATTAGTAGTAAATAGTTCTTATCTCAATTTTACGAGCTTCCTTATTTCTTTTTTTCCTTCGATTCTTCCCCTCCGCTGGAGGAGGGGAGGGGGAATTTGTGAGAGTGGCTTCGTGGTATTTTGCTAGCCGGAGTTAAACCACGGCAAATACAAAGCTCAAAAACAGGGGTTAGTGGCAGCAATTCATGTCCCTCATGCACTGTAAATTATGGGCTATTTTCTCCCAGAATCAAATCCCCCTGAGGCACAGAGCGGACTTCCCCATCTTCTCTCATTACCCACTAAGTGCGCCCAGGTCCCTGAGCAAAAGCAACCCCACGGATGGGTTTGCCTTGGCCCAAGGTGGGAGTAACCCAAACCGTTTTTCCCAGCATGCTTCTAGTATGTACTACAGGGACCTTATCTCCTTCTACCGTCCTTAGAGGGTTTGAGTGTGCAGGGCCAGCTCGATTGACAGATCCCCTGGTATTAACTAACCACGTGGCCTTTGCCACGTTGGCATCCCAATTCTTGAGTGTTCCACCCCCCATTGCTCTCAGGGTGGTCTTTAGCAGCCCATTGCACTGCTCGACCTTCCCTGAGGCAGGTGCATGATAGGGAATGTGGTACACCCACTCAAGTCCATGTTCCTCAGCCCAAGCGTCTATGAGGCTATTTCAGAAATGAGTCCCATTATCTGATTCAATTCTTTCCGGGGTGCCATGTCGCCACAGGACTTGTTTTTCAAGGCCCAGGATAGTATTTCGGGCAGTGGCATGGGACACCAGATATGTTTCTAGCCACCCCGTGGTTGCCTCCACCATTGTGAGAACATGGGACTTGCCCTGGTGGGTTTTGGGGAGGGTGATATAGTCAACCTGCCAGGCCTGCCCATACTTGTATTTCAGCCATCGCCCCCCATACCAAACAGGCTTCACCCTCTTGGCTTGTTTGATGGCAGCACGTCTCACATTCATGGATAACCTGAGCAATTGTGTCTATGGTCAAATCCACCCCTCGGTCACGAGCCCACCTGTACGTGGCATCTCTCCCCTGGTGGCCCGAGGTGTCATGGGCCCACCTAGCCATGAACAGCTCACCTTTCTGTTGCCAGTGCAGATCCACCTGAGCCACTGCAATCTTAGCAGCCTGGTCTACCTGCTGATTGTGCTGGTGTTCTTCAGTGGCTCGGCTTTTGGGCATGTGGGCATCGACATGACGCACCTTGACGACCAGGTTGTCTAGACGGGAAGCAATGTTGTGCCATAGCGCAGCAGCCCAGATGGGTTTGCCTCGGCGCTGCCAGTTGCTCTGTTTCCATTGCTGTAGCCACCCCCACAGTGCATTTGTCACCATCCATGAGTCAGTGTAGAGGTAAAGCACTGGCCATTTCTCTCGTGTGCAGGTATGGTGAATTGTGACACAGACATTGGGGCCGACGTAGACATGGCTGCAGCAGTGCTCGCAGCCGTGGTTGCCGCAGTGATCGCAGCCGCGGCTGCAGTCGCACGGGCTCGGGTTACCATCTTGCTCCCGGCGCGGCTCCGTGCTGCCCCCTTGCGTATTAAAGCGACTCGGGTAGCTGCAGACACTGTGTCTGCCCCCAGGCACTGGTAGCGGGTGGGGCAGCGCTCTCAAACATTTCCTTAACTTTACCCAAAGGCAGTAAAACATTTACTAGCAAGCTGATCCTTAGCGCAGGTCACCCCAACCTCATGAAAAATTTCCAAACTTCTCATATGCCTTAGGGAGCTACTTAACAATGCTATTGCTAATAAGTAATTTAAGGAACAGGAAAAAAAATAGAACAAATTTTTCAGGATCTCACGACACGTGGATGGACACAGCTAGATTCCAGGCAAGGCAGGAAAATAAATCCAAAAACCCTAAGATAGGAAAAAGTAAAACAAAACGAAGGGAGACACACACACCCCTCAATCAGCCTGGGAGCCGAGAGCAGGAAGAGGAAAAGAAAAATCTTTTAGACCCCGACTCCTAGATCAATCTGCCTGACAAAAGACACTCATTCTGCCCTAAGCACGCGGCATCCGCCGCCATGAGGTCCCAACAACAACAAACTGCGCTGCCCTCCTGGCCCAAACCAACTCCTCCCCGGACCCTTCCCCCTTCCGGGTCGTGTCCAACTGTAACCCTCTCCGTCCACATCCCCACCCCTTCCCTGCCCGTTTGCAGTGCCGCGGGCACCGGGTTGGCATCACCTATTCAGCTTGATGTAATATGGAGTGAAACAAAATATAGACTAACTGGTGCCTAGGACTAAGATAAAGGGGTACTATGTCCTTGAATGAAAATAAAAAGGAAGGCTAATTAGAACAAACCGGTATTGTGGTTAATGAAACAGTGTGAGCTACGCGAACAGGACACTGAAGCCAACTGAGCATGCTCAGCTGAGAAGGGTCAACCTGCAGATGCGAAGAGGAAGGGTGATGAAGACTACTGACGACCACCAGAGGACCCCCGAAGACCACCCAGAACCTTAAGGACGCATGTGCAAAGAATGTTTACATATATTAATGAGTTCCAGAAAAACCTATGAATACACTAATGATTTCTTGGAAAATTAATGAATATGTACAGTTTTAACTGTATATAATCATCCCTCACAGAACGCTCGACGCACACATTTGGAAGAGCGAGCCCCTGTGTGCCCAGCGCTGCAATAAAGAATGCTTGCTTCCTAACACTTGAAATTGAGTTTGGGAGGGTTTCTTTCTTCATCAATTTACAGTAACAGTTTTTGGCGACCCAGGTGGGACTTGCTTCTGAGACTCAGTGGACATGGGATCAAAGGACCTCCAGCCGTTACCAAGAATTCTCGGGGAGACCTACAATCCCTGCTCCCTTGGGCTCATGAGCCAAAACCACTGGTAAGATTTTAAGGCATTCTTTCTGATTTCCAGAATTTCTGATTCCTGCTCATAAGACGTGGCAAAAGCCACGCAGGGTTGGGCTAGATACCTGGCATAAGGGGTTCGAGTCTCCATCTGGTTTGATAAAGGGGTTTGAGTCTCTGATCTGAGAAAAGTCAGTGAATTTATGAAAATATTGTGATCTATGCCTGGAGTGATTGTGATAATTGTTATTTGTGTATGTGTTATACTTTGTTTTGGTTGTTTGTGTTGCTATTCTAAAGATTCTTCACGTACGTTTATTTTTCCTTGTATTTGAAAATGGGTGCTGGATCATCAACTGGAGGGGGAATTCCTAAGAAGTCACCCCTAGGATGTATTTTGAGTCATTGGAAACAGATAGGCGGACCACCTGGTGGGGTACCAAAAAGAGCTGATTTGATTAAATATTGTAATCAGTGATGGCTGTTGTACAAATTAGAATCCAGAAAAAAGTGGCCCGTAAATGGTACTTTAAATTATGACACCCTGTTGCAGTTGATGTTGTTTTTAAGGAGGGAAGGAAAATGGGATAAAGTAATGTATGCGGACATGTTCTTTTCTTTGAGGCAACATCTCCAGTGGCAGAGGAAGTGTGGTATAAATTTGGCCCCAATGGATCCCTTAGTTTTGGCATTGGAAAAGGATAAGAAAGAGAAAGAGAAGCACTAAAAAGGTTGTTCGGCTTGTAGTATCGGTCAAAGGTGTCTCAAATAGACACAGGAACTGGAGGAGGAGTTGGAAATGTTAGTAGCCCCAAGGAGACAACAGACACCACCTAATAGTGTGGCAAGGGCCCATAGGGAACAGGATGAGTTAGATAGCGGACCCAAGGAATCTGATAGAGAAATAGCCAGAGCAACTCCCATAGCAGAAAGGACCCACAGTCACCATGGGGGGGCTGCTGTATTACAAGCTCCTCTGAGACAAGCGGTAGGGCATGATGGACCAGTTTTTATACGAGTGCCTTTTTCAGTTACAGAGTTAAATTATTGGAAAAATAGCTACTGGAAGCTATAGGGATGCTCCTGACTGGGTGGTGAGCACTTTTGAGATGATGGTGAAAACTCAGGATCCAGATTGGAAGGCTATTGAAGCTATTATGCAGGTTTTATTTGACAGTACAGAAAGAGATATGATACAAAAAGCTGCTAGGGAACTCAAAATTCAGTTTGGGAGGATTTCTTTCTTCACCGATTTATGGTAACAAATCCCACTCAGCATTTAGCCTCCAACCTATTTTTTTCCATCTGCCAGGATTTGCAGAGGGCTTTTTACCACTACATGAGTCCTAAACCTTCAGAGATCAACTCTGGATAAGGGGATCCCACTCTGGTGCCCTGGCCTCACATTTTCATTTGACTTTGCCACTAACCAGTGATGGAGAATTTGCTGCTCACAACGTTCCTCAAGGGCTCCTTCAACTGCTCTTGCTTCAGAGACAGAAAGGGGGGGTGTTGGTGGTAGGCAGTAATGAGCTGTTCTACACAGAGCTGGCCAGACCACAGTGGCTGAGACATTTTGTTTCATTCCATGATAAATCAAGCTCAGTGGTCAGGCTGGGTACATGCACAGTTTGGAAGGTGGGAAGTTGGCCTGGGGGGATCGTTAAGGCTCTTAGGCTAACTGATAGCTGTGTTGATAGTTCTTTTTGTTAGTTCTTAGTTCGGCTCTTAGAGGAGAAGCAGGCTCATTTGTTAGTGGCCTGAGGGGGTTGGTGGTTTTCTTTCTCCCCACTCTTGCTTGAGGTTGTGGGTTGGTTTTTTTTTTTCTTGGGCTCAGAATTTGCTTGCTCTTTTGGAATCTGGCTGTGTGGTCCATGGGTGGTGAGATATTGTATCATAGGTTCTATTTTCTATTGTTTTAATTACTTATTAGAAGTAGTATTGTTAGTATCACTGTAAGTTTCATTTATATAATTAAATAGTTCTTATATCAACTTCCCTTGTATTTTTTTTCTCCTCCTCCCATCCAGAAGTGATAGAGCGACTGTGTGGTACTTAATTGCCAGATAAAGCTAAACCACTACAGTTTTTTGGTGCCCAACATGAGGCTCCAGACAGTTGAGATAAGAACAGATCTTAGTGTGTGATAAGTATCCAGTATAATAATGTGGTGGTGGTGGCTGATCCAGATGCTAAGTTCAGGGCTTTTTAAGTAGCTAACCAGACAGTGGGATCTGCTGCCTTACATGTTGCTGATTGTGCTGTTATTATATGTTCGAGCTGGGCCGAGAGGTTTGGTTAGACAGTTCAGTGTATTCCTGATGTTGGGAGGAATCCTCTCTCTGTATCTGTATTGAATATTGTCAGCCCCATGGTATGTTGTGAGTTATCTCCTGGAGGCTTTCAGTAATTACACCTCTCCCTTTTTCTCCTCGGCCACTCAGCCTATAGAGGAGAGGTTATTCAGTGCTGGGGTAGATGTGGAGAAATTATTCCAGTTTTTTCCCCTCTTCTCTCAGGCCAATGGCAAAAGTGTACGAGTATTTCAGAAATTTTTCAAGGGGTTGGAGTGACCTATGTCCAGGGATCAGCTTGCTAATAAATGTTCTAGTGATTTTATATAAAGTTAAGGAAATTTTTGGGAATGCTGCCCCATCCACTACCAGTGCTCAGGGCAGACACAGGCTCTGTGCAGCCACCCAAATTGCCTTAATACAAAGGGGGGCAGTGCAGACCCCTGCAGGGGGCAGGGCAGCAACCTGAGCCCATGAGGCTGCAACCATGGCTACGTCACCATCCACCATGGCTATGTCACCGTCTGCCACAGCCAGTAAAAACACAGACTTCAGCTTAATATATAAAGATTAATATGTTTTACTATATATATAATAGTAACAACCAAAAAGAAAAGAAAAGCTGAATAATGATGCACCAATTAGAAAGGAAAGATAAACAGGATAGTGATGCACCAGTTCATTACTGTACAGTAAGACAGTGATTAAGAAAAGGATACATCACCAATTACCACCTCAAAACCATCATCTGGGTTCACAGATCAGCTGGGAAGCCCCTCGGCAGCTGTCCCCTAGAGAACTGTGGTAATTGGGAAAGTCCTACGTGGTGCGTCCACCCATAGGTGAGGCTTCAGGAGTCAGCCTGAGTGTCTCCCACTTTTATAGAAAGTAACAAACACCTTACATAAGTCTTTTTGGCACAAATCCTGTGAACTTGCAGACTGTTGTGCTGCCATTATCAATCCCACCCGGAACACTGGCCAGGTGCCCAGGATGAGACCAAGAATCGAGCCACATCCAGTTGGCACACAATATGATATTGTCCAGAAGTTTATGTTACTATTCGCAGAGGTGGATAAGTATAGAAGCAGTAATCAACCATGAGCAGTAATCAATTATTATTTTCACTACATTCAGTCCTTTGATTACTGCTCATGAGAATTATAAGACAAAGGAATTAATAAAGGCTAATCTTTTTAACTGTGAGGGTGATCAAACACTGCAACAGGTTTGCCCAGAGAGGTTGTGGAGTCTCCATCTGTGGAGACAGTCAAAACCTAATGGGACATAGTCCTGGACAGTCTGCCTTAGGTGTCTACTTGAGCAGGGCATGTCAGACTAGATCATCTCAAGAGGTTCTTTCCAACTTCAACCATTCTGTGACTCATGCCAACCAACAGCTTGGCCTGCTCTCCCCTCCTGGATTGCCCTCTGATAACAGAGGAGGCCGTCCCTCACATCAAGGTCTGGTATGGCGTGTGTCCCCACTGCTCAGCACCTGCTGGGTTGCAGCCAACAGTGGAGCTAAAAGATCTTCTTGGTGGCAAACACAGAGGCCAACCCAGTCTTGCCCTTGACTGTGGTAGGAGGCGCTTGTCCAGCCCCAGTCCTTTCACCTGGTTGTTAATGCAGAGCTTCACCTGCATCATCCAATAAGAAGTCAGTACCATGGCAAAGCACATGCAGATTTGTATTAGCAGTATAAGTACAATTAAGGGATAGATTAATAACATTTTTCTGATATCGCTGTGCAACCAAAACACAGGTAGCTGGTATCAGTAAGTGATCAGTATTAATAACAGAATTATTTCATAAAACAGTTATATATTCAGCCCATGCTGACCTATTTTGTATTTCTATAGTGTTTATGCAAACCAAGATATTAAGTGTAGCTAAGGTTATATTACCACTGATAGGAACACCAGTTTCGTGTCTTTACCAAAGCAGCCTGTGCACACCCAGGCTCAAGACAACGAACAAAAGAAGCCTGTTTGAACTCAGGCTTAGGGTAAGAAAGACTATCGAAACTACATGATCCCTTGAATATGTTAAACCACCTGAATATCTGGAATATCTAAATGACATGAATATCTTGAATGTGTCAAGTGAACTTGTCTTGAATATCTTAGGCGGATCGTATTGGGAAGTCTGTACACTCAGAGTACCTCAGCCAATGGGGAAATGAGGAGGGTTTCCTGAGGTCGGGAAAGTAGGATAAAAGGGGGCTGCATCCCCCTGTAGATTGAGAGACCCCACAGGAATATGTCCCGTGGACTCTCCTTTTATTCGAATAAAGATTTATTATTATTTTTTTACAGGACTCCTCTGTCTCCTTTGTGAACACTGACTCCTGCTAGCGTGATTTTCCGTACACCACTACTGCTAAAATCATGCAAACTATAAGTATTATTACAACAAGACTCATATTGTGAGTATTGCCTTTTGTAATTGAAGGATTGCCACTCAGTCACTCCAGGTCAAAAGGTCAAGTTTACTACTGGGCAGCGTTGATTCTCTTTACAGATATAATTATCTTGCTGTCGTGGTTTTGTACTGTTTTCCCAAATCCAGTGTATGGAATTATTCATCTTTTCCAAATAGCTTCCTGGGGTAATGACATTGCCCTAATGGACCATAACCAAAGGATAAAGATCGTGGTAATGATCCAAATTAGTTGTTTCTGTAAAACAAAACTAGATAATCATAGTATCATTCTCAAAGGTAACATTTATGAGCAGGAACATATTCCAATTTTTCCTGTCTGGATTTGATTGCTAAAATGGTATTATCTTTTCCAGTAGCTATAATTTCTGCTGGTTCAGGAGGACCATTAGGTCCTTGCACTCATACTTTAGCTCCATTGTTAAAAGCACTAGTAGATCCAAATCCTTTGTCACCTCGTACAGTTGTTATCTGTGGGGCTTGTCCTTTAACCACCTTGGATTTTAGAACAGGTAAAATTTGGGCAATCCTAACTTGTGGCTGAATCAGTAGGTCTCGAACACCACTATTTAGCAACATAACTTTAATTTCTCCTTGATATTCAGCATAAATTACTTCTCCCAATACTTGTATTCCTAAAAATTTTACTGTTTGTGCCAGTCCTTAGATTTTGCTAGGGTTAATTTCCCACCCTTTATCTCGCATATGTTGAACTAACAATCATTGATATAATGCACTATTTGCATTGTGTCCGGCATTAGTAATTGGTACAGATGTTCAGCCACTATTTGGTGGCAAAATGGTGGGACTCTGAACCCACCCCTGGGGTGAGTGAGTAAAAGTATACTGCCTACCCTGCCAAGTAAAAGTAAACTGATCCCAGTGCTTTGCCAGTGATGATATACTGTCTGCAAAAGTATGTGCAAGTAATATGGTGACATACAACAACAAACCTAGTCGAGTAATATAGCTGCATAAAATAACTCTATGGAGATTTCCAAGTTTCCTGGGAAAATAGTATAATTTTTAATCTCACCCAAAGTGTCCCTATGGGGGGAAGAAGAGAGGCTCAGCCCATCGAGTGATCCCAGGAGTCAGAGGTGGTCTGCGATGGTATCTTCCCTGACTTTTCTGTGGTGGTATCTTCCCCCAGCACCCTTCCTGTCTTAAGCCATTTTTATAATATCTTTTACCTTTCAGGTGGAGCTTGAGTGACTCTAGTCATACATACATTTGTTATGATTGCTGTAAAATACTCTCGCTTCACTTCTAAAGATATGGGCTAGGAAAAATTCAGAGTGCATGCTCACTGAGGGGTGGTTGCACCTTGGAAGCAGGTAGCTTTTGGGATGGAGGTGTGTTTCTGTATTATAATAAGATTATAACGAGCAAAGTTCACCTAAAGGACAGCATTTTGCCAAAAGATGGCAGACTGTTGGCCCAGGATATCTAATATTCATCTTATCAGTTCCATAGTAACTTCAGGTTCCCATATCAGTACAAAGCCTGGCTGCAGTGTCTCCACTCCACCCTCCATGCAGTTTCTCTTAGAGTCAGCACACCAAGTTCCCCTAGTGATGCTAACATATAGGGTTGCCTGGGGAACTACCATGGTACAGATTCTCTGCATTTCAGCCTCACTCTACCCTGGAAGTCTCTTCCATGCTGTACCTATTCTTAAAATGTGAATATAAGTTCAGTTTCCAAGTGCTTTCCAGTAATTATTTCACAATTGTTAGTATTATTAGTATCACTATAATATTCATTTATATTCAATTAGTAAAGAGTCCTTATGTCAATATTGCAAGCTTCCTTGTCTTTTCCTTCAATATTTCTCCTCCACTGGAAGGGGGGGCAGGGGTAGGTGTGCAAGCAGCTGCGTGGTACTTCATTACTAGCTGAGGTTAAACCACAACAGTCCCTTTTGGCGCCCAACATGGGGCTTGAAGGGTTGAGATAAGGACAGATCTGATTACTGTGCATTTAAGTGGAATAGTGTGATAAGTATTCCTTAGAGAAATGTGGTGGTGACTGTTCAGGGCGTTAAGTTCTTGGTTCTTGAAGTTGTTCATATAAGTTCATACTTTGGAGTAAATGGATTGCCCTGATAACACATCTTGAATAGGAAATCAAAGCTTGCTGAAGTGAAGATGTCAGCATGTGAAACTTCCTGGTGGCTTGATGGAGCAAGAATTGCCTGAAGGCCTGAATAGATAAGGGCCAAATGGCCTACTGAACAGATAAGAAGTAGCCCCAAGGACAAAGAACAATCACATCATCACATCGCCTCCTGGGGGGGGGGTGTCCAGACACAGAGGACCCTCAAGCCTGCCAAAGTATGCAACTGGTCACGTAGTGGTCCTGTGCACCCCACGGAATCAGCTGCATAGCCTGAGAGCATGTGCAGGAGGCAGAGTCAGCAAAAAAATGCCCTATAAAAGACTGTGGGACCAAATCATGACAGGGACCCTCCCCACCGAAGACTACAAGACTACAGACCAACAGGACACCGCTGGATCCATGGTGGTGACTATCTCTTGCAATTCTATCCTGAATGCTTGCTAAATTTCCCCCCTTTTCTATTTTCTCTCTCTCCTATTGCTATTTTCTTACACAAAAAATAAACTCTTTTGTTAGCGGCATCTGACCTTGTTTTTGTCTTAATCTCAGTCTGGGTACAACAATGAATCTCCCCCTTCCCGGGATAACTGGGCCGGGACAACTGGCCAGAAGACAAAGATTTTGGAATGTCACCAGAGGAGGTGAAACAGGCTGAAGGGGCCCCTTTGTACAACCAGTTGGCAGACAATGAGAAGCAATATGCCCTGTTCACTGATGGGTCCTGCCGCATTATAGGGAAACATCATAGGTGGAAAACTGCTGTGTGGAGTCCCACCCGACAAGTTACAGAGACTGCTGAAGGACAAGGTGAATCAAGTCAGTTTGCTGAGGTGAAAGCCATCCAGCTGATGAAGGGAACATGGGAATATTACAGGAAATAATACCGTGGTTTGGAGTTCCAGAAACTATATCCTCTGACAGAGGACCACATTTTATCTCAAAGGTAGTACAACAAATTAGCCAACATTTAGGCATAGATTGGCAATTTCATACCCCATATCGCCCCCAGTCAAGTGGCCAAGTTGAGATAATGAACCACTTAATCAAGCAGCAAATTGTGAAATTGGGACAAGAAACTAACCTGGCTTGGCCTCAGTCCCTTCCTCTGGCCCTTTTGCAAATACGAACTAGACCCAGAGTAAAAGAGGGACTGAGCCCTTTTGAAATTTTATATGGACAGCCTTATGGGATACAGGAGTGGGTATCCACACAAGCGGGAGATGAAGTCATGACATCCTACATGATAGCCCTAGGCAAACAACTCAACAAGACTGGGAAGCATGTGGCTGGGACTCGAAGTCAGGGTTTAGATGGACCTGTACATAACATAGAGCCTGGAGATTATGTATATGTAAAGTCTCTTGCAGAGAGGACCTTAGAGCCGCAGTGGGAAGGACCATTCCAGGTGCTCCTCATCTCCTTCACCGCAATCAAAATCCAGGAGCAAAACGCTTGGATTCATCACACCAGGATAAAGAAAGCACCTAAATCCCAATGGAAGGTCATGCAGGTCCAACCAGGAAAGCTTACTTTATCACGACAGTGACTGTAAGCCTGATAGTGGGACTCGGAGCAGGGGAAAATAATATGTTTTTTACAGCTACATGACAGAATTGTGAATGCTATGAACTGGTCTAATTGTTGGGTGTGTACTCATATGCCTGAGCATGGGGAGAAAGGGATTCCTCTGATCGGCATACCTATACCTAATGAAAAATTCACGTTACGATTATGGCTAAATAATACTTGGAATAGAACCCCAGAGGTGAATCAAAAATTGAAGATTATTAGCCCCAAGACCAGAGCACCCTATTGCACGGGTATTACTAAAAGTCTTTTTAGCAGCACTGAAAATGATGTCTTCATCGGGAAACACCCGACCTGCAATAAAACTATAACCGTTCTAGATAACCCCTGGATCAACAATAAGGTAGTTGATTGGCCTGTGCCTGAGGGACGAGGATGGTATTTGCTGTGCAATGACACGCCCTATAAAATATTACCCCGAAATTGGAAAGGAACTTGTACATTGGGAGCTGTAGTTCCAAACGTGACAATATTTTCTTCCCTTCAATCCCAAAAGGGTTGGTTGAGGTCATTCATGGAACAAATTAAGAGAAGCGAGAATCCTTTAATATGAAGACCAACCGCGTTTCATAGCTTTGCGAGATGGTTCCTCCCCTGGTTGAGAGTAAGTGAATTAGAAAAGGCAATAGTAGATATTTCTGCAATCATAGAAAGCATTGAAAATAGAACCATGGACGCAATACAGGCAATTCAAACAGAGGTTTCTAGTCTTTCAGGAGTAGTGCTACAAAATAGAATGGCATTAGACCTCTTACTGGCCTCTCAAGGAGGAGTATGTACAGTAATAAATACTAGTTGCTGCATGTATATAGATCAAAGTGGAAGGGTTACTAGAGACCTACAAGAAATTTGGGAACAGACTAAAATCTTGCATCAAGTCACTTTAGATAACACCTCATGGTGCTTTAAAGAACTATGGGAAAAACTGACCTCTTGGCTTCCGAACCTGACCTGGTTAAGGCAGTTGTTTATCACAATAGTCATGATCGTAATCTTGTCTATAGTTCTTTGTATTGCAGTCCGATGTGCATTGTGGTGCTGTCTAACACAGGAGATTCTTACAGCAAATGGAAGAAGAATCAGCTATGACGGAAGCTTGAGTCTAACAGATATTTTGAGGAGATGTTAGGCAAGGAACATTGTACTGAGAATATATAGTAAAAGAATTAACTAACTTTAGAGAAAAGGGGGGAATGATGAAGGGAACATGGGAATATTACACTTTAGAAAACTAATACAGGGCTGTAGAAATAAAGGGGCAATAAAAGAATTAATATACAGGAAACCAGTAACGCAATGAACACTTAGAATTGTTAACAAATAGATAAGGTATTGACTAAAGAGTGAAGGATACGTAAGCAAGCAGGATGCAAGCAGGATTGTTTAAAGAAACTAGTTCCTGCAGGGGACAGAGAGTCAAGGCTACACCATCTAACAATTGCCTAAGAGGAAGCCAAACATAAACAGTTCTTGCAGCAAGGGACCCCATGCTGGTTGAAACCGGTATGATGGTCTGGAGAAGGGCCAAAGGACTGAAGAGCATGCGCAAGGGATGGAGGTCAAAAGTGCATTCGTGAAGAAGACTCGGAGCCTTCCTCAGAAGACCCCAAAAGATGACCACCAGGAAGAACTGCGCAGGCGCAACTTCTCGGACCTCCGGGAAAGGCCATGAATATGTATAGGCGTTCATGAACATGAAATGTTAAACTGTATAAGAATGAAGCAAGTCTGCCCTGGAGGCACGCACGTTTGTGGTGGAGAGATCCCCAGTGCATCCGCTGGTGAATAAACATACCTACTTTACAACCTTTGAGGTTGTGGAGTCGTCTTTCTGAGTCACAGCTGGCTTTGGACATTGCTAAATGAGAGAAATGGCCAGTGCTTTACCTCTACACTGACTCATGGATGGTGACAAATGCTCTGTGGGGGTGGCTGCAGCAGTGGAAACAGAGAAACTGGCAGCACCGAGGCAAACCCATCTGGGCTGCAGCATTATGGCAAGGCATTGCTTCCTGTCTAGACAACCTGGTCATCAAGGTGTGTCACATCGATGCCCACGTACCCAGAAGTCAAGCTACTGAAGAACATTGATACAACCAGCAGGTGGATCAAGCTGCTAAGATTGCAGTGGCTCAGGTAGATCTGGACTGGCAACATAAAGGTGAGCTGTTAATGGCTTGGTGGGCCCATGACACCTCGGGCCACCAGGGGAGAGATGCCACGTACAGGTGGGCTCGTGACCGAGGGGTGGACTTGACCATGGACGCTATAGCGCAGGTCATTCATGAATGTGAGACACGTGCTGCCATTAAACAAGTCAAGAGGTTAAGGCCTCTTTGGTATGGGGGACGATGGTTGAATTTAACTATGGGCATACCTGGCAGGCTGACTACATCACACTGCCTAAAACCCGCCAATGCAAGTGCCATGTGCTCACAATGGTGGAGGCAATCACCAGGTGGCTGGAAACATATCCTGTGCCCCATGCCACTGCCCAAAATACTATCCTGGGCCTTGAAAGGCAAGTCCTTTGGCGACACAGCACCCCAGAAAGGATTGAATCAGACAATGGGACTCACTTCCAAAACAGTCTCATAGACACTTGGGTCAAAGAACACGGCATTGAGTGGGTGTATCACATCCCCTACCATGCACCTGCCTCTGGGAAGGTTGAACGGTGCAATGGGCTGTTAAAGACCACCCTGAGGGCAATGCGGGGTGGGACTTTCAAAAATTGGGATACACATTTGGCAAAGGCCACCTGGTTAGTCAACACCAGAGGATCTGCCAACCGTACTGGTCCAGCTCAATCAAAACTTCTGTGCACTGTGGAAGGAGATAAAGTCCCTGTAGTGCATGTTAAGAACATGCTGGGAAAAACAGTCTGGGTTATTCCTGCCTCGGGCAAAGGCAAACCCATCCGTGGGATTGCTTTTGCTCAAGGACCTGGGCACACTTGGTGGGTAATGGGAAAAGATGGATAAGTCTGCTGTGTGCCTCAGGGGGATTTGATTCTGGGAGAAAATAGCCCATAATTTACAGTGCATGAGGGACATGAATTGCTGCCACTAACCCCTGTTCTGAGTTTTGTGTTGCATGCAATCTCTGTGGCAGAAACCACTCCACTCTACAGAGGTTCAGCCTTGCCAGAAGTGCAGCAGTGACCTGACCTGAGCTGGCTTTGGCACCCAATGATCCCATGCAACACTCCACCTTTCCTGTCCTGTCCTGATTGACCCCCACACCTGATGGAACCTGAAGTCATGGTTTAATGGATAGTTTGCCAAGATGGTCCATAGACTAAGGGAATGATATCCGTGTGGGATGGGATGGGAAAGGGGAAGTGGGTTAATAAAAATTTATGGAATAGCATGGGACGTGAGCATGATGTAAATGGTATGAAACAAGGGGTGGATAATGTGCTTGTTTCAGGCAGGGACAAGCTGCTCTCCTGGGGAGAGCTGGCTGGCCTGGATCTTGTTTCATTCCATGATACATAAAGCTCAGTGGTCAGTTTGTAAGGTGTGGTTTTTCAAGGTTTGAAAAGGGGACCTGAAAAAGTGACACGGAAGTGGCGGGGGCATTAGCAAATTCCTTACAGAGCTCTGCTTTTGTTCACTTGGTGGTGGACTATTAGCAGGGGAGAAGGGTCTTTTGTTAGGCAAAACTGATCTGTGAAGAGGGGGGTTGGAAGTTTCTTTTTTTCCCTGCTCCACTCCTGGGCTCCGGGAGGGGGATTTTCTCTCAGCTTTTGGATTGGTTTTTTTTCTCTCCGTTTGGATTTTTTCCTTTCTGTTTTGGAATCTGGCTGTGTCGGTCCACGGGTGGTGAGATCCTGTATCATAAGTTCTGTCTTCTGCTGTGTTAACAATACTACTAGTTATCAGTTTCATTTATATAATTAAATAGTTCTTATTGCAGCTTTTATGAGCTTCCCTTGTTTTTCTTCTGACCCTTCCTCACTGGGGGGGTTCTGTGTGGAGGGGTAGAGCAACTGGTGGTACTTAATTGCCAGATACAGCTAAACCACGACACCTGGCAAAAAAACAGAAGGATGTTTTACTCTTGTTGGCTTTCAGTGGGGTTCAGGAGCCCCTTAATGCTGGGGCAGCTTCCCCATTTTTGCACCAAGGCAGTGGAGAGCCCTGTGTTCCCTTGAGAGCAGGTGAAGGGCAAAGGCTGGGTGAAGAAGGAGCAGGTCGCTATAAATTACCTCTCCATCTTTCGAGGCTCAGTGACCAAGAGCTGTTCTGGGGTTTCACTTAACCCTGATAAATGTGGTGTTGGAAAGGATGCTGGGAGAATCCTGGTGCTCTCAAGTGATGTGTTTTCCTGTGATTATTCATTTATGGTGAAGCAGAAGGTAGGTTGGGGGTTAAACTTACCTTCTTTAAGAAATTCCATCTTCTGCCTGTCTCCCCCTCTAAAGCTATTAGATATATTTCAAGCTGGCAAAGGGTTAGGAATCCCAAAGATACACTTATGCCTTAGGTGGAAATAAGGAGCTAGGTAGACGAGAAAGACCTTTTCAGTGACGCAGAAAGGGGAAAGCTGTCAGGGGAGGTCCCTGAAACATGGATAAGGCAGAACAGTGTTATGGAAGTCCTTGGCCACAGGACGAGCATTGGGAAGGCTGCAGAGAATCCAGCTGTGCCACACTGTGCTGGGTTCAGTCAGGAAAGTATTAACTCCCTTTGCTGTGGTTGCTAGGAAGCTGTATTCCTGGATGCTGAGAGAAGTACTGATAAGGTCTTAGCTGGCACTGGGGAATGCCTGCACTGAATTGAAGGTCTTTCTCCGCTTCTGATACTGCAGCTGCATTCCCAGCTCTCACTGTCTCGCTACAGGCGGTGTAGGGGACACACAGTTCAGACAGCTGACCCAAATTGACCAAGGAAGTATTTCATTCCATGGTAAGTCATGTTTCGGGGCTTAGGTGAGGAGCGGGTCCGGGAGCCATTACTCTCTCCTACGCTCTTGCTCGTTTACTTCCTGGCACTTGCTAACACTCCCCCTGACTCCCTCATTAGCTGCTTTGCTAACTCCTGTGCTTGCTCGTTCGTGAGGGAGTTGGTGGGTTTTTTCAGTTTTCCTGGTCATCCTATCGCTGATAGGGTTTGTTCAGAGTCTGCTGCAACAGATCTCGGGCTCCGGCTCTTGGGCTGTGACTCTCAGGCTGTGATCGCTCTTGGGCTGTGGTTCTTGGGCTCTCTGGGTCTGATTTTCATCCCTCAACATCTGGTTGTGCATTGATCAGTGGATGGTGGGAAATTGTATAATATTGTATCATACTGTATATATTGTATCATATGTTTTATTTTCCACTATTTTAATTATTTATTATTGGTAGTATCTGTATATATTGATTTAGATTTAATTAGTAAATAGTTCTTATTCCAATTTTATGAGCATCCTTATTTCTTTTTCCTCCGATTCTTCCCCTCCACTGGAGGAGGGGAGGGGGGATTTGTGAGAGCGGCTTCATGGTATTTTGCTAGACGGAGTTAAACCATGACAGTCCTTTTTGGCACCCAACGTGGGGCTCGAAGGGTTGAGATAAGAACAGATCTGATTACTGTGTGATAAAGCAGATTGTGTGATAAGTATTCGTTACAGAGATGTTGTTGTGGTTGGTCAGCAACGTTAAGCTCTTGGCTCTTTAAACTGTTGATAGAACGGTGGGATTTACTGCCTTGGGTGCTCCTTATGATACTGATGATGTATGCTCTGACCAGATTGAAGAGTCTGATTTGGCTGGTCTGTATACTACTGGTTTGGGAAATGATCATGTATCTGTATGCAGTACTGGCAGCGTTTGCATGTTTCTCATGTCATCTCGTAGGGACTTTCACTAATTACACCTTTTCCCTTTTCTCTTCTGGGACACAGCCTGTAGAGGAGAAATTATTTAGTGGGTTGGATGTGAAGGAATTATTCAGTTGGGTGGATGTGTGGAAATTATTCCAATTTTCTCCCTCTCCTCTATGGTCAATGGCACAAGTGTATGAGTATTTGGGAAATTCTTCATGGTCTCGGGGTGACCTGTGGTTAGTGATCAGCACATTTCTGAATGTTCTTGTGTTCCTGTGTAAAGTTAAAGAAATGTTTTGGAATACTGCCCCATCTGCTACCGGTGCTTGGGGAAGAAGCAGGCCCTGTGTGCCAGCTTCGTTCCCCATGGCTACATCACCGCTCACAAGTAGACCATCCTCCACACCGACTCCACCCCCACGGCGACGTAAACGCCCCTTGACAGACACTACAGCCACTGCACCGCCTGCGCCACCTCCACCCCTGCAGCAACATCAACTCTTCTCTATGGACACTGCAGCCACTGCACCTCCTGCACCACCTATACCTCCGTGGCGATGGCAACTCCCCTCAACAGACACAGCAACCACTGCACCCTCTGTGCCAGCTCCACCTCCCACTGTGGTTCCATCTCCCACAACAGCTCCGCACTCCACTGCAGCTCCAGCTACCAGTGTGGCTCCGCCTTCCACAAAGGTTCCACCTCCCACTGCGGCTCCATCTCCCACAGGAGCTCCGTCTCCTGCTGCAGCTCCAGCTCCCACAACAGTTCTGCCTCCCACTGCGGCTCCACCTCCCACAGCAGCTCTGCCTTCTGCTGTAGCTCCGCGTCCCACAACAGCCCTACACACGGCAGGGTGCAATGCAGCCGTGCAAACCACTGTGTGGTACTGTCAGTGTCAACCAGCACCAGTGTTAGTTGCCCCAGTACAGAAAAAGAAATAGAAACATAAATCAGGGCATCTGGTGCAGGTGGAGGGGGAGACAGCAGGGCCATCCCAAGGGACAGTGACAGAGACAGAAGATGATGGTGACGCAGATATAACCCTGCAATCTTTATCCTTGAAGGAGCTCCGGGATATCTGGAGAGACTTTGGCCGTCATCAAGGTGAACATGTTATTACCTGGCTGCTCCGCTGCTGGGATAACGGGGCCAGTAGCATTGACTCAGAGGGCAGAGAAGCCATGCAGCTGGGGTCACTTGCTAAAGAGAGTGGCATTGACAGAGTAATTGGGAGGGAGACACAAAATGTAAGCCTCTGGAGGCGGCTCCTGGATAGTGTGAGGGAAAGGTATCCCTTTAAGGAAGACGTACCATATCATGTACATAAATGGACCACCATGGAGAAAGCTATCCAGTACGTGAGGGAACTAGCTGTGCTAGAGTTAGTTTATCGTCATGATGGGAGGACAGATCCAGATAGAATCAAGTGCACACGACCCATGTGGCAGAAGTTAATGCAGAATGGACCACCCTCGTTAGCCGCCATATTTGCATTACTGACTTGGGAAAGGGATGAAGACCCAGTAGTGGAGGAGTTGGTTCAAAAGTTCCATGGATATGAAAACACTGTTTCTTCCCCCATGCGGGCCTGTGTCTCAGCTATAGAGGAACTGTCCAAGGAGTTTAAGCAATTCAGAAAGGAGATGTTCCAATCCCCACCTGCACAAGCCAGTGTCTCAGCTATTAGGAGGAAGAGATCCTTTCCTCAAAGAAAGGAATATAAAAGGTATCCATCACGTCACACCCTGTGGTTTTACCTACGTGACCACGGAGAGGACATGAGGAAGTGGGATGGAAAACCTACCTCGCACTTAGAGGAACGAGTATGTGAACTGAAAGGGAAAAAAGCACACAAGTAAGGACTCTTCCAAGAAAACTGTTGCTCCTGTAGCCAAACAGCACGGGAGCAATAATCCATTCCCCCAAGACATGAGTGACTGTGAATCAGATCACTTTTAGAGGGGCCCTGCCTCCAGCCAGGTGGAGGAAAGGGACAATCGTGTTTATTGGACTGTGTGGATTCGATGGCCTGGCACATCAGAGCCCCAGGAGTACAGAGCTCTAGTGGACACAGGTGCACAGTGCACCCTCATGCCATCAAGCTATAAGGGGGTACAACCCATCAGCATTTCTGGTGTGACTGGGGGTTCCCAACAATTGACTGTGTTGGAGGCTGAAATAAACCTGACTGGGGAGGAGTGGCAAAACCACCCTATTATGACTGGCCCAGATGCCCTGTGCATGCTTGGCATTGACTATCTTAAGAGAGGGTATTTTAAGGAACTGAAAGGGTACTGGTGGCATTTTGGGATAGCTGCCTTAGAGACTGAGGATATTGAGCAGCTAGTCTCTCACAGGACCCTTCTGTTGTGGGATTGCTAAAGGTTGCAGACCAACAGGTGCCAATTGCCACCACAACAGTGCACCGGCAACAGTATCGCACTAACAGAGACTAATGCTTCCCATCCAGAAGCTGATTCGTCAGCTGGAGAGCCAAGGGGTGACCAGCAAAATCCCCTCACCCTTTAACAGCCCGACCTGGCCAGTGCGTAAGTCGGAGAATGAAGACTGACAGTGGACTATCGTGGCCTGAATGAAGTGACACCACCACTGAGTGCTGCTATGCCGGACATGCTGGAACTCCAATACGAGCTGGAGTCAAAGGCAGCCAAGTGGTACGCCACGACTGACGACATTGCTAATGCCTTTTTCTCCATTCCTTTGGCAGCAGAGTGCAGGCCACAGTTTGCTTTCACTTGGAGAGGCATCCAATACACCTGGAATCAACTGCCCCAGGGGTGAAAGCACAGCCCTACCATCTGCCATGGACTGATCCAGACCGCACTGGAACAGGGTGCAGCGCCAGAGCATCTGCAATACATTGATGGCATCATTGTATGGGGTGACACAGCTGACGAAGTTTTTGAGAAGGGGAAGTATATCATCCAAATCCTCATGAAAGCTGGTTTTGCCATTGTCGTAGTTTGACGACAAGTCTTCTCTCCCAACCCGGCCTCCCCCCCACACCTCCTCCCAGTGAGGAAGGGTCAGAGGAAGAAACCGAGAAAAGCCCGTAGGAGTTAAGAACTATTTAATTATATAAATGAAACTTAGGGAGTTACAAACAATGCTAGTGCTAATGAGTAATGTAAGGAACAGAGGAAGAGGGTAGAACAAATGATACAGGATCCCACCCCAAGAAGGGAAAAAAGGAAAGAAAACCCCACCCGAAGGGAGCAAACCCCCCACGAAACCACCCGGGGGCCGAGAGAGTAAGAGAGAGAAAAAAAACTTTCAAACCCCGACTCCCAGACCAATCTGCCCGGCAAGACGCTGGCTCTGCCCGGAGCACCATCCTCTCGCCACGAGGTCCCACAACAAACAAACCCCCAGCCCCCTCGGCCGGAAGCCCCCTCAGACCCTTCCCCTTCCCAGGGTCGTGTCCAACCACAAGCCTTTCCACCCATATCCCCACCCCCTCCCCGCCGGTCCTGCCGTGCCGCAGGTCCTGGGCTGGCACTACCTATGCAGCTTGATGTGTTATGGGGTGAAGCAAAACATAGACTAGCTGGTGCAAAGCTAAGACACTAATCCACCCCTTTTCATTCACCACATCCACATCAAGCTCACCTCCCACAGTATTCCATAATCTCCCATCAGCCCGCTTCCCCTTTCCCATCCCATCCCACACAGATATCATTCCCTTAGTCTATGGACCATCTTGGCAAACGATCCATTAGTCCATGAATTCAGATTCCATCAGGTGTGGGGTCACTCAGGACAGGCAAAGGTGGAAGGGTTGTCTGGGATTGTTGGGCGCCGAAGCCAGCTCAGGTCAGGTCACTGCTGTGCTCCTGGCTAGGCTGGACCTCTGTAGGGTGGGGTGGTTTTCTGCCAGAGCGGGTGCTTGTAACATGAAGCTCAGAGAACAGGGGTTAGTGGCAGCAATTCATGTTCCTCATGTAATTATGCACTGTTTTCTCCCAGAATCAAATCCCCCTGGGGCACACAGCAGACTTCACCTTCTCAAAAACTTCGTCATCTGTGTCACCCCATACAATGATGTCATCAATGTACTGTAGATGTTCGGGAGCTGCACCCTGTTCCAGTGCGGTCTGGATCAGTCCATGGCAGATGGTAGGACTGTGCTTCCACCCCTGGGTCAGCCGATTCCAGGTGTATTGGATGCCCCTCCAAGTGAAAGCAAACTGTGGCCTGCACTCTGCTGCCAAAGGAATGGAGAAAAAGGCATTAGCAATGTCAATCGTCGTGTACCACTTGGCTGCCTTTGACTCCAGCTTGTATTGGAGTTCCAGCATGTCCGGCATAGCAGCACTCAGTGGTGGTGTCACTTCATTCAGGCCACGATAGTCCACTGTTAGTCTCCATTCTGCATCAGACTTACGCACTGGCCAGATGGGGCTGTTAAAGGGTGAAGGAGTCGTACTGATCACCCCTTGGCTCTCCAGCTGATGAATCAGCTTCTGGATGGGAAGCAAAGAGTCTCTGTTAGTGCGATACTGCCGCCGGTGCAGTGTTGTGGTGGCAATTGGCACCTGTTGGTCTGCAACCTTTAGCAGTCCCACAACAGAAGGGTCCTGTGAGAGACCAGGCAAGATGGACAGCTGCTCAGTTTCATCAGTCTCTACAGCAGCTATCCCAAAAGCCCACCGGTACCCTTTCGGGTCCTTAAAGTACTCTCTCTTAAGGTAGTCAATGCCAAGGATGCACGGGGCATCTGGGCCAGTCACAACGGGGTGGTTTTGCCACTCCTCCCCAGTCAGGCTTATTTCAGCCTCCAACACAGTCAGTTGTTGAGTCTATTATTTAGTTTTGTAAAGGAGGTTTACTTGCTTTCAACTAAACTGCAGCCTGGCCAGAATAATGATCTCTTTGACTCTGGCAGGAAGATTGTTGACCCAACTATTTTAAGGGTTTCTTTGCCTGCAGGAGTCTCTCATGGAGCATCGAAGCACTTGATGACCATGGTGGCATTTTGATTGTCACTTCTCAGAAACCTGCTGAGGGCATCACTTTGTCTCGGTCCTGGCAGATATCCCCATCATCCTACCTATGCCAGAAATACTTGCGGAAGAAGAAAGGAATTATATTCTTCTTTAGTCTATTTTTTCAATACCTATCTGTATGTATAACCGAGCTTTCCACACAGGGCTTGTATAATTTAAGCAGAACACAGTACGTTGAATTTTGCCTTCAGCTATACTGTGAAGCCAAGATTTGCTCCAAGCTAGTGAGGGAGCACCAAGCTACCATCACACTGCAGCTATGAGCAAGGTTCTTTGTAAATATTCTATATTTCCCCTTTGAAGCAGTAGGTTCCCATCATTACTAAGCCATTTTAAAGGGTATTGCCAGGGTGAGGGCAGAGATTGGCATGGCATCTTTTTGGCTGCAGTTTCGGCTCTCAAATATCTTTGTGTCCCTGGCTGCTCTTTCCGTCTCTTGCTATTTTCCTGGGACAGAAGTCTTGAGGTTGGAACATTTCCCACTGGCAGAGATCCACCAGTTCCCAGTGAACTGGGAGAGAACTGAGGGAGGCTCTTAACATCTTCCCAGAGATACTCGGCGCTTGCCCGGGAGCAGCCCTGGGAGGATGCTGAGGCAGGATATGGGCCTGCCTGCATGGGTCCCAGCATCTTGTGGACTCTGTGCTTGGTAGCACAGGAAGCCAGACAGCCTGCCTCAATTCCCTCTGCTAAGGCAATGGGGGAACTCCCCTGACACTTCACTACCTCCCTAAATACATGCTTTTAATAAAGATTCAATTTAATTTCCCAAGCAGTGAGTCATCTTGTGTTATTACCTCGTCTATGGTACTGAGAACAGCAGCCACAGCATCTTTTCCTTGAAAGAAGGATGTTTCCATTCCCTCCTCCATCCCTGACTTTTCATAACTTCTCTATTTTTTTTTTCCTTTTAAACAGAAACCCTCTCCCAATTTCCCTCCTTTCTAAGCTACGATGGGATAAAGCCAGAAGCAGGGACAAAAGGAGGAACCTGAGCTGCTGAGCATGCACATCGGAGGGGCTGAGGCACTAGTCTGGAGGGGAGTAGATAAAGAGCACTTTCTTCCTGCTGGGACAGGTTCATAATAAACGCCATGACCAACGTGGCTGTGGAGCTTCAAACCCACACTGAGGGTCGAGTTCTGGGGTGAGATGGCACCTTTTTCTGAGTCCCAGGCTGATGCTGCTTGGCACTCATCCCATGTGCCACGTTCCTTGGGTTTCCCTTTAGTCACCCTGCTGTCATCCTGGTCCAAATTCCTCCCCACCTACTAGAGAATGAATCCAGCTCCCTCTCATGCTCCCACAGACACTACACTGCAAAACGTATAATTCCCCTCCCAAATCTCAAACTGTAAGTTGTGTCCCCTGATACAGCACCCATCTGGGCTCCCGAACCAGAACACACAGTCCCTAGCCACCCTTCTGCTTCCAGCAAGGCTGGGGGTGAGCACCCAGGATGTCGGTGGCATTTTACCATGTCACCAGGTCAGGGATGCCTTGAGCAGGTTGGGGCAGGAGCAGGATCCATGGAGAGGTCCCACCACATGGGGCCAGGAGCTGATGTGCCCGCCCAGGAGCAGGACTTTATACATCAGCATGTTCACACCATTAATATTACAGGCCAGTGTTCTCCAAAGAGAGTGATTTGCTATAAATAACTAGTTGAGATGAATTGTTATCAGGTTAAAGTTGACAATCCCAACCGCACTAGCATTTAAAAAAAAAAAAAAATCATTAATGCAAGAGCATATCCTACCTTTTTTTTTCCCAACACTGCTCCCCTACACCAGGAGAAACCCTGGAAAGTTCTGGTCCTGGGTGTTCTTGGCTTAGGGGCTCAGGAGGCTGGAGGGGATGCCAGGGGGCTGCAGAAGGAGATGAGCTGGGGAAATGGGATGCAGGCAGAGTCATTGTCTGCCCCAGTGAGCTCTGCACAGCTATGCTATTGGTGCTCAGATTAATAATTAAACCATAGTATGCTCAGAGATAAAAATATGAAAATCCAGGTAGCTCTCCTTGCCTAAAATACGACAAAATAAAAATTATAAAAAATCTGGAGCTAAATTAACGATGTGCTCTCCCAATTACAGCCACTCTCCAGTGAATATAAGGTTGTCATGGCAACCTGCCCAGCAAATGATACAGCCAAAAATAAAGCACAGCAGGGAGAGATAACTTTTGAATCCAATATTGCCATCAAAGTAGAATTAAGGTTTCTTCAGAGGCCAGTTCTTCTGGTTTAATTTATGGCTGTGGTTCTTCTGCTGATGTTCATTAACACGATCCATTTATACAGATGAATGTTACGGTAGAGCTAGGCAGAGATAAACAAAGAATCCATGCCTAGAAATAAAGTTACCTCTTGAATATAACCCAAACAAGAAGAAAAGTGGAATCATTAGGTGAGTTGGCGTTTTTTTGGGGCCTGATGAGCTAAGGAGCAGATGGTTTAAATCGCTTGTAGGAATATTTCCAAGTGGCTTTGAGCAGGTCTGAAGGGGCTAAATGGATCTAGCTGGCTAGAAGGGTGTTAAAAAGTTATTTAAATTCTGTTTTTAACATTTCTTAACTTAGATTTTTGTGTATTTATATGGAAATATTTGCAGTTTCCTTCTTTTAAGCTATGGGAGAGAGGAGAGGATTCAGCCTGGCTGGCCAGGGAGATGGTCCGGTGGTAGAGGTGGGAAAATGAGGATTACAGTGTTCCACCCGGGCAGGGAAATAACACAAAAGTTGGTCTGACATCTGAGCGGTTTCACAGCCGGTCCCGCTGGGGTGGGGGTGGGGGGTGGGGCTCTGCGACCCCGCTCCAGATCGCCAAGCCCTTGGGTTGCTGGGGGAGCCGCCACCGGCCCGCATCAGCAGGCTAGGCCAGGTGGAGAGCGCGGACTACATCTCCCGGCAGAGCCGGCGGTGGGGCGGGGTCGGTCCAGCTGGCTGGCGCGTCACTCTTCGGCCGCCCCGGCCTGTCTCTCCGTCGGAGCCAGGTGTCTTCTCCCGGGCGGGCGTCGCCCCTTGTCCCTCCGCTCCCCCTCCCACCTCAGCTCAGCGCCCATGAGCCTCCCGGTGGGGATCTGACAGCGCCCGGTTCCGCAGCACGGTAAGGTGGGGGGGGGGAGGGCGGCGTGTGACACAGCAGCCGGTGCGGCATGAGGGGCGGGGAACGACACGTCCCGCCTTTTGTCTCCCTCGGAAATAATAAATAAAAGACGCGTGGGTGCGTTCTGGGCTGTAAACAGCGTGGCTAGCTGGGTCGCCATGGGGTTGGGTTTTAATTTTGCAGGTGAAGACGGGACGGGGATTTGGCTTCTTGACTGGTTTCAGTAACCGCGTTGCATTAGTGGCCTCATCCTGTGTGATTGGTTTTTTTTTTTTTCTATCGCTATCACACTCCTTCTCCCCCCCCTCCCCAGGAAAGGCGAGCGTCAGGAAGGGCGGTAACAGGGCCGGATTCGGGTACAGCTCTTGGCCTCTGGAAGCTTCCTGGACCACTTCTGTTAGCCCTGACGAAAGGCAGGGCCAGCTTCTCCACTGTCTCCTCTGACGAGCTCCCCACAGACAAAAAGGAGAAGGAAACCCATCAGATGCAAGCGATGAATGATGCAAGAGATGAAGCATCTAGGCTCTTGTGAGACCCCACCTGGAGTATTGCGTCCAGCTCTGGGGCCCTCAACATAAGAAGGATGTTGACCAGTTGGAGTGAGTCCAGAGGAGGGCCACAAAGATGATCAGAGGGCTGGAGCACCTCTCCTATGAAGAAAGGCTGAGAGAATTGGGCTTGTACAGCCTGGAGAAGAGAAGGCTCTGGGGAGACCTTATAGCAGCCTTCCAGTACCTGAAGGGGGCCTACAAGGAAGCTGGAGGGGGTCTTTTTACAAGGGCCTGTAGTGACAGGACAAGGGGTAATAGGTTTAAATTGAAAGCAGGTAAATTTAAATTAGATATCAGGAAAAAGTTCTTCATGGTGAGGGTGGTGAAGCACTGGCACAGGTTGCCCAGAGAAGTTGTGGATGCCCCATCCCTGGAAGTGTTCAAGGCCAGGCTGGATGAGGCTTTGAGCAACCTGGTCTAGTGGAGAGTGTCCCTGGCCATGGCAGAGGGGTTGGAACTAGAAGGTCCCTTCCAACCCAAACCTTTCTATGATTCTGTTTCTGGGGAAGGTGTGGTAACCTTGCAGGAGGGAAGTTTCACCTGCGTCTTGCATAATTTACCTTCTTGAGAAGCTGTTTGCCATGGAATGTGCATGGAGGAGGCTCTCTCTTGGTGGTGCCAGTCATAAATACACAAGGAAAAAGGCTTGTTGGAAAGATGGAGGTGCTTTGTAAGGAAGCCATTTCTTTGGTCTGGTGATCAACAAGTAGGGTGTTACACTGATGGGGATGCTCATGATTAAGTTGTCTCTAGTAAGTAAATGTAAACTCTGAGAATTTACAGATATTTTCACAAGAAACCCCAGAAAATGAACCCTAATGGTTCTTCCAATAGCCACATCAGATCACACTTCTTCGAGTCTGTTGGTCCTTGCCCTGGGCCAGCTCATTTGATCAGGTGGAGCATGCATGCCTGGGGGCATCATGTTGCCTTTTCTGGCCAGTTCTGGCTGCTGTGAGGCACTAAGGGTATTAAAGACAAGTTTTATGGAAGGGACTTTAAACTTGATTCATGATAAGGTGGTGGCTGATGTTACGAAAAAACTTATAATTGAGGAGCTGTGGAAATTTAGCAGCTGAGGGGAATATTTTTGTGGAGGTGGTAGGGTGTGCTGAGAAGTCTGAAGTTGGTCATCACCTAGAAATGCTCCAGTAAACAACTTGGGTTTTGCTTGCTTGTGTTCATATTTTTTTCCTTTTTCTTTTAAGAAATCCAACCAAATTGTGAATATGTCATAGGCTTAGTTAACCAGTGTGGTGGTTATTAAGCATCTGGTGGTGTGATTCTCAGATCTGTCTAACTGGATGTCAAGAGGTGGATCTGTTGATGAGTCCTCCCCTCTGTCCCTTAACACTTCTGACCTTTTCCACGTGTCTGCAAGCATTACACTGAGCGTGATGGAAGTGTCAGCCAGTAAAGCCTTCCTCTCCTTTCTACAGGCTAATAAGCCTGAGACTGAAGTTTTCCACTTATTTCCTTAATTCTGTCTGTTTATCCACTTTATTACAGTAGAATATCTATCTGTGTGCTTCCAGCCTCTCTCTTCTTGGGTTTCTTCCACATCATCCAGTCACATGAATGAAAAGCCTTAGCAGCACCTACACTCAACTCAGGCCATATTAACTTTCATCTGAGCATCTGTGTCTATTGATTAAAACATTAGGAGGAATGTCAGCTTGGAAGCAATGGGGTTTGATTGGCCAATAATTTTAACAAAAAAGCAGTGACCTTTGATTCAAAGTACATGAGAAACTGTAGCTGCTGTTTTTTAATGTTCTGGAGGTTGGTCAGAGTATATAACCAAATGAGAGCATTGGTTGGGAAGCTAATGAGAAGAGTTTTCAGGCTGTGCATGAGGTCTTCTGCATGACCTAGGAGTATGAAAAATACTTGTGTATATTTAAGGGGGGCTGCTGGTTCTTGGCTAGTGTAATCACTGCAGGAACTTCATGGTTGTGTGAAGCATGTACAGGACAATTTTGTCTGTAGGATGCTCTTGTGTGAAGATTGGGCTTAACTTGGATCAATCAATCAGTGAAGTACTTATGTCCTGAAGGACTTCATGCATCAGTGGCATACTTGGCAGTTGGCTGGTGGGAAAAGTTTGCTGGTATCAACGCACCTTGCTGGAGGAACAGCTGTGTGGTCTGAAAGCGTGAGGCTTCACAAGAGCATTTCATACCATTGTGGGCAGGTTGCCCTGAGCCATCCAGGGAGATTATGTGGGTTGTGTAGGGGCAAGTGGGAATATTGGTGAAGTGTTTGAAGAAGCATCTTAGAAAAAAATTTGGAGAGATCAGTGAAAGGAGTGTCTGCCTTCACTGTTCACAAAAGCAAGTGGCTTTTGGAAGGTGGGATTTGATTCAAGTCACTGTCCAAAGGGAGACCCTGAAGACCAAACAATAGATGACTGGTTTCTGTCTTCTGTATTGCAGCTTGGGCCCCAGTGTTGAACGGCCAAATTGGAGACAGATGATGGCTCTTGAATGGTACAGATAGGGAGGAAGAGAGAAGGAGGGGTCAGGGCAGTGAGCACATCCTCCTTTTTGATCTCCCTTTCCTGTTTGCTTGGCCTGATGTCAGACATCTAGATGTGAGCTCAGTTCAGCTCCCACTCTGGGGCTGTAGTTGGGGCTCTTTCAAGTCCTTGAGGCTGCCAGAATGGGCAGAGCTGATGTCAAGCCATCCAGAAAGGAAGAGTTGGGTAATAGGAAGCCTCCAGCTCCCTTTTTACAGGGAAAAGCGCATACATATCCTGTACAGCACTCACTGTGTGGGACCATCCTCTTTGCTTCCTGTAGCAGAAGGCTTTGCTCACTGTGAGTGGTTGTTATATGTTTGAGCTTCATGTCAATCTGTTACCTCTCCTAATGGTCAGCCTGGACTTCTAGGCCAGTTGCCACTGTGAATAAGTTTATTCTGGTTTTGATTAAGCTGGAGGTCAGACCCTGTGGCTTTGTTCTGGAAGTGTGGGCTACGGGAAGGTCCCCCTAGGCAAGATCCTGGAGTTATTCTGGATTGAAATGAGCTCTGGATGCCCTCTGGTCTAGACCTCTGCTCAGCGCAGAGCCAGCTTCTATATTAAACCTGCCTGCTCAGGGCCTCAGCTCAGCTGAGTCTTGATGCTGTTTCCAAGGATGGAGACCACATACCCCCTTGGGTCACATACCCTCTTCTTCAGAGCTCAAGGTGAGCAGCTGCTGTGGTTTGCAGCTGGAGAAGGCTTTCTGCTACTTGCCTTGTCTATGCCCCTGGCATGTTGCTGTTGGGTTTCTCAGCTCCTCAGGGACATCACCACTTTCTAGCAAGGCAGCAGCACACATGTGCCTGTGTGCACTGAGAAGGCTTATCGCCAACTGACCTAATTATTATAATCTCGCTCTTCCCTAGATAGTGCAGGTTTCCTTGGCTCTTGGGAGGCTTCTGGGGTTTCTCCAAGCTGCTGTTGATTTCTTGTCTGTCTTTTAATAATATTGTTTATTTGGTTAGGCTAGGTAAGCCTGTGCAAAAGTAGTGCAATACTTGTGAACTGTTTTTCCTGCTCTGATGGCCATCCTGCTGAGTTTGGTGGCCCCAACCTTTTTTTGTTCCCTATCCCCTCCCCTTTTTTTTTTTTTCTTACTTATCCCATTTTTCCTTCCTTCTGCCACATCCCTCCTGCTGCCCTGCCCTCCCTGCTGTGGATTCTCCCTTCCCTACTTGCCCCCTTTCTTGTTCATAAGGGGTTTATTTGGGTAGAGATATAGGCCAGTTACCTTTTAAAGGTGCCAAATTCTTTTTTCAGCCAGACAGGGATTTGCAGCATGTTAACAGGATTTAACAGCTACTTCAGTATAAATAAAATAAAGCCTAGGAGAGAAAAATAAAACCCCAACCCAACAACAAAACATTGCATCTTGGGGTGAGGTTCCCTCCATTCATAAATGTAATGAAACATAAAGCTGGACATGAGCCAGCAGTGTGCGCTGGCAGCCCAGAAAACCAACTGTATCATGGGCGTATCCAGAGAAGTGTGGCAAACAGGTTGAGGGAGGTGATTCTCCCTCTCTACTCTGCTCTTGTGAGATTAGATTAGATTAGACATCAGGAAAAAATTCTTCACAGAGAGGGTGGTGAAGCACTGGAACAGGTTGCCCAGAGAAGTTGTGGGTGCCCCATTCCTGGCTGTCTTCAAGGCCAGGCTGGATGAGGCTTTGAGCAACCTGGTCTAGTGGAAGGTGTCCTTGCCCATGGCAGGGGGGTTGGAACTAGCTGATCTTTAAGGTCCCTTCCAACCCAAACCATTCTATGATTCTATGAGAAGTAATTTTCTTCCTGAAAATTGAAGTTGGGAATTATCCCTGTGCTGTCTGAAAGCCTCTGCAGTCCCTGTCAGGCAGAGAATAACATAATAACTTGGTGCCTCTTTGCAGGGACTGCTTACTACTCAGCTCCCTGGTTAAATCACCTGTTGGGATCAGCAGAGGTTAGCAGCACTGCAGGAGCTTGGTGGCACAGGGTTTGAAAAACAGCAAGTCAGCAGCATTATCCTGAAAACCTGTTTTTTGGGGTTTTTTAATCCCCTTGTCATGTACAAGATCTGGTTTGACCTGAAAGGGAGTGGGAGAGGATGTGATAACATTGTCCAAGCATCAGCAAGGCTTTATCTGCCTTAGGGTTTCTGCAGCCCTGGGCGTTATTATTCAGGTGTTCTGAATACTCCCAAGTATCAGCCCATAGAACAAATAATTGATGCTAGCTGTACATTTTTTTTCTCCAGATAATTAGCCTGTAGAAAAATTGTGATAGTAAGGATAGTTTTGGGGGATAAGAGGATTTTTAGCTGGGGTCAATTAGACTAGATATTTTTATTTCATTAAAATAGGAAACAGAATAATGTCAAGTCAAAATTTCTTGGTTCAATCCAAAATAAAATGTTTTTAAGTATTTTACACCATGAGGGAGAGCTGTAAAAATTTAGCTCATATCACTGTGAAATAAAAGTAAAAATCCTCTGTTTAAAAATACCACACCCTAAAAAAAATTCCAAAGGAACTCTTCCAAGCATTTTCTTCCTAGTGTTTTGGCTCCAGTGACTTGACCACAACTATTTAAAATTTGCCTAGCCAAAGCTGGGCTGCTGGCAAACAAGTGATTTTTTTTTTTTTTTTAATTAGTAGTATTTGATGGGTTCAGCCTTTTGCTTCTGCAAAAGGGGATTCAGTTACTGGGATGACTGCAGGTAGGGGAGGTATGTGATCCTTGTTACACACTGAAGGAGGGGACACGTGGAATTTGAGTGCCAGGTGTCACCTCTGGTTCCTGGAGCTGGAAGGTCTCTTGGGCTTCTGGACGTCGTGGATGCATGGGGACTGCTCGCCCGCAGCAAGGTGCCACTGTGGACGGTGGGTCCTCAAATTCTCCCTTACCTCTCTTCTTTTTTTCCCAAAGCTGAATAGTTTGGGGTCTTTACTTGCATCTCTGAGATCAAAGGTATGTGAATAGCAGGCATCCTGCTATGGTGTTTCTGCTGAAACTGCTGATGCTGCTCCCCTTTGTTACAATTAGAGTCCTTCTCCCATGTTCCCATTATGATTAACTATGGGGCTCTTAATCACTTGGGCATAAGCAGAGGTGCAGGAGGGGACTTTCTCAGATGCTGGCCTTGCATGAGCTCCTTCAGTCCCTGCTGCTGTATTCAGTGGGGCTGCTGCCTGGTGGAGGTCATGGGAAGACCTTCATGGTGAACATGAAGGACCCTTCAACAAAAGAACAAAAATTAGTGTAAAACTAGTTTGTGGATGTGTCTCTGGGTTGTCCTCATGCTTGCAGATCCCCCAGTTGCTGGGGGGGTAGTCAGTCCTTAGGCATGGCTGGTGGGTTTTCCATTGCAGGTGGGGTCTTGGGGTGGACACAGCTGTCCTGAAAAATGGATCCTGTTGGTTTTGGAAGTCTGTGGGTGGTCCTGGGTCTTCCAGTCCTCACCCAGCCCTGTAGGTTGGAACGGTGTTTCCTTTAGGGTCAAGAGTCAAGTATTTCTGGCACTATCCCTGGTCGGACTGCATTTGTGGAGAAAAATTTTCTCTCTGTGCCTTCTTGGCCTGGTTTCCTGAGCTGCTGGGTATTTATTCAGTGCAGTCACCCCAGAGGCATTCTGAAAACTAAGGCCAAACTTCTGATGTTCATCAAAGATCCTCTAGATCTGTGATACCTTCCCTGTGGTAGCACCTTGAAGCTCCAAGACCTCTTTTTTTCCTCCCCAAACTAGAAGGGGAAGCCAGCATTTAAGATAAGTACTAACAGGGCTTGTGTTTTACAAGAGAGGGGAGTGAGGTATGGTGACTTGCCTGGAGGACCCAGCAATACATCCCAATCATGTGCAGCACACGGCATGCTTGGGTCCACAATGGATGGAGCATTTGGGCACAATGAGCAGCTCAAGGACATTTTGGGACCAACTTGAGGTTCTTGTCCTCAGTACACCAGCAGCAATGCTGGGACTTAGCAGGGCATCTGAGACCTGGGGTTTGCAGAAGGGACTGACGTCAGAGACATTGACAGCAGGGCAATTAGGACATAGGATTGATGTATCCCAAGGATGAACATCAGCTGTCTTGATCTGGGCCAGTCATATAGACCGTCATTGCTGCTGGTGGAGGTAAGTAGACACTCCCAAAGTTTGTTTGATCTCATGTTCATCTCAAAATAGGTTATCTGTCCTGGAAGTACCTGTCTCTCTGTTTGCTTTGTATTAATGAAAACTTGGCTCAGCCAAGTTGAGCTGCTTCATTTAACTCTTATTAATCAAACCCAACAGTCCCCTGGGCGATAAATATAGGTGTGCAAATACTTGCAGGATCTTTACCCCCTGGGGTTTGGCAGGCTGCTCTTGTTCCTATCCCCAACACTGGCTTCTTATCATCCCTCACTTGATGTGATTTAGGGGGGAAATAAGTGAAGGGGGAGTGGGGCCACCCAGGAAGGGCTTTTGGGGAGACGTGCGACTGCATTGCTGCTGCAGGGCATCCAGTGAGCAGAGTGATAGTCTGGGAGTGACTGTGAAAAAATGCCCTTCAAGCATCAAAAAGGAATCTGGCCAGTAACTACCAAAATTTCCAGTCTGGGGAGGTGCTTTGCTTGGTATTTGTGGGGATGTTATCCTGGTGAATTGGTTCAAGATGTCTCATGAGTTGCTGGAAGGAGCTAAAAGTTGGGGATGGATTCAAGAGGAGGATTAAGTGGATAGGCTTGGTCCATGCTTCTTGGGCACAGCAAAGCTTGGGGAGGGTCTGATCTCCACCCATCCAGGGCTGGGTATTGCCTGATGCTGGGACTTTGGCCAGCGTGGTGGATCCCCAGGGAGCTAGAGCCCATCCCTGCCACGTGGCAGCATCCCTTGGCTCGGTGGGATTCTTGGCGGGTGTCGTGGTTTAACTCCGGCTAGCAAAATACCATGAAGCTGCTCTCACAAATCCCCCTCACCTCCTCCAGCGGAGGGGAAGAATCGGAGGAAAAAGAAATAAGGAAGCTCGTAAAATTGAGATAAGAACTATTTACTAATTAAACCTAAATCAATATATACAGATACTACTAATAATAAATAATTAAAATAGGAAATAAAACATATGGTACAATATATACAATATGATACAATATGATACAATTTCCCACCATCCACTGACCAATGCACACCCAGATGTTGAGTGATGAAAATCAGACCCAGAGAGCCCGAGAGCGATCACAGCCCGAGGGTCGGAGCCCGGGAGCTAACGCAGCAGATTCTGAGCGAGCCCTATCAGTGATAACATGGCCAGAACACTCTAAACAACCCACCAACTCCCACATGAACGAGGTAGCACAGGAGTTGGCAAAGCAGCTAACGCAGGAGGGTTAGCAAGTTCCCCAGAGAGATGGGCAAGGGAGTAAGGGAGAGAGAGTAATGGGAAGAGTAATGGCTACTGGATCCCCTTCCCCGCCCAAGAGACCCAGAACATGACGTACTATGGAATGAAATACTTCCTTGGTCAGTCTGGGTCAGCTACAGTATCCAAAGCGGACAAAAGACCTTGAGTTCAGTACAGGTCCTCCCCAGCACCAGCTGAGGCCTTATCAATGTTTTCACTTACTGTCCAGCAACATAATTCCCTGGCAACCAGAGTAAAGGGAGTTAACCCTTTCCTGACTGAACCCAGCACAGCAGGCTCTGCAGTTTCTGTGCTGGGTCATGTCCCTTCCCGGGGCAGCTATTGGGAAACCAGTGCAAACCCTGGGTCCGGCTAGATATCCCATTTGCTTTCCCATTTGCTATGGGAAGCTACATGGGAGAATGTGAAGAAGATCCTTGTAGGCTGAAAAATGGATTTAGAGTCTGCAAGGGCATCTTCCCAAGCTGTGAGAGCTGTCTTAGATGATGCCCTTTGCCCATAGCAGTCTTAGGGAGCTGGGTTTAATTTGGATGGTTCCTCTGATTAGAGTGAGAATCACTTCTCCAAAATGCAATCACTTTTCTGGATGGAAACCTGCTGTCTGGACCACGTCCAGTCCACATGGCCAGGAGCAGGAGCTAAGGAGGACACTGTCCAGCCCCAGGGGAAGGGAAAGCTTTGGCAACTGACTCAGTCCTGGGTCAAAAACCTGTCCTTAAATGTGCGAGTCAGATGCCTTGCTGGGCTGCTTCTTTCTTTCCCAAGCAGAAGGTTCAGTAAGTAGGTAGGACATGGAAGATGAGTGACTCAGTCTTGGGTTGTAGGGAATTGTCTCTCTTTGAAATCTGCTCCTTGCTTTGCTCATGTAACCCAAGCTGAAACATCACCATATCCAAGGCTAGGAAGGATTGTTCCCTTTAGTCGGGGCAGCAGGAACCCAGGGATTATTTGCTTTTCTCCATTGCTGATGGTGCAGAAGGTGGCTGTTGCTGCAAAAAGCTTCTTACTTCCTCATTCCCATTTAATCTTTCTAAGACCTTGAATATGAGTGGCACCTGAGGCTCACCGACCCCCAGCCTTGTCATGCAGAAGAGCTTCATTTCTAAAAAAGAGGAAAAAAAGTGGGGATAGAGGCAAGATTCCATGAGGATGTGAGCCTTGTGAGGTTCAACAAGGCCAAGTGCAAGGACCTGCACCTGGGTCGGGGCAATCCCAAACACAAGTACAGGCTAGGCGGAGAACGAATAGAGAGCAGCCCTGAGGAGAAAGACTTGGGGGTACTGGTGGACGAAAAGCTGAACATGAGCTGGCAGTGTGCGCTGGCAGCCCAGAAAGCCAACCGTACCCTGGGCTGTATCAGAAGTGTGGCCAGCAGGTCGAGGGAGATGATTCTCCCCCTCTACTCTGCTCTTGTGAGACCCCACCTGGAGTACTGTGTCCAGCTGTGGAGCCCTCAACATAAGAAGGATATAGACTGGTTGGAGTGAGTCCAGAGGGGCCTGTAGTGAGAGGACAAGGGGTAATGGGTTCAAATTGAAAGTTGGGAGATTTAGATTGGACATCAGGAAGAAGTTCTTCATGGAGAGGGTGGTGAAGCACTGGCACAGGTTGCCCAGAGAAGTTGTGGATGCCCCAGCCCTGGAAACATTCAAGGCCCAGTTGGACGGGGCTCTGAGCAACCTGATCTAGTGCAAGATATCCCTGCCCATTGTAGGGGGTTTCGACTAGATGACTTTCAAGGTCCCTTCCAACTCAAACCATTCCATGAATCTGTATTTACCATGAGGAGAGGACCGGCTGGCTCCTCCTAGCATAAATTTCCCTCCATCCTTCCGGAGTGGCAGACCCAGTATTTTGGCTGGTGGCCAAGTTATGTCCTCATACAGCTGCTAAAAGCTAAATGGACTAAAATGCTCTTTGTCAGCAAACTACGGGCATGGTTTAATAAGGATTAAGCACCCTCTGTGGCTGCCCTGCTGATGACCGGGTGATGACACTCCCACCCCATCCCTCCCCATTGGTGGCGACCGGTGGGATGGATAAATTCAGTGGGTTGACATCTCAATTTAGAGTTGGATGTGTCTTTTAGGATTGCAGGGCTTTTCACAGCACAAGTGCTCTTTATATTTCCTGGATTTACTTTCTGATAATGGTTTCCCTTCAGTTATTTGTAAAAGATGGTATGCGGTGGCTGGCACTGGTGCGCCAGCACACGGTTGAAATGTGTGATTGCAAAGTGTATCAATCAGATGACTATAATAATGCTTTTATTTAGGATGTGGGCTGTGCTCTCTGCCTCTAGAGCACTGCCTGCACAGGGAGTTATGCACTTTGGCTGCTGATTCCATGGGATCAAGACTTATCCCCTGGGATTGTGGAGGAGCTGGGCAAAATACATGTGTTGGTTGCCTGGAGATTGCTACTCACTGCATACATTGTAGGGGGGCACATGCATGTGCATGGTGTATTTGTGCAAGCTCTTCTGGCAGGAGAACATCCTTTGTTCATGTCTTCTAGCATAATTCCTGCAGCTGTCATGTCCTGCCCAGCCTATCGGTGTGAATCTGTGTGCTCTTGAAGGAGAAGCAGTGCAGCTCCGAAGAGGAGATCATGGAGCATGTGTGAAATCTGCTACCTTTTTTTTTTGTTTTTTTCTGTTTCTTAAAGTATTTTATTTGGTGATGTTTCATTTGGAAAGATGAAAAAAAGCAATGATAAGATATAATGTGGGGTCTTGTTCCATTAGCTTTTAGTAGAATCAGGGGAATGTGAAAATGGATTATATCTGACTTAAGTTACAGATTGTAGTATTAGCCGATGTATAAATAGGTTATAAAACTCAGGCTGTTCTTGATTCAGGGGTTCATGGTTGCAGGTTTTTTATGACCTGTTTCAGGTTTTATTTCTAGAAATGCTGATGTATTTCCATGTATTGAATTTGTATAAAAAACAGGGGATGGGGAGTGTGCCTTGCTGTTGTGTTCCAGCCAGAGTAATGCTCCAGCAAACTCCTTGCCCTGGCATCCTGTGTAGTGGAGCATTCCACCACAGGGGTAGACTGATGCCCATCAGATGTGCCATAAACTCACCTTCATTCACCTCCTGAATTTGAGACAGTGGTTTTATTAGCTGTGTGCTGGCTTTTCCTTTCTTTTTCTTGGCAACATTGTTATGGTTTAACACAGCCAAGGTAACATCTTCCTCGCCAGGCAAGGAAGTCCATGTGGTGGGAAATCACTCCAAGCTTGTGCACAGATTTGACACACTAAGAGACTTTGTGTTTCTAAAGGTGACAAGGCTTTGGTTTTGTTTAAAAAGAAAAAAGACAAATCCACTTCCAACCACAAAAAAAAAATCCTTACTGCAGTGAAGCAAGCTACATCATAAATTAATGTCTGGGTGAGGTTGAGGTATTTCTAGCTTTCTGGTCATTCCTCTCCCTTCCTTGCTGGATCCACTGTGTCAAGGCAGCTGTTTTGGGTTGGATTCTGTGGTCTTTTGCACTTGGTTGTCTCCTGGCTCTCTCTTCAAGTTTCCCTCCCCCCTCCCCCCATTTATTTCTGTGTTTATTTTAATGGATCTGTTTCAATGTGCTGTGGTGTGTGTCCGTTCTGTGACATGCCAGGCTCATGGATGGCACTGCAAGGTGGCAGCTGTTGGGCTCCTGTCCTGTCACTTGGACTTTTCTGCATCACCAGATATTAGAAACCAGACCTGAGACAGGAAGGATGATGAAATATGAAATATATAAAATGCTAAGCCAGCTATGGATGCATAAGTATCTGAAAAGCCCAAGGCTAGCTCCAGCAGCAGTCGCTTGATGTGGTTTTCAAAGGTATTTACATTTTATAGAATCATAGAATCTTTTAGGTTGGAAAAGACCTTTAAGATCATCAAGTCCAACCATTAACCTAACACTGCTAATACAAACACTAAACCAAGTCCCTAAGCACCTCGTCCACATGTCTCTTAAAAACCTCCAGGGATGGTGACTCAACCACCTCCCTAGGCAGCCTGTTTAGATGCCTGACCACCCTTTCAGTGAAGAAATTTTTCCTAATATCCAATCTAAACCTCCTCTGGTGCAACTTGAGGCCATTTCCTCTTGTCCTATGTCACTTGGGAGATGAGACCAACCATCATCTCTCTGCAACCTTCTTTCAGGTAGTTGTAGTGATAAAGTCTCCCCTGAGGCTCCTCTTCTCCAGGCTAAACAATCCCAGCTCCCTCAGCTACTCCTCATAGGACTTGTGCTCTGGACCCTTCACCAGCTTTGTTGCCCTTCTCTGGACACACTCTAGCACCTCAATGTTCTCCTTGTAGTGAGGGGCCCAAAATTGAACACAGTATTTGAGGTGTGGCCTCACCAGTGCCAAGTACAAGGGAACAATCACTTCCCTAGTCCTGATGGCCACACTGTTCCTGATGCAGGCCAGGATGCCATTGGCCTTCTTGGCCACCTTGATACACTGCTGGCTCATATTCAGCCAGCTGTCAACCAACACTCCCAGGTCCTTTTCTGCTGGACAACTTTTCAGCCACTCATCCCCAAACCTGTGGTGATGCATGGGATGGTTGTGACCCAAGTGTAGGACCTGGCACTTGGCCTTGTTGAACCTCATACAGTTGTCCTTGGACCATCCATCCAGCCTGTCCAGATCCCTCTGAAGAGACTTCCTACCCTCAGGCAGATCAACACTTCCACCCAACTTGGTGTCATCTGCAAACTTACTGAGGGTGCACTCGATCCCCTTGTCCAGGTCATTGATAAAGATATTAAAGAATGGCCCCAATACTGAGCCCTGGGGAACACCACTTGTGATTGGCCACCATCTTGGTTTAACTCCATTCACCACAACTCCTTGGGCCTGGCCATCCAGCCATTTCTTTACCCAGCTGAGTACACCCATCCAAGCCATGAGCTGCCAGCTTCTCCAGGAGAATGCTGTGGGAAATGGTGTCACAGGCTTTACTAAAGTCCAGGTAGACAACATCCACAGCCTTCTCCTCATCCACTAGGTGGGTTACCTTGTCATAGAAGGAGATCAGGTTTGTAAAGCAGGACCTGCTCTTCATAAACCCGAGCTGACTGGGCCTGATCACCTGGTTGTCCTGTACGTGCCATGCGATGGCACTCAGGATGATCTGCTTCATAACCTTCCCTGGCACCGAGGTCAGACTGACAGGCCTGGAGTTCTCCACATCCTTCTTCTGACCCTTCTTGTAGATGGGTGTCACATTTGATAGCTTCCAGTCAACTGGGACCTGCCCGGTTAGCCAGGACAGCTGATAGATGATGGAAAAAGTGTCTTGGTGAGCCCTTCTGCCAGCTCCCTCAGTATCCTTGGGTGGATTCCGTCTGACCCCATAGACTTGTGCACGTCTAAATGGCGTAGTAGGTCGCTAACAATATCTTCTTGGATTATGGGGGATTCATTCTGCCCCCCATCCCTGTCTTCCAGCTCTAGAGGCTGGGTACCTGGAGAACAACTGGTCTTATTACTAAAGACTGAGGCAAAGAAGGCATTAAGTACCTCAGCCTTTTCCTCATCCTCTGTTACTATGCTTCCCCTCGCATCCAATAAAAGATGGAGATTCTCCTTAGCCCTCCTTTTGTTGTTAGTTTATTTATTTATGTATTTTAATTAGAAAAGGATAAGATCCAGGATATAATAATTTATATTGCTGTACTTGATGTTTTGGAATCTTGAAAAATACCAGCTATGGAGCAGCAAATCCAAAAGGTAGACGTTATGCTTCATCTGTGCTCATGGAGACCTGGATGGGGGAGTTAGAGTTCATCTCTGTTGCTTTCATTTTCCACAATAACTGTTCCTGTGGTTTGCTGGATATGAAAGCTGGACACTGGCAATAAACTGTTCCTTTCACTCACTGAGATACTCTCACTGCTTTTGAAGGACACATTGCTAATAACTTGTTGCTGGAAATTACTTGTTGGCTGGATTATGAGTAAGAAAGTATTGCTGCTAAAGGAGCTTATTAAAAGGAGATGCTGGGAAGCAAGCTGGTTGCCCTCTGGCCATAACCATGCTGATGGGCAGGAGCTCAAACCCCAAATGGTCAAAGGTCCTTCTGCCTGTACTGCTGCCAGAGCATTACCCGGTGGATGGTTATTTGCAGAGTCAAAGCGTGCAGAGGGTTTCACCTGACCTGAAGGTGCTGATAAGAAGCAGATAATAAGTAGGAGACGTGTCCTGTACCAGCTGCTCTGTCCTGGTATGTGTGGTCAAAGCATCCTTCACCTCCTAGGTCTGTGGCTGAAGGGACCTCCTTCCCTGTGCACATTGTGTACTTCAGCAGCAGCTTTGGAAAGCCTGGCTTGGAGAAGACAATGGGCAGGCAGTGTGAGGTAGGTGGTGATGGAGGGTTTGACCAAGTACCTTCCTCTGCCCAGCCCCAGAGAGGCACCAAAGAAGAGGGTGACATCTCCATGAGAGGTGATGTCATACAAGTCTTTGCAGTAGGGAGTGGAGAGCAATGGAGTGAGTTTTAGAGGCTGGACGAGAGATGGCAAAATTGATGAGTGTCAGATGAAAGGGCACAGGCCTTTTAGGAAGGACAGACAGGGGAGATGTAGAGGGGGTGTTGTTCTTTATGTCAGAGACCAGCTGGAGTACATGGAACTCCACCTGGGGATGGATGAGGGGGTGACTGAGAGCTTATGGGTCAGGATTAAAGGGAGGGCAGGGAGAAGGAATACTTCAGTGGGAGTTTGCTACAGGCCACCTGGCCAGGATGAGGGAGTGGATGAGGCCCTCTACAGACAGATAGCATCAGCCTCATGTACACAAACCATGGTCCGCATGGGGGACTTCAACCACCCCAATATCTGTGGGAGGGACAACACGGCAGGGCAAAAGCAAGCCAGGAGGTTCCTGGAATGTGTTAATGATAACATCCATCTCCAAGTGATAGAGGAGCCAACGAGGAGGGGTGCCATGCTGGACCTTGTTCTCCCCAATAGGGAGGGACTGGTGGGGGAAATATGATGCTTAAGGGCAGCTGTGGCTGCAGCGACCATGAAATGGTGGAGTTCAAGATCCTTAAGGAGGCGAGGAGGCTGCGCAGCAAGCTCGCTACCCTGGACTTCAGGAGAGCAGACTTTGGCCTCTTCAGGGAACAGATTGTCAGAGTTCCATGGGATGAAACCCTGGAGGGAAGAGGAAAGCTGGCGAGTATTCAAGGATCTTCTCCTCCAAGCTCAGGAGCTGTGCATCCCAACAAAGAGGAAGTTGGACAAAAATGCCAAGCGGCCTGCATGGATGAACAAGCAGCTCCTAGAGAAACTGAGGCACAATGAGGAAGCCTACAGTGGGTGGAAGCAGGGACAGGAAGCCTGGGAAGATTACAGGTAAGTTGTCCGACAAGTCAGGGGTCAGGTTAGGAAAGCTAAAGGCCTGATAGAATTAAACCTGGCCAGGGACATCAAGGGCAACAAGAAGAGCTTCTAGAGGTACATAAGAGATAAAAGGAAGATCAGGGAAACTGTGGGCCCTCTGCAGAAGGAAATGGAAGAGCTGGTTTCCCAGGATATGGAGAAGGCCCAGGTGCTCAATGATTTTTTGCCTTGGCCTTCACTGGAAAGTGCGGAAGCCATACCACCTGAGTCAAGAAGGCAAGGGCAGGGACTGGGAGAATGGAGAGCCACCCATGGTTAGAGAGGATCAGGTTTGAGACCACCTGAGGAACCTGAAGGTGCACAAGTACATGGGACCTGATAAAACACATCTGTAGGTCCTGAAAGAACTGGCGGATGAGGTTGCAAAACCTCTATCCATCATGTACGAGATGTCATGGCAATCTGGTGAAGTTCCCTCTGACTGGAAAAGGGGAAATATAACCCCCATCGTTAAAAAGAGAAAAAAGGAGGACCCAGGGAACTTGAGGCCAGTCAGTCTGTGCATGGCAAGATCATGGAGGAGATCCTCCTAGAAAACCTGCTAAGGCACATAGAAAACAAGGAGGTGATTGGTGACAGCCAGCATGGCTTCACCAAGGGCAGATCATGTCTAACAAATTTAGTGGCCTTCTACAATGGGGTCATGACCTTGGTGGATAAGGGAAGAGCAACTGATGTCATTTACCTGGACTTGTGCAAACCCTTTGACATTGTCCCACGACATCCTTGTTTCTAACTTGGATAGGAGCAGATTTGATGGCTTGACCACTTGTTGGATAAGGCTTGCTGGTTGCACTCAGAGAGTTGTGGTCAACAGCTCAATGTCTGAGTGGAGACCAGAGAGGAGTGGAGTTCCTCAGGTGTTTGTATTGGGACCAGAGCTGTTCAACATCTTTGTCAATGACATGAACAGTGGGATCGAGTGCACCCTCAGCAGGTTTGCCGATGACACCAAGCTGTGTGGTGCAGTCAACACGCTGGAGGGAAGGGATGCCATCCAGAGGGACCTTGACAGGCTGGGGAGGTGGGCCTCTGCCAACCTCATGAAGTTGAACAAGGCCAAGTGCAAGGTCCTGCACCTGGGTCGGGGCAATCCCAAACACAAGTACAAGCTGTGCAGAGAATGGCTTGAGAGCAGCCCTAAGGAGAAGGACTTGGGGGTACTGGTGGATGAGAAGCTGGACATGAGCTGGCAGTGTGCGCTGGCAGCCCAGAAAGCCAACCATACCCTGGGCTGTATCAGAAGTGTGGCCAGCAGGTTGAGGGAGGGGATTCTCCCTCTCTACTCTGCTCTTGTGAGACCCCACCTGGAGTACTGTGTCCAGCTGTGGAGCCCTCAACATAAGAAGGATATCAACCAGTTGCAGCGAGTCCAGAGGAGGGCCACGAAGATGATCAGAAGGTTGGAGCACCTCTCCTATGAAGAAAGGCTGAGAATTGGGCTTGTTCAGCCCAAGAAAAGGCTCTGGGGAGACCTTATAGCAGCCTTCCAGTACCTGAAGGGGGCCTACAAGGAAGCTGGAGGGGGGACTTTTTACACGGGCCTGTAGTGACAGGACAAGGGGTAATGGGTTTAAATTGAAAGTGAGTAGATTTAGATTAGATATCGGGAAGAAGTTCTTCATGGAGAGGATGATGAGGCACTGGAACAGGTTGCCCAGAGAAGCTGTGGATGCCCCATCCCTGGAAGTGTTCAAGGCCAGGCTGGGTGAGGCTTGGAGCAACCTGGTCTAGTGGAAGGTGTCCCTGCTCATTGCAGGGGGGGTTGTAACTAGATGGTCTTTAAGGTCCCTTCCAACCCAAACCATTCTATGATTCTATGTTTCTGTGATGGTTGCTCATGGGGCAGGACGTGGTGTCTGCTGGCTGGGGCTGGGCTGGAGCCTGTTCCCAGATCTTGTTGGGGTTCTCTTCAATTTGGCTTTACCATCATCCCATGCAGGCACAGATAAATAAATCTGTAGGCTCCTGGTGTCCTTCTCGGTGCATGTTCCACCTGTCTCCTAGCAGTACCGTTTTGATGCTTAAATGTGGGTTTGGGTTTTTGTTTGAAAACATCTTGTTTGTACATGTTTTGAGGGTGAGGTGAGATGGGAATCCTGCTTCAGGCACAGAGGTTTCCTGATATGCGGCACCAACTAGAGCAGGAGACCATCCAACCTGTGCTTCCTTCCCAGCAGAGAAGGTTAATTTTGGAAAGGGAAAAAAGGTTTAGCATTAGTCAGACATCAGCATGGAGGTTAAACTTTTGTGAATAGACTTGAATCCGTCTGAATCTAGGTGGCAGCTTCCTTTCCCAAGGTGCCTCCTGCTAAGGAAGAAGGTCCTCTGTTTGAACTCTAAAAGCTGTCCTTCTTGAAGGGCCATGCTGCTGGGACCAGGAACCATCTTGCAGGATGCGGCAAACAGGTAAACCTGTGATTGTCTTGGTTTTGTTTTGTCAAGCACATTTTACATACTTGCATCTCACACTTGGTAAAATTAGGTAGAGCCTGGAAATCAGTGTCTAACAGCTGAAAAATCCCTGCCTTGAAAAAGCTTCTAGAGAATGGTGATCAAAACAGCCCCCACCTGAGCATTTGGACATCTCTGGACAGGCTGGTGGAATTAGGGAAGGCAGGTGTATGATGACTGGGAGATACTGCTCAGAATGAAGTATGGAAAGTAGGCTTTGAGAGAGCAGAGGAGGTTTTCTTAAAGTGATGAAGTGCTTGAACATCATCTCATGGAATCAAAAAAACATTCAGATTGGAGAAGACCTCAGGAGGTCTCTAGTCCAACCACTTGCCCAAAGCAGGGTCAGCATCAAGTTTGGATACTACTACTGCTGTAGTGGTCAGATACTAACTATGAACCCCAATACAGGAAGGGAACTTTGTCAGAAGGAGAATTTGAAGGAAAAATTCAGAAAACCCAGAGTTGGTCGCTACCAGGGAGTGCCAGGAGATGCCACAAAGTCAAGGTGTTCCTCTGCTTGTTGAGCCTCTTTATTGATGCCCTGTGTTGGGTGATGGTGGTGTATTGGCAGTGACCCTGGAGCAGCTGATGCACTGGGATGTCCACATCGGGTGGCTGGTCTCTGTGTCATTACGTGATTCACACCAACTTGGTGCAGACTAAGCATATAAGTAAGATTACAGACCATGACTTGTTAGTCTTTTATTTAAGGGTTAGATGTCAACCAATTCACTGTCCGTACCTGGACATCTACTTTAGGGATCTTTTTGTACAATGATGATCCTATCCCAGGTGTATGTGATAACTCATCACCCTTAAATATAGGGGAGTTTTTGTCCTACTGAGTTCTACTTTCCTTTAGAGAGATGTGAAGGTACTGCAAGATGACTTGGTTTTAGAGTTTCCTACTAGAGACCCATAGATATCTCAAATACGTGGTTTGTGCTTGTTTGCTGGACTTTGTGTCTTCTGACAAACCCATTCCCTTTCAGTCCATCATCTCTCCTGTTGCTAATCAGAAAAATGCTGCTTTGGGTATGGGGTGAGCACCTCAGAATTGGAGTTGTGTGTTAGCCCTTGCTCTGCTTTATGCCTTCTCACAAGTGTTCAATGGGGAGCTTCCCCGGGGCAGAACCCTAGGCTTGATTTCTTCTACTGCCACCTTCAAAATAAAATAAAATAGGCAAAAAACACTTTGGTTTCATGCTGTGTGGTCCCAGGGGATGGAGGATACCTTCTGACTCTGCTTACTCCATCCCAAGTGATGCCACCTATATCAGCTGTCCCCTACCTCATGCAGTCACCTCCCCATGCTGTCATGCCCTCCAGGACTCATTGCAACCACCTATTCTCCCAAATCTTTCTTTAGCACTTTCTATTTAATAATTGGTGCTTTCCATTTGGTAATTGGCACTAATTAGCTAAAAGGGGAGAAGCATGTCCTCCCACAGGGCTCCATGCTCTCTAGGGCTCCTCTTTTTTTTTCCTTGTCTGTTTTTTGTTTGCTTGTTTGTTTGTTTTCCTTTCTCCTTTATAATATGCCACATTATTTTTGTTCAGGAGATAATGTGTGATGTTGATCTACATAATGAGCCTTTTTGACAGTCCAGGCACATTTGGGAATAATTCCTTGAGCAGATGAAATCCTTAGGCCAGAACTGCTTGTTCTCAGCATTTTCCAAATGAAGCCAAAATTGTTCAGAAGTGACAGATGAAAAATAGTTCAGGAGCTGGAGATTCCACGAGCTGGAAACAGATTTTTTTTTTTCCTCCTTCCCTTCTGGAGGGCATGTGACTCACTCCATATTTGCTTGGTAATTTTATATTTGTCTCAAAACAGACTGTAAATACCAGTTCCCAGTGAAGGAGAGGGTGAGAGATGAAGTCTTGGCATCCTGCAATGTGGTGGGATCTTTTGCGTCTTCTCCCTCCTAACCACAAGAAAGGAGGAGTATGAGTCTTACTGCAAGACACTGGTCCAGAGCTTAATTTGTGTGCAAACATCCCCAGCCTAGGTACAGGAGTTGATGGTTTCTTTTCTTTAAGGTGTGAGTGACATTCAGCCATGGAGAAATAGGAAGAAAGAGAGGGGTTGGTCCATGCTCCCTCTACAGTGGTTGGGTGGGGGATGATGGGGATGCTGAGCCCCTTCCCCATCACTCACCCCAGCTTCTCTGGGTGGGGGATGCAGAGCTTGGGGTAAATTCTGAGCCAACACCTGAATGATGGCCAAAGAAGGGATGTCAATACTGCAGAGTGGTTCCATCTCCCACAGCATGGAGTCCCAGAGGTTTTATGTCACATGGAAAATAGTTTTGATGGCTCTTCTTGTCCTTGCTGCTGTGGGTTCAGCTTGTGTTTGCAAACCAAGCAGCTCCTGCTTGGGTCAGTACCTTGAGGAGAGACCTCCCAGGAAATCTGGTGATGTGTGCTGAAGTGTGGGGCTTGAAGAGTGTCATCTGCAGGTGTTTGCAGTTGGAATGGTCCCTGCTGCCTTCTCTGTGTCCCTGGGCTCCCCAGGCATGGGCAGGGGAAGGAATCACATGAAGAGGTGGTTTGGGTGGTAGCAGTCACCTCCTCAGAGCAAACTGTACCTGTCCTTGCTTGCATGACCAGATGTGTGGTCCTCGTGGACTGGAAGCTCTTGTGTGGACCATGCAATGTGCAGCCACTGTTAGATGTGTGAGCTGGCTCCTTGTTCCAGCCTGAGTTTTGGGAGTCTTGTAAACCTAAGTCTTGTTTGAAAAAGCATCCATGGCCACTTTCATCAGGGTGTAGGTCTCCTGGTGCTGTTTCCATCTCAGGAGACCACAGCAGGACCTCTCTGTGCCTTTTGCTTGCCTGTGGAGTGTACCTTTCATTTCTGTCCCTGGTGATGGTGTGGTTTGTGGAGCTGCCCTGTTCTCTGCCAGAGAAGGTGATTCAGGCTCCCATCTCTGGAGGCTTGTGTCTTGACTGGGCTATCTTCTGGATTCCCAGAGTCAGCTTGCATCATAGAATAGTTAGGGTTGGAAGGGACCTTAAAGATCAGCTAGTTACAACCCCCCTGCCATGGGCAGAGACACCCTCCACTAGACCAGGTTGCTCAAAGCCTCATCCAGCCTGGCCTAGAACACTTCCAGGGATGGGGCACCCACAACGTCTCTGGGCAACCTGTTCCAGTGCTTCACCACCCTCTCAGTGAAGAATTTTTTCCTTATATCTAATCTAAATCTCCTTGCTTTCAATTTAAACCCGTTACCCCTTGTCCTGTCAAAAAGAAGCATCCTGAGGATGCTTTATCTTAAAAGCATCACAAAGCCCCTATGTCTTCTATAGAACTGTTCTTCTGCAGAGAAAGAGGTTTTAAAATAGATTCTGGTATGATCTTTGTTTCACCTCCATATGCAGACCTCCTTGATGGACCATTTACAGGTGCGCTGTTGACTCAGCATCATTTACTGCTGCCATCCTAGAGAAGCTTTTCAATCATCCTCTTCCTCACACCCCTGTCCATCATCCCCAGCTTATCACCCTTATCCAGCACAGCTAATGCCCTCATCGTGTTAACTTAAGCTTTTTAATTTTGGTTTTCTCTTGTGCATGTGTCTGGAGGTTTTCAGTAGTTTGGATTTTAAGAAGGAGGATAGGCAAAATGTCTGTTGTTGTCCTTAAATGTAGGAATATTTCAGAAAAGGGACTTTTTTGTTTGTGCATGCATGGAAACTCTATATGTGACCACCTAGGTTTATTATAAATGTTTTTGGAAATGCAGATGTACAGCAAAAAGTATCCTACCTGTGGTAACTGATGAGCTTTGGCTACTGTTTTTTTAACCTTTTTATAATTACTGGGAAATAATTTCTTGCCTTTTTTTATTTCACTTTCTCAGGCCCCCTCCATTCTCAGCATCTCTCCTGAAGGGATGGAGAACTCGTCGGTGACATCAGCCTCCTCGGAGTTGGAGAGCAGTCGCTCTCAGGAGATTGAAGAGCTGGAGTGTTTTATCGACAGCTATGTCCTAGAGTACCAGGTCCAGGGGCTGCTGATGGATAAAGTAGAGGGGGATGGCAAGAGCGAGAAGATGCAGTCCCATATCTTGCAGGTGGGTGAAGGGCACAGCATGGGCTGGGAGAGGGGCTGGGGGACATCGGTGGCTTGTTGCCTGGGTTGGGGATACATATCCAGTGTGGAGATTGAAGGCACGGACCCCGGCATGATGTGCACCAAGCAAGATCATTTATTGTTTGACAGCATGGGTTTTTATAGACAGATTCGGTAGTTTTCCACAGTCTAAACCCCTCCCAGTGTTTTGCAAAAGCTGAGGCTGATAACTGTAACTTTTGTAAGCTTGGCTCTGCAGGTGCCTTACAGTTAGCTTATCAAGCTCATGACTTGAGTCCCTTTGGTGTCAACATCCTAGTCCTGTGTTTTTAATTCCTCATGTATCTTGTGAGAACAAGACCTTCAGCTCCTTGTGCAGTTCATGAGAACCTGATCGTGAGAACCTGACCTGTCCAGCTGGTCCACAACATCTCACCCTTTCTTGTTTTATGCCAGCCACAGGATGCTTGGCTTGCTCTCCCCTCCTGGATGGCCCTCTCATAACAGAGGAGGCCATCCCTTACATCAAGGTCTGGTATGGCATGTGTCCCCACTGCTCAAAGCCTGCTGGGTTGCAGCCAACAGCGGAGCTAAAAGATCTTCTTGGTGGCAAACACAGAGGCCAACCCAGTCTTGCCCTTGACTATGGTAGGAGGTGCTTCTCCAGCCCCAGTCCTGTCACCTGGTTGTTAATGTAGAGCTTCACCTGCCTCATCCAGTAACAAGTCACTACCGTGTCAAAGCACACGCTGATTTGTATTAGCAGTATGACTACAATTAAAGGATCGATTAATAACATTTTTCTGATATCGTTGTGAAACCAAAACACAGGGAGCTGGTATCATGACAAAGTGGTCAGTATTAATAACAGAATGATTCTGTAAAACAGTTCTATATTCAGCCCATGCCAACCTGTTTTGTATTTCTATAGCACTGATGCAAACCACGATACTAAGTGTAGCAAAGGTTGTATCACCACTACTGCTAAAATCACACAAACTGTAAGTATTACTACAACAAGACTCATATGTCAGTCAGGGTGAGCATACATTAATAAGAGAAAGATTACAACATCTTATGGCACTAGCATTTGTAGGAGTTACATAATCAGCATTACTTCGGTATTGTCTTTTGTAATTGAATGGTTGTCACGCAGTTACTCCAGGTGAAAAGGTCAAGTTCACTACTGGGCAGCATTGATTCGCTTTACAGGTGTAATCATCTTGCTGTTGTGGACTGTTTTCCCAATTCCAGTGTATGGAATTATTCATCTTTTCCAATTGCTTCCTGGGGTAATGACATTGCCCAAACAGACCATAATCAAAGGATGAGGATCGTGGTCATGATCCGAATCAGTTGTTTCTGCAAAACAAAACTAGATAATCATAGTATCATTCTCAAAGGTAACATTTATGAGCAGGAACATATTCCCATTTTTCCCATCTGGATCTGATTACTAAACCAGTGTTATCTTTTTCTAGTAGCTCTAACTTCTGCTGGTTCGGGAGGACCCTTAGGTCTTTCCACCCATACTTTAGCTCCATTGTTAAAAGCACTAGCAGATCCAAATCCTTTGTCACCTCGTACAGTTGTTATCTGTGGGGCTTGTCCTTTAACCACCTTGGATTTTAGAAAAGGTAAAATTTGGGCAATCCTATCTTGTGGCTGAATCAGTAGGACTTGAATGCCACTATTTAGCAACATAACTTTAATTTCTCCTCGATAATCAACATCAATTACTTCCTCTACTATTTCTATTCCTTTTTCATTTTGTGCTGTTGCAAAATCCAAAATTTTCTGTTTGGTTGTTGACAATATTTCTCTGTGGCCTTGGTGCCACTGTATTCCTAAAAATTTTACTGTTTGTGCCGGTCCTTGGATTTTGAAGTTACCTCTGGTTCGATTGAACACAGTATAATACAGAATTTAGAGGAATTTTCTTTTGTAACACAGATGGGCAATGTTTCAGTATAAAATTCTGCATCTTGACCATGAAACCAATCGGAATTATTCTGTAATGTGCCTAAGGGTGATATCCAGTGTCCCCCGGACCAACGTGCATCATTATTAGAGATTGGTGTCTCAGGATCCCACCATGTTAGAAGTTTAAAAAGTGGCGGATCAATTATATGGGCCCAGTATACTTGGGCTTGAGTTAATCCAACAAAGACCTGAAGGCAACAGAACACAAGCAAACCTTCTTCCCCACGTTAGCAATTCTGCAGGACCTTGCCAATTAGTATAATCAGGTAAATCCTTAAACCACACCTTTGGGTTTTGGGAATGCATCGGAGGAATACTGAAATGCCATTCTATCGCAGTTGTCTGTAAATGCTGAGAGGATTGATTTAAAACAATTTAAGGTATATGTTGCATTTTCCACCTGTTCTTGTGGGGACATATTCCCCCTTTTTTGTTCTAAAAGTATATGTTTGAGATTTCTATGACTGCGTTCAACAATTGCCTGTCCAGTGGGTGAATGCGGAATGCCTGTTACATGTTGGACCCCCCATTGCTGAAGAAATGGCACAAGGCCCTTCACAGTGTAAACTGGGCCATTATCAGTTTTAATTGTACGTGATACTCCCGTGATAGCAAACCAGTGTTTTGCTAATTGATGGGGTTGGCAGAAAGAACACAGACACCAAGTTAAAGTTGAAAAGAGAAACTTAGTTACTACAGTCTAAAACAGCAGACAGCATAAGCAAGGTAACGCATCTGTCATTACTACATAAAGTTACTAATAGTGATTAAGAAAGATACATCACCAATTGCTCTAATACTTTACCATCATCCAGATCTGCACATCAGCTGGGGAGCCCCCATTGCAGCGAGGATTTGGAGAACCTGTCCCAGCAATTGGGAAATCCTACGCAGTGCGTCCACTCGTAGGTGAGGATCTCCAAAGTCGCTGCGAGAGGGTCCAGCTTTTATACAGTTGAATAAACAATCTTTGAGACTCCGCGTGTGGAGACATCTGACATTCCCCCCCCCCTTCTATTGGATTCCACCCGAGGCCTGGCCAGGGCCCAGGGGGGAATCCAAAAGGGGCATCTATATCTGTTTGGCTCAGACAAGGCTGGACATCTGGCTGTATGGCCTTGGTAGTCTGTCTCTAAATAGGTATTTCATTAATTGATCAAAATCTTGTTTGGTTAAGGGTAGATAAATTTCATCTGGATCCTTACCTGTCAGCATCTGTACTCATTCCCGAGCCTTAACAAGCAAAGTAATCAACAAAACTGTGTGGGTAGTAACTGTTCTGGGCAGGCTGTGTGGTAAAAATACCCATTCCAGCCTTTTTACCGAATTCTCACTAGCATCATATTGCCCTATAAGTGCAAGCGGCTGTCTCTTGCCATGAAGCAGATACAATGAAACCGGAAGGTGTGTACAAAAGCGATCTGCCGCTTGTTCTTGTAAACGAGAGCTGTCTTTCTCCAGCAACTGGGACCCGTCGCACCTCTAACAATGTGAGTTTCGTAGCTTGTTCAAGTGCTTGGCGATTCATACCGGCTTGTGCTGCTGCTGTAATATAACATCCCTGACCAAGCAATTCATGTGAACCTATATTAACCTCCTGTGTGAGATTTTGCATTGCCTGCTCCATCACCAAATCATGATATTCCGTTGCCCATACAGAATACTGCGCCGCTGTTAACACAGTCTTTAACAACTTCCAATCATAAGGGGTCATTACATAACTACCCCCAGTAGCTCCAAACAAACCAGCAGTATATGCGCTTTGTAAGCCATTCTCTTTTATAGCCTTTTGCAATTCTTTACTCATTTTGTAAGGTAAGGCAGCATACTCTGGAGGTCTTTGCGGCCGATAAATTACAGGACATGCTCTAAATGTCTCTATATCCCCTTTAGCAAAAGCGGCATCTCGACATTGTTGTATTAATGATTTTTCAGTATGCGCTGTCTTATCAGGAGAGGTAGGATCAATCAAAGGCATGCCCTGTAACGGGAGGGCAGAAGTGACCACAGGCTGACCCTGGGCTAGTATTGTTTGGACAGAGGGTGCCAAATTAGCAATAACTTTTACGGGAGTGAGAGGTGGATATAAATCAAATTCCCTCTCAGGATTTATTGGACCTGGATCAAAAGGATCATCAGGTTCAGGAGATGCAACAGTCATATTCATTTACTGAATCTCCTTCTTGCTTCCTTTGAAGCAAATTTTCAGCTGGCTCTAAGTTTTCAGTGCCGTAAACAGAGCGTGCCAGGTTACGATAACCTCAGAAACTGTGAGCTGTAATTGTTTCTTACTTGTTATCTCTTCGTCTACTTTCGCCCAGACCTTACTGTCACAGCTCCCTTGTGAAGGGAACCAGGTGCAATGTTCCTTTATCCAAAATAATAAATTAGCAAGCCTAATGGCTGGGATTTTAAAACCCTGTTCATTAAGGATTGTCTGCAAGATTTCCACTTGCAATTTTTGTCCTTTGGTAGCTGATTGCCTTAATATTTCGGGTGCCAATCTCGCTTGTAGCTGTGGTGTGGCAACAGGCACCTCTCCCATCAATTGTGGGATTCCCGCCCCCCACAGCGGATCTCCTTGTTGCCTCTCTAAATTGCTCAGTGATGCCACCTGGCAAAAGTTTCTCCAATGTGTTTGCCATAAGACTTTTTGGGTAGAGGTAAAAATTAAATCGGCTAACGATCGCACGTCAAAAGGAGTTAACAGATGTCCCTGGAGAACATTCTGCAATAAGCTTTGAGCAAACGGCGAAGTCAGGCCGTGTTGGATTATTGTTTTTCTCAATTCTTTCACCAGCTCCCATTGCAAGGGTTGCCACTCATTAGGTCCCTGATTTCGAATGATCACAGGACATGCAAGAGCGGCGGCAACCGCTGTCTCCCCCTCAGCCGCAGCCTTTTGCCGCAGGCTTTGCCAGTGCGCTACAGGATCGTAGGTAGTTGCCGCACTATCGGCCAGGGGCTCATGCGCACCTAGGTCGATGGATGGCGGATCAGGCCGACGTTGAGCCGGAGTCTCAAACCCAGGGAGAGGCGGCAGAGTGGGAACTGGCAAATCCAGCAGAGGCGCCGTGGGGGCCGGGTGGGGGGGTTGGCGCTGCTGTGCAATCGCCCCCTCGGAGCCACCTCCCGGCGAACTAGCTGCTGGCGCCGTGGCCGCAGCCGCTGCCGCCGTAGCAGCGCGACCTGTCTTAAGCTGTTTTAAAGACTCAGTAACCAATCGCCATGTTGTCAGAAGTTTTGTGGCGGTATCGTCGCCCCTGGTGGCTGCATCCCACAAAACTTCCCCCGACTTGCTCCATGTCTCTATGAGGAAGGCTGTTTGTGAATCCGCTGCTACCCCCCTACTCTTGAGTCAGGCAAGCAGCAAGCAGAGGGTGTGTTCATCATAACTAACTCCTCATTTCTCTAACATTTTCTTAAAAATACAGACTATGGATTTTTCCTCCAAAGATATCTGTGATCCCATCCTTACGTTCCCAGCCGCTCACCTTTTCCCGGTGATTAGTGTCCGCGGACTGCAGCTCTCTGTCTCCGCTGTCTTTTCACACTTCGCTGGGCTCTCCACCGGTTGCTCTACTTGCTGCTGTCGGGTCCCTGTTCGGGCGCCATTTGTGGAGATTGAAGGCACGGACCCCGGCATGATGTGCACTAAGCAAGATGATAGTTTATTGTTTGACAGCATGGGTTTTTATAGACAGATTCGGTAGTTTTCCACAGTCTAAACCCCTCCCAATGTTTTGCAAAAGCTGAGGCTGATAACTGTAACTTTTGTAAGCTTGGCTCTGCAGGTGCCTTACAGTTAGCTTATCAAGCTCATGACTTGAGTCCCTTTGGTGTCAACATTCTAGTCCTGTGTTTTTAATTCCTCATGTATCTTGTGAGAACAAGACCTTCAGCTCTTTGTGCGGTTCGTGAGAACCTGATCTGTCCAGCTGGTCTGCAACAATCCAGCTGAAGCAGCTTTTCGAGCATTGGGGTGTAAAGCAGAACGTAATAAAAGACTGGATTTGGGGAGCTTGCTTGTTCAGCCAGATATGAGGTCTTCAACCAGTTGGTAGAGTTCTCCTGCCAACTGGATTTTTCTTTTTTTCATGGTCTCAAGGTGTGTGCCCTGAAGCTTTTTGACTTCTCCAAGGTTCCTGTTTATAAATGAACACTTCATTTGTAAATGAAGGGTGCCTCTCTCCATCCCAAACAGCATGCTGATTTGCCAGGATAGAAAAATCCTGGAGGGATTGGGAAGAGCTGCAGGTGCTGCAGCAAGGGGATGCTCAGTAGTGAGATGTGCTCCCATCCGTATGCACAGGGGTGTCCATGAAACAACCAAGACCAGAAGGTCAACAACCAGAAGGTCAATCAAAAGCCCTAAATGCTCCCCAAAAGTGTTTTTGGGTTTTTGGTTTTTTTTGTGGGCTTTTTAATATGTGTAATAACCTGTTTGCTTGCTTCATGGTGGTTATGTCAGAGAAGGAAATTGCTGTATTTCAGAGTACGGGAATACCCAGCAAACAGAAGGATAGTTTTAGCGGGGATGTGGTTTGGTGTTGTCATTAGGAATGACATGGCCTAGTTAGGTTTGTTCCTAAAATAGACATTTTGGGTCTAACACAAGGAGAAATGAAACCTCCTGAACTGTTGTTGGTGTTCAGAGGGAAGTTGCTTGTATTCTGGTGCCACAGTTTGCCAGATGTGTGCTGAAGCTGTGAACTGTCGAAGGGACAAGGAGCCCATGCTGCAGGGACTAGTGAGCTCTGGTCCATGCCCTTGGGATTGTAAGGCTGCTGTGATCCCCATTTGTGACAGAGGTGCTTTCATACCCCCACAGGGCTCCTGGTATGATAAAATATTTAAGTTAGAGACCACTTACATACTGGTTATGAGGATGAAATAAGAATAAGACTCAAGGGTCATAAGGATAAGGATATGGCCATTGTTGGATAGCTAAGATGTGTTTGAGCTGCTGGAGGGGTCTGCTGGTCTGATTTTGGTCTTTGTCTTGTTATATGAGGTGCAAGGGAGACATACCAAGCAGAGATCCCTGGACCACTTTGCATTAAGCCTTAATCTTAGTTTAATGGCTAACAAGACTATGTGGCAAAGCCGAGCTGATGGTACGATGATGGGGAGAAGGGCAGAGTCCAGGCTGTGTTTGTCCAGGACCATGATGTCCTCCAGCATGCAGAGAAGTTTTGTTGCAAGTCATTTTCTCTCTCGTTTCATGCTCAAGTCTATTAATTGCTTACAAATGAGGCCCTGCCTCCCTAGGGCTTTGTTTTGCCTTTAAATTGGGAGGAGTGGTTTGGGTAGCAAGGGCAAGGTGCACTCCTGCCAGTTGCCAGAGGTGCCTGCTTCTCCTGTCCCCTGTACTATGTACCCCAGCATGCAAAAACAAATGTCCCCAAGTCCAACAGAGAGGAGCTTGTTCTCCCATGTGAACCTCACGAGGTTCAACAAGGCCAAATGCAAGGTCCTGCACCTGGCGCGGGGCAATTCCCAACATCAGCACAGACTGAGGGTTGGATGGGTTGAAAGCAGCCCTGCGGAGAAGACTTGGGGACGCCAGTGGGTGAAAAACTGGACGTGAGCCGGCAATGTGTGCTCACAACCCAGAAAGCCAAGTGTATCTTGGGCTGCATCAAAATAAGCATGGCCAGCAGGTCAAGGGAGGTGATTCTCCCCCTCTACAGCCAGAGACCCCACCTGGAGTCCAACTCTGGGTTCTCCCACTCAAGACGGACATGGACCTGTTGGAGTTGGTCCAGAGGAGGGCCACAAAGATGATCAGAGGGCTGAAGCACCTCTCCTATGAGGACAGGATGAGAGAGTCTTCAGGTTATTCAGCCTGGAGAAGAGAAGACTCCAGGTAGACCTTCTTGTGGCCTTTCAATATGTAAAGGGGGATTACAAATGGACAGTTACTCTGTATTCTTCCCAGGCTACCTGTCCCTGCTTCCACCCACTGTAGGCTTCCTTTTTGTGCCTCAGTTTGTCCAAGAGCTGCTTGTTCATCCACACAGCCCTCCTGGTGTTTTTACCCAACTTCCTGTTCATTGGGATGCACAGCTCCTGAGCTTGGAGGAGAAGATCCTTGAATACTCACCAGCTTTTTGAGCCCCTTTTCCATCCAGGGCTTCATTCCATGGAACTCTGCCAATCAGTTACCTGAAGAGGCCAAAGTCTCCTCTCCTGAAGTCCAGGGTAGCAAGCTTGCTGCTGTCTTGCTGATTGGCAGGATTCCAAGAAAAAACACAAACTCCAGCTTAATATATAAAGATTAATATGCTTTACTATATATATATATATATCATAGTAACAACCAAAAAGAAAAGCACAATAACGATGTATCAATTAGAAAGGAAAGATAAGCAGGATAACGATGCACCAGTTCATTACTGCACAGTAAGACAGTGATTAAGAAAAGTATGAATCACCAATTACCACCTCAAAACCATCATCCAGGTTCACAGATCAGCTGGGAAGCCCCTCGGCAGCTGGCCTCTGGAGAACTGTGGTAATTGGGAAAGTCCTACGTGGTGCATCCACCCATAGGTGAGGCTTCAGAAGTCAGCCCAAGGCTCTCCTGCTTTTATAGCAAGTAAAAAACACATTACATAAGTTTTTTTGGAACAAATCCTGTGAACTTGCAGACTGTTGTGCTGCCATTATCAATCCCACCCGGAACACTGGCCAGGTGCCCAGGATGAGAACGATAATCAAGCCATGTCCAGTTGCCACACAATATGATATTGTCTGGATGTTTATGTTACTATTCGCAGAGGTGGATAAGTATAGAAGCAGTAATCAACCATGAGCAGTAATCAACTATTTTCACTACAGCTGCACACCCTCCTCGCCTCCGTAAGGATCTCAAATGCCACCATTTCATGGTTGCTGCAGCCAAGGCTGCCCTTGAGCATCACATTCCCCACCAGTCCCTCCCTGTTGGTGAGAACAAGGTCCAGCATGGCAATCCTCCTCTCGGCTCCTCTGTCACTTGGAGAAGGAAGATGTCATCAACGCATTCCAGGAACCTCCTGGCTTGCTTGTGCCCTGCCGTGTTGTCCCTCCAACAGATATCAGGGTGGTTGAAGTCCCCAAGTATCCCCTCTCCCTGCCCTCCCTTTAATCCTGTCCAATAATCTCTCAGTCAGCTCCTCATCCCTCCCCAGGCAGAGCTCCATGCACTTCTGTCATAGAGGGCAACACCCCCTCCATGTCTCCCCCTGCATCCTTCCATTCTGACATTCCAGTCATAGGAGCCACCCTACCACATCTCTGCGATGGCAATGTGGTCATAGCCCCTCATGCATGTACGTGCCTTTAACTCCTCTTGTTTATTTATTTCCCATGCTCCATGTGTTTACATAGAGGCATTGAATATGGGCCCCCAATGAAGCTGGCTTGCTGACTGGAGCTGCTGGAATTCCCTTGTCTTGTTCCCCAGGTGCTCTCTTGTTGACCTGTGGCCCTTCTGCAGGCTCTGGTCATCTGTTGGTGGCACTGGCCTCCAACTGGCAGGCGTGGGATGGGTTGAGGTTCCCTTCCCCTGGCAGCTTTACTTTAAAGCCCTCTTAACCAGCTTGGCAAGCCTTTGCCCGAAGATGTTCATTCCCTTTTCAGTCAAATGTACCCCATCAGCTGCCAGTAGACGAGGTTTCTCAAAGTGAGTCCCATGGTCTAAGTAGCCAAAGCTCTGGCTGTGGCATCAGTCCTGCACGCAACTGTTGATTTGCTAGATTTGACTGGCCCTTTCGAACCCCTTATCTTTAACTGGGAGTATTGATGAAAAAAATGTATCAATCATTCTTCATATGCAATTTAAGGGTAATAATAAGGTGTCTTGATGCAACCTGCAGTCCAGGATATTCCTAAATTCATGTTTTTCCAATGTTCTTGCATATCTCTGGGAAGGACCGCCCCATATATGCCCTACTCTTCTACTCATTGGTGAGACATCTGCTTCGCAGCTGTGAGAGACTATATAGGGGTCAGTGCCTGTAGGGTGGCACTTGTGTATCCCATACAAAGCAGTGGCCTAAAAATGGGGAAAATTTCCCCTGGAAACCTGTCATGGCTTTTATCACGACCAGCCGCTTCTATCACTCTGCCCCCCCCTCGCCCCCTCCCTTTGAGGAAGGGTCGGAGGAACAAACTGAGGAAAAGCCCATAGGAGTTAAGAACTATTTATATAAATGAAACTTAGGGAGTTACTAATAATGCTAGTGCTAATGAGTAATTTAAGGAACGGAGGAAAAGGGTAGAACAAATGATACAGGATCCCACCCCAAGAAGGGAAAAAAAAGAAAGAAAACCAACCCGAAGGGAGCACCCCCCCGCCACGAAACCGCCCGGGGGCCGAGAGAGTAAGAGAGAGGAAAAAAACTTCCAAACCCCGACTCCTAGACTGATCTACCTGGCAAGACGCTGGCTCTGCCCGGAGCACCAACCACTCGCCACGAGGTCCCCACAACAAACAAACCCCCAGCCCCCTTGGCCGGAAGCCCCCTCAGACCCTTCCCCTTCCCAGGGTCGTGTCCAACCACAAGCCTTTTCACCCATATCCCCACCCCCTCCCTGCTGGTCCTGCAGTGCCGCGGGCCCCGGGCTGGCACCACCTATGCAGCTTGACGTATTATGGGGTGAAGCAAAACACAGACTAGCTGGCGCAAAGCTAAGACACTAATCCACCCCTTTTGATTCACCACATCCACATCAAGCTCACCTCCCACACTATTCCATAATCTCCCATCAGCCCGCTTCCCCTTTCCCATCCCATCCCACACGGATATCATTCCCTTAGTCTATGGACCATCTTGGCAAATGATCCATTAGTCCATGAATTCAGATTCCATCAGGTGTGGGGTCACTCAGGACAGGCAAAGAGGAAGGGTTGTGTGGGATCGTTGGGCACCGAAGCCAGCTCAGGTCAGGTCACTGCTGCGCTCCTGGCTAGGCTGGACCTCTGTAGGGTGGGGTGGTTTTCTGCCATAGCGGGTGCCTGTAACATAAAGCTCAAAAACAGGGGTTAGTGGCAGCGATTCATGTCCCTCATGCACTGTAATTATGGGCTGTTTTCTCCCAGAATCAAATCCCCCTGAGGCACACAGCGGACTTCCCCATCTTCTCTCATTACCCACCAAGTGCGCCACGGATGGGTTTGCCTTTGCCCAAGGTGGGAGTAACCCAAACCGTTTTTCCCAGCATGCTTCTAGTATGTACTACAGGGACCTTATCTCCTTCTACTGTCCGTAGAGGGTTTGAGTGTGCAGGGCCAGCTCGATTGACGGATCCCCTGGTATTAACTAACCACGTGGCCTTTGCCAAGTTGGCATCCCAATTCCTGAGTGTTCCACCTCCCATTGCTCTCAGGGTGGTCTTTAGCAGCCCATTGCACCGCTCGACCTTCCCTGAGGCAGGTGCATGATAGGGAATGTGGTACACCCACTCAAGTCCATGTTCCTCAGCCCAAGTGTCTACGAGGTTATTTCGGAAATGAGTCCCATTATCTGATTCAGTTCTTTCCGGGGTGCTGTGTCGCCACAGGACTTGCCTTTCAAGGCTCAAGATAGTATTTCGGGCAGTGGCATGGGACACTGGATATGTTTCCAGCCACCCCGTGGTTGCCTCCACCATTGTGAGGACGTGGCACTTACCCTGGCGGGTCTTGGGGAGGGTGATATAGTCAACCTGCCAGGCCTGCCCATACTTGTATTTCAGCCATTGCCCCCCATACCAAAGAGGCTTTACTCTCTTGGCTTGTTTGATGGCAGCACGTCTCACATTCATGGATAACCTGAGCAATTGTGTCTATGGTCAAATCCACCCCTCGGTCATGAGCCCACCTGTACATGGCATCTCTCCCCTGGTGGCCTGAGGTGTCATGGGCCCACCTAGCCATTAACAGCTCACCTTTATGTTGCCAGTCCAGATCCACCTGAGCCACTGCAATCTTAGCAGCCTGGTCTACCTGCTGATTGTGCTGGTGTTCTTCAGTAGTTCGGCTTTGGGGCACGTGGGCATCATCGTGATGCAATTTGACAACCAGGTTGTCTAGACGGGAAACAATGTCCTCCCATAATGCTGCAGCCCCACATGGGTTTGCAGTGACTCTGCCAGTTGCTCTGTTTCCATTGCTGCAACCACCCCCACAGAGCATTTGCCACCATCCAGGAGTCAGTGTAGAGATAAAGCACTGGCCATTTCTCTTGTTTAGCAACGTCCAAAGCCAGCTGGATGGCCTTTACCTCTGCAAACTGACTCGATTCCCCTTGGCCTTCTGCAGTCTCTGCAACTTGTCGGGTGGGACTCCACACAGCAGCTTTCCACCTCCGATGTTTCCCTACAATGCGGCAGGACCCATCCATGAACAGGGCATATTGCTTCTCATCTGGCAACTGATTGTACAAAGGGGCTTCTTCAGCCCGTGTCACCTCCTCCTCTGGTGACATTCCTAAATCTTTGCCCTCGAACCAGTCTATGATCACTCCCAAGATTCCTGGGTGACTGGGGTTCCCTGTACGGGATCATTGTGTGGTCAGGGCAGCCCACTTCATGTAGCATTGGTGGCGTGATGAGTGGAAGAGTCTCTGCCTTTGAACATAGAGCCCAGCACTGGCAGTCGAGGTGCCAGAAGGAGCTGTGCTTCAGTTCCTACCACTTCTGAGGCAGATCGGATTCCCTCATAAGCTGACAGTATCTCTTTTTCGGGTTTGAGTGTAGTGGGCCTCGGATCCTCTGTATCCCCAGCTCCAAAATCCAAGGGGTCGACCTCGGGTCTCTCCTGGATCTTTCTGCCAGAGGCTCCAGGTAGGGCCATTCTCCCCGGCTGCAGTGTAGAGTACATTCTTTACCTCTGGCCCTGTCTTGACTGGTCCAAGGGCTACTGCATGCACAATCTCCTGCTTGATCTGTTCAAAGGCTTGGCGCTGCTCAGGGCCCCATTTGAAATCATTTTTCTTCCAGGTCACTTCATAGAGAGGGCTAACAATTTGACTGTAATTTGGCATATGCATCCGCCAGAAACCCACGACGCCTAGGAAAGCCTTGCTCTTGATAGCCAAAACACTGGCCCGTGGAGGTGGGGATCGGAACACCTCCTCTCTGAGTTCCTTGAGCTCTTTAGACATTCTCTCCACAGCAGAGACACGTGCCTGTATGGGGGAGGAGAGACTTTCCTCATACTCTCGGAATTGGCGGATCATCTCGTCCACGGTCGGTGCCTCGTCCTCTCTCCAAGTTATTATTGAGAGTACGCTGGAGTATGAGGGTGGTGCACTCCGCATTAACTTCTGCCACATGGGCCGGGTGCAGTAGACTTTGTTGGGGTCAGTGGATGCTCGTGGGTTGTTTGGGTCTCGGTAAACAATCTCCAGTACCTCTAGTTCTCTTAGGTACTGGATGCCTTTCTCCATGCTGGTCCACCTACGTAGCTGTTGTGGCACACTCTCTCTGAAAGGGTACCTTTCCTTTACACTGGTCAGTAGTCGCTTCCAGAGGCTGATGTTTTGTGGCTTATGCCCAATTGCTTTATCAATTCCCCCTTCTCCGGCAAGTGACCCCAGCTGTTTAGCCTCTCTCCCCTCTAGCTCCATACTACTGGCCCCATTATCCCAGCAGCGGAGCAGCCAGGTCATGATATGTTCACCCGGGCAGCAACTGTAGTCTCTACGGATGTCCCGTAGCTCCCTCAGGGATAAGGACCGTGTGGTCACAACAGCTTCATCCTCCGTTTCTGACTCTTGAGCTAGCCCTGCTCCCATCTCCTTATTAACTGTTTCTGTCGATTGGGATGGCCCTGCTACCTCACCATCCTCGACTATGCGGACTGATTTATGTGTGTATTTCTTCTTCTGAACTGGGGCCACGGAGAGTGGTTGCCCCTGACTATAGCACACAAAAGATTGAGGGAATGAGGCTGCTGCAGAAAGTGGACTGGTTGGGGGAGAAGACAAACTGGCTGTAGGGGGAGGCGTTGTCATTGATGCAGGCACAATGGAGGGTGATGTGGCAGATTGTGGTGCAGATGTACTAGCTTGTGATGCAGACACTGGGGCTGCCGCGGGCATTGGGGCCGTGCCGGCTCGAGTTATGAACTTGGTCCCGGCACGGCTTCGTGCTGCCCCCTTGTGCATTAAGGCAGCTCGGGTGACTGCACAGACCCTGCGTCTGCCTCGGGCACTAGGACCGGCGGGGGCAGGGCTCCCGAACATTTCCTTAACTTTGTCCAAAGCCACTAAAACATTCACTAGCAAGCTGATCCCTAGCCACAGGTCACCCCAGCCACAGGAAAAATTTCCGAAAAACTCATATGCCTTTGCCATCGGACCGAGAGGAGAGGGGAAAAATTGAAAAAGTTTTTCCACGTGCCCCCCAGCACCAAATAACCTCTCCTCTATCGGCTGTGTCCCTGAGGGGAGAAAGAGAGAGGTGTAATTGGGGAAAACCTCCAGGAGATAAGTCGCAATGTACCAAGGAGCCGACAGTATTAAGTAGAGATAGAGTATCCCTGCCAGCATCAGCAGCACACAGAACAGCCTGGCCAGCCCCCTCAGCCCACCTCGCACATAAAAAATCAAGATCATCACTAGCACATAGGGGAGCAGATCCTGCCGTTCGGTCAGCAGCTTGAAAAGCCACAGATACATTTTAAAGCAGGAGCTTATCACACTCTATGATCTGTTCCTTATCTCAACTCATTCAAGCCACACGTTGGGTGCCAAAAAGCACTCTCGTGGTTTTTATCATCACAACCAGCCGCTCTATCACTCTGCCGCCCCCCACACCTCCTCCCGGTGAGGAAGGGTTGGAGGAACAAACCGAGGAAAAGCCTGTAGGAGTTGAGATAAGAACTATTTAATTATATAAATGAAATTTAGGGAGTTACAAACAATGCTAGTGCTAATGAGTAATTTAAGGAACAGAGGAAAAAGGTAGAACAAATGATACAGGATCTCACCCCGAGAATGGAAAAAAAAGAAAGAAAACCCACCCGAAGGGAGCAAACCCCCCACGAAACCGCCCGGGGGCCGAGAGAGTAAGAGAGAGAAAAAAAACTTCCAAACCCCGACTCCCAGACCAATCTGCCCGGCAAGACGCTGGCTCTGCCCGGAGCACCAACCACTCGCCACGAGGTCCCACAACAAACAAACCCCCAGCCCCCTCGGCCGGAAGCCCCCTCAGACCCTTCCCCTTCCCAGGGTCGTGTCCAACCACAAGCCTTTCCACCCATATCCCCACCCCCTCCCTGCTGGTCCTGCAGTGCTGCGGGCCCCGGGCTGGCACCACCTATGCAGCTTGATGTGTTATGGGGTGAAGCAAAACATATAGACTAACTGGTGCAAAGCTAAGACAAAACCTTTTACTCTGGGATTGTTCTCTGAGCAGGTGGGTGCGAGAAGACAGTTTGCTCATGGAAGATCTCATGACATACATTTTGCGAATTCCTGGTGCACTGAGAAAATCTCACTTTTATAATTATATTCAGCTCATCTATAATTCTCCTTGTTTCCCACTGTGAACACTTTTTTTTGCTGCATGGCACTGCTGTGCTGTTCTAAGCCCCTCTGCATTTGAGTGATACCCTACCAGAAGGTCTGCTAGCACCATGTGAGCCTCTGTGGTGAAGACCACTCTATTGATGTGCACAAGATGCTATGTGAGCACTGTGTTACCTCTATAATTGAGGAAAGTTTAGATAATGGAATAATTTAAATTCCATTTATTTTTGGATTTTTTTTTCTAAAAAGACCCAGTGGGAATATTTTATATATTTCTTTATTTGCATTTCCCTTGTGAGGCTGTTGCAAGTAGGAAGCTCTGATATATTTCTGAGAGCAATTCATTAAGTAAAAGACTTCTGGTATGGTATGTATTTAGAGAGCCATAGGAGCTCTTGGTACACGAAAGGCCTGACAGCAGCTCCATCCCAGGCTTCCATTATGGAAAGGGCATTAACAAAAAACAGAGCAACTCTGCGAGTTTGTCCTATTTCTCCAGGCGGTGGGAGAGGGAGAGCTGAAAATCCTCCTTCCTGGCCATCTCTTCTCCCATGGTGGCTGGCTGTTACCCATCATCACCAAGTAAAAGCCTGCATTGTTGGCAGTAAATGGGACTGCAATTTATTTTACTGCTTATTTGCATGTGTGTCCATGTCCCACCAGGTGCAGCAGGGTTGCATGGTTGGGGACCTCAGCAGGAGGGAGTCCAGAAAGATCTTGTAGGCTTAATCTACTATACTTCCAAACCCATCAGGTCCTTTGGTCCTGTATTGTGGCACAGGTATAGGTAAAACCTTACTTTTCCTGGTGGGAGAAGAGCTCCAAGCAATGTTTGGTATCCGTTCTGCTGTGTCTTTACCAATGTAGTGAGTAGGTACCATACCAGATTGGAGAGGGCTGGGGAAGGTGGACATGGACCTGGGAGGGAAGGAGCAGAGCCAAAGTGGTTAGTTTTTCTGCATGATATTTTTATAAGGGTAATTTTTCTGTTTTTCTTATAGCTATATGCAATATATTGAGAAGAAAGAAGCTAGAAATTTATCCCTATTAAATGTTTAGATTAATCTTATTTTTTTTGTAAAAGGTGCTTTTAAAATTATTAAAATAATTGTTTTCATATAAATCATTATTTTTCCATAGAAAAATTGGAGTGGTTGTTCTAGAATAGAAGAGCAGGGAGATTTTGCATTAAATACTTGGAGTCCAGTGTCAAAATTCTGCATAGCTACAAGATTTAGTTGCAGCATTAAGTGGGTGTGTGAAAACCACCTCTGCTGCAGAAAATCCTCAGAAAGGACCTTTTACATGATAGCTGTCTTCTCTTCTGACCAGGATTAAGACTCAAAGTTTAGAAGTTGTTTGAAGGACTCCTCACAGCTTGGTCTAGGGAGCTCCTTGTAGCTGGGGGTTATCTCAGGGGCTCTTGTGTTCTGAGAAGTCCTCTGTCTTTCTGTTGTCTTTTCTTTTCCACTGGCCCACCTTAGGCTGTGAATGCTGTACATTGATTACTGAGATTTTAATATACAATTGAACATGAATCCCATCAAGAATCCACTGATGTCTTCAGACCACTTAAAGCTTGTGGTATAGCTGTGCTTGGTCTACACCTCTACCAACACAGCCAACTTCATCCATACTTATTGTCACAGAGCAACCATGTAGGTGGTCACCGCGTTTCCATTTATTGCCTGTGCCTTGGGGAAAGTTATCTCCTTTTTCTGCAAATGGGCTTTTCAGACTTGCACTGAATCAGCAAAGCATTAACTCTTGAGTGGGCAAAGGGAGAGGGATTAATTAGTTCATGCCACAACGAGCTAGCTGCAAAGGTGAAAATTGCACTGTAAGTAAAACATATTATTATTGCTAATTAAAATGAAAATTTTAGATTTGACAACTAGTTTCTGAAGGACAGTGGCTGGCAGCGTTAATGTGCACAAGCCTTGCTGTTCCCAAGAGGGTACAGAGCTTGGCCAGAAGGATTGGCATGGGTGAGAGCAACTGCTGGGAATCAATCTCTGTAGGGGTTGACATTTCCCCAAAGTGTGGCTCAGAGGTCCCATCTCCTGCTGGTGAGTGTAGACCATGAATGGTAGGTGTATGAGCCCAAATAAAAACTGCGAACAAGAGTTCAAGGGTTGTTTGTGGTGAGTCTTGGTCTTGTGAGAGCATAGCAGACAATAATGGGGCCAGATGATGGGGCATTGGGTTGGCAGGAGGCAAGGACACGGGATGGAGAACTTTGTGCCATTACAGCTGTTTCTTTGTTTTTTGTCAGAGCTGTGGACAAATCTGATCCTGCAGCATGCTGAATTAATTTAACAAGATTACTGTGCGGGAGGTGTGTAGGTGACCATGCTGAGGGATGGAGGGTGAACAGTGCCCTGTCTCACCGCTGCAGAGCCTCAGCTTTCTGCTGAAGTCCAGCTGCCTGTATGGGTTTGGGATGGGGTTTTTATGGTTTTTGCGATGATGCTGGTAGAGGGGTTTTGTTGCTTGGTTGTTGTTGTTTAAGAAACAATTGTTACCTGTGTACGCTCGCCTGCTCCTCCAGCACCACTCATGAGGTTGGTGTGAGCTTCCCTGCTCCTGCAGAAAGGAGGTCTGCAGAGAGGGTTCATTTTAACACAAAAGGGCTTTATTAGAGGACACAAAGCCACCAGAAATGTCTGAGTTTCTGGTGAAGGTGTTTCTGTTCCAGAGACTTGATAGCAATAGAAAGCTGTTCATCTTTAGAAATTAGTTAGAAATTTAGGTAAAATATTGAGCTTGGCTGTGCTGGAGAGTTTGAACATGAGTGTATTTAGGCCATACTCAGTTGAACTGTTTCACCTTCAACAGAACTTTCAACAATTTTTATTTCAAATTTATTTTAAAATATGAATATTAATAGGGCATGATAAAGATAAGGAAGGTGAACAGGAATAAGACCACAGGCCATGAGTTAGAACCAGGAGACAAACTGATTTAGTGAAAGCGGTAGCCATGATTTTAACTAACTGGTTCATGCCATATCCACTGGCTTGGATGAGTTTTACTCTGTGAGTAAGGAGAGCAGACTTTAGCCTCTTCAGGGAACTGATTGGGAAGGTTCCTTGGGAAGAAGCCCTGGAGGGAAGAGGGGCCCAAGAAAGCTGGCAAGTATGCAAGGATCTCCTATTCCAAGCTCAGGAACTGTGCATCCCAATGAAGAGGAAGTCGGGTAAAAGTGCCCGGAGGCCTGCGTGGATGAACAAGCAGCTCCTGGACAAAGTGAAACAAAAAAACAAAGCCTACAGTGGGTGGAAGCCAGGACAAGTAACCTGGGAGGATTACAGGGAAGTCATCCAAGAAGTCAGGGATCAGGTTAGGAAAGCCAAAACCCTGACAGAATTAAACATGGCCAGTGACATCAAGGGCATCAAGAAGGGCTTCTAGAGGTACATAGGGGATAAAAGGAAGATCAGGGAAACTGTGAGCCCTCTGCAGAAGGAAACGGGAGAGCTGGTTTCCCAGGATATGGAGAAGGCCCAGGTGCTCGATGATTTTTTTGCCTCCAGTCTTCACTGGCAAGGATGCAAGCCATACCCCCGAGTTGCAGAAGGCAAGGGCAGGGACTGGGAGAATGGAGAGCCACCCATGGTTAGAGAGGATCAGGTTTGAGACCACCTGAGGAACCTGAAGGTGCACACGTCCCTGCGTCTTGATGGAATACTTCCACGGGTCCTGAGGGAACTGGCGGGTGAGGTTGCGAAACCTCTATCCATCATATTCGAGAAGTCATGGGAGTCTGGTGAAGTTCCCACTGATGAGAAAAGGAGAAACATAACCCCCATCTTTAAAAATTAAAAAAAGGAAGACCCAGGGAACTAGAGGCCAGTCAGTCTCACCTCTGTGCCTGGCAAGATCACGGAGCAGATCCTCCTCGAAATCATGCTAAGGCACATGGAAAACGAGGAGGTGATTGGTGACAGCCAACATGGCTTCACCAAGGGCAGATCATGCCTGTGTGTCGGTTGGTTCGTGGTGAGCTACTGTATCATATTTTCGATTGGTTTATTTATTAGTAGTAGTATTGTTAGTATCACTATGTTTCATTTATATTATTAGATAGTTCTTATCTCAACTTTTACGAGCTTTCCTTGGTTGGTTTTTTTTCCTCAGACCCTTCTCCACTGTGGGAATGGGCAGAGGTGAGTGAGCAACTAAGTGGTACTTAATTGCCAGATAAGGCTAAACCATAAGTCTGTCTGCCTGAGCCATGGTGTGGTGGGAGAGGACCTACAGAACAATGTTGTTGCTGGAAAGTGATGGTCCTTTCTGGGAGGAACAAGACTCAACATATCCCTTTTTCTTTGAGCAGGAATAATAATGTCTTCCTCAAAATGTCTATATTTTTCTTAAGAAAACTTAGTTTTCAACAAGAAAACCTTTAATCAGAGCCTTTTCAGACAGTTCAGTATCTATATATATTCTTTATTTTCTACCAAAGTGCAGCCAGGGGTTGTAGGCAGTTGAGAAGGAGGAAAAGTTGGGGAATCTTCTCAAAGGTAGAACTGAAAAATGCTTAAAAAGTAACACATGACACAGGATAATCCCTGAATTTTATACCACGGACTCAGCCAACCACTTGGCATTGTTCTACATGAATCCTAAGCACAGTGATGAGCTAAGCTGTTGCAATCACATGACTAAGAGCATGAATTTGCATTTGTAGTGGTTTGCTGGAGGATGGTAATGAGGAAGGGCAAGAGGAACCAGTGGGAAGCTGAGCTGGGTGTTGAAAAGGTGCTTCGTGCATGCAAATGTCAACTTTTGGGGGGATTTACTGAAGCTGCATGCATGGGTAAACAGTCAGAGTCTGGCTGGTGACGGTGTTCTGTCCCTTTGTGTGGTTGGGCAACAGTGGATAGAGATGTGTGCTCACAGGGGCTGGAGGACAGAGGTTATGGATGTGCATTTAAACCACACTGGGTATAGGATCTGCTTTACTGGATTTCTGATCATTCTGGGTGTTTATGTTGTTCTCATCAGTGTGTCTCTCAATCATCTCCCTGATTTGTGAGTCAAGACAGAAACTGGTTATAAAGACAGGTCATTGAAGACTGAAAGGACATCTTGAAATGACCATAGTGACTCATGACTTATAACAAGTTGCATTATCATTTGGCCCCAATGCCATCTTCATGGAGTCTGGATAATGCTTGGAGCATCTCTAGGAGGTCATGGGGACATTGTCTAGGAGGACTAGGAGTTGCAGACCGGTTTGGGTGGGAGCATCCAACCACTGCCCCATCTTGCACCCGTCTGACCTCCTGCACCACCTGAACCATCGCTGCAATTTACCCTAATTGCTGGGATTAGTGCTGGGACTAGTGCTGGGACTGACCTGCCTATGCTCACCGGTAGAGCACTGATGAGTTGATGCACCAAGGAGATGTATGGGATCTGAGTGGGACAGTTTGTGCTGCCTCTGCTTACGCTGCAGATTAGGAGGTGTTGGTGCCAAGGCTCTCCATACACATCCAGATTCCAAGCTGAGCATCTCAGGGTAATTGCTAGATGCTTTGTTTCAGGGCTAAGGAAGGGGCTCTTCAGATGTTCTGTACTGACCTGAATTTGGGCAACAATTTTAGGATGCAACCTGTTGCATTAGGAACCCACTTTATCTTAAATTTTTGCTATTTAATGTCTTTGTTGCTGATTTGTCTCAGCCTCATTGCAACTGGTTACATGTGCTGGGTTCAGTCAGGAAAGGGCTAACTCCCTTTACTCTGGTTGCCAGGGAACTATGTCACTGGATGCTAAGAGAAAACATTGATAAGGCCTCAGCTGGTGCTGGGGATGGCCTGTACTGAACTCAAGGTCTTTTGTCCGCTTCGGATACTGTAGCTGACCCAGACTAACCAAGGAAGTATTTCATTCCATAGTATGTCATGTTCTGGGTCTCTTGGGCGGGGAAGGGGGTCCGGTAGCCATTACTCTTCCCCTCTCTCTCTCTCTCCCTTACTCCCTTGCTCGTCTCTCTGGGGAACTTGCTAACCTTCCTGCGTTAGCTACTTTGCCAACTCCTGTGCTGGCTTGTTTGTGTGGGAGTTGGTAGGTTGTTTAGAGTTCCTGGCCATGTTATCACTGATAGGGTTCGCTCGGAATATGCTGCGTTAACTCCCGGGCTCCGGCCCTCAGGCTGTGGCTCTCGGGCTCTCTGGGTCTGATTTTCATCACTCAACATCTGGGTGTGCATTGGTCAGTGGATGGTGGGAAATTGTATCATATTGTATCATATTGTATATGTTGTATTATATGTTTTATTTTCTACTATTTTAATTATTTATTATGAGTAGTATCTGTATATATTGATTTATATTTAATTAGTAAATAGTTCTTATCTCAATTTTACAAGCTTCCTTATTTCTTTTTGGTTGGGCACCAAAAAGGACTGTCGTGGTTTACTCCGGCTAGCAAAATACCACAAAGCCGCTCTCACAAATCCCCCTCCCCTCCTCCAGTGGAGGAGAAAAATTGGAGGAAAAAGAAATTCCTGACTGAACCCAGCACATTACATGTTCTCAATCTTTCTCCCTCAAGCCAAATACTTTACTCTTAATAAATCTTATTGTAGCTGGCTCATTGACAGGTACTTAAAATATCCCATGTGTATAGGACAAGAGGAAATGGCCTCAAGTTGCACCAGAGGAGGTTTAGATTGGATATTAGGAAAAATTTCTTCACTGAAAGGGTGGTCAGGCATCTAAACAGGCTGCCTAGGGAGGTGGTTGAGTCACCATCCCTGGAGGTTTTTAAGAGACATGTGGACGAGGTGCTTAGGGACTTGGTTTAGTGTTTGTATTAGCAGTGTTAGGTTAATGGTTGGACTTGATGATCTTAAAGGTCTTTTCCAACCTAAAAGGTTCTATGATTCTGTGAAATGGAAAGAGAAATGGATCTGTCTGCAAGAAGAGGTATCTCTTCTTTGGATGATAGCTATGAAGACCTGCATGTGTGTATTTTCATTATACTGCATGAGGATGCTTTGAAAGATTTAGAAAACTAATGCCTCTCCTTGGTGGGAGAAAATTTTGCTTACATTTGCCTAAAATGAAAAGCTCAGCTTCCATAATTGATCATGAGAATTTTATATATTTATGGTAGTTTGTTTCTGTGCAGAGACATGTTGACCTACAGATCCACGGAGGTTAAATTGTAATCCATAGATTCCTTGGAGGAGACAGAAAAGGGAGCAACGTGACTGTGTTTGGAGTATCCGGTGTCTAAATTGGTTGTTGTGCTGGGAATGGCTGCCAAGTGTGACCACCTGTAGTGTACACCAAGGATGTACGTCCTGCTCATTGGGAAAAGATTGCTCACTTTATGGGGAGATCGAGGTCTGGGGCTTTTCATTATGAAATTGTCAAATATTTATGAGTTTTAGTGTCTCGGCTTTTAAAAATATCTGAAAATGGCAGAAATTATAGGATGCAGAATATATGGAAGCCACCTTCTCCAGCATGTGTTTCACCAGAGTGGGACCATTTGGGCTGAAATACTTAAATAATCTGAATACGTGCAATATTATGAATAATATGAATATGTGTAAGAAACGTTGGGGGAAAACTGGTAATATGAGATTCCCTATTTGTAACACATTTACATGACCATCCCATGAAAGACTGAGTCAAGTCTGATTTCTTGAATGGCAAAATCCAACCTGTTTTACTTCTTCACCTGTAAAGGCTGGAGAGGGTAGCCCTCGTTCTTCTGCAGGGAGGACGTGTAGGCTGATGACTGTAAAGGGGCCATGAAGGATCAGTGTGTGGTCTTTGCTTTAGATGCTCTTGCTTTGGGTTACCAGTTTTGCCAAAAGCAGCTGCACGGGAAAATTCAAGGTGCTTTTCAGTTTGCTGGAGGTTTCTCATAATTCCCGCTTAATTATACTGTGATGCTTTTGCTTCTCAGGGGAAGGAACTGTCACCTTAGTGTTGGTGGGACATGTACCAGAATGACTGTGTGAACTCATTTGTTGGTGTGCATGGCAAATGTGGCACAATGCAGGGTTTTGTTGCCCCCCGCCTGTTGCTAGAGCAAGGAGAAGTCACGCTACCATGGCTCCTTGAAGAATCAGGATGGTTTTCCCCATCCTTATTGGTGACAGCAGACTGGTAGCTGCTGGTGAAGAGTAGATCTATTCTTGGAGATGTTCAAAAGCCATCTGGATGTGGTCTTGGGGACCTGGTTGTAGGTGGCCCTGCTTGAGCAGGAGGGTTGGACCAGATGAGCTTCAGAGGTCCCTTCCCACCTCAACTGGTTTGTGGCTCTGAAGCTGAGCATCTTCATGGCTGGGATGTCAGCCTGCCCACTGGACCTTGGTGGGTCTTGGAGGTTGTGGATGGTGAGGTAGGAGGACAGGTCTGGAGTCAGAGCTGAGTCTACGTGTTGTTTGCTCTGTGTTGTCCACAGCTTTGTGTCCCCACAGCTGAAACTGTGTCGCTCCTTGCCTTCACGGTGTGCTTTTGTAGTGGGTGAGGGGACTTTGCATTGCAGTGACCATGGATTCACACAGGAGTGGAGGAGTCCACATGCAGAGCTGGGACACCTCTGTGGCTGGTGGTGTGTCTGTGCCATGGTCTGAATAGCACCATGTGCCTTCTGGCAAGTAACTGCCTTTCCCTCCCTCCTAGAATAGCAACAGGGAGAGCTCCCTTGACATGCTGGGCATGGACATCTGGACTGCCAACACCTTTGACTCCTTCAGGTAAGCCAGTTTTAAAATGCTTTAAGAGAGAGATGGACCATGCCTTCTCTTAGCCTTTGCCCACATGTCCATCCTGCTGGTACCCAGGCACCAGTGTGTACCCTGCCGGTACTCATGTCACTGGTCCTCCTCCTCGCCATCCCCATTTAGCTCATGGTACTAAGCACAGTCAATCTACTTAAAGCATCCTACGTGCTTAGATGAGGTCACTGGATGGGTTTGCAGTCCAAATATCTGAAACCCATAGTGATATGATTACTTCTAATCATCCAAGAGCTGCACACCCAAGACTTGAGGCTATATTTCTTCCATTAGTTGGTGGTGCGATCATGTATTAGCTTCACAGCTGCTGAGAAGAGCTCTTCAGATGCTGCTTCAATGCCGGGAGAGTGGTGAAATAGGCTTTCTGTCCAGTTTTATGCATCTCTCTCTCTGTGCCTGGAGCACTGCAAGAGTCTGCAAGGGTTGAGTTCCCACTTGGAACTTGCTCCAGGCCATTGGAGTGAGAGGACATCTCTATTGCATTGACCAGACCACTACCTGTTGCGATACCCCCTTGATACAGAGAGCAGGTATAGTTAGCAAGGTGTGTGCTGCATCATGCTGCATCATACATCAAAACTAGGGGTTTAGTGCAAGCAACAGGAGCTCAGCATCTCCAAAAAAACAGAAGTTGTTAAAAACACCGTGATGCAGCAGCATGAAGGTTGGAGGCCCACATCTATGTGCTCTGCGGCAGGGAGTGGTGATTCCAGAAGTACCAGCTTTCCTCAGCTGCAGGCTCTGATGTGCCCTTTGCTCTTCAGCTTGGTGTTTTTTAATTAGTAGTGGACTTTCTTTGCCTTTTCCTGTTTTTCTCTCCTAGTGGTGCAACGTGGGATTTGCAGCCTGAAAAACTAGATTTCACCCAATTTCACAGGAAGCTGCAAAACACCTCCAAACACCCGTTGACTCACATAGACAGAGAAGGGTGAGTGCTGTGCATGTGATACCATGCTCTCCAGCAAGGTCTTTAACTTCTTCCTTGCAGAGGGAATGCTAGCTTGGTGGCATGGCTCATGGGGAGAAATAGGGAAGAGGTGCTGGATCACATATGGGGTTTGAGGATGCCACAATCAGTCCATCTGTCTCCTCTATCATCTGGTTCTGGGCTGGAGCAGAGCTGCTTGCTGTATTTTGCATTGCTTGGTAGGATTCAGTCTTTAAAGCAAATTGGATCCAGGTCTCCTATATCCAAATGTCCTAGATTTAAACATCTCTGAATATTGGAGGAAAGATTCAGGCTTAGTGCTGATCCCAGTTACAGTTCCCACAACTGGCAAGTCTTCTGCTGTTCTCCCCAGCAAGACTTCAAGGAAGGAGAGAGCATCAGTGTGATGGCTGTTGGTTCAAACCAAATAAATTCATATTGGCACCAAGGGGTTCACCGATGTTGCTTAGATGGACATTACCGTTTCTCTGCAGATTCTCTGCAGATTGAGAAACAATCATAGTATGGTTTTTCCTCTCCTTATCATTCAGTCCTGGTGCTTAACGCACTAGCAGTGCTATTCAGGGCTGCAGGCATTATTACCTGTCCTGTTATCCCAAGTTATGACAAGGCTTCAGCTCATCCCTGACACAACTTGCTGCAAATCTCTGCTAAAGAAAAAAGAGTAAGAACTCCATAACCACATTTTATCCCATCAAATTTTTCTCATTTTTTCCTAGTCATGAATCATTTCTTTCCCATAGAGGAAGGAAAAAAATCAGAACGGGTCTAAAAGATTGGGTTCAGAAGATTGCAGGTGACTTCTCATTGCCACGTTGTATGTGGGCATGGAAATCCTCTCTCAGAGAAGTTTTCCTGTTGATAAGTTTGTTTTTCCAGAGTAGAGGCTAATGCCGTACACTTCACTGAGCTGCATATCTTGTTTAGAAACACAGGGCTAACAATCCTACCCCAGCCCAGGTTCAGCATCTGCTGGAGGCTCCTATACCATATAGTGGCAGGCAGACTCACACGACTATATAAGGCTTTTATTTCTGCACTGTAAATATTTACTGCAGGTATATAAACAACAATTTTCAGATTATTTTGAACAATGTAACACTAAATTTCACAGAATCACTAAGTGTCATGGTTTACTCCAGCTAGCAAAACACCAGGAAGCCGCTCTCACAAATTCCCCCTCCCCTCCTCCAGTGGAGGGGAAGAATCAGAGGAAAAAAAGAAATAAGGAAGCTCATAAAATTGAGATAAGAACTAGTTACTAATTAAATCTAAATCAATATATACAAATACTACTAATAATAAATAATTAAAATAATAGAAAATAAAGCATATGATACAATATGATACAATTTCTCACCATCCACTGATCAATGCACACCCAGATGCTGAGTAGTGAGAGTCAAACCCAGTGAGCCCAAGGGCTGGAGCCCGAGAGCTGTCGCAGCGGACTCCGAATGAACCCTATCAGTGATAGCACGACCGTGAAAACTAAACAACCCACTAACTTCCTCACGAATGAGCCAGCACAGGAGTTAGCAAAGCAGCTAATGCAGGAGTCAGGGGGGGTGTTAACAAGTGTCCAGGAGTAAACAGGCAAGGGAGTAAGGGAGAGAGTAAGAGGGAGAGTAATGGCTCCCAGACCCCCTCCTCACCTAAGCCCCGGAACATGACGTACTATGGAATGAAATACTTCCTTGGTCAGTTTGGGTCAGCTACCTGAACTGTCCCCCCTACGCTGCCTGCAGCAAGACAGTGAGAGCTGGGAACGCAGCTGCAGTATCAGAAGCAGAGAAAGACCTTGAATTCAGTACAGGCCCAGTGCCAGCTAAGAACTTATCAGTACTTCTCTCAGCGTCCAGGAACACAGCTTCCTAGCAACCACAGTAAAGGGAGTTAATTTTTTTTTCCTGACTGAACCCAGCACACTAAGGCTGGAAAAGACCTATAAGATGATCTAGTCCAACCATCAACTCAACACTACCATACCCACTAGACCATGTCCTCAAGCGCCACGTCTGAAGTCACTAAGGCACTTAGTCACCTTTGCTCCCATTTCTACAGATGTTTTTGAAAAATCAGGTGAAGGGTCCTCTGTAAAATAAGATATTATGTACTACATGGTTGATGACACTTGCTGGATGATCCTACCAGTGAGCACAATTCAGCTTGCTGAACCTCCAAGAATCTCCACCTGAAAGCTAGGTATTTTTCTTCTTTCCTGAGTGGGGTTTTTTAGCATGCTAGCTGTGTGATGAAAAAATTAATGGAAAGAAAAAAAGGAAATATGCCATTGTGATGGGTTCAGTCAGGAAAGGGTTAACTCCCTTTACTCTGGTTGCCAGGGAACTCTGTTGCTGGACAGTAAGTGAAAACATTGATAAGGCCTCAGCTGGTGCTGGGGATGGCCTGTACTGAACTCAAGGTCTTTTGTCCGCTTCGGATACTGTAGCTGACCCAGACTAACCAAGGAAGTATTTCATTCCATAGTACGTCATGTTCCGGTCTCTTGGGGTGGGGAAGAGGGTCCAGTAGCCATTACTCTTCCCTTCTCTCTCTCTCCCTTACTCCCTTGCTTGTCTCTCTGGGGAACTTGCTAACCCTCCTGCATTAGCTGCTTTGCTAACTCCTGTGCTGGCTCCTTTGTGTGGGAGCTGGTGGGTTGTTTTGAGTTTTCTGGCCGTGTTATCAGTGATAAGGTTTGCTCAGAATCCGCTGCATTAGCTCCAGGGCTCCGGCCTTCAGGCCACAGCTCTCGGGCTGTGGTTCTCGGGCTCTCTGGGTCTGATTTTCATCACTCAACATCTGGGTGTGTATTGGTCAGTGGATGGTGGGAAATTGTATCATATTGTATATATTGTACTATATGTTTCATTTTCTACTATTTTAATTATTTATTATTAGTAGTATCTGTATATATTGATTTAGATTTAATTAGTAAATAGTTCTTATCTTAATTTTATGAGCTTCCTTATTTCTTTTTCCTCCGATTCTTCCCCTCCACTGGAGGAGGGGAGGGGGATTTGTGAGACCGGCTTCGTGGTATTTTGCTAGCTGGAGTTAAACCACGACAGCCATTCAATGTGTTTTCTATGCTGTAAGTACCAAAGGGACCCTTTTATTCTTTAGTCCAATCACTTGCCCAAGGTTGGTCATGTAGTTGCATGCAGTTGAGTGACCTCAGTGTCTTTTGTTTGGCTTTCCTCCAGAAAGACATCTGATTTTATTTGCAGATACTAGGTTTGGTGGTATGCTGAATAATCAAAGTGGAGTGGTGTTGTAGTTTCACGACTAAGCCTATTCTACCACTCCGCCCCCCCCCCCCCCCCACCTCCTCCCGGTGAGGAAGGGTCGGAGGAACAAACCGAGGAAAAGACCATAGGAGTTGAGATAAGAACTATTTAATTATATAAATGAAACTTAGGGAGTTACTAACAATGCTAATGCTAATGAGTAATGTAAGGAACGGAGGAAGAGGGTAGAACAAATGACAGGATCCCACCCTAAGAAGGGAAAAAGGAAAGAAAACCCACCCGAAGGGAGCAAACCCCCCACGAAACCGCCCGGGGGCCGAGAGAGTAAGAGAGAGAAAAAAAACTTTCAAACCCCGACTCCTAGACCGATCTGCCCGGCAAGACGCTGGCTCTGCCCGGAGCACCAACCACTCGCCATGAGGTCCCACAACAAACAAACCCCCAGCCCCCTCGGCCAGAAGCCCCCTCAGACCCTTCCCCTTCCCAGGATCGTGTCCAACCACAAGCCTTTCCACCCATATCCCCACCCCCTCCCCACCGCTCCTGCCGTGCCTCAGGTCCTGGGCTGGCACTCCCTATGCAGCTTGATGTGTTATGGGGTGAAGCAAAACAGACTAGCTGGTGCAAAGCTACGACAAGTGGTTCAGGAAAACCAGAGAACTGTACCTCGTTTCTGACCTGAATTTGTCTGCTTTTAATTTCCAGTATTAACTCCTGCTGTGATTTTGCTCTTCCAGTTCAAACAACCTTTTGTAGATGATATTTTCTCTTCATTCCAGGTATCTCCCAAGCCTGTGCATCACTTGAGGTTTTCCTGTATTCTAAGAAATTTCTCTACCACTTCTTTAAAATGTGACTGCCTGAGCTTCTTATGGTCCAGTAGTTTAGGCTCAGCTGTGCTGCCTGTAGAGGAAAGTTGCCTTCATCCCCCTAATCCCTGCTTCTTCCACCTCTTGCCTTTATGCCACAGTGCAGCATCAGACGTCCACCCTGGGACAGTCACCATCCTTTTCAGATAACTTTTTCCTATGATACGCTTGCCTGTTCTGTACCTGCAACTGGTATTATTTGTCCCCAGATGTTTGACTTGTTTTTTCTCTTATATATATATAAATAATTTTTTTTCATATGTGTTTATTTTATATATACACACCCCCTATATTTTTGCCTTTGTAAATCAAAGTCACTATTTCATCTATGGGGGAAAGTAAATTGTTGAACACCTCTGATTGCCCATAAATCAATTAAGTTGTTAATTAAGTTCCCATTTAGCTTGCTGGGTTTTGAGCCTGGTGCTTTAGTACATGCAATTTTTCTGGACTTTTTTCCCCCTGATTTGCTGTAATTCCACCAGGATCTGTTGTTCTCTGACTTCTAGGCACTGATTACCTGGGTCTGCTGCTATTAAAGTTTCTGTCTAATATATGTTATTTAACAATATCTTGTCACTAATTGACCAAAAAATACATTATCATTCTTGCATAATAAAAATAGATCACCTCAATTGTTTATAAATGCAGAAAGATGATATTTATTGATCATTTTTTCTTTTTCTGTATCATTACAAACTCTCTGCATACAGCTAGTAATCATCTTTGGATTGTTTTTTTTTTTTTCCTTTTTTGATACAAGAAATTCCTTCAGCTGCCAGCTCTGTGTTTAGTCTGTCAGTGTTTGGCTTCTCATCCCAATTTTTTTGCATTTCATATGGTATGGTTGTATTTGTATTGATTGCTGTTTGTTCACTCAGATATATTGTTCTCCAACAGCAGAACAAGCTTGTTTGGTGAACAAGCAGATGTGCTTGATGACAACTTTCTCAGCAGGGGAACTGGAGCTCCTGTGGAGACCAACAAAGGAGCAGTGCTTCAGAGCACCCCAGTGGTGGTTAATGCCTCCACCCAGACAGAGGTGCTGAAAGGAGAGACTGCTGTCTCAGATCACAGGCTGCAGGAAGTGCCCAGACCTTTCTCCTGGGGGCAGGGGCAGGCAGTGGACCTGCATGCCAAAGGTTCGCCCAGGTGGAGGGTTTCCTGCGGCAGGTGGCGGAGATGCAGGAGGCTGTGAGAAGACTGTAGGACAACAGGGAGGCTGATAAGAAGTTAGATAGCAGGTCCCAAGTGCAGTCTGCAATGGAGCCACATACGAACAGCACAAAACTCCCCCACCAACACACACAAAGGGAGAGAGACCAATATTGGCAAAGAATGGACGGACACAAAGACAAGAATGAGCAGGAGGAAGAGACTTCCCCCACAGCCTGATGTGCCCTTGCAGAACCGCTTCACTGCTTTGCAAATGGAAGAGGAAAGACCCGTCAACACAGAAGAGATGCTGGTGGAGAAAAAGGCAGTCCTATCTGCTCCCCATGCAACGACCAGTGCGACTAAGAAAATGATGGGTGACAGTAATAGGTGACTCTCTTCTGAGGGGTACGGAGGCACCCATTTCCCAACCTGACGCACCCTCTTGAGAGGTGTGCTGCTTAGCGGAGGCCCATATAAGGGATATCACTCGAGACTACCAAGCCTTGTACAGTCCACTATTGTCCAATGCTTTTGTTTCATTGTTTCACTTGGGCACCATTGATGCAGCCAGGAGCAGTCTGAGGACTATCAAAAAGGTTTACAGAGCCCTGGGCATGGCAGTAAGAGACTCTGGTGCCCAAGTAATTTTTTCAAAAATCCTCCCAGTTAAAGATAACTGGTTCAGAAGGGCCATTTGAATCTAGCAAATCAACAGTTGCGTGCAGGACTGATGCCACAGCCAGAGCTTTGGCTACTTAGACCATGGGACTCACTTTGAGAAACCTGGTCTACTGGCAGCTGATGGGGTACATTTGACTGAAAAGGGAATGAACATCTTCGGGCAAAGGCTTGCCAAGCTGGTTAAGAGGGCTTTAAAGTAAAGCTGCCAGGGGAAGGGAACCTCAACCCATCCCACGCCTGCCAGTTGGAGGCCAGTGCCACCAACAGATGACCAGAGCCTGCAGAAGGGCCACAGGTCAACAAGAGAGCACCTGGGGAACAAGACAAGGGAATTCCAGCAGCTCCAGTCAGCAAGCCAGCTTCATTGGGGGCCCATATTCAATGCCTCTATGTAAACACATGGAGCATGGGAAATAAATAAACAAGAGGAGTTAAAGGCACGTACATGCATGAGGGGCTATGACCACATTGCCATCACAGAGATGTGGTAGGGTGGCTCCTATGACTGGAATGTCAGAATGGAAGGATACAGGCTCTTTAGGAAGGACAGGCAGGGGAGACCAGGAGGGGGCGTTGCTCTCTATGTCAGAGACCAGGTGGAGTGTGTGGAATTCCACCTGGGGAGGGATGAGGAGCTGACTGAGAGATTATTGGACAGGATTAAAGGGAGGACAGGGAGAGGGGATACTGTAGTAGGAGTCTGCTACAGGCCACCTAGCCAGGACAAGCAAGTAGATGAGGCCCTCTACAGGCAGATAGCATCAGCCTCACGTTCATAAACCCTGGTCCTCATGGGGGACTTCAACCACCCCAATATCTGTGGGAGGGACAACACGGCAGGGCACAAGCAAGCCAGGAGGTTCCTAGGGCTGATGGAGAATGTGATGCTCAGAGGCAGACTTGGTTGCAGCAACCATGAAATGGTAGAGTTTGAGATACTTAAGGCAGCAAGGAGGGTGTACGACAAGCTCACTACCCTGGACTTCAGGAGAGCAGACTTTGGCCTCTTCAGGGAACTGATTGGCAGAGTTCCTTGGGAAAAAGCCCTGGAGGGAAGAGGAAAGCTGGCGAGTATTTAAGGACCTTCTCCTCCAAGCTCAGGAGCGATGCATCCCAATGAAGAGGAAGTCGGGTAAAAGTGCCCGGAGGCCTGCATGGATGAACAAGCAGCTCCTGGAGAAACTGAGAGGCACAATGAGGAAGCCTACAGTGGGTGGAAGCCAGGACAGGTAGCCTGAGATGATTACAGGGAAGTTGTCCGAGAAGTCAGGGATCAGGTTAGGAAAGCCAAAGCCCTGACAGAATTAAACATGGCCAGTGACATCAAGAGCATCAAGAAGGGCTTCTAGAGGTACATAGGGGATAAAAGGAAGATCAGGGAAACTGTGAGCCCTCTGCAGAAGGAAACGGGAGAGCTGGTTTCCCAGGATATGGAGAAGGCCCAGGTGCTCGATGATTTTTTTGCCTCCAGTCTTCACTGGCAAGGATGCAAGCCATACCCCCGAGTTGCAGAAGGCAAGGGCAGGGACTGGGAGAATGGAGAGCCACCCATGGTTAGAGAGGATCAGGTTTGAGACCACCTGAGGAACCTGAAGGTGCACACGTCCCTGCGTCTTGATGGAATACTTCCACGGGTCCTGAGGGAACTGGCGGGTGAGGTTGCGAAACCTCTATCCATCATATTCGAGAAGTCATGGGAGTCTGGTGAAGTTCCCACTGATGAGAAAAGGAGAAACATAACTCCCATCTGTCGTGGTTTAACTCCGACTAGCAAAATACCATGAAGCCGCTCTCACAAATCCCCCTTCCACTCCTCCAGTGGAGGGGAAGAATCAGAGGAAAAGGAAATAAGGAAGCTCGTAAAATTGAGATAAGAACTATTTACTAATTAAATCTAAATCAATATATACAGATACTACTAATAATAAATAATTAAAATAGTAGAAAATGAAACATATAGTACAATATATACAATATGATACAATTTCCCACCATCCACTGACCAATACACACCCAGATGTTGAGTGATGAAAATCAGACCCCGAGAGCCCGAGAACCACAGCCCGAGAGCTGTGGCCTGAAGGCCGGAGCCCTGGAGCTAATGCAGCGGATTCCGAGCAAACCTTATCACTGATAACACGGCCAGAAAACTCAAAACAACCCACCAGCTCCCACACGAAGGAGCCAGCACAGGAGTTAGCAAAGCAGCTAATGCAGGAGGGTTAGCAAGTTCCCCAGAGAGACAAGCAAGGGAGTAAGGGAGAGAGAGAGAAGGGAAGAGTAATGGCTACTGGACCCTCTTCCCCACCCAAAGAGACCGGAACATGACGTACTATGGAACGAAATACTTCCTTGGTTAGTCTGGGTCAGCTACAGTATCCGAAGCGGACAAAAGACCTTGAGTTCAGTACAGGCCATCCCCAGCACCAGCTGAGGCCTTATCAATGTTTTCACTTACTGTCCAGCAACAGAGTTCCCTGGCAACCAGAGTAAAGGGAGTTAACCCTTTCCTGACTGAACCCAGCACACCATCTTTAAAAATTAAAAAAAGGAAGACCCAGGGAACTAGAGGCCAGTCAGTCTCACCTCTGTGCCTGGCAAGATCATGGAGGAGATCTTCCTGGAAAACCTGCTAAGGCACATAGAAAACAAGGAGGTGATTGGTGACAGCCAGCATGGCTTCACCAAGGGCAGATCGTGTCTGACAAAATTGGTGGCCTTCTATGATGGCATTATGGTCCAGAGTGACCTTGACAGACTGGAGAGGTGGGCCTGTGCAAATCTCATGAAGTTGAACAAGTCCAAATCCAAGGTCCTGCACATGAATCTGGGCAATCCCAAGCACAAATACTGGCTGGGCGGGGAATAGCTTGAGAGCAGCCCTAAGTTGAAGGACTTGAGGGTACTGGTGGACAAAAAGATGGACATGAGCACCAGCAGTGTGCTCTGGCAGCCCAGAAAGCCAACTGTATCAGAAGTGTGGCCAGCAGGTTGAGGGAGATGATTCTCCCTCTCTGTTCTCATGAGACCCTAGCTGGACTACTGTGTCCAGCTCTGGGGGCCTCAACATAAGAAGTATATAGACTGGTTGGAGTGAGTCCAGAGGAGGGCCACGAAGATGATCAGAGGGCTGGAGCACCTCTCCTATGAAGCAAGGCTGAGAGAATTGAGCTTGTTCAGCCTGGAGAAGAAACGGCTCTAGGGAGACCTTATAGCAGCCTTCCAGTACCTGAAGGGGGCCTACAAGAAAGCTGGGGGAGTCTTTTTATAAGGGCCTGTAGTGACAGGACAAGGGGTAATGGGTTTAAACTGAAAGTGGGTAGATTTAGATTAGATATCAGGAAGAAGTTCTTCATGGAGAGGGTGGTGAGGCACTGGAACAGGTTGCCCAGAGAAGCTGTGGATGCCCCATCCCTGGCTGTCTTCAAGGCCAGGCTGGATGAGGCCTTGAGCAACCTGGTCTAGTGGAGGGTGTCCCTGGCCATGGCAGGGGGGTTGTAACTAGCTGATCTTTAAGGTCCCTTCCAACCCAAACCATTCTGTGATTCTATGATTCTGTGAAAGGAAACATTTTGCATTACATTTTTGTGTCTTTTTTTTTTTTTCCCAGGTGGGCTCTACTTTTTCTTTTGTTTGGTTTGGGAATTGAATCGCCCATCACTATTGCTCAGAACTGTTTTTTGTTTCTCAGCTTTGCTGTTGTCAAAAGTTTTTGAGTGCTGTGGAGGATGGTGAAGGTGGAGAGGACTGAGAAAAGCATTTATTTTTGTATTAATGGCTTTGTGCCAGTGTGGGAGATTTTTGGAGGCACAGCATACTTGCTTCAGAGAGCTGCTTTGTTTTCATGACAGTCCTTTGCAATAAGAATTGATTTTCCCCATGTGTCATAATAAAAAATTAACTTTGGTTCCAACAAGGTTTCACATGGTTTTGTTTGTTTTCTTCTTGCTACAGGCTTGGAAAAGGGAAATATGAGGATGGTGACAGCATCAACTTGAAAGACATCGAGAAAGTCCTTCCAGTGTGGCAGGTAGGTGCTGAGGACATCACCTGCCCATGGTACAGTGGAGACCAGCAGCTCCCTGCCTTACCTTTTCTTTGTGAAACACTTCCTGGAAGTGGAAAAGCCTGGGCTGGATGCACTGAGCTATGATCCTTTGGGTTCTGTGATGGAGAATTATGCCTGTGATTTCAGCAAGCCTTGCTCTGAATCTTACTGCTGGGCAGGGGCAATTACCACATAGACTTTGTTGGGAGGTGAAACGTTGTGGAGAGTATATATATGCATACATGTATACTTATATATATACATGTACATAGGACTCATGTTTTAGGAAAGGAGATTCTGAAAAGCATCAACCCTCCTGACAGCTCCAAACTAAATTGCTGCCAGTAAGGCAGCAGTGACAGTGTGCTGACCCAGATGTTTCTCCTGTGGGGTGCGCATATGTTTATATGCAATTGTCATCTACTTGTATGTTTTCTCCAGCCTGTTTCTTCTCCAGATCTATCTCTACATCCAAGTTTTGGTAGTTCTGGTTAAAGGACTTCTGATGCTCGGATGTTGGGGAATGGCAGGATGAGGCTGTCAGTTAAAAAACTCCATTGAATAGGTCAGTTTGTCAGCATCATATAATTTTTCACTTTCCAGAGCTCTCGTCCTCTAAGGAGGTGAGTGTCCTGCACTGGACAAGTTTCTGAGGATGCTCAACATGTTTTTGCTGGTCTCCTCTTTGCCTCCAGAGGGAAGGACGGAGACATCTCGTACTGTGGTATCATTACCCTTTTCAGCACTGAGCAAAGAGCTCGCTGAGCTTCTTGCTCATGCATCATGTGAGGAAAATCTTTGCTCATCCTGCAAGCCATGTGATGATCTGCCTTACTGTTTCTTTTGGGTGAACTAGCTCGCGCTAAATACACGAACCAGTGGAAGAAGTGAAGAAATGCTGCTGACTTTGGCAAGGAGGAGCACTTCCTGCAGCTGCTTTATGCTCAGTCTCTTCCATGCTTGGTATGTCTGGACTCTAGGTCACAGTGAGAAAATATAAGGTTCAGCTGATATAGACCCCCGTAATTCTGCAGAAATAAGGGTATTTTCCCCGGGGAAAAATTGGAAATGAGGAATCAAACCATCTTTGGTGCTAGGAGCTGTCTTTCTTTTCTAGGGTTTAACTTCTTTTCTAATCAACAGATGTTAAATAAGCTGGTTCCTCCTGGTCTGGTTGTCCTCTCATCCTGTCTTAACACCAGGTTGAGTTCATTGACTCCAGTGAATTAATTCCTATATATTCCTTAATATCTAGCTTAATTGTTAGTGTGGCACCTCTAAGCTGGAAGACCTAGTGTTCAAGGCCAGGTTGGATGAGGCCTTGAGCAACCTTGTCTAGTGGAGGGTATCCCTGGCCATGGCAGGGGGGTTGGAACTACATGATCTTGAAGGTCCCTTCCAACCCTAACCATTCTATTGGTAATTAAAAGGTGGCAATTTATTTGCCAAACTATTTGGCAATTAAAAGGTGAAAAAATAAACCAAAACTAAAAGAACCTCTCCCAAAACCCTTTCTTCATAGCTGTCTGAAGAGCCAAATGCTTGTTGCTAGCTGTTTGTTTTGAAATTAGAGAATGCATGCATCCTGCTCCTTGGAGATGCCCTCTGCTGGCTCGGTGGCATGGTGCACTCTGCTGTCTCGTGGACATGCAGGCAGGTGAATCCAGCTCTGCTTCGGCGCTGGATGCAATTCCTTTGTGACAGCATTGACAACTGACATTTTGAAGCTTCCTCCTGCCTCATTTTTTTAAAAGCTCGCCTGGGGTGCTTGTTTTTGTTTGTAAATAGGCTTTGTTTTGAAAGCTTCATGGCTAGGAGCACGAGGTCATTGCTTTGGCTCAGCTTGTGAGCCATAACCTCTTCATCTCTCCTTACTCATAGGAGTCTGCAGTTGGATTTGGGCACTAATTCACCTAAGTGCTGCCAAAAAGTGACTCTGGAAGAAAATAATCTTTTGAAGATAAGTATTCCCCATTCATAAGATCTGCTTTTTATTGCATGCCAGGGAGGATGTTGTCTGCTGCATTAGAGAGGCTCAGCTAAGATGCAGAGCCAGTCTTCATCCTCTTCTCCGTTTTCCTCCAACAAACCAGCTGAGGTGAGCCACAGCACTCAAAAACTTCTCCCTTTGGCAAATGCTCAGAAAGGCTTTCAGGCTTGAATGTGTCACAACTGAATGCCCTGACCCTAGATACAGTCTTCAGACTGCGAGCCCTTGGCAAACTTTACATTTACCAGAGAAAACAACCCAAGGGGTCACGTACAAGATACTCTCCATCCTCCCCGTGAAGCTCACAAAGGATGCAGGAGGCTGCAATGGGACAGGGGCACGCTGTGAATACTGCTAGACACAAGCAGAGAGTTTTATGACACATCCCGAGTGGTTTCTGAACTGGCATCATGCAGTTGTTGACTTTCAGTTTGCTGGACTCATGCCTCAGGCTGGGCCTGCCCTCCTCCAAACGGTGCATTTTAGGAGGTAGAAATTATGTAGCACTTTTCAAAAGGGGTACTGGGCTTTACTGGTGCTATGTGATAAACTTAGAAGTCATCACTGATGTTGTTTAGTTTGCCTCACAGCTCATCTTCCATTTCCTTACTGATTTCTGACCTTTTTTGTCATGTACTTGGAGCTAAAATAAACTGCTTGTTTCTCTTCTGGCTACAGTTGTCATCCATAGAATCATAAAATCATAGAATGGTTTGGGTTGGAAGGGACCTTAAAGATCAGCTAGTTACAACCCCCCTGCCATGGCCAGGGACACCCTCCACTAGACCAGGTTGCTACAAGCCTCATCCAGCCTGGCCTTGAAGACAGCCAGGGATGGGGCACCCACAGCTTGTCTGGGCAACCTGTGCCAGGGCCTCACCACACACTCCGGGAAGAATTTCTTCCTGATATTTAATCTAAATCTCCCTGCTTTCAATTTCAACTGAAATTTAATTACCTCTTGTCCTGTCACTACATGCCCTTTTAAAAAGCCCCCCTCCAGCTTTCTTGTAGGCCCCCTTCAGGTACTGGAAGGTTGCTATAAGGTCTCCCCGAAGCCTTCTCTTCTCTAGGCTGAACAAGCTCAATTCTCTCAGCCTTTCTTCATAGGAGAGGTGCTCCAGCCCTTTGATCATCTTTGTGGCCCTCCTCTGGACTCGCTCGAATGAGTCAATATCCTTCTTATGTTGAGGCCCCCAGAGCTGGATGCAGTACTCCAGGTGAGGTCTCACAAGAGCAGAGTAGAGGGGGAAAATTACTTCCCTCGACCTGCTGGCCATGCTTCTCTGGTTGGCTTTCTGGGCTTTCAGCACACACTGCTGGCTCATGTCCATCTTTTCATCCACCAGTACCACCAGGTCCTCAGGGCTGCTCTCAATCCATTCTGCACCCAGCCTGTACTTATGCTTGGGATTACCCTGACCCATGTGCACTTGGACTTGCTCAACTTCATGAGGTTGGCACAGGCCCACCTCTCCAGCCTGTCAAGGTCCTTCTGGATGGCATCTCTTCCCTCCAGTGTGTTGACCGCACCACACAGCTTGGTGTCATCGGCAAACTTGCTGAGCATGTACTCAATCCCACCGTCCATGTCACTGACAAAGATGGTAAACATCACTGGTCTCCACTCAGATATCGAGCCGTTGACCACAACTCTCTGAGTGCAACCACCCAGCCAGTTCCTTATCCACCGAGTGGTCCACCTGTCAAATCCATGCCTCTCCAATTTAGAGACAAGGATGTCATGCAGGATGGTGTCAAATGCTTTGCACAGGTCCAGGTAGATGACATCGGTTGCCTGTTCTTTATCCACCAAGTTTGGGACCCCATCATAGAAAGCCACCATATTAGTCAGGCATGATCTGCCCTTGGTGAAGCCATGTTGGCTGTCACCAATCACCTCCTCGTTTTCCATGTGCCTTAGCATGATTTCGAGGAGGATCTGCTCCGTGATCTTGCCAGGCACAGAGGTGAGACTGACTGGCCTCTAGTTCCCTGGGTCTTCCTTTTTTTAATTTTTAAAGATGGGGGTTATGTTTCTCCTTTTCTCATCAGTGGGAACTTCACCAGACTCCCATGACTTCTCGAATATGATGGATAGAGGTTTCGCAACCTCACCCGCCAGTTCCCTCAGGACCCGTGGAAGTATTCCATCAAGACGCAGGGACGTGTGCACCTTCAGGTTCCTCAGGTGGTCTCAAACCTGATCCTCTCTAACCATGGGTGGCTCTCCATTCTCCCAGTCCCTGCCCTTGCCTTCTGCAACTCGGGGGTATGGCTTGCATCCTTGCCAGTGAAGACTGGAGGCAAAAAAATCATCGAGCACCTGGGCCTTCTCCATATCCTGGGAAACCAGCTCTCCCGTTTCCTTCTGCAGAGGGCTCACAGTTTCCCTGATCTTCCTTTTATCCCCTATGTACCTCTAGAAGCCCTTCTTGATGCTCTTGATGTCACTGGCCATGTTTAATTCTGTCAGGGCTTTGGCTTTCCTAACCTGATCCCTGACTTCTCGGACAACTTCCCTGTAATCATCTCAGGCTACCTGTCCTGGCTTCCACCCACTGTAGGCTTCCTCATTGTGCCTCTCAGTTTCTCCAGGAGCTGCTTGTTCATCCATGCAGGCCTCCGGGCACTTTTACCCGACTTCCTCTTCATTGGGATGCATCGCTCCTGAGCTTGGAGCAGAAGGTCCTTGAATACTTGCCAGCTTTCTTGGGCCCCTCTTCCCTCCAGGGCTTTTTCCCAAGGAACTCTGCCAATCAGTTCCCTGAAGAGGCTGAAGTCTACTCTCCTGAAGTCCAGGGTAGCGAGTTTGCTGCGCAGCGTCCTCGCCTCCTTAAGGATTTTGAACTCCACCATTTCATGGTTGCTGCAACCAAGGCTGCCCTTGAGCTTTATATTCTCCACCAGTCCCTCCCTATTGGTGAGAACAAGGTCCAGCATGGCACCCCTCCTCGTTGGCTCCTCTATCACTTGGAGAAGGAAGTTGTCATCAATGCATTCCAGGAACCTCCTGGCTTGCTTGTGCCCTGCCGTGTTGTCCCTCCCACAGATATTGGGGTGTTTGAAGCCCCCCATGAGGACCAGGGTTTGTGACCGTGAGGCTGATGCTATCTGCCTGTAGAGGGCCTCATCCACTCGCTCGTCCTGGCCAGGTGGCCTGTAGCAAACTCCTACTACAGTATCCCCTCTCCCTGCCCTCCCTTTAATCCTGACCCATAAGCTCTCAGTCAGCTCCTCATCCCTCCCCAGCTGGAATTCCATGCGCTCCAGCTGGTCTCTGACATAGGGAGCAACACCCCCTCCTGGTCTCCCCTGCCTGTCCTTCCTAAAGAGCCTGTACCCTTCCATTCTGACACTCCAGTCATAGGAGCCACCCTACCACCTCTCTACGATGCTAATGAGGTCATAGCTCCTCATGCGTGCGTACGCCTCTAACGCCTCATGTTTATTTCCTATGGTCCATGTGTTTACATAGAGGCATTGAATATGGGTCCCCGATGAATTTGGCTTGCTGACTGGATCACGAACAATTGTCTTTTTTTGTTTGCCAGTTTCTCTCATGGTGACCTGCAATTCTTCTCTAGGCTCTGGGCATTTGTTGGTGGCACTAGTGGGTTTGCCCCCTTCCCCCTTCAAACATAGTTTAAAGCCCTCTCGATGAGCCCTGTCAATTCATGGGTGAGAATCCTTTTTCCCCTTTGAGACAGCTGAACACCATCTGTCGCCAGCAGGCCCGGTGCTGTGTAAACCTCTCCATGAAGAAAAACCTGAAAATTCCACCATTGGCACCAGCCTCTGAGCCACATGTTGATCAGAGATGGTTTCCTGTTCTGCTGGGTTCAGTCAGGAAAGAATTAACTCCCTTTACTGTGGTTGCTAGGAAGCTGTATTCCTGGATGCTGAGAGAAGTACTGATAAGTTCTTAGCTGGCACAGGGCCTGTACTGAATTCAAGGTCTTTCTCCGCTTCTGATACTGTAGCTAACCCAAACTGACCAAGGAAGTATTTCATTCCATAGTACGTCATGTTCCGGGTCTGGGGTGAGGAGGAGGGGGTCCGGTAGCCATTACTCTCTCTCCCTTACTCTCTTGCTTGTCTACTCCCAGACACTTGTTAACACTCCCCGACTCCTGCGTTAGCTGCTTTGCTAACTCCTGTGCTGCCTCGTTCGTGAGGGGGCTGGTGGGTTTATTTAGTATTCCCGGTCGTGCTATCGCTGATAGATTTTGCCTGGAACCTGCTGCAACTGCTCTTGGGCTGCGGCTCTTGGGCTGCAATCGCTCTCGGGCTGTGGTTCTCGGGCTCTCTGGGTCTGATTCTCACTACTCAGCACATGGGTGTGCATTGGTCAGTGGATGGTAAGAAATTGTATCATATTGTACCATATTGTATCATATATTTTATTTTCTATTATTTTAATTGTTTATTAGTAGTATTTGTATATATTAATCTAGATTTAATTAGTAAATAGTTCTTATCCCAATTTTACAAGCTTCCTTATTTCTTTTTCCTCCGATTCTTCCCCTCCACTGGAGTAGGGGAGGGGGGATTTGTGAGAGCGGCTTCATGGTATTTTGCTAGCTGGAGTTAAACCATGGCACCTGTTCCTTCAGTATTCTTCCCAGCCACTAAAGGGATTGAGGAAAACACTACCTGTGCTCCTGATCCTACAACCAATCGCCCCAGTGCCCTGAAGTCCCTTTGGATGTCTTTTGGATTTCTCTCCGCTACCTCGTCACTGCCCACCTGCATGACCAGTAGCGGGTAATAATCCGAGGGTCATACCAGACCAGGGAGTTTCCTAGTGATGTCTCTAAGCTGGGCCTCAGGGAGGCAGCAGACTTCCCTGGGTGATGGGTCTGGGTGGCATATTGGGCCCTCTGTTCCCCTCAGAAGGGTATCACCTATGACAATTACACTCCTTTTTTTCTTAATGGAGGCAGTCGCAATGTGTGAGGCTAAGTGAGTTGTCCTAGGCAACTCCCTGGATGGGCCTTCCTCTACCTGCTCAATTGCCTGGCCCTTGAGTTCCAGAGCCCCATATCTGTTCTGCAAGGACAACTGGGAAGGGGAGGGAGGCCAGGAGGGGATTTGCCTGCCTCCCTGAGCAGGGACCTGTTTCCATTCCCCTCCCTCTCTTAGGTCCCTTCTGTCTGCCTGGTGGCAAGAGGATATGGGATCCACTGCTGCTTATGGGACCTCCATCTGCTGCCTTTGCTTCAGGGATGGTAGGTTTTGGCACCACCAATCTATCTCTCTCTCACACTCCCTGATACTCCTTAGTCTTCCCACTTCCTCCTTCAGCTCTGCCACCAGCTGAGCAGATCATCCCCCTGGTCACCCCTCACACAGGGGCTGTTTCTGCTGCCCTCGGGTACGAGTGACAGGCTCAGGCACTCCCTGGACAGCTGCATGCCTGAGTGGGAGCACCATCTGGGTCATTGCATTCTTCCTGGCGATGGCTTTCAGCTGAGTGGCAACCATCGCTGGGCCCTGCCTGTGCAAACTGATGCGCCACGCCCTGGTTGCTCGCGCTCTCTGGGGACTGCTGTTGTATGTGAGAGGGTTGGCTGTCTTCACTCTTGTCCCTGTCCACGCTGAATCAGAGGTGCTGCTCGTCAGCAGCTTACTCTTCCCGCTTGGGCTGGGGGGAGGTGGGGCTTCCTCCCTCTCCCTGTGCATTTAGAAGCTTGTTCCTTTGTGGATTGTGCCGCAGTTTTGCCACTTCAGGAAGGGTCCTCCGACTCGACCCTCCAGTTCGGAGCCCTTCACCTCGGCAGCTTCGCTGACATGGCATGGACACTGGGGTTTAAACTGCTACCGTCACTCTTGTCCCCACCCATGCTGATTCAGAAGCGCCTGTGCTGGGTTCAGTCAGGAAAGGGCTAACTCCCTTTACTCTGGTTGCCAGGGAACTCTGTTGCTGGACAGTAAGTGAAAACATTGATAAGGCCTCAGCTGGTGCTGGGGATGGCCTGTACTGAACTCAAGGTCTTTTGTCCGCTTCGGATACTGTAGCTGACCCAGACTAACCAAGGAAGTATTTCATCCCATAGTCTGTCATGTTCCGGTCTCTTTGGGTGGGGAAGAGGGTCCGGTAGCCATTACTCTTCCCTTCTCTCTCTCTCCCTTACTCCCTTGCTCGTCTCTCTGGGCACTTCTTAACCCTCCTGCGTTAGCTGTTATGCTAACTCCTGTGCTGGCTCATTTGTGTGGGAGCTGGTGGGTTGTTTTGGGTTTTCTGGCCGTGTTATCAGTGATAAGGTTTGCTCGGAATCTGCTGCGTAGGCTCCCGGGCTCCAGCCTTCAGGCTGCGGCTCTCGGGCTGCGATCGCTCTCGGGCTGTGGTTCTCGGGCTGTGGTTCTCGGGCTCTCTGGGTCTGATTTTCATCCCTCAACATCTGGGTGTGCATTGGTCAGTGGATGGTGGGAAATTGTATCATATTGTATATATTGTACTCTATGTTTCATTTTCTACTATTTTAAGTATTTATTAGCAGTAGTACCTGTATATATTGATTTAGATTTAATTAGTAAATAGTTCTTATCTCAATTTTACGAGCTTCCTTATTTCTTTTTCCTCCAATTCTTCCCCTCCACTGCAGGAGGGGAGGGGGATTTGTGAGAGTGGCTTCGTGGTATTTTGCTAGCCGGAGTTAAACCACGACAGCGCCTCTCATCAGCACTATCGCAATGCAAGAAGATCTCAGCCAGGGATCTGCCCGGTGTGGCTCAAGCAGCTCTGAATGTTCTTTGTTGGATGTTGATGCTAAGATGCAAGTAGAAGACCAGATAAAAGCAGCCGCTGGATAGCTGCAACCAGGTGAGCATGGGTACCAATTGCTTGAGAGGGCTTGGTGGCTGGTTCAACACAGCCAGGAACAGACTAATAACATGCTAAGTGGTTTGGGTTTGGAGATAATACTGCTAGAAAAAAGACCAAGGGACAAAACCCGTATGGAAACTGAACATCTTGAGCTTTGAGGTGGTTCTTCAAGGCTGGCTGAAGTGTGTAAAAGTCTGCACTGTCTCTGAATACCATCATTTTGTGACCAACACTGAGGAGGTGCTCTGTGCTGTTACACACAGCATGTGTGAACACAGCAAATACAACTTCATATAGCCTGGACCAGGCTGGTACCCATCATCACCACTAAATCACCATGTACAAAAAGCCCTCTGTGAAACTGCTTCATATGGGCTTGAAATGAATTTGTCCCCATCATCCCAAATCACCCAGCTAAGACCCTATTCATGGAGGAGCCTTCCAAACTTATCCACAAGTAATCATGCCACCAGTGCCTACAGGTAAAGTTCTTTGCAGGCATCAGTGAGGCTCTACAAGGAGACAGCACCCTGAGTGATTTTAAGCTTGCACATCTCAGTCAAAAAGGTTGAATGTTGAGATACACAAGTTACCACAGTGGCGCTATGGTTTCTATGTATATATGCCACACCTATATCCCTCCGGTTAGTGACTACTAATTAGTAGGTTGAAATACCTGACACTTGTTGTGGGCTTAGATCATGCATGAGGACAGTTACAGCTACTCAGCTGTGGTAGGATATCATTAAGTGTCTCTATTTAGCTATGCCTGAGCTCTCAGCTTCCTTATTTTAAACATAGTTACTCTGCATGTATTGGTATATCACACCTATATGTTCCTGTTTAAACGGTGGTTGCACCAGAAAGGGCTGGAGAACTAGGTGAGAAAAGCTATTCTCGTTCCAGATGGCATCTACTCTGAGCAGGGTTTAGGAAGGTGATGCCCAGATTTATCTGTCTTGGTAGGAGGTGGTGACAGTCCTTGTGTCTGTCACCTCAGTGTTTCCCTTGAGTCCTGATTACCTGAGGTGTTATAACTATTATCAGACACTTCCTGAACAGCCAGGGTCAGAAGACCTCCCTCAGGAAGCTTCCTGCTTGCTGCTCCCAGCAGCACTCCAGGAAGAAAGCACTCCCGGGAGCACAAAGGGGTGTTCTGCTCCATCCTTCCATTGGCAGGGGATGAGGAAGGAAGAAACAGGAAGACCCAGCAGATGAATACCTGGCTCAGAGACTGTGTGTCACCAGCAGAATTTTGGGTTCTTTGATCATGAGTCAGTCTATACATCACGAGGCCTGCTGGCAACAGATGGGGAATGCCTGTCTCTGAGGGGGAGAAGGATCCTGGCACAGGTGTTAGCAGGGCTCATTGAAAGATCTTTAAACTAGATTTGAAGGGGTAAATGGATAAAACCAGGCTTGATGGAGATAAGCCTGGAGGTGGCACACCAGTGTTTGAGGAACAGTGTGCTGGCGAGGGTCTTTGGTCTGCCGCCTCAGTGGAGGTAGGGAATGGAGACCCATGTGGCAGCAAAGTTGCAGGGCTTGTTGATGTGTTAGAAACCAGGGAAGTGCCTGAGAATAGTCACATAAGAATTAAGGCTTCTCCCACCAAAAAGGTGGCAGGACCAGTAGCCCAACTAATGTGCATCTGTACCAATGCATGCAGCATGGGCAACAAACAGGAGGAGCTGGAAGCCATTGTCCAGCAGGAAAACTATGACATAATTGCTATCACGGAAACATGGTGGGACGATTCGCACAACTGGAGTGCTGCAATGGGCGGCTATAAACTCTTCAGAAGAGACAGGCAAGGAAAGAGGGGGGGTGGGGTAGCCCTGTATGTCAAGGAGTGTCTTGACTGTCTAGAGCTTGACGATGGTGAGGATAGGGTTGAGTGTTTATGGGTAAGAATTGGGGAGAAGGCCAACAAGGCAGATATCATGGTGTGAGTCTGTTACAGACCACCCAACCACGATGAGGAGGCAAATGAAATATTCTACAAGAAGCTGGGAGAAGTCTCACAATTCCTAGCCCTTGTTCTTGTGAGGGACTTCAACTTACCAGATGTCTTCTGGAAATACAATACAGCAGAGAGGTAACAGTCTTGGAGGTTCCTGGAGTGTGTGGAAGACAACTTCCTGACACAGCTGGTGAGTGAGCCAACAAGGGAAGGTGCTCTGCTGGACCTGTTGTTTGTAAACAGAGAAGGACTTGTGGGGGATTTGATGGTTGGAGGCCGTCTTGGGCATAGCAATCATGAAATTATAGAGTTTTTGATTCTCAAAGAAGTAAGGAGGGGGGTCAGCAGAACCGCTACCTTGGACTTGTGGAGGGCAGACTTTGGCCTTTTTAGGAGCCTGGTAGACAGTCCCTTGGGTGGCAGTCCTGAAAGGCAAAAAAGTCCAGGCTTTCGGATGAGTGGAAACCATTGCTCTGCCCTGCCTGCACGCCTGACCTGCACGCCCTAGGATACCTGTCTTTTCCCTGTCAGCTCTGCAAGGAGCCCAGACGACCTAGCTCACATGTGGACTTGTTCAGACATGGTAGGTTCCTTAAGAGAGATTAAGCCAACCCAGGTGTCCAGGGGGAGAAGGGTGGATCGTGGGCAAGCATCCCCTCTGCTGTCACTCTCCATGTGAGGGGCAGAGGTCAATGTCCAGCACTGGTGTGAGGGCTTGCTCCTGGACCCTACAGATTTCTGACCCTTCCAGGGTGGTGGTGGCAGGGGGACAGGTCTCTTTGGAGCTCAGGGACAGCTCCAAAGCCCCACTGGTGGGGTGGTGTTATCAGTGTACAGAGTCCTTATCCTCTCCACATCCCCCCTTGCCTGCTCTTTCTGCAGGGTTGGGTAGTTCTTGTTTTAGCCACCTTGTTAACCCAGATCCCTCCTCTTTCAGAGCCTTGACCACAACAATGTGACCCTCTCTCAGCAGGCTGTTCTGCACCAGTGGAGCTGGGGTGGGATCATCCCTCTGTCTGGCATCCCCTCCCGCTGGGTGTGCCCCATGTGCTGTATGTCCCTCCAGCCACTCATCAGGTGTAACCCAGATGTCCTTTATGCGTCTACGAAACACTTATGAACGAGTTGGGGTGGCTCCCTAGGAGCCCCAAACTAGGGGGGTTTCTTCTCCCTGCTGGACTCCATCCAGAGCATGTAGGCATGGCATTGCTTTCAGAGAAGGTTTCTAGTCTAACAAGTCGGTTTCCCATATCCCAAGGGTTTTTCTAATACTGTAACTGCTAAAACCACTCTGGAAAGTCCCTGTCAAAGAGCCAAGGTTTACTTGAGTATAGAATCCTAGAATGGGTTGGGTTGGAAGGGACCTTAAAGATCATCTAGTTCCAACCCCCTGCCATGTGCCATAGATCACAAAGTATTGGGAGTCAGATCCCCACTGCTGAGTAAAAAGCTTTTGTTTTGCTGGGACTTCCAGTAAGATATGGTCTTTCTGTGGCCTGTTTTTGTGGCATTTAACCCAACTGACAATGACCACCTCCATAGGAAAAGGAGCCATGGTTACCTGGGACCCTTTCAGCACCAGAGTTAATTCCACCATTGACCAAAGAAGGCAGATAAGACTGTTGCTATCTCCAAAGCACTGAGAGGAGAGATCTTGGACCAAGGATGGCTTATTTTCCACGCAGGTCATCAGGTCGCAGGTTCTTGCAAGGGCCAAGCCTGGGCTCTGGCAGTAGAGCACAGTTACTGTGAGCCCTGAATCAAGTTGTAAACCCTATGTTTTTTCTTGGTTGTGCAGAAAAGAAAAGATCTTTCAGTGGATTTTTCAGATTATGATGGTCTTCCAAATCAATTGTGTTGTGGTTTAACCTTGGCTAGCAACAAAGTAACACATATACACTCACTCACCTCCCCCCTCCTCCAGTGGAGGAGGAGGATTGGAGGAAAAGACAAGGAAGCTCATGGATTGAGATAAGAACAATTTAATAATTGAATATAAATGAATATTATAGTGATACTAATGAAAATAAAACAAATTATACAGTTGCTCACCACCCGCCAACCAATACACAGACAGGTCCCAAATAGTGAGAGTCAGAGCCAGAGAGCCCAAGAGCCAGAGCCCGAGAGCAATTGCAGCAGAGTCCAAGCAAGTCCCATGAGCGTGAGAGCAACTGAGAAAGCCAGCTGACCCACCAACTCACTATCTAAGCAACAAACAAATGAGCAAACAAATGAGCAAGCTAGCTAACAATCAAATGAGCAAGCTATGCTCTGGCCCACCCCTGACTCACATACTGAGCATGATGTGCTATGGAATGAAATACCCCTTTGGTCAGTTTGTGGATCACTGTGAGCCTCAAAGCACATGGAGGCCCTGAGAAGAGAGGAGTTAAAACTGGAGGTGTCTGTGAACTCCATATAATTGACTTGACCAAGCACCGCAGCCCTGTTTTGCTGAGGGGAGCTGGTGTCCAGGGGTTAGACATGCCCCAGAGCCCAAGTCTCCCTCGTTTCCATTGTGACTCCTCCCCAACTCCTCTTGGAAATCCCACTTTTGCAAATGTAATCCTCAACTCTGCATATTTCCTATGGGATGCTCCAGCAGTGCTCAGTCCGAAGCAATTCTCCTCACACCAAGGAGTAGTGCCAGATGTGATGAGGGGTCTTCCCTTTCTCTGGAAGATGCTGCTGCCCCATTAAATGTAGAATGTTCCTCTAACACCCAATTTTCCATTTGTCCATCTGTCCCTGTCCCCCATCTACCCTGTTGTTCTCACCCCACTTTGAAGGACATGCCAACCTCAGCAGGAGGGAGATAAAGACCATGGTGGTGTCCACTGCTGGACCTCTCTGTTCCTGTTCCTCTGTTTGTGCTACAGAAAAAGATGAATATTGTGATTTTGTCTGCTTTGCAGCTTTTCCTTGGGCCAGGCTGATGGAGGGGTAAACACGAAGCAGTTGAGTGGCAGGTCTAGGCTGGTCTTACCAATAGGAAGTGGTGGGTTTTGGGTTCATGATTAGAGGCTACAAGAAAATGAGAGAAGATGATGGGAGAGCTGGATGAGTAAGTCTGTTCCTGGGAAGATGATGAAGAAAGATCCTCTATTTCGCTTTTAAGGAGTTCACAAGTAGTTTTAGACCTGAGAACTATAGTTTTCTGGGGAATGAACTGATTTGGGTATGGGGACTTGTACTGGGGTATAAATAACAACTCTAGGTATTTGAGGCTAAAAAATGCCACCACACTGAGCTCTGGCTTAAACACACCGGAGAACAACACAGGCTTTTCTCAGCCTTATGGTTGACTTTCCTTTCAAAAAGGTTTGCTTTTGTGCAGCTATATAATATTCAAAGGAAGCCTGAAAGGTTTTGTTTGGGATTTTTATCCCAGTCCTTTCTATAGACTGTAACACACACCACACCCACACCCCCCTCAAATCCTGCCTGAATTTTAACTTCTGAATAGTGTTACATCTTTTTCTCCCTTGTTTTCCAGAGGATTCATTAGAAATCTGAGAGGGCTTTTGCTGCACTCCCTTGCATTTGCTGAATATTTTCCTGAAGCCACTTGTGGAGTGATGATTAAGTTAAAAAAAGTTATTAAAATTAGCAGAGAAAAAACATCCAGATTTCTAAAGATCCTGAATAAAAACTTAATGTCTCTTTGATCAAGCAGCTATTTCTGCTGGCTTGGCTTTTCCACATGCTATTCCCCTTCCCCGCGCTCTGTGAAAGATCTGAAATTTTAATAAAATAAAGGGAAGAAAGGAATTTTCTCTAAAAAAGTAGACATACCGCAGGACCAGAGAGGAGAGATGTGCATACATTCCTGTTGGCAGAGGGACCTACAGAACCTAGAAATACATCGCTCTCCAAAAATCCTGCTAATAGGGGATGTCCTCGTCCCTTGTCTGACAAAATATGAGGTTAATGTTTCTTGTCACATTTAAAAATTTCTTCTTAACCAGAACATGCTCCCCGTCCCCCTTTCTGCCGCCTTTCCTCTGATGTTATGGAAATAGAGACTGATACAATAAATGAGACCAAAATTTCTTGAAATGTAAATTTTCTGCCTGGAGGCAACAGATAAGTGAGTCACATCCAGCTTGGGGAGATATACATAGAGCTATGGGTGTAAATATAGATATTTAGTGATAGGATAAGAGTTAATTGCAATCCAAGCTGGTTTAGTCAAAGATTGTCCCTTATGTGGGAAATTTATTGTTGCAGACGATGCCTGGATGTCTCTTCTGTGGAGAAAATAAAGACTATTTATGAAGGGAATTAAATCACAGAATGCTAGGGGTTGGAAGGGACCTTTGGAGATCATCTAGTCCAACTCCCCCTGCCAAAGCAGATTCACCTAGAGCAGGTTGGACAGGAACACATCCAGGCGGGTTTTGAATATTTCCAGAGGAGACACCACAAGCTCTCTGGGTAGCCCGTTCCAGTGCTCTGACACCCTCAAAGTAAAGAAGTTGTGCAAGGTCCTGCATCTGGGTCGGGGCAATCCCAAATACAAGTACAGGCTGGGTGGAGAATGAATTGAGAGCAGCCCTAAGGAGAAGGACTTGGGGGTACTAGTGGACGAAAAGCTGAACGTGAGCCGGCAGTGTGCGCTGGCAGCCCAGAAAGCCAATCGTATCCTGGGCTGTATCAGGAGAAGCGTGGCCAGCAGGTCAAGGGAGATGATTCTCCTCCTCTACTCTGCTCTCGTGAGACCCCACCTGGGGTACTGTGTCCAGCTCTGGAGCTCTCAACATAAGAAGGATATAGACCAGTTGGAGGGAGTCCAGAGGAGGACCACAAAGATGATCAGAGGGCTGGAGCACCTCTCCTATGAAGAAAGGCTGAGAGAATTGGGCTTGTTCAGCCTGGAGAAGAGAAGTCACCGGGGAGATCTTATTGCAGTCTTCCAGTACCTGAAGGGGGCCTACAAGGAAGCTGGAGGGGGGCTTTTTACAAGGGCCTGTAGTGACAGGACAAGGGGTAATGGGTTTAAACTGAAAGCAGGGAGATTTAGATTAGATATCAGGAAGAAGTTCTTCATGGTGAGGGTGGTGAGGCACTGGCACAGGTTGCCCAGAGAAGTTGTGGGTGCCCCATCCCTGGCTGTCTTCAAGGCCAGGCTGGATGAGGCTTTGAGCAACCTGGTCTAGTGGAGGGTGTCCCTGCCCATGGCAGGGGTGTTGGAACTAGATGATCTTTAAGGTCCCTTCCAACCCAAACCATTCTATGATTCTAGAAGTTTTTCCTCATGTGGAGATGGAATTTCCCGTGTTCCAGTTTGTGCCCGTTGCCCCTTGTCCTGTCCCTGGGCACTACTGAAAAGAGTCTGGCCCCGTCCTCTTGCCACTCACCTTTTAGATATTTATAAACATTTATAAGATCCCCTTGCAGTCTTCTTCAGGCTAAACAGACACAGCTCTCTCTGCCTTTCCTCGTAGGAGAGGTGCTCCATTCCCTTGATCATCTTCATAGCCCTCCACTGGACTCTCTTCAGTAGCTCCCTATCTTTCCTGAAGTTGGAAGCCCAGAACTGGACACAGTACTCCAGGTGTGGCCTCACTAGGGCAGAGTAGATGGGGGATAACCTCCCTCGACCTACTGGCCACGCTCTTTTTAATGCACCCCAGGATACCATTGGTCTTCTTGGCCACAAGGGTACATTGCTGGCTCATAGCCAACTGATTGTCCACCAGGATTCCCAGGTCCCTCTCTGCAGAGCTGCTTTCCAGCAGGTCAACCCCCAACCTGTACCAATGCATGGGGTTATTCCTCCCCAAGTGCAGGGCCCTACACTTGCTCCTGTTGAATTTCATTAGGTTCATCTCCGTCCAACTCTGTAGCCTGTCCAGGTCTCACTGTATGGTGGCACAGCCTTCTGGTGTATCAAATGATGTCCCCGCCTGCAGTAGCAGACCAAGCTCTGTAACCCAGAGGTCCTTTCTAGTCCCACATTCATATTGTCTCACATTTTATGATTTTAAAAGTACCTTTAGGGCTCCTTTGGGTTTTTTGAAGATACTTCATGAGCTTCTCTGCTGGCTCTAAAAATTGCAAGCACCCAGCTATACGTGCGCTGGTATGGTCAGTGAAAGAAAACCCTGTGCCATCCCCAAAATGCCTTTGCTGAATGGAGGGGTTAAAAGATTTCATCAGAGCTAATAGAAGTAGCGCGAGGAATGTGGTCTCCATGCCTTTGGCCACAGGATGCTGCCACAGTGTCCATGTCTCCCAGGGTGATTCTGCTCTGTTCTTCACCTGCTGGTACTTTGCTTTCTTTTTAATTCCTTTTTTTTTTTTTTTTAATCCTGTAATGTATGAGCAGAAAAACCACTGGAGAATGATAAAGCTTCATTTCTTCCTGCTTGTGTGACCCACTTGATTATTTAGTTTCTCACTGTATATTCTTTTGGGGTGCTGTCGTGGTTTAACTCTGGCTAGCAAAATACCACGAAGCCACTCTCACAAATCCCCCTCCCCTCCTCCAGCGGAGGGGAAGAATAGGAGGGAAAAGAAATAAGGAAGCTCGTAAAATTGAGATAAGAACTATTTACTAATTAAATCTAAATCAATACATACAGATACTACTACTACTAAATACTTAAAATAGTAGAAAATGAAACATATAGTACAATATATACAATATGATACAATTTCCCACCATCCACTGATCAATGCACACCCAGATATTGAGGGATGAAAATCAGACCCAGAGAGCCCGAGAACCACAGCCTGAGAGCGATCGCAGCCTGAGAGCCACGGCCTGAAGGCCGGAGCCCGGGAGCCTACGCAGCAGATTCCGAGCAAACCTTATCGCTGATAACACAGCCAGAAAAACTCAAAACAACCCACCATCTCCCACACAAATGAGCCAGCACAGGAGTTAGCAAAGCAGCTAATGCAGGAGGGTTAGCAAGTTCCCCAGAGAGACAAGCAAGGGAGTAAGGGAGAGAGAGAGAAGGGAAGAGTAATGGCTACTGGACCCTCTTCCCCACCCAAAGAGACCAGAACATGTCGTACTATGGAATGATATACTTCCTTGGTTAGTCTGGGTCAGCTACAGTATCCGAAGCGGACAAAAGACCTTGAGTTCAGTACAGGCCATCCCCAGCACCAGCTGAGGCCTTATCAATGTTTTCACTTACTGTCCAGCAACATAGTTTCCTGGCAACCAGAGTAAAGGGAGTTAACCCTTTCCTGACTGAACCCAGCACAGACGCCTTGTCCAAACAGAAAAAAAAAATCTATGCTTATAGGAGTCATTTGTTTCCCTTTGGTTGGGCAAAATAAGAATGTATCGCATAAGATAAAGATTGCTTCCGCTTGCTGGCCCTAGGGAGAGAGCTGGTGACATTTACTCCATCACACACCTATGAGCAACATTATTCCTTAAAGCTGATGGGCTGCATATGCCTTCGTTTGGCCAGCCTTCCTCTTGGGGCTATAAATAAATACAACTTAAAAGTATATGTTCCTCAAATTTGGGTTGCTGCATGTTTACTAGATAAGAATGAAAAGGTTTGGGGTTAGTAGTTGCATGGACATGGTTTGAAGCAGCAGTGGGAGATGAGACACCCTCTCTTGTTTCATGGTTGCTCTGCAATGATAATCTGGACTGAAGTCAGTGTTTAAGATTCAGTTGTGAAGCACAAATTTGCACTTGTTGTAATTTAAAAGAAAACATGAGTCCAGGATGATCTTCAGGTTTCCAGACGGATGGTACTAGCAGGTCCCACCACTGCTGCTGGACCTCCTGGGCACACTGCAGCATGACGGCAGTGGCCCGGTTTGCTCCAGTTCTTGGGCCTGTGCTCAATGAAAGCTTGAATTTCCAAAAGCAGAGGGCTAGGGTGGGCTTTTTAAAATCTTTCTTCTCTTTTGGTTTGTTCCCATCCATGCCACTGCATCTGTGGAACTTGTTCAGCCCTGCAGCTAGGACCACTGGTGTAGACAGTGCTGGGAGACGTCAAGGATGGAAGAACTTCAGGGTTGCCTATGGTTGTACAACCAACTCAACCTTAAGACTATGGAGGACCTGAGGTCTAGGGGGGTGACCATGGATCATGGTTGGACTTGTAGATACAAATGGTGTGCTAAAAAAATCATCTTCTTGCATGCAAATTTTGATTTGGAAACCCAGTGATGGGTTTTGATACTTGGGTTGTTAGGATAAAGTTTTGACTTGTGCTTTATTTTGCTTCTGGTGCAAATCAGCCCCACATGTCTTAACACTTTGAGAGCCGGTGCAGTCCCCGTGCTCCCCACAGATTTGCTGCCCAGCACCAATAGTGTCTCCACAAAACAGGTCGCCACCCTGATAAGCAGAAAGGTGAGGAGTCAAACTCACACGAAAATAGTATTTTGGCCAGATGATAGAACAAAGGGGGTAAAACATACCTTGACTATTAGTGTGTGAGTGGCCACCTTGTTGTGCAATCACAATATTATTTTGTTTGGTTTTTTGGGTTTTTTTTTGTATGGTTGGATTAACAATTAAAAGGCTACACTGCCTTTTGTTTTTTTCCAGTCTGCTGCATCATGTGACCCCAGTGACTCCAAGTTAAGCCTCATTATATAATGGCGTGGTGTTTTTTGTGGAAAACCTCCATTTAATCCTTTCAGAGCAGAATTTGCTGGTTTTGTTTTCTTTTATATTTTCATCTTGTTTCCCCCCTCTGCTTACCCCTTCCCTGGGGTAGCTTCCCTTTTTTTCTTCCTTTTTTTTTTTTTTGGTTCAAATCTGCAGAGAAAGAAAATAAAAATTTTATTTTCATTTGCTTGGGTTACAGTTCCTTTCCCCACTGTCGGGGGGAAGGACTATGTGATGTGCAGCAGGTATTTTGTGAATGGAGCACAACCCTGTGACTCCCTGTCGCTTGACCAAAGTAGGAGGCAGGTGGAGGAGAAAGAAAACAAGCCAAAACAAAACATTCAAAAAAACCCCCAAAACACCAACAACAACCCACACCCAGTGACTCCATCTGACTCATTTTGTCTAGAAAACTTTTTCAGCACTGTGATTCTTAAGCCAGGAGGAAGCTTTCTTCTGGCCCAAGAACAATAAAGGGGTCAGCAGCCTGATCCTCCCTCCTACACCCTCTTCCTTCCATTGTGAGGGGTCTGTGCAAATATTCCAGGCTGCTTCTGCTGGGGCCTGAGGGACCTGAGCTGCACATATGATATTAAAGAGAGACTCTGCGAACTCAGTAGCCATCAGCTGCAAAAAGAAGAAAAGAAAGAAAGAAAAAAAATGAAGTTTCTGAGGTGCTCTATTTCTGGTGTAATGTTGTGCTTGGAGAAGGTACTGAGTGGTGTTTTTCATGGTGGGGGGAAATCTGTCCCCTTACCGTGCATAGGTGCTCCTCCACAAGGAGGATGGCAGCATCTTCCCTAGCATCTGCTCAACAAGTGGCCAAGTCACCACAGAGGGTAGGTGAACCCTCGTGTCTTGCCAGCCCTTTACCTCCATTTTTGTCCAAGATGGAGACTCTGCTGCTCTCATAGTACATGTGCAAAGCCTATGTGCTGGTGGTGTATGGTCTCCAGTAAGGATGGGGCTGAAGGAGGCACAGCTGCTTGCCATGTTGTGTTTCCTCCAGGGACTGACCACCATTTGGCAGCACCTAGGTTTTCAAGCTGGCACCTTTAAGGACGTCTGCTACTCCTTGGAAGCATATCACAGACCATGAAGGTCTGAGCCAGCAATCCCTGGAGTAAAAGGTCTTTTTTGAGAAATGCTATGGGAACTGACCCACAGCAGTGTATCCACCAGTCCTGTACATCATTAAGGCAGCCTCCATCTCTGTTGGGGGAGGTTGTACACGAATCAGAGGGCTGCTGTGGTTTCTTGATACTTCTTGTGAATCCAGAGCAGTCACAAAATTTGCAGACCACACTAGGTTCTGCCACCACGAATGGTGATACTTTTCCCAGGTGGCATTTGGTATCTGCCAGGCTAGATACCACCTACCTTCCCAAAGGAGAAGGTGGGACCTGTGGTCTTCTATGAGAAGGCGAGTTCAGTGCAGTAAGCCACATCAAGCACTGAAGCCCTAATTCATTTGCCAGAGGGTTAGGGTTAGGGTTAGGGGGGAGAGTGGATGATGCTCATCAAATTGTAGGAACCTACCTCTTTTTTTTTTTTTTTTACACAATAACCAGCTAATAGCATGTGTGACCTCCTCTCACTGCGTTCCAGCTTGTTGGACCTTGGTATCAAGCAGTTGCATGAATCATGATGGTGATTTTGTTGTAAAGCAGTTCCTGTTGTTATTATCTTCTTGCTGTGTCAATAAAGCTTTGATGGTGATGGTCAGGAGTTCCTCAAACTACAGAGCTTTCTTGAAGATCAGCTCTGCGAGTAGTGAAGGTAGTACCCATTTCAAGGTTGCTCCTGGCTGCTGAGAATTGGGTGGCCAACTTCAAATGTACATGCGACCTGACATGATCTGAAGAGCACATCAACAGCTCCTTTTTCCCCTTGTCTGCTTTGTCAACACAGGTGGGTGGGAGGTCCTCTGCTTCTGCAAATGCTCCAAGGGCTAAAGCAACACCAAACCTGGTTATGGAAAACTGTCAGAGACCAGGACCCCTGACAATGGATATGAGGGTGGAGTTGTCCCATATCTTGCCTGAAATCCCAAGGGCATGGTGGCAACACTCATGGCCAGGGAGAAATTCAGGGTTTCACACCCACCCCTCTTGCACTGCCACATTGTTGGGACTACACACACTATGGGGTCCTTTAGTTGAAAGGAAAACTATTTTTAGTTCCATTTATAAATCATAGAATCACAGAATGGTTTGGGAGGGACCTTAAAGATCATCTAGTTCCAACACCCCTGCCATGGGCAGGGACACCCTCCACTAGACCAGGTTGCTCAAAGCCTCAGCCAGCCTGGCCTTGAAGACAGCCAGGGATGGGGCATCCACAACTTCTCTGGACAACCTGTGCCAGTGCCTCACCACCCTCACCATGAAGAATTTCTTCCTGATATCTAATCTAAATCTCCCTGCTTTCAATTTAAACCCATTACCCCTTGTCCTGTCACTACAGGCCCTTGTAAAAAGACTCCCCCAGCTTCCTTGTAGGCCCCCTTCAGGTACTGGAAGGCTGCTATAAGATCACCCCGAAGCCTTCTCTTCTCCAGGCTGAACAATCCCAATTCTCTCAGCCTTTCTTCATAGCAGAGGTGCTCCAGCCCTCTGATCATCTTCATGGTCCTCCTCTGGACTCCCTCCAACTGGTCTATATCCTTCTTATGTTGAGAGCTCCAGAGCTGGATGCAGTACTCCAGGTGGGGTCTCAGGTGAGCAGAGTAGAGGGGGAGAATCCCCTCCCTTGACCTGCTGGCCACACTTCTCTGGATACAGCCCAGGATACGGTTGGCTTTCTGGGCTGCCAGAGCACACTACTGGCACTCATGTCCATCTTTTTGTCCACCGTTACCCCCAAGTCCTTCTCCTCAGGGTTGCTTTCGATCCATTAATGCTTAAGCAAACAGATTTGTTATTTAAACTCTTTGAAGGTAAAAGCAAGCAAGCTGCAAGTTCTTTCAGGCTTGGTATTATGCTGCTTTTCTCCTAGTACTGGAGCAGCTTTCTGATCTCTGCGTACAGCATCTAGCTCCAGGATTTTGGTGGTGTTTCCAAGCAACATAGCTACACATAATAAATACATAATACCATTTACATAATAAATGATAATTATATGGGCTATGTTGACCTTGGTGGAGGGCAGGTGAAGTGTGACAGACTTCCAAGACATGGCTCCTTCGCTGCTCTTCTTCGTCTAGCAGAAGTCATAATGTCCTGCTGTCCATGGCTAGTGAGGCCATTTTTAACTGTGAGCATAATATATAATAGAAAGAAAGCTTCAACTATAAAAAACAGCAAAAGTCCCTGCGGACATTCCAGCTTGACCCAGGCCAGTCCGTCACTCCAGGTACAATTGACCATTGCCTGTGGAGAGAGAAAAAAAATCTTGCTCGGTGAGGGAGAAAAGGTTAAAGGTTAAAGGAAGGGAAGATCCACCTAGTGTGGATTCGATGGATCTTTCCAGAGCAATCTTTTCCTTCCCATGCATATTTGTTCTTTGGATTGACTAGTAACATGGGTACATTTCCAATTTGAGACAACTTTACCAGGACTGGTTGTCCAGGGTAGATATTGCCTGGGTGTACATTTAAGTTCCAGTTTTATGCTGGGGGCCGAGGTAAAAAATGCTTTCATTTTTGGGCAGCCCCCCCTGCTCCAGCAGTTGAGTAAATATACAGCTGTTGAAAAACATGAGTGCCAGCTGGCTCTGTTTGTCTTTGCAAATCACTTAACCAATCCATTTACCCGTTCCACTATTCCATTTGCTTGTGGGTAATAGGGGGTATGGAAAGTCCAACAGATATAGATACTTTCTTCCTTGGCCCATTCCTGGACCACAGTGGCTGTAAAGTGTGATCCATTATCACTTTTTTCTGGCATGGGAAGGGTGCTAAACCATTCCTTCAAACATTGTACCATATTATTTTCAGTAGCTACAGAGACAGCAGTAGCCATAGTGATTCCTGAGATGACTTCCACTCCCACCAGAATATATCGTTTTCCTCCTGAGGGTCGTAGTGGCCCTATATAATCAATTTGCCAACTGTGCCACAAAGTTTTCTAATCCCTTATGTGCATTGGGTGTGCCTTGCCTGGATGATCTTTATTGAGACACAAGAGGCACTGAGCACAAACAGTTATTGTTTGCTCACATAATTTTTTGGTAATGGGCCATCCTCGGGAAATTCCTTCCTGATATAGATCAGTTACACCTGAGTGCACCCACTTAATATGGAGCTACTCCAACAGGCCTTCCCTTTCTGCTGCATCATCATCTATTAACACAATACCAAGTATGTGTGTAAGCTCATCTACTTGGTGATTGTATCAGGCTGCTATAGATTTCGAGTGATCATGTCCCCTTACCCACCCTATATGTAGTGTTGTTTTCCTATTTCCAGTAGTTGTTTCCAACTGTCCCTTTGCCAGACTGGGATTCTGTTCACCTGCCAATTGTTCATTGACCAGTGACCTATCCATTCAGTGGTTCCCTTAAATACTGCATATGAATCAGTGTAGATGTAATCAGCAACATGTTGTGCAGCTAATAGGATGGCTCTGAGTTCTCCCACTTGTGCACAGCCTTTTCCTGTTTCACTAACTGTTTGGTTGGTTTTAATTTCCAAGGCTACTGCTTTATATTTCCATGTCCCATTATTTCTATGGGAGGAGGCATCCATGAACCATACTCATCATGTTGCTATCCTTTGTAATTGGCCATGCTTCTTTTATAGGAGATGGAGTGTTAGGTTGGGCTTGGTAGATCATAGTGAGATCAATGTCCTTTTGCAATTTGGATACCTTAATGTTACCCTCAGTTATGGGCATTATTTCTGCTATTCTTTCTAAATAGGCATACCACTTACGCACAGTAGGTTTTTGTGCAGTTCCAGCAGGGGGAGTAGTTCCTCTATGTATCACATCAAAAATGCATAAAGGAACTCATATCACATCCTGTGTGGTGCAAAGTTGTTCATCCTGTTTTAGAGCTCTTACCAAGGATAGTAAACCCTTTTCTAAATCTAAATATTGGGTTTCCATATCATTGAAGGACTGTGAGGTGAACCCTAAAGGTCTAGTGGCTCTCAGGGGGCCTTTTTGCCACAGGTTACTGTGTGACCCCATTCTACATGGATAGGAACCGAGATGTGGACTGGTCCTAATTGCTGAAAAGTTCATAGTTCTGCCACCAATGTTTGTAAGGCCTCATAGTAAGAGTTACTCCAGTCCCACTTAGCACCTTTCCTTAATAGATTGTAAAGAGGTCTTGCGATAATAGAGAATGCAGGGATATGTTTTCTTCAATATCCCAGGGTTCCCAATACCTGTTGCAATTCTTTGGGGGATTGGGGTGTTTTGCCTTCCTCAATTTAAACTAGAGTATCTGATGGAATAGATGCTGCTCCCTTTATCCACCATACTCCTAGGAATTAATTTCTTGCCTGGGGCCCTGTTGTTTAGAAGGTGGAATATCTAGGTCTAGTGAGATAAGTTTGTCTATTATCACCTTCATACTTTGTGCCATCTTCTACTGATCATTTCCTGCTATTAATATCATCTATGTATTGATATACTGTAATATCAGTGGGATGCTTAATTTCTGACAGTGCTTTCACTAAGGCATTGTGAGCAATGGTAGGTGTTACCCTTGTGGTAACTTGTTAAAGGTATATTGGACCCCTTTCCATGTAAAAGCAAACTTTTCTCTATCCTCTTTCTGGAGGGGAATCATAAAAACCATATCCTTATAACATACAAGGCTGCCATCCGTTGGTGGTTATTTCCTTGGATTTGGGTCATGATCTCAGCAATACTGGGTACCACTGCAGCTAAAGAGTAAGTGTTTGCATTAAGGCATCTATAATCAATGGTCAGTCTGCAGTCCCCATTTGGTTTCCTTACTGGCCACACTGGTGAACTACAGGGGGAATGTGTCCATGTAATAATTCTACAGTCCTCTAAGTCTTTTACCACCCCGTCTATCTGCTTCTGTGCAGTGGCAGGAAGAGGATACTGTTTTACATTTGTGATCTTTGAGGAGGGTAAGGGAAAAAACACTTCCAACAGTCCAATCAAAGATTCCACTATTTCTTCAACAGGAACCTTGGTTGGGCTGTTATTATTGTCCTTCCTGCTGTGAGCAGTCTGTTTATCAGCAAAACTCCAGACAGCCCCATGAGGAAGCTGCCAACTGCAACTGCACAATAAGTCAAAACCCAAGATATTTATATCAGCAGCCCCAACCAGGACTAAGTGGGTATGAATGAAGACAGTCACTTTGTGGGGTGAGGTTTCACATCTGAAAATCAGGCTGCGTTAGACATTAAGACCACAGCAATGAAGCAATGAACACCAACCTCTCATAGCCCCTAGAGTCTTTGTGAAACACCTATGAATTTGGCCACCCCAGGCAACAGTTGCATTCGAGACGTGGATAAGTGCAGTGTAGGAAGGAAGGAAGGTGCAGGGTGGTCCCAAATAGGACCATCCCTTTTGTAAGGCAGTTGTCAGATGCCAAAGGAGTCCCTGGGATTTGCTACCTAAGGGTGGTCACAGAAAGACCACCAGCAGCAAAACCCCTACCTTGTTTCTCCTTATCTCCTTGTGATTTGCCCTGGTGCCTCCCTCCAACTTTTTCAGCTGATGTTGCTGCAGAGACATGAGAAAAACAATAGCAAAGCTCCTGCTTGTAGCAGGGTAGTTCTAAAACCAACCATTTCCCTCATATGGTCCTGCCCCTCTTCCTCATGTCCCCCCCAGGTCAGTACCCTACAGGTTACTAGGCTGAGATGGCTCAGGAGATGGATGTTGCTGGGGAGGGGCAGGTATCAGTGGGGGGAGAGGCAGAGGCTCTTGGGCTGCTGCAGATTCAAGATTTTATTGGCAAAGCTTTTTATTTGTTCTTTCATTAAACTTTGATGTAAATGGGTCTGGGGCAGCAGAGGGGCAGCTGATGGCTTTCTGGATTCCCACAGGCAGGTAAACAGGGTTGAACAGATATCTTTATTAGGAAGGTAAAGCACAAAACGAGTGCACATGGGCATCAAACCTGCTTTCCTCTGCCATCTGTTTACAGCAATTTTGGCAGATGACAGATTTTCCTTGGCATATGCTAGCTGGCCATGAGTGTTATCTAAGCTTGCCAGACATCACCTTCCCTTCTCCAAGAGCTGCTTTCCCCAAAACATCTAAAACTGAATATGCACATAACATAGCTAATCTCTAGGGGACTGGCCCAGAGAGCAGACCAGTCCTTGTCATGGTTTAGGCCCCAGCCGGGAAAAGACCACAAGGCCGCTCGATCACTCCTCCCCCCCCCAGTGGAATGTGAAGGAGAAAATACAAGGAAAAGTTCGTGGCCTGAGACAAGAACAGGGAGGGATCACTCACCCGATATGGTCACGGGCACAACAGACTCGACTTGGGGAAGAAAAATCAATTTAATCAGTTGCCGATCAAATCAGAGTAGGACGATGAGAGACAAAATAAAACAGTTCTTGAAAACCTTCCTCCACCTCCCTTCTTCCCTGGGTGTCCCAATCAGTTCACCACACTGCCGCTGCTTCCTATTCAGAGGGGGGGGGAAGAACTCACATTCTTTCCCAGTTGCCGCGTGGGGTCCCTCCCACGGGAGGGAGTCCACAAACCTCCCTGGCACGAGTCCTTCCCACAGGCTGCAGTTTCCTCCTCTAACTGCTCCGATGTGGGTCTCTTCCACAGGTGCGTAGTCCTTCAGGAGCAGCCTGCTCCGGCGCGGGCAAACCAGAGCCACAGGCTCTTCGGGCACAGCCGCCTACTCCGGCGTGGGGCCCTCCTCGGGCTGTAGGCGGGTCTCTGCTCCCCCGTGACCTTACATGGCTGCAGGGGCACAGCCTGCCCTCTCACCACGGGCTGCAGGAACCTCTGCTCTGGGCACATCCTCCCGCCTTTCCTCACTGATTTTTGGAGTCTGCCTTGTCGCTCTCATACCCAACTCCTCTCTCCATGCTGACCCTCTTCATCCCGCTTCCGCTGCTACTTCTTTTTGTGTCCTCCCCTCTTAAATATGTTAATTGGTAGAGGCGCTGACTGGCTCGGCCGTGGCCAGAGGCGGGTCCAACTTTGAGTAAAGGGAGCGTCTCTCAAAGCTTCTTACAGGATCCGTTCAGTTAACACACCCTCACCCCAGTCCTAAATGCTCTTTCTTTTCCAGAGCTGTTGGCCTTTCTTGTTAGAGCATGCATGTTTATAATTTAAACTTGAAATACACGTACATGCATTAGAAGACCCATGGGCTTCTCAGGTTCTGCTCCAAGCTTCCCACTGTGTAAACTGCAGTGTTTAGCTCCAAAATTGAAAATTACCCCTATTAACAATCCTTCCTGAGACCATAGGCTTCTTGCTCTTTGCTTTTCCCATACCCCTCGCTTCCAGAACCAGCAGCACTGAAACGTTGGTTTGTTACACTCTCCTCCAGCCACCCGTGAATAAATATCAAAATAAAACCAATGTGGGAGAGAGACCAAATGTGATTTTGCTGTCCTGAGAAGTTTCCTGCACTGAGAAGTTTCAAACCTGCCTATGAAAACCATGAGCACCTGGGCTTGATGGTGTCTTCTGGCCCAAACAGTAGCAAAAATCATCCCTCTTGTGTAGGTCTTCACGTAGACCCATTGCAGAGCAGAGGGTGCTCTTCTGTGTTGCAAGATATTTCCCTTTGGCTCTGTTCAGAGATTTCAGCTTCATAAAGAGTTTGTCCACTGAAAAATGAAAAGAGCTGCATTTCAGATCCATGTAGTCTTCAGCAAGCCAACTCTATTGAAGGCACTTCCATTGCTGTCCTGTATGACCCATGGCAGGGAGCAGCCTCCAAACAAACACAAGAGCCATGTAATCAAGGCACTCACCATACCCTCGGGACTTTGGCCTGTCCCCACCCACACAGCACCCTCTGTCTTCTCCAGCCACTTTGCCCTTGCAAGTTGCTTTTACATCACCTTGCTGCACAAAAAAAAAAAAAAAAGTCATCTTTTCTCCCAAATTTAGCTCTGTTTAGGCACCAAAATAGACAAGAGTAATGATAGGTGACTGTTCTTTTTCCAAAGCATTGTCTCATGACTTGGACTAAGGAAGGGAACTGCTCGGCTGGAGAAGGGAAATGCTTGATTTTCCTAATGGAGACACAAAGTTCTCCTTTGTTCAGGCACAGGCAGTGTCCAGGAGTGCTCCTTGGATTAGGAGCCTTATTCCAATGTGATTAATCCATCTCTCACCCTGATGCTGTCTGCTGCTGGTGAGCAGAGGTCTGAGGAAGCACAGGGATGCTCTGCAAGGAGGACATGCAGCAATACGTATGGTTTCTAGTTGGAAAGAGCAGAAAGGCTCTGAGACTTTAATGAAGGCTTCACATTGAGGATATTGGTGCTTTAGGTCCTTGTATTCTGCAGAGATAGTTTAATTTTTCCAGGGTAATTGTATTTGAATATGTGTTTGCAAAGCAGCTTAAATTCTTAAAAATACCCCAAGCTTTAGCCTGCTGTGGAAACATTTGGAAACAGCCTCCCTGAGTACTGTACTATTTTTAGCCTGATTTCCTAAACTAGTACAGCTGATGTGATTGGGCTGTGTGTGTCTGCTCCTTCCCTTCCTTTTTCTCATTTGGTTGTGTACCCATTGGCCAATTTCAAGCAAATTTTCAGAGGAACAGAGATCTCAGAGATATTAAGTTCCTCCTACGCATTCAGTGAAAATAAGTGATTGGGAAAATAAGTGATGAGGAAGACTCATACCACAGCTCTCAGTAATGAAGAAGGTTCACAGAATCATTATGGTTGGAAAAGACTTATAATATCATCTAGTCCAACCATCAACCCAACACTACCATACCCACTAGACCATGTCCTCAACTGCCACGTCCACACGTTCTGTGAACACCTCCAGGGATGGTGACTCCACCACTTCCCTGGGAAGCCTCTTCCAATGCCTGAGCACTCTTTCAGTAAAGAAGTTTTTCCTAATATCTAATCTAAACCTCCCCTGACACAACTTGAGGCTATTTCCTCTTGTCCTATCACCAGTTACCCAGGAGAACAGACCAGCACCCGCTTCACTACAACCTCCTTTCAGGTAGCTGTAGAGAGCGATCAGGTCTCCCCTCAGCCTCCTTTTCTTTAGGCTAAACAAACACAGCTCCTTCAGTCACTCCTCATAAGACTTGTTCTCTAGACTTTCATCAGCTTTGTCGCCCTTCTATGGACACGCTCCAGCATCTTTATGTCCTTCCTGTAGTGAGGGGCCCAAAACTGAACACAGTAGTCGAGGTGCAGCCTCACCAGTGCTGAGTACAAGGGCACAATCACTTTCCTGCTCCTGCTGACCACACTGTTCCTGATACAGGCCAGTATGCCGTTGGCCTTCTTGTCCACCTGGACACACTGCTGACATATTCAGCCGGCCTTCCACCAACACCCCCAGGTCCTTTTCTGCCTGACAGCTTTCCAGCCACTCTTCCCCAAGCCTGTAGCACTTCCTGAGGTTGTTGTGACTTAAATGCAGGACCCAGCACTGGCCTTGTTAAAACTCATACAACTGACCTCAGCCCATCGATCCAGCCTGTCCAGGTCCCTCTGCAGGGCTCTCCTACACTCCAGCAGATCAACACTTCTACCCAACTTAGTGTTATCTGCAAACTTACTGAGGGAGCACTCAATCCCCTCATCCAGATCATTGATTAATATTTTAAACAAGACTGGTCCCAACACTGAGCCCTGGAGGACATCACTTGTCACCGGCCTCCAACCAGGCTTGACTCCGTTTAACACTACCCTCTGTGCTCTGCCCTCCAGCCAGTTTTTAACACAGCGAAAAGTACATCTAAGCTGTGAGCCGCCAGCTTCTTAAGGAGAATGTTGTGGGAGTCCGTCTCAAAGGCCTTACTAAAGTCCAGGTAGACAACATCCACAGCCTTGGGTGGTGAGGTGGATTGGGAACTGGCTGGAGGAAAGAGCTCAGAGAGTTGTGGTCAATGGGGCAGAGTCTAGTTGGACGCCTGTGGCCAGTGGTGTCCCCCAGGGGTCAGTGCTGGGTCCAGCCCTATTCAATATATTCATCAATGACCTGGATGAAGGGCTAGAATGTACCCTCAGCAAGTTTGCTGTTGATACCAAACTGGGAGGAGTGGCTGCCATGCCAGAAGGCTGTGCTGCCATCCAGCGTGACCTGGACAGGCTGGAGAGCTGGGCAGGGAGAAATCGAATGAAATTCAATAAGGGCAAGTGTAAAGCACTGCATCTGGGGAAGAACAACCCCATGTTCCAGTACAGGTTGGGGGCTGTTCTGTTGGAGGGCAGCTCTGGGGAAAAGGACCTTGGAGTCCTAGTGGACAACAGGATGACCATGAGCCAACAGTGTGCCCTCGCAGCCAAGAAGGCCAATGGCATCCTGGGGTGCATTAAGAAGAGCGTGGCCAGCAGGTCGAGGGAAGTTATCCTCCCCCTCTACTCTGCGCTGGTGAGGCCTCCCCTGGAGTACTGTGTCCAGTTCTGGGCTCCTCAGTTCAAGAAGGACAAGGAGCTACTGGAGAGGGTCCAGCGCAGGGCCACTAAGATGGTTAAGGGCCTGGAGCACCTTCCATATGAGGAAAGGCTGAGAGAGCTGGGTCTGTTTAGCTTGGAGAAGAGGAGGCTGAGGGGGGATCTTATCAATGCTTATAAATATCTGAAGTGTGGGTGTCGGGAGGATGGGGCCAGGCTCTGCTCAGTGGTGTCCAGTGACAGGACTAGGGGCAATGGCTATAAACTGGAAAACAGAAGGTTCAACCTGAACGTGAGGAAACACTTCTTCCCTGTGAGGGTGCCAGAGCACTGGAGCAGGCTGCCCAGAGAGGTGGTGGAGTCTCCTTCCCTGGAGACTTTCAAAAGCTGCCTGGACTTGTTCCTGTGTGATCTGCTCTAGGTGATCCTACTCTGGCAAAGGGGTTGGACTAGATGATCTCTAGAGGTCCCTTCCAACCCCTAACACTGTGAATCTGTGAATCTGTAAACCTTCCCCATATCCATTAGGCAGGTCACCCGGTCATAGAAGTCGATCAGGTTGGTCAAGCAGGACCTGCCCTTTGTGAACCCATGCTGGCTGATCACGATCCCCTGGTTCTCTTGCACCTGTCATGTGAGCTCGGTCAAGATGAACCGCTCCATAATCTTCCCCAGTACCGAGTATTGTGGTTTAGCCCTGTCTTGCAATTAAGCACCACCAGTCACTCTACCACTCCACCCCCCCCCCCACTCCCAGTGAGGAAGGGTCAGAGGGTCAAGAGATGAGATAAGCACCTTTTAATTATATAAATGAAACTTATGGAGTTACTAACAATGCTATTGCTAATAAGTAATTAAAAGAACAGAAAAATAGAACAAATTATACAGGATTCCACCACCCGTGGAAGGACACAGCCAGGATCCAGGCAAGGCAGAAAAATAAATCCAAAAACCCAGAGAAAGGAAAAAAAAAAATGGAGGGAGAAAACCCCCCTCAATCAGCCTGGGAGCTGAGAGCAGGGGGAGGAAAAAAAACCTTTCAAACCCCCACTCCTAGAACAATCTGCTTAACAAAAGATGCTCCTTCCTGGCTAATCACCTGCCATCATGTCTGAACAAAGACCACCCTCAGCTCCTGGCCAAAACCCTGCAAATGTCCCCCACTCCCTGCCCCACCGGATCCCAGTGCCACTGGTACCGGGGTGACACCAACCACTCAGCTTGATGTATTATGGAGTAAAGTAAAATATTAAAAACTGACCGTAAGATAGCAGCTCATCGCTGCCTGGGACTAGGATATTATCCACCCCTTGTTTCATACCAATTACATCATGCTCACGTACCACGCTATTCCATAAATTCTCATCAGCCCACTTCCCCTTTCCCTTCCCATCTGTCTTAGCTTTGCACCAGCTAGTCTATGTTTTCCTTCACTCCATAACACATCAAGCTGCATAGGTGGTGCCAGCCTGGGGCCCGCGGCACTGCAGGACCGGTGGGGAGGGGGTGGGGATATGGGTGGAAAGGCTTGTGGTTGGGCACGACCCTGGGAAGGAGAAGGGTCTGAGGGGGATTCCGGCCAAGGGGGCTGGAGGGTTTTTTTTTGTGGGGACCTCGTGGCGAGTGCTGGGTGCTCCGGGCAGAGCCAGCGTCTTGCTGGGCAGATCGGTCTAGGAGTTGGTGTTTGAAAGTTTTTTTCCTGCCTCTTACTCTCTCAGCCCCCAGACGGTTTTGTGGGGGGTTTGCTTCCTTCAGGTGGGTTTTTCTTTCTTTTTTTTCCCTTCTTGGGGTGGGATCCTGTATCATTTGTTCTACCTTTTTCCTCTGTTCCTTAAATTACTCATTAGCACTAGCATTGTTAGTAACTCCCTAAGTTTAATTTATATAATTAAATAGTTCTTATCTCAACTCCTACGGGCTTTTCTCGGTTTGTTCCTCTGACCCTTACTCACCGGGAGGGGGGGTGTGTGTGGGGGCGGAGTGGTAGAGCAGCTGGTTGTGATAAAAACCACGACACCATCCCACACAGATATCATTCCCTTAGTCTATGGACCATCTTGGCAAACTATCCATTAGTCCATGAATTCAGATTCCATCCGGTGTGGGGTCACTCAGGACAGGCAAAGGTGAAAGGGTTGTGTGGGATCGTTGGGCGCTGAAGCCACCTCAGGTCAGGTCACTGCTGTGCTCCTGGCTAGGCCAGACCTCTGTAGGGTGGGGTGGTTTTCTGCCATAGCGGGTGCTATGCATTTCCTGGTCACTTCGTAGAGAGGGCTTACAATTTGACTGTAATTTGGGATATGCATTCTCCAGAAACCCGCGACGCCTAGGAAAGCTTGAGTTTCCTTTTTGCTCATTGGTGGGGACATAGCTGTGATTTTGTTAATCATCACATCCATTGGGATCTGGCGACGTGCATCTTGCCATTTTACTCCTAGGAATTGAATCTCTCGTGCAGGTCCCTTAGCCTTACTTTGCTTGATGGCAAAACCGGCTTTCAGCAGAATTTGGATAATATTCTTCCCTTTCGCAAAAACTTCGGCAGTTGTGTCACCCCATACAATGATGTCATCAATGTACTGTAGATGTTCGGGAGCTGCGCCCTGTTCTAGTGCAGTCTGGATCAGTCCATGGCAGATGGTAGGGCTGTGCTTCCACCCCTGGGGCAGTCGATTCCAGGTGTATTGGACGCCCCTCCAAGTGAAAGCAAACTGTGGCCTACACTCTGCTGCCAAAGGAATGGAGAAAAAGGCATTAGCAATATGTCAGTCGTGGTGTACCACTTGGCTGCATTTGACTTCAGCTCCTATTGGAGTTCCAGCATGTCCGGCACAGCAGCACTCAGTGGTGGTGTCACTTCATTCAGGCCACGATAGTCCACTGTCAGTCTCCATTCTGCATCAGACTTACGCACTGGCCAGATGGGGCTGTTAAAGGGTGAAGGAGTCGTACTGATCACCCCTTGGCTCTCCAGCTGATGAATCAGCTTCTGGATGGGAAGCAAAGAGTCTCTGTTAGTACGATACTGCCGCCAGTGCACTGTTGTAGTGGCAATTGGCACCTGTTGGTCTGCAACCTTTAGCAGTCCCACAACAGAAGGGTCCTGTGAGAGACCAGGCAAGGCAGACAGCTGCTCAATTTCATCAGTCTCTATAGCAGCTATCCCAAAAGCCCACCGGTACCCTTTTGGGTCCTTAAAGTACCCTCTCTTGAGATGATAGTCAATGCCAAGGATGCATGGGGCTTCTGAGCCACTCACAATGGGGTGTTTTTGCCACTCCCCCCCCAGTCAGGCTTATTTCAGCCTCCAGCACAGTCAGACTCTGGTTACAATGGCTTCATCCTCTGTCTCTGACTGTTGAGATGGCCCTGCTCCCATCTCCTTATTGTTTGTTTCTGTCGCCTGGGATGGCCCTGCTACCTCATCATCCTTGACTATGCAGACTGATTTATGTGTGTATATTTCCTTTTCTGAACTGGGGCCACTGACAGTGGTCATCCCTGGCAATAGCACACAAAAGTCTGGGGAAGTGAAGTCACTGTGGGTGGTGGAGCTGCTGTGGTAGACAGGCTGGCTGCGGCGGCCGGTGGTGACATTGATGTAGGCATGGTGGAGGGTGATGCAGGCATGGTGCATGGTGACACAGGCATTGGGTCTGATGTAGGTGTGGTTGCAGCCATGGCTGCTGCTGTGGTTGCAGCTGCACAGGCCTGGTTTACCAGCTTGCTCCCCACATGGGTCCGTGCTGTCTCCTTGCACATTAAAGTGGCTTGGGTGGCTGCACAAATCCTGCATCTGCCCTGGGCCCTGGTAGTGGATGGGGCAGCGTTTCCAAACATTTCTTTAACTTTACCCAAAGCCACTATAACATTTACTTGCTAGCTGATCCCTAGACACAGGTCACCCCAGCCACATGAAAAATTTCCAAAATATTTGTATGCCCCATAGGACCAAGAGTAGAGAGAAAAATTATAAAAAAGTTTTTCCACATCCACCCCAGCTCCATATAAGCTCTCCTCTATCGGCTGTGTCCATGAGGGAAAAAAGGGAGAGGTGTATAATTATGGAAAGCCTCCAGGAGATAACTCACAAAGTACCAAGGGGATGACAATGTTAAGTACAGATAGAGACAGAATATCCCTGCCAGCATCAGCAGCACACAAAACAGCCTGACCAAACCCCTCAGCCCGGCTTGCACATAAAAAATCAAGGTAATAAGTAACACATAAGGCAGCAGATCCTACTGTTCGGTCAGCAGCCTGAAAAGCCCTGAGCTCAGCACCTGGATCAGCCACCATCACATTGTTTTCCTGGGCTTATCACGCACTATGATCTGTTTCTTAACTCTCTTGAGCCCCACGTTGGTGCCAAAAAGAACTGTCATGGTTTAGCCCTGTCGGGCAATTAAGCACCACCAGTCACTCTGCCACTCCACCCCCACACACCCAGTGAGGAAGGGTCAGAGGAAAAGCAAGAGAGGCCCATAAAAGTTGATGTAAAAACCTTTTAATTATATAAATGAAACTTATGGAGTTACTAACAATGCTATTGCTAATAAGTAATTAGAAGAACAGAAAAATAGAACAAATTATACAGGATCTCACCACCCGTGGATGGACACAGCCAGGTTTCAGGCAAGGCAGAGAAATAAACCCAAAAACCCTGAGAAAGAAAAAAAACCAAACCAAACCGAAGGGAGCAACCCCCCCCAATCAGCCTGGGAGCTGAGAGCAGGGGGAGGAAAAAAACCTTTCAAAACCCCCCTCCTAGAACAATCTGTTTGACAAAAGATGCTCCTTCTCAGCTTATCACATGCCTGCAAACATCCCCTGCTCCCTGCCCCACCGGATCCCAGTGCTGCTGGTACCGGGGTGACATCAACTACTCAGCTTGATGTATTATGGAGTGAAACAACATATAGACTGTCCCTAGGAGAGCAGTTCGTCGTTGCCTGGGAATAGGACACCAAGGTCAGGCTGACAGACCTGTAGTTCCCCGGATCCTCCTTCTGGCCATTCTTGTAGATGGGCATCACATCGACAAGTCTCCAGTCTTCCAGGACCTCCCCTGTTAACCAGGACTGATGGCAAATGATGGAGAGCAGCTTGGCAAGCTCCTTTGCCAAATCTCTCAGTACCCTCGGATGAATCCCGTCCGGCCCCATAGACTTGTGAGTGTCCAGGTGGCATAGTAGGTTATTAACTGCTTCCTCCTGGATTATGAGGGGTTTATTCTGCTCTCCATCCCTGTCTTCCAGCTCAGGGGGCTGATAACTGGTCTGGCTATTAAAGACTGAGGCAAAGAAGGCATTCAGTACCTCAGCCTTTTCCTCGTCCTTTGTCACTGTTTCCCTCCACATCCAATAAGGGATGGAGATTCTCTTTGACTCTCTTTTTGTTGCTAATGTATTTGTAGAAACATTTTTTTATTGTTTTTCACAACAGTGGCCAGATTAAGTTCCAGTTGGGCTTTAGCCTTTCTAATTTTCTCCCCGCATGACCTTACGAGATCCCTGTACTCTTCTTGAGTTGCCTGCCCCTTCTTCCAGGAGTGATAAACTCTCCGTTTTTTCCCTGAATCCCAGCAAAAGCTCCGTGTTCAGCCAGGCCTGTCATCTTACGGCACATGGGGACAACCTGCTCCTGCACCTTTAAGACTTCCTTTTTGAAGGACGACCAGCCTTCCTGGACCCCTTTGTCCTTCAGGACAGCCTCCCAAGGGAGTCTCTCGACCAGTGTCCTAAACAGACCAAAATTTGCCCTTCAGAAGTCCATGGTAGTGGTCTTGCTGACCCCACTCCTTACTTCAGTATGATTCTCAGCTATTAGACATCAAAGATGCCACACAATTAACCATGAGGCATTTGGCTGCAGGAGAATCCCAAGTCAGACCTGTTTAACTAGGCAATAACCCAACCACAGCCCCAGGAGAGCAGTTTGCCAGCTTTCCCTACTACCAAACTTCCTCTTATTAGTCAAAGATGGGCTATGTTTGAGCAGTGAAATGATATCTAGGGAGCATGAGGAGAGCTTTCTGGTGCTGGGTGCAGGGACATGAGCAGACCACAGAACAACATGCATCACTGAGCAGATCCTTGCTGGATGAGCAGATCTGCAAGAAAGCTAAGGCAACTTCATGTAACAATGGCCCCTGTACCATTGCTAAGAGGGATCATGTAGGATGCTGTGGCTGGTATGGCACCTCTGGGTGTTAAAGGTGTGTTAGTGGGAGAGAAGGATAATTTGGTCACTGAGAGTGGGTACTACTCTTGAATATGCTTTCTAATGCCTGTGCTAAACCATTTGGCACATCTGATTTTCTCTGGAAGAGTTAAAAGTGAAGAAGAAAGTTAAAAGGGAAACTACCTTCTCAGGAAGCACACTTCAAGACTGCAGCCAAAGCAAGGTTCAAATGGGCACATGCAAGCCAGCAGCAGACCTTACCCAAGGGCTTGGTGAGTTCTTCATTGCTTGAAGTCTCAAAAGCAAAGGTCTCCGAAGCGGAAGGCTCCAGCTGCCATGAGAGCAGTAGCAGTTTCTCCAGGCTCTTTGCAGATGGCCAGGATGAATGGTCTTGGACTCAGGGGTGCCTTCTCTGGTCTGCAAGACTAAATTCATTACCATCCCCAGCATACTTTTTCCTCCGTTACATCTTCCACCAAAGGAACTCAAAATATTATCTCAGTAACTGTTACTAAAATTGTCATTTTTAAGGCTTTTCATGCAGAGAGAAAGAGACACTTTGAAGTCGGTGTGTTATGTTGTTATGCTAATGTGACAAAGTTGCTGCTCGATGAGACACATTCCCACCCAGCCCTTGCCCTTGCCCTTGCCCAGGCTGCTCTCTCATGGCCCCTTGCACATGGTGATTCACCAGCAGCAGTTGGAGCTCCAAGACTAAGATAGATTGCGATGGAAATAAAAGAAGCAACTCTTACAGCAGCTTTTATTGCCAGCTGGGGAAGTATGATACTGCATAAATAAAATTCATTATGGTTATGACAGCTCTGTAGTCCCTGGAAAATAAATAATACTTTGCACTTGCATAGTGCCTTTCAACCAGGAACCTCAGAGCTCTTTGCTCACATTAACGAAGCTCACGATGCCCATAGCAGGATGGTAAATACAGCATCCCCCTTATCAGATGAACATACCAAGTCAGAGAGTTGGCACCTTCAGTGGAGAAAGGACAAGACAACAGCTTGTGTTGCACACAGCTCTTCCACTGGCTTGGCTTGGGGCAAATCATTTAACATCATTGTCATCTCAGTTGTTTCCAGTAAGGTGGATGCCACCCATTCCTTCTGCAGGGGTGGTATGGGTTGACTAGCTTGTGGTGGGCAGGCTCAGCAAGGTGCTCGTGATGCAGTCATTGACTTGCTAACAGAGTGGGGGCACAGCCCCAACAGACCTGCCAGCAGTGGTTCATGCTGCCTTACGCCAGTATCCTCAAAACACTGCTGAGCATCATCCATTCACAGACATTTTTACAGCTGGGTTTTAGATAAATATATAAATGCAAAGGAAACAGCTCAGTGAAATTTGATGGTTTAGGTGCAGTGGTGTCGTGGGTAAATTCTCTATAGATGGTATATATTTGGATCCACCTATACGTGGTGCAGTTATTTGTCCCTGTGTGGTTTCTCCCATACAGAAATTGCAGATAACTTCATTCACTGCTCATTGCAACAACCCTGAGAGAGTACAAGAAGTCTGTGACTTTCCAGACCTGCTTTGATAAGGTTTGAGATGTTGTAAGGATGCTTGGATGTGAACTGTTTCTTTTATCAGGCTCACACATTGGGCATACAGCTCTGTCTCACTCTGCCCATTTCCATATAAATGCCTCCTGTATCTTGGAGTTGATCGTTGCTTTTCCCTCTGTTTTACAGGGTTACCATCTGTTTCCTCATGAAGCTGAAATCACACACACCAAAAAACTGTTCAGAAGGAGGAGAAATGAACGGAGGTGGGTCAAACCTCTTTAATGTTTTTTTTTTTTTTTAATATTCTTTTCTTCACTGCACCTCTCCCCCAACCATTGTTGGACAATACTGCTGTTTAGTAGCTACCAGCATTGGGTTAATGCATAAACCTTTATTTGAACACTAACATCCTGAAAATGCAGAGTCTATCCATTGCCCTGGTTTGTCTTTTAAATCTGGGGTACATTCTGTATTGGTCCAGGAGTATCTTAAGGACCTCTTCTTCCCCTTATTCTAGCATAGCCAGATTCCCTCACTTGTATTAGAAGAGGCATCTGGCAAAGTATGACCTGTAAAAGCTTTGAGTCCTTGCAACTTGCTTCTTATCTGTCAACTGAGTAGCAAAATTCACTGACATTCAGGGTCTCCTGAAAGTGGGTATGGTTGAGATGGGTTTGCAGCAAACCTCAGATGTCTGTCTGCCTGAAGGAGGGGATGTGATAAATAGGCAGCTGAGTTCCTGTGGCACTGGTGATTTCAATCCATTGAGTTAATTTATTTGGGTCAATTGGATATTTAATTGTGTCAGTTACATATTGGATTATATGAAGGCATCTAGAGTCCTTGATAGGAATCATGACTATGGTTAAATGTGAAAATAAGTGTGGAATAAGGGAGTTATTTAGATGTACATGCAGCTTTATTTCTGCTGGCATGCTCTGCTGTGGCTGAGACAACACAACCAGGGCAATAAAGCTTTACTAAAACCAGGAATTTGCAAGGTTAATGTTATTGAACAGGAGAAAAAGTAGACAATTTTTTCTCACAGAGTGATCTGAAATTTGTGTCTGAGCTGTGATGCCTCACAGGGGGATTTTCAGGGAAGTCCTACAGACATCTGTAATAGTGGTTAGAGTGTGTCCTCAAATCCCCCTACCACTTCTCGACTTGTGAACAGCCATGATGCAGTTAACTCTGTGCTTGATTTGGCTTTCCTAAATTTTACCAAGCAACCAAAAACCAGTTGAAAAGAGTTTCCTCAGGCATCCTAGAAACATTTTCTGTGGGCAGGGCTGTTTGTCAGCAACAATTTTCTCTCCTCTTTGGGGCTCCCTCCTTTTTTCCTGTATGCAATGTAAAAGGCAATTTAGTCTTGTGATTTAGGAAAACAAAAAAAAAAGGCCTTGATTACACTGGAGGTTGGAACATCCTCTTCCCATCCTGGCTTATCAAGTGGAAGAGTGCATATGCTGCAGGAGAGAGAGCCAAGGAGTTTCCTGTCTGAAGCCCCTGTGCTGGTTTCAAGCAGAAAGAAGCTCCTTTTCTTCACAGTGCTGATGACTGGCCCAGAGCAGCCAAGAGAGGGTTTCATTCCATGGCATGTGAGGTTTAGGTCACATGTGCAGTTCTAAGGTGGGAAGGGGCCTGGTGGGGGGGTGGGGGTGGGTGGGAGGTGTGTCATTAAGACTTTGGCTAGCTTCTTAGCTGGGTTGTTAGCTCCTTTGTTAGCTCTTGGTGCGGTTGTTAGTGGTGGGGCCAGTTTGTTTTGTTAGTGGGTTAGGGGGTTGGCTGATTTTCTCCCCACTCTTTGGCTCGGACTCGCTGCTCTGGGACCTGGGTGTGTGTCAGTCAGCAGGTGGTGAGCTATTGTATCATATATTCTATTTTCTATAACTTTAATTACTTATTGGTAGCACTACTGTTAGTATTAGTATCACTATAATTTTCATTTATATTATTAAATAGTTCTTGCCTCACCTCTGTGAGCTTTCCTTGTCTTTTCCTCCAACTCTCATCCTGCACTGGGGGGGGGGGGGAGGTGAGTGAGTGACTGTGTGGTACTTAATTGCCAGATAAGGTTAAACAACGACAGTTCTTTTTGGTACCCAACGTGGGCTCAAGAGAGTTGAGATAAGAACAGATCTGAATAGTGTGTGATAAGTATTCGTTCTAGTGATGTGGTGGTGGCTGATCCAGACGTTGACTTTGGGGCTTTTTAAGTTGCTAACAGGACAGTGGGATCTACTGCCTTATGTGTTCCTTATTATCCTGATCTTATATGCTTGAATCAGGTTGAAGGGTTTTGTTAGGCTGGTCAGTGTATTACTGGTGTTGGGAGGAATCCTCTATCTGTATCTGTATTTAATATTGTCAGCCCCCTGGTACTTTGTGAGCCATCTCCTGGAGGCTTTCAATAATTATACCTTTCACTTTTTCTCCTTGGGGACTCAGCCTATAGAGGAAAGACTATTCGGTGCTAGGTTGGATGTGGATAAATTATTACAATTTTTTCCCTCTTCTCTCAGGACAATGGTAAAGGTGTATGAATATTTTGGAAAATTTTCATGGGATTTGGGTGACCTATGGTTAGGGATCAGCTTGCTTCTGAATGTTCTTGTGACCTTGTGTAAAGTTAAAGAACTGTTTGGAAATGCTGCCCTATCTGCTACTGGTGCTTGGCCCAGAGGCAGGCTCTGTGCAGCCACACAAATAGCCCCAACACGAAGGGGGGCAGCACGGATCTGCGTGGCTGGCAGGGCGGCAACCCGAGCCCACATGGCTGCAACCATGGCTATGTCACCTCTCATGGTGGGTCCACCTCCACAACCCCCAGTGTGCCAGTGCCATTGTCAGTGTCAAGCGGCACCAGTGTCAGTTGCCCCAGTACAGGAAAAGAAATGGACACGCAAATCAATCGGTCTGGTAGAGGATGACGAGGTAGCGGAGCCGTTCCAAGAGTCATAGACAGAGAATGAAGCAGTAGTAACCACTTGATCTTTATCCCTGAGGGAGCTACGGGATATCCCAAGAGACTTCAGCCGTTGTCCAGGTGAACATATGGAACATATGTGCTGGGTTCAGTCAGGAAAAAGTTAACTCTCTTTACATTGGCTGCTAGCAAGCTGTGTTCCTGGATGCAGAGAGGAGTACTGATAAGTTCTTAGCTGGTGCTGGGGAATGCCTGTACTGAATTCAAGGTCATTCTCCGCTTCTGATACTGCAGCTGCGTTCGCAGCTCTCGCTGTCTCGCTACAGGCAGTGTAGGGGACACACAGTTCAGGCAGCTGACCCAAACTGACCAAGGGAGTATTTCATTCCATAGTACGTCATGTTCCGGGGCAAGGGCGAGGAGGGGGTTCGGGAGCCATTACTCTCTCCCTTACTCTCTTGCTCTTTTACTTCCTGACACTTGCTAACACTCCCCCTGACTCCTGTGTTAGCTGCTTTGCTATCTCCTTGTCACAAAAGGGGGACTATGCTGAGTGGTTTAGGCCGCTTAAAAGATCAGTGTCACAAATATTAGGGGAAAAGCTGTTATTTTTAATATGAATTTGTGAGAAGCGTGACTTAACAGAATTCGATGGCAAGGTCCCCTCTACTACTTATTTGACATGGAAAAGCATACAAAAGCAAAATCAAATTAGCAACAGATTAAAGTAGTTGGTACATGAATTAAAAATTATTTACAGAGTCAGAGAAATCAAGGCAGGATTGGATTGTTGTGACATGGATTAGGGAAAAGGGGCAAGGAATTTCCTCCTGTTTGGTCACGAGGTTCAGAGTGGACCCTCTTGCTTTCTAAACTCCTTGAAAGAGAAGTCTAGGTGCGGCTGAATCCACCCCTAGTCCCAGACCTGGTCAATGGTTTATGTCTAAGGAATGGGGGAAAGGATCAGAGTGTGTGAAGTTTTGTGCTTGGTGTAAAACTTGGGGATAGCAACAATGTGGGGCAGCAATGATTCCAAGTTCCTTAACACTATTCAGATATGTCACACAATTAGATCATACAATTCCTCAGCAGGACTTAACTTTCAACAAATCAGTACAGTAACTTAATCAAAGACTTAACAAGGTTATCAACATAAAGTTGTATGCATACATTCACACAAATGCATATAGAAATAGAGATAGATATACGTGTATTTGTATGAAGGTACCTGTTAAAATTTCCCCTTGAGTTTGGTGAAAAATTCACGTTGGATGTCTGTGTAACGGGCGAAGAGTTGAGCCTCAAGGAGGGTTTATTCAGCCCAGTTTGTGTCAACTATTCTCTGATTTCACAAACTTGAGAGTTTGCGAACTCTGAGAGGCGTCCCACTCAGAGGGAGATGCTGGGCACAGCCCACTGCAGTCCAGGAGAATTCAAAGGGTCATCCTTAGAACCGCTATTTATAGGGTTGTGAGATAATTGACTTTAGGCATAAATAATTTTATATCCTGGCCTTAATTGGGGCAGGTGGTTATTGGAATTCCCAGCTGGTACCAGTCTACCCAAACTGCGATAAGGTTCAGGGCTGGCAGGGGATGATTTCACTCTCATCCCCCACTGTAACCAGGCAACTGACCCCTAGTATGGCCATTCCCCACTTTGGCAGTGCAAGAGTGTTTTGATATGATAAGGGGCGCTTAACCACCAAACTCCCTGCACAATGACCAAGGTTTGACAGGAATCTCAAAGGCCATAAAACTTTCCAGGAGTTAAGAGGGGAAGAAATGTACCACCACACTCCTGTGCTGGCTCATTTGTGAGGGAGTTGGTGGGTTTGTTTAGTGCTCCCAGTCATGCTATCGCTGATAGGGTTCGTTCAGAGTCTGCTGCAACAGCTCTTGGGCTCTGGCCCTTGGACTGTGGCTCTCGGGCTCTCTGGGTCTGACTCTCACTACTCAGCATCTGGGTGTGCATTGGTCAGTGGATGGTAAGAAATTGTATCATATTGTATCATACGTTTTATTTTCTATTATTTTATTTATTATTAGTAGTATTTGTATATATTGATTTAGATTTAATTAGTAAATAGTTCTTATCTCAGTTTTATGAGCTTCCTTATTTCTCTTTTTCCCTCCGATTCTTCCCCTCCACTGGGATTTGTGAGAGCTGCTTCGTGGTATTTTGCTAGCCTAAGTTAAACCACAACAACATATTACGACATGGCTGCTCCACTGCTGGGATAACTGGGCCAGTCATATTGAATTAGAGGGCAGAGAAGCCAAGCAATTGGGGTCACTTGCTGGAGAAGGGAGCACTGACAAAGCAATGGGAAGAAGGACACGAAATGTAAGCTTCTGGAGACGACTCCTGACCAGTGTGAAGGAAAGGTATCCTTTTAAGGAAAGTTTTCCACATCACCCAGGCAAATGGACCACAATGGAGAAAGGTATCCAGTACCTGAGGGAACTAGCTGTGCTAAAGACAGTTTATCGTGACCCAAATAATGCACAGGTATCCACAGATCCAGATGAAGTTCAATGCACAAGACCCATGTGGCGGAAGTTAATGCAGAGTGCACCATCCTCGTATGTCAGTGTACTTGCAACAATGACTTGGAAAAAGGATGAGGCACCGACAGTACATGAGATGATTTGCTGGTTCCCGGAATATGAGAAAAGTGTCTCTTCCCCCATACAGGCCCATACAGGCCTGTGTGTCAGCTGTAAAGAGACTGTCCCAGGAGTTAAAAAAATTCAGAGAGGAGACGTTCTATTCCCCACCTGTGCGAGCCAGTGCCTCGGCTATTAGGAGTACGTGTTCCTCTGCTGAAAGAAGGGAATACAGCAGGTATCCATCACGGGGTACCCTGTGGTTTTACCTACGTGACCATAGAGAGGACATGAGGAGGTGGGATGGAAAACCTACCTTTCTTCTAGAGGAACGAGTATGTGAATTGAAAGGAAAAAAATTCACCAGTGGGGATTCTTCCAGGAAAATTGCTGCTCCCATGTCCAAACAGGATAGATGATATGACTTGACCAACAATCCATTTGTCCACTATATGAGTGAAGCATGTCAGTACTAGAAGAGACCCTTCCTCTGATCATCCAACCCAGCACTGGCAGTCGAGGTGCCAGGAGGAGCTTTGCGTCAGTACCAGCCACTTCTGAGACAGCTCAAATTCCTTCATAAGCTGCCAATATCTCTCTTTGAGTAGAGTATAGCGGGCCTCGGATCCTCTGTATCCCTGGCTCCAAAATCCTAGGGGTGGACCTCAAGTCTCCCCATGTACTTTCTGCCAGAGACTCCAGGTAGGGCCATCCTCCCTGGCTGCAGTGTAGAGCACATTCTTTACATCTTACCCTTTCCGAACTGTTCCAAGGGCTACTGCTAGAACTATCTCCTGTTTAATTTGTTCAAAGGCTTGTTGTTGCTCAGGGCCCCATTTGAAATCGTTTTTCTTCCAGGTCGCTTCATAGAGAGGGCTTACAATTTGACTGTAATTTGGAATGTGCATCCGCCAGAATCCCACAACACCTAGGAAAGCTTGTGTTTCCTTTTTTTCGTTGGTGGGGACATGGCTGTGATTTTGTTGATCAAGTCCATTGGGATGTGGCGATGTCCATCTTGCCATTTTACTCCTAGGAATTGAATCTCTCGTGCAGGTCCCCTGACCTTACTTTGTTTTATGGCAAAACCAGCTTTCAGGATTTGGATGATATTCTTCCCTTTCGCAAAAAATTCATCTGCTGTGTTGCCCCATACAATGATGTCATCCATGTATTGCAGATGTTCTGGAGCTGCACCCTGTTCCAGTGCGGTCTGGATCAGTCCATGGCAAATGGTAGGGCTGTGCTTCCACCCCTGGGGCAGCCGATTCCAGGTGTATTGGATGCCTCTCCAGGTGAAAGCAAACTGTGGCCTGCACTCTGCTGCCAAAGGAATGGAGAAAAAGGCATTAGCAATGTCAGTCGTGGCGTACCACTTGGCTGCCTTTGACTCCAGCTTGTATTGGAGTTCCAGCATGTCCGGCATAGCAGCACTCAGTGGTGGTGTCACTTCATTCAGGCCACGATAGTCCACTGTCAGTCTCCATTCTGCATCAGACTTACGCACTGGCCAGATGGGGCTGTTAAAGGGTGAAGGAGTCGTACTGATCACCCCTTGGCTCTCCAGCTGATGAATCAGCTTCTGGATGGGAAGCAAAGAGTCTCTGTTAGTACGATACTGCCGCCAGTGCACTGTTGTAGTGGCAATTGGCACCTGTTGGTCTGCAACCTTTAGCAGTCCCACAACAGAAGGGTCCTGTGAGAGACCAGGCAAGATGGACAGCTGCTCAATTTCATCAGTCTCTAAAGCAGCTATCCCAAAAGCCCACCGGTACCCTTTTGGGTCCTTAAAGTACCCTCTCTTGAGATGATAGTCAATGCCAAGGATGCATGGGGCTTCTGAGCCACTCACAATGGGGTGTTTTTGCCACTCCTTCCCAGTCAGGCTTATTTCAGCCTCCAGCACAGTCAGTTGTTGAGAGCCCCCAGTCACACCAGAAATGCTGATGGGTTGTACCCCCCAATAGCTTGATGGCATCAGGGTACACTGTGCACCCGTGTCCACTAGAGCCTTATACTGATGTGGCTTTGATGTGCCAGGCCATCGAATCCACACAGTCCAATAAACATGGTTGTCCCTTTCCTCCACCTGTCTGGAGGCAGGGCTTCTGTTGAACTTACCATAGAATTGTCCATTCATGTCTTGAATAATGGATTAGTGTTCTTTCTTTTTGATAAGATCACATCTTCCATCTTGTCTGGGGAACTTCGAACTGGAGACCGGAGCAGCAATTTTCCTAGAAGTATCCCCACTTGTGATTGTTTTTCCATTCAGTTCACATACTCATTCCTCTAGAATCCAGCTAGGTTTTCCATCCCACCTCCTCATATCCTCTCCGTGGTCACGTAGGTTAAACCACAGTGTACTCTGTGGTGGATCCCTTCTGTATTCTTTTCTTTCAGCAGAGGAACGCTTACTCCTAATATCTGTGATACTGGCTCGCAGAGGTGGGGAGTGGGACATCTCTTCTTTGAACTGCTTGCACTCCTGGGATGTTAACAGAATCCTGTTTGCAGAGGTCACCAGGACAAACCTCTCTGGCTGGGCAAGTGAATAGAAATGAGTTCATAATTGTATAGTAGTGACACTGCTTTTTCACTATTTTAACTGAGGTTTTTCAGAAAGAAAGAGAACTTAATATAAAAATGTGTTTTGTCCTTCCAGGGCCATTTACTGAGGGCTTTGCAGTGAGAGGAGAGGATGTTTATTAAATAAAGCAACAATATCAAGACTTAATTTTAGTACTGAAGTGCTGTTCTTAGCTGGAACACAACAAAATTATTTGGATGAACTGAGTACTTGCTGAAAACTAGCATTGAGCTAAATGATTTGCAGTGCTTTTACTGAACTCAACAAATGGTGTTGAAGCAGAAGAAACAGGATGGGAAGGGACTGAAAAGGTTGAAACACCCTTTTTCTTCTCAGTAAGATTTCCAAGTTAAATTAATTAGGTTTAATGTGGGTCTGAACCTGTGGAGCATCATCTGGAAATCAGGTTTTCATCTTCCTCCTTACATTCCTTTCTCCTCTGTGACCTCCTGGCAGCTGTTGGACATTACTGGAGCCACCACAGAGGCTCACTTTGGGGGTGCAGAGGAAACATCCCAAACCCACCAGGGATGTTACAGTCATCCACACTGAGCAGAGTGCAGAAGAGTTGAGCCAGTGTAATGTTGGCTGTGAAAAGCTGCCATTTGTGTGAGAGCTGTTCTCCTGAGCAAACCCAGGATCAATAATTTTTTTCTTTTCAAGGAGAAAAGTCTCTGGTGGTGTACTTGCCTGCAATAATGCTAGCATCTAGCCAAATCATAGTGTTTGTTTGGAGTGTAACAATGCAAAAACTTCTTCTAGGCAGCTGAAAGCACTTAAGCAGAGATGCTGTTAAAATAATAGCCCCTGTCCTGCTTAATATTTAGAAACTTTGAACCAATGGTGGAGAACAGACCACGTTTTCAGGAACAACTACACTAAAGGTGCATTTCAGAAAGGAATCATAGCATATCTTGAGTTGGAAGGATCCCATAAGGATCATCGAGTCTGTCGTGGTTTAACTCCGGCTAGCAACTACCATGAAGCCGCTCTCACAAATCCCCCTCCCCTCCTCCAGTGGAGGGGCAGAATTGGAGGAAAAAGAAATAAGGAAGCTCATAAAATTGAGATAAGGACTATTTACTAATTAAATCTAAATCAATATACACAAATACTACTAATAATAAATAATTAAAATAATAGTAAATAAAACATATAATACAATATACACAATATGATACAATTTCCCACCATCCACTGACCAATACACACCCAGATGTTGAGGAATGAAAGTCAGACCCAGAGAGCCTGAGAACCACAGCCCGAGAGCCGGAGCCCAGGAGCTAACGCAGCAGATTCCAAGCAAACCTTATCACTGATAACACAGCCAGAAAACTCAAAACAATCCACCATCTCCCACACGAATGAGCCAGCACACGAGTTAGCAAAGCAGCTAACGCAGTAGGGTTAGCAAGTTGCCCGGAAAGACGGGCAAGGGAGTAAGGGGAGAGAGAGTAAGAGTAATGGGAAGAGTAATGGCTACCGGACCCCCTCCCCACCCCAGAGACCCGGAACATGATGTACTATGGAATGAAATACTTCCTTGGTCAGTTTAGGTCAGCTGTCTGGACTGTCCCCTATGCTGCTCGCGAGACAGCGAGAAGCAGAGAAAGACCTTGAATTCAGTGCAGGCCGTCCCCAGCACCAGCTGAGGCCTTATGAATATTTTTCTTAGCAACTTCTTAGTAACCACAGTAAAGGGAGTTAACCCTTTCCTGACTGAACCCAGCACAGAGTCCAACGCCCTGCTCCTTGAAGGACTACCTAAAACTAATCCATATGACTAAGAATGCTGTGCCAGCTGAAGCTGAGCATGGCGTAAAACAAGGTGAAGAAATTCTTTTTGGAGTGCTGGTCCTTCATGTTGAGTTTCCTCAAGGATTAAGTCTTCATATGCATGAAAGTCCTGAACAAGCAGTTGGCACTTGCCCTTCCTGCCTGAGCAGAGCCAGCAGTCATCGATGAGCAGGGCATCAGCTGAGGAGTTGGTTACAGGCAACTTAGAGAGATCATAAATTCTTTTGGTTTGATTGTCTGCAACAGCGCTGGGAGTTATTACACTAAATTAATTCTCTGAACTGCAGGTCCCCGGAAGACAATATTGCCTCTGCAGTTTGTTTGAGTGCTCAGCTGGGTGATTGTGTTACTGCAGCTTAAGCAATTACGTTGGTAATTGCCTGCACGTGCTGCTGGCTGTGTATGCAGAGTGCCTTACGCTGCAACCCATCCACCCAGCTGGGAGATAACTCACCTTAACTTATGGTTGCCTGTTGCGGTTTAACTCTGGCTAGCAAAATACCATGAAGCCGCTCGCACAAATCCCCCCTCCCCTCCTCCAGTGGAGGGGAAGAATCAGAGGAAAAAGAAATAAGGAAGCTCGTAAAATTGAGATAAGATTTACTATTTATATACAAATACTGCTAATAATAAGTAATTAAAATAATCTAAAATAAAAAATATGATACAGATATGAAACAGTTGCTCACCACCCACTGACCAATGCACAACCAGGTGATGAGTAGTGAGAGTCAGAGACAGAGAGCCCGAGAGCAATCACAGCCGAAGAGCTGTCACAGCACATTCCGAGCAAACCGTATCAGTGATACCATGACTGGGAAAACTAAACAAACCCACCAACTCCCTCACAAATGAGCCAGCACAGGAGTTAGCAAAGCAGCTAATGCAGGAGTCAAGAGGAGTGTTAGCAAGTGCCAGGAAGTAAACGAGCAAGAGAGTAATGGCTCCCAGACCCGCTCCTCACCTAAGCCCCGGAACATGACGTACTATGGAATGAAATACTTCCTTGGTCAGTTTGGGTCAGCTGCCTGAACTGTGTCCCCTACACTGCCTGTAGTGAGAAAGCAAGAGCTGGGAACACAGCTGCAGTATCAGAAGCAGAGAAAGACCTTCAATTCAGTGCAGGAATTCCCCAGTGCCAGCTAAGACCTTATCAGTACTCCTCTCTGCATCCAGGAACACAGCTTGCTAGCAGTCACTGTAAAGAGAGTTAACTCTTTCCTGACTGAACCCAGCACATTGCTATCCTGTCCTGCATCATCAGAGGAGCAGGAGTTTTTCATTTGAAATTAGATGTGCTAGTGGTGTTCTGGAGCTGGTCAGGAAATCAGAAAGAACAGGAGGAAAACTGTGATGGGTTGCACCAGACCACCTGGTTTGGTGACTAGCAATGGACACCAAGAGGAGCATGAGAAGAACAGGGTATGTGTGTAATGCTGCTTCCCAGGAGTGCTCTCCTCTTTGTAATGATTGGACTTAATGCCCTTAACATTCCTTTCCAACACAAATGATTTTATGATTCTCCAGGAATTTACACTTTGAGGATCTGCAGGACCATATTTGCTCACCTGTGCCCAGTAGCTCCTGATGGATTTTCCTTTCATGGCTTTCGCAATGGGGTGTTGAACCCTGGTAAACCCATGGTACTCACATCACCTATAGTGTAGCTCCACAGTTTAACTGCGCATTATATGTAGAAATACCTTTTTTTGCTTCTTTTGAACTATCTTTCTTTTCATGTCATGAGAGTTAAAGTGCTCACATATCTGTGCCTGCAGACTAAGTGCCCATTGAGCACTACCTTAGCTCTTCAGTTGTGTTCAGCAAAGGGGGAGTCAGCATTTAAAACAGTTTTTGCCACTTTAAAAGCAAGACCATCAACAGAAGCATTCAGCAGTGCCTGCTCTGGGATCATAGAATCATCAGATGGTTTGGGTTGGAAGGGACCTTGAAAGGTCATCTGGTCCAACCCCTCCTACAATGGGCAGGGACATCTTCAACTAGATCAGGTTGCTCAGAGCCCTGTCTAACCTGACCTTGAACGTTTCTAGGGATGAGGCATCTACCACCTCTCTGGGCAACCTGTTCCAATGTTTCAGCACCCTCAGTGTAAAACATCTCTTCCTTGTGTCTAGTCTGAATCTACCCTCTTTAATTTTAAACCCTTTGTCCTATTGCTAGAGGCCCTGTTAAAATGTCTGTCCTCATCTTTCTTATAAGCCCCCTTTAACTATTGAAAGGCCACAATAAGGTCTCCCCAGAGCCTTGTCTTCTCCAGGCTGAATAACCTCAACTCTCTCAGCTGTTCCTCATAGGAGAGGTGCTCCAGCCCTCTGATCATTTTAGTGGTGCTCCACCCAGAGCACCTTGGTCATCTTGGTTGTATTGGTGCTGCTTTGGTAGCTGACGATGTGACCTGGCAGGAAAGTCCTCATCATGTGGGCAAGCATAGGGTGCCGTTAGGTCAATCAGCTGTAGGAAGAGTCACGGGGAAGCAGTGTAAGAGCTGTCCCCAGGGAAGACAGCCAGAGATGAAACAATGCTGGGGTGTTTTGCTGTCCATCATCCTCAAAGTGCTTTTTGGTAGAAGGCTGCTCTCAGCATCCCCCCTTTGTGGTTGGACCTTTCCCCAATGCAAACCTTGAAGTGAACCCATGGCCACCAGATCCTCGTATGTGTGAACGCCATCATCCATGAGACTGCCCTTCAAATCTGCTCTTTTAGTGTCATGTAGTGCAAAACACAGCCATCTACATGATGCAATTTCAGCTGGCCAGAACTGAGGGAAGGAAATATAGCAGATAGTGGCAGGTTCCTCTGCACTAGGAAACTGATCTGTTATTGAAATGGCTTTCTCTTTGGTGGAGTGTTTCTGGCACAGTTCCTCAGTACTGGAAAAGGGTATCCATCTACACATTGTTTTCCAGCAAGAGTTCATGGAGGTGTTGTCAGCAGCTGGTCAGTGGAGTGAATATAAAGTGAAATAACTTGTTTCTTTCTCCTGCTTTCAGTCCTTGAATATAAATGTGCCATTGTTCGTGATTGCTTGAAATGAGTACCAAGGGCTTTATGCCACCAGGCTGCTCTCCGAAATTATCTGACAACTGAACTGAGAGGTAAGGGCGAGCAGAGGTTGATGCTTTTGAAAGGTTAAAAAAAGGTTTTATGGCATCCCATGTCTCACAAGGTCTTTCCATGAGACCTGGCCTATTTTTGGGAGACCTCACCTGGAGTACTGTATCCAGCTCTGGGGCCCCCAACATAAGAAAAATATCGACCGGTTGGAGTGAGTTCAGAGGAGGGCCACAAAGATGATCACCTATGATCACCTATAGCACCTCTCCTATGAAGAAAGGCTGAGAGAATTGGGCTTGTTCAGCCTGGAGAAGAGAAGGCTCCGGATAGACCTTATAGTAGCCTTTCAGTACCTGAAGGGGGCCTACAAGGAAGCTGGAGGGGGGACTTTTTACAAGGGCCTGTAGTGACAGGACAAGGGGTAATGGGTTTAAATTGAAAGCTGGGAGATTTGGATTAGATATCAGGAAGAAGTTCTTCATGGTGAGGGTGGTGAGGCACTGGAACAGGTTGCCCAGAGAAGTTGTGAATGCCCCATCCCTGGAAGTGTTCAAGGCCAGGCTGGGTGAGGCTTTGAGCAACCTGGTCTAGTGGAAGGTGTCCCTGCTCGTTGCGGGGGGGGGGTTGGAACCAGATGATCTTTAAGGTCCCTTCCAACCCTAACCATTCTATGATCTTTATTGACTGAAATCTATCTTGACTTTAGAATCATAGAATCATAGAATGGTTTGACTACTTGAAAACTTTGAAATTAAGAAGCTTAATAGCACTTCAGTGGTGTAGCTGCACGATTTGGGTGGTGACTTCCAGTTTTTGGGCATGACAAATAGCCACCCTCCCTGCAGGAGAGCATTTACCACTGGACCCTTCATCCTACAAACCCAAGTTGGGGATGTTGGCCATGGAGACCTGGGAGGGAGCAACACGCTGAAGCTTTGCAGGGCCTCCTGGCATGGCTAGTGTGAAGAAGTTGCCAGCTCAAGTTGTTTGGGCTCTTGTTGCAGAAACAATATTTCTGTCTGACCTCAGTTAGCAACTGATGTTTGCAAAATAAAGAAGTCAAGGCACTGGAAATACTTTCAATTCCCACTCTTGTCTCAGACCAAAATATTAGTATTAAAAATATTGCATCTATTATATTCAGCTAATATCTCTGCTGGCACGTAAATCACCCAGGGGTTTTTCATCTCCATATTGAAAGAAAATAATGAAGTTAACTACGCTCTTTTTTTTTGTTATTTTTTAACTGTTTTGTTTCCATTTATTCCTACTAAGTCCACAGCAGTCTGTCTCCAAGGGACCATCTGTGGGAAAGCAAGTCCCTAGATTGTTTCAGAAGGTGCAGGGGTCATTAACAGGCATGAAGGTGCTGAGTATCTGCTCTTTCTCTGATAATATTTTTATTTAGCATGACAGCCTCCAGGGCATGAGTGGACAACAAAGTTCTTTATCTCGTTTAAACTAACATTGCTTCATCCATTCCCAGCACTGTGCAGATGCTATGGATCGTCCTGATTTCCTGATTAAGGCTGGGGGTGCTGGTCCCCAAGCAGCCAGACTCAGCAGCTACGTGGAGCTGCAGAAGGTGGCCCAGCGATGTGCCTCCCCCCAGGGGCAGCATGTTCCCATCTAAACTGATGAGTGGAAACTCATCCAAGAAAAAATAAATTTTTGGAACAGTTCAACCCTGGCACAGCTCAGCACATCTGTGTGAGCATTAGGGGTAGCATGAGAGAAGAGGCAGGAATGAGGTCAAGAGGAGACAACTCTTTTGACAGTGGGACAGACTTAGGTAAACATTTGGGGAACTGCTTAAGATTGTCACTGGGCTGCAATAAGTCAATGTCCAGATCAATCCTAGCTCCCAAAGCTCCATGCTAAATCCTATAGCATGCTGCATCATTTTTAAAGAAGTTTGTTTAATGTGCTTGATAAAGATTACTGGCACACATAAGTCCAAAGCATCTCTGCTCCTTGGGTTGTTGTTTTACCAGATACTGGTGTTGGAAGTAATTGCTTGCCATTGACTTTGGGTCAGCTCATATGTCTGGACAGCTGTTAGGAGATCCTGTCAAATCTTTATTCATTCAACTCACATTCTTACCAGTAGTCCAAGATCCATGTGTATTTGCACTCAGCAGATGTTTGGGAAATGTCATGTACTGTGGTTATGTCTTTCAGCTTTGAACTATTTCAACTAAACTGGATTCAGTTCCTTCTCATTGTATTTTCCTATGGGTTTCATGTAATTTTTGCAATCATGTTTACATTACACTAAGAATCCAAAAACATAATTCCAAGCAATGTAGTTTATAAAGAGACCCATTTCCAAGCAATTTCTACATGAAATCGCTGCAGTGATTTCTACACCATTTTGGGCAGTCAGCCTTGAAGTCCAGGAGGTGTCTTCCTAGCTGGTTGCCTGGTTTGTGCAACATCGATCTCCATCTGGACATCCCTAATGATTTGTGGGAGATGCAGCAAAGCATTTAAAGAGCTGTTTTGGAGATATCTCGCATGCCATCTGTACTTGGGATGTCCTTCCCAAGCTAGTGTTGCAAAAATGCTACTTAAATTCCTCCTGAAGATTCATTTCCATGAAGCTTAGAAGAAAATAGATGAGTCAGGCAGCCTGTGCAGCTAAGCATTGCAGTATGTGAGGACTTTCATTGGAGTTCAGAAGTAAACATGTTTGCTCTTCAATGCTTTCCTGAGTCTAGTCCGATGCACTTCGTGCCATGTCCTTTCAGCCCAGCAACAGAGTCTCTGCTCCTGCAGCACAGCCTGCAGACTGGGCACTCATCTGGTGGTCCTGTGAATGGGGTGTCCATCACTGTGGTGTGAAAAGTAGTGGACACTGACGGTGTGAAGTGACACTGATGGTGTGAAGTGATCCTGATGGAAGGGACAGGGAGAAATCAGATCTGTTTCTGTGTTTGGAAGGGACAAGTCAGTCAGCATCCCACAGCAGGAGATAGTGCATCCCATGATGCTTTGTGTCAATCCTACACACATTCTTTGGATGCGTTACTGCGTGAGCACCTTGGGGCTGTCTGTGTGAAGCTCTTGAATCATAGAATGGTTTGAGTTGGAAGGGACCTTGAAAGGTCATCTGGTCCAACCCCCCCTGCAATGAGCAGAGACATCTTCAACTAGATCAGGTTGCTCAGAGCCCTGTCCAACCTGACCTTGAATGTTTCTAGGGATGAGGCATCTACCACCTCTCTGGGCAACCTGTTCCAATGTTTCACCACCCTCGTCATAAAAATCAATGTTACTGTCGTGGTTTCACGACTAGCCTATTCTACCACTCCGCCCCCCCCCACCCCCCCCCCCGGTGAGGAAGGGTCGGAGGAACAAACCGAGGAAAAGCCCATAGGAGTTGAGATAAGAAAACTTTCAAACCCCGACTCCCAGACCGATCTGCCCAGCAAGACGCTGGCTCTGCCCGGAGCACCAACCACTCGCCACGAGGTCCCACAACAAACAAACCCCCAGCCTCCCTCGGCCGGAAGCCCCCTCAGACCCTTCCCCTTCCCAGGGTCCTGTCCAACCACAAGTCTTTCCACCCCCATCCCCACCCCCTCCCCGCCAGTCCTGCAGTGCCGCGGGCCCCGGGCTGGCACCACCTATGCAGCTTGATGTGTTATGGGGTGAAGCAAAACATAGACTAGCTGGTGCAAAGCTAAGACACTAATCCACCCCTTTTGATTCACCACATCCACATCAAGCTCACCTCCCACAATATTCCATAATCTCCCATCAGCCCGCTTCCCCTTTCCCATCCCATCCCACACGGATATCATTCCCTTAGTCTATGGACCATCTTGGCAAATGATCCATTAGTCCATGAATTCAGATTCCATCAGGTGTGGGGTCACTCAGGACAGGCAAAGGCGGAAGGGTTGTGTGGGATCGTTGGGCGCCGAAGCCAGCTCAGGCCAGGTCACTGCTGTGCTCCTGGCTAGGCTGGACCTCTGTAGGGTGGGGTGGTTTTCTGCCAGAGCGGGTGCCTGTAACATGAAGCTCAAAAACAGGGGTTAGTGGCAGCGATTCATGTCCCTCATGCACTGTAATTATGGGCAGTTTTCTCCCAGAATCAAATCCCCCTGGGGCACACAGCAGACTTCCCCATCTTCTCTCATTACCCACCAAGTTCACCCAGGTCCTTGAGCAAAAGCAACCCCACAGATGGGTTTGCCTTTGCCCAAGGTGGGAGTAACCCAAACCGTTTTTCCCAGCATGCTTCTGGTATGTACTACAGGGACCTTATCTCCTTCTACTGTCCGTAGAGGGTTTGAGTGTGCAGGGCCAGCTCGATTGACGGATCCCCTGGTATTAACTAACCACGTGGCCTTTGCCAAGTTGGCATCCCAATTCTTGAGTGTTCCACCCCCCCATTGCTCTCAGGGTGGTCTTTAGCAGCCCATTGCACCGCTCGACCTTCCCTGAGGCAGGTGCATGGTAGGGAATGTGGTACACCCACTCAATTCCATGTTCCTCAGCCCAAGCGTCTATTTCGGAAATGAGTCCCGTTATCTGATTCAATCCTTTCCGGGGTACCGTGTCACCACAGGACTTGCCTTTCAAGGCCCAAGATAGTATTTCGGGCCGTGGCATGGGACACCGGATATGTTTCTAGCCACCCCGTGGTTGCCTCCACCATTGTGAGCACATGGCACTAAGCCTGGTGGGTTTTGGGGAGGGTGATATAGTCAACCTGCCAGGCCTGCCCATACTTGTATTTCAGCCATCACCCCCCATACCAAAGAGGCTTTACCCTCTTGGCTTGTTTGATGGCAGCACATCTCACATTCATGGATAACCTGAGCAATTGTGATCTATGGTCAAATCCACCCCTCGGTCACGAGCCCACCTGTACGTGGCATCTCTCCCCTGGTGGCCTGAGGTGTCATGGGCCCACCTAGCCATGAACAGCTCACCTTTATGTTGCCAGTCCAGATCTACCTGAGCCACTGCAATCTTAGCAGCCTGGTCTACCTGCTGATTGTGTTGGTGTTCTTCAGTGGCTCGGCTTTTGGGCATGTGGGCATCGACATGACGCACCTTGATGACCAGGTTGTCTAGATGGGAAGCAATGTCCTGCCATAGCGTGGCAGCCCAGATGGGTTTTCCTTGGCGCTGCCAGTTGCTCTGTTTCCATTGCTGCAGCCACCCCCACAGTGCATTTGCCACCATCCATGAGTCAGTGTAGAGATAAAGCACTGGCCATTTCTCTCGTTGAGCAATGTCCAAAGCCAGCTGGATGGCCTTTACCTCTGCAAACTGACTGGATTCCCCTTGGCCTTCTGCAGTCTCTGCAACTTGGCATGTAGGACTCCACACAACAGCTTTCCACCTACGATATTTCCCTACAATTCGGCAGGACCCATCCATGAACAGGGCATATTGCTTCTCGTCTTCTGGCAACTGATTATACAGAGGGGCTTCTTCAGCCCCTGTCACCTCCTCCTCTTGTGACATCCCAAAGTCTTTGCCCTCCGGCCAGTCCATGATCACTTCTAGGATTCCTGGGTGACTGGGGTTCCCTATACGGGATCGTTGTGTGGTCAGGGCAGCCCACTTACTCCATGTAGCATCGGTGGCATGATGAGTGGAGGAGACTCTGCCTTTGAACATCCAGCCCAGCACTGGCAGTCGAGGTGCCAGGAGGAGCTGTGCTTCAGTTCCAACCACTTCTGAGACAGATCGGATTCCCTCATAAGCTGACAGTATCTCTTTTTCGGTTGGAGTGTAGTGGACCTCAGATCCTCTATATCCCCGGCTCCAAAATCCAAAGGGACGACCTTGGGTCTCCCCTGGATCTTTCTGCCAGAGGCTCCAGGTAGGGCCATTCTCCCTGGCTGCGGTGTAGAGTACATTCTTTACTTCTGGCCCTGTCCGGACTGGTCCAAGGGCTACTGCATGCACAATCTCCTGCTTGATCTGTTCAAAGACTTGTCGCTGCTCAGGGCCCCATTTGAAATCGTTTTTCTTCCGGGTCACTGCATAGAGAGGGCTGACAATTTGACTGTAATTTGGGATATGCATCCACCAGAAACCCACGACGCCTAGGAAAGCCTGAGTTTCCTTTTTGCTCGATGGTGGGGACATGGCTGTGATTTTGTTAATCACATCCATCGCGATCTGGCGACGTCCATCTTGCCTTTTTACTCCTAGGAATTGAATCTCTCGTGCAGGACCCTTCACCTTACTTTGCTTGATGGCAAAACCGGCTTTCAGCAGAATTTGGATGATATTCTTCCCCTTCTCAAAAACTTCGTCAGCTGTGTCGCCCCATACAATGATGTCATCAATGTATTGCAGGTGTTCTGGAGCTGCACCCTGTTCCAGTGCGGTCTGGATCAGTTCATGGCAGATGGTAGGGCTGTGCTTCCACCCCTGGGGCAGCCGATTCCAGGTGTAGTGGATGCCCCTCCAGGTGAAAGCAAACTGTGGCCTGCACTCTGCTGCCAAAGGAATGGAGAAAAAGGCATTAGCAATGTCAATCGTCACGTACCACTTAGCTGGTGCAAAGCTAAGACAAATGAGAATAGTTATTTAACGTTAAACGGAGTCAAGAGATAAGAAACCATTGAGTTGTCTAGATACTTTTTGTTGTAGCTGAAGTGGAGTCCCCCACAAGGCACCATGCCCTTACAGTAAAGGATGAGCAGAGAGGGATAGATGGATTTCCCAGTAACTGTGGCATTTTTCTGGGATTAATTCTTCCTTTTCTCAAAGATGTTGCTGTGTGATTCAAGCTTCAGCTGTTTCTCTGTTTGGCATCGCAGACCTAAAACCCTGGGATGGGAGGTGCCTTTTGGTTTCCTATATGGTCTGGTTCCCTAAGCTTGGCGGGTCACCCCAAGCCACCATCTTGGCACCTACACTCCTGGCCTTGAGCAAGCATGAGGTTGTTTTCATCAACTTAACCCACAGCATGGCAGGTTGCCCAGGTCCCTGTCTTGCCCCTTTCCAGGTTGTCTTAGCTTTGCACCAGCTAGTCTATGTTTTGCTTCACCCCATAACACATCAAGCTGCATAGGTGGTGCCAGCCCGGGGCCCGCGGCACGGCAGGACTGGCAGGGAGGGGGTGGGGATGGGGGTGGAAAGACTTGTGGTTGGACAGGACCCTGGGAAGGGGAAGGGTCTGAGGGGGCTTCCGGCCGAGGGAGGCTGGGGGTTTGTTTGTTGTGGGACCTCGTGGCCAGTGGTTGGTGCTCCGAGCAGAGCCAGCGTCTTGCCGGGCAGATCGGTCTGGGAGTCGGGGTTTGAAAGTTTTTTCCTCTCTCTTACTCTCTCGGCCCTCGGGCGGTTTCGTGGGGGGTTTGCTCCCTTCGGGTGGTTTTTTCTTTCCTTTTTTCCCTTCTTGGGGTGGGATCCTGTATCATTTGTTCTACCCTCTTCCTCCGTTCCTTAAATTACTCATTAGCACTAGCACTGTTAGTAACTCCCTAAGTTTCATTTATATAATTAAATAGTTCTTATCTCAACTCCTACGGGCTTTTCCTGGTTTGTTCCTCCGACCCTTCCTCACCGGGAGGAGGTGTGTGGGGGAGTGCCGGGGTGGTAGAGAAGGCTTGTCGTCAAACTACGACAGTCTATTTTTGGCGCCCAACGTGAGGCTCGAAAGAGTTAAGCAACAGATCATAGAGTGTGATAAGTTCCTGCCTTAAAATGTATCTGTGGCTACTTAAGACTCTGAGTTCGGGGCTTTTCAAGCTGCTGACCGAACGGCAGGATCTGCTCCCCTATGTGCTAGTGATGATCTTGATTTTTTATGTGCGAGGTGGGCTGAGGGGGCTGGCCAGGCTGTTCTGTGTGCTGCTGGTGCTGGCAGGGATACTCTGTCTCTATCTCTACTTAATACTGCCGGCTCCTTGGTACATCGCGACTTACCTGCTGGAGGTTTTCCACAACTACACCTCTCCCTTTCTCCCCTCGGGGACTCAGTCGATAGAGGAGAGGTTATTTGGTGCTGGGGGGCACGTGGAAAACCTTTTTCAATTTTTCCCCTCTCCTCTCGGTTCGATGGCAAAGGCATATGAGTATTTCGGAAATTTTTCCTGTGGCTGGGGTGACCTGTGGCTAGGGATCAGCTTGCTAGTGAATGTTTTAGTGGCTTTGGGCAAAGTTAGGGAAATGTTCGGGAGCCCTGCCCCCACCGGTCCTAGTGCCCGAGGCAGACGCAGGGTGTGTGCAGTTACCCGAGCTGCCTTAATGCGCAAGGGGGCAGCACGGAGTCGTGCCGGGACCAAGCTCCTAACTCGAGCCCGCACGGCCCCAGTGACCGCGGCGGCCTCAGCGCCCACGGCGGCTCCAGCACCCGCAGTAGCGCCAGGGTGCGTGGCGGCTCCAGTGTCTGCAACAGAACCCAGCACACCAGCAACAATGCCTTCCGTGCCTGCGCCATCCTCAACACTTGCACCGCAACCTGCTGCATCACCCTCCACTATGCCTGCATCAATGGCAACGCCTGCCGCTACTACCAATCTGTCTTCTCCCCCAGCCAGCCCACTTTCTGCAGCAGCCTCGCTCCCTCAATCTTTTGTGTGCTATTGTCAGGGGCGACCACTCTCTGTGGCCCCAGTCTGGAAAAAGAAATACACACATAAACCAGTCCGTATAGTCAAGGATGGTGAGGTAGCAGGACCATCCCAATCGACAGAAACTGTCAATCAGGAAATGGGAACAGGGCTAGCTCAAGAGTCGGAGACGGAGGATGAAGCTGTTGTGACCACACAGTCCTTATCCCTGAGGGAGCTACGGGACATCCGTAGAGACTACAGTCGCTGCCCGGGTGAACATATCATGACCTGGCTGCTCCACTGCTGGGATAATGGGGCCAGTAGTATGGAGCTAGAGGGCAGAGAGGCTAAACAGCTGGGGTCACTTGCTGGAGAAGGGGGAATTGATAAAGTAATTGGGCGTAAGCCACAAAATATCACCCTCTGGAAGCGACTCCTGACCAGTGTAAAGGAAAGGTACCCGTTCAGAGAGAGTGTGCCACAACAGCTGCGTAGGTGGACCAGCATGGAGAAAGGCATCTAGTACCTAAGAGAACTAGCGGTACTGGAGATTGTTTACCAAGACCCGAATAACCCACGAGCATCCACTGACCCCGACGAAGTCTACTGCACTTGGCCCATGTGGCAGAAGTTAATGTGGAGTGCACCACCCTCATACTCCAGCGTGCTCCCAATAATAACTTGGAGAGAGGATGAGGCACCGACCGTGGATGAGATGATCCGCCGATTCCGAGAGTATGAGGAGAGTCTCTCCTCCCCCATACAGGCCTGTGTCTCGGCTGTGGAGAGACTGTCCAAAGAACTCAAGGAACTCCGAGAGGAGGTGTTCCGATCCCCACCTCCACGGGCCAGTGTTTCGGTTATAAAGAGCAGGCGCTTCTCTCCTTCAAGGCAGGAATACAACAGATATCCCTCACGGGGTACCCTGTGGTTTTACCTGAGAGACCACGGAGAGGACATGAGGAGGTGGGATGGAAAACCTACCTCTGTCCTGGAACAACGAGTAAATGAACTGAAAGGGAGAAGATGTACTAGTGGGGACGCAGCCAGAAAAGTTGCTGCTCCCGTATCTAAGCGGGATGAACAAAGTGACATGTCCAATAATCCTTTTCTCCAGGACATGAGGGAGGCACGTGAGTATTAGAGGGGCCCTGCCTCCAGCCAGGTGGAGAAAAGGGACAACCGTGTTTACTGGACTGTATGGATTTGATGGCCTGGCACATCAGAGCCCCAGGAGTACAGAGCTCTAGTAGACACGGGTGCACAGTGTACCTTGATGCCCTCAAGCTATAGGGCGGTACAGCCCGTAACTACAGTGCATGAGGGACATGAATCGCTGCCACTAACCCCTGTTTTTGAGCTTCATGTTACAGGCACCCGCTCTGGCAGAAAACCACCCCACCCTACAGAGGTCCAACCTAGCCAGGAGCACAGCAGTGACCTGACCTGAGCTGGCTTTGGCGCCCAGCGATCCCACACAACCCTTCTGCCTTTGCCTGTCCTGAGTGACCCCACACCTGATGGAATCTGAATTCATGGACTAATGGATCATTTGCCAAGATGGTCCATAGACTAAGGGAATGATATCCGTGTGGGATGGGATGGGAAAGGGGAAGCAGGCTGATGGGAGATTATGGAATATTGTGGGAGGTGAGCTTGATGCGGATGTGGTGAATCAAAAGGGGTGGATTAGTGTCTTAGTTTTGCACCAGCTAGTCTATGTTTTGCTTCACCCCATAACACATCAAGCTGCATAGGTAGTGCCAGCCCAGGACCTGCGGCGCGGAAGGACCGGCGGGGAGGGGGTGGGGATGGGGGTGGAAAGGCTTGTGGTTGGACAGGACCCTGGGAAGGGGAAGGGTCTGAGGGGGCTTCCGGCCGAGGGAGGCTGGGGGTTTGTTTGTTGTGGGACCTCGTGGCCAGTGGTTGGTGCTCCGAGCAGAGCCAGCGTCTTGCCGGGCAGATCGGTCTGGGAGTCGGGGTTTGAAAGTTTTTTCCTCTCTCTTACTCTCTCGGCCCTCGCGTGGTTTCGTGGGGGGTTTGCTCCCTTCGGGTGGGGTTTTCTTTCCTTTTTTCCCTTCTTGGGGTGGGATCCTGTATCATTTGTTCTACCCTCTTCCTCCGTTCCTTAAATTACTCATTAGCACTAGCACTGTTAGTAACTCCCTAAGTTTCATTTATATAATTAAATAGTTCTTATCTCAACTCCTACGGGCTTTTCCTGGTTTGTTCCTCCGACCCTTCCTCACTGGGAGGAGGGGGGGGGGCGGGGCCGGGGTGGGAGAGAAGGCTTGTCAAACTACGACACAGGGCTTTCCATGTCCCCAGCATCTTGGTCACACCTGAGAGCAAGGATGGGTCATCTCAACCTCCCGGGCTTTGTGATGCTGTGCAGTCAAATAAGTTTTAAAATCTGAGCCCCATTCTCCCTGCTTTAGCTCTTCTTCGCTGCAGAGTTCTATTTCTTCTTGTCTTTTCTTCTTCGCTGGGGTATTGGGAAGATAAAAGCACACAATAAGTCTTTGCCTGAATGCTGGATGATCGTCTAGACCCCTGCCTGCTGTCAAGTCACAGATGTTGTTTCTTGTTTGTTATTCTCCTTCCTTTGCCTTTTATTTCTTGCAAATTCTTTTCCTAGCTTGTTTAACTCTGGTGTTTTCCATCCTGTGATCAGTGAGTGCAGAGCTTCGGTTTGTGTTTGCTCTCCGCCTTGCCATGGGGATATTGCCTTTTGGCTGTTGCGTATGGGGATGGAGCTGCCTGTCCTCTGTCTGTCCTGTTGCAAAAGCCCCAAACCAAACAATCTTGCATATTTCACATGGTCTTGGGTTTTCTTAAACATTTTTTTCTTTCACAGCCCTTAAATAGAAATGGTTTGCTTTTTATCATTATGTTTTTAGGAAAAAAATGTCCCTGCATACATTTCTTGCAGGAATTTATGGCAGAGGTTGGTTCTCAGCTCATTTCCAGACATTTTGCCTTACCTCTGTTTAAATTAAAGCTGTGTCTGTGTGCAACTTTTATCGTTTCTGTGCAATATTTGCAACTTAAATACAGTAGCAGCCTGTCTGGCTTATAACCCATGGCTGAAAGTGTACCGAAACAGTTAAACTCAGATGTTTGAGAGGAGAGAAGAGCAAAACGCTGAATTATATCAGCAAAACTCTTGCATGCTTAAGCATGTGGGTGCTTAGTAGCGGTTTTAACTAACTTTTATTTTGACATTCCCCTTTTAATAAGCATTGCTCTTTACAAAGTGGTTCATGCGATTGCATTACTGAGAGGAAACAAAGAATTGCCAGGAAAACCTGATGTGGAGAATCTGTACTCATAAAATTATTGTAAGCTCCAGCAAACAGCTTTCCCCACCTCCTCTTTTTTTTTTTCTTTTTTTTTTTTTAAATTATTATTTCTGTGCCATTCAGCTTGCAAAAGCTACCCCACCACGTTGAGTATCTCAGAAAACCAGATCAGCTTGATCCGCCTGCTGGTTGTAATGACATTCTTCTGTAGTCCGGCTTTGGGGCATGTGGGCATCGACGTGATGCATCTTGACGACCAGGTTGTCTAGACGGGAAGCAACGTCCTGCCATAATGCTGCAGCCCCACATGGGTTTGCCGCGACGCTACCAGTTGCTGTGTTAACACTGCTGTAGCCACCCCCACAGAGCATTTGCCACCATCCATGAGTCAGTGTAGAGATAAAGCACTGGCCATTTCTCTCGTTGAGCAATGTCCAAAGCCAGCTGGATGGCCTTTACCTCTGCAAACTGACTCGATTCCCCTTGGCCTTCTGCAGTCTCTGCAACTTGGCATGTAGGACTCCACACAGCAGCTTTCCACCTACGGTGTTTCCCTACAATTCGGCAGGGGCCATCAGTAAACAGGGCATATTGCTTCAAATTTTCCACCTGCCCAGCGACCTGGAAACAGAGCCGGAGAGAGAGAGAGAGAGAGAGAGAGAGTCCACCCCTGACCCAACCCCCAACCCATACACTGAGCATGTTTCATGGAGTAAAATACTCCCTTGGCCACTCGGGCCAGCTGTCCTGATCATGTCCCCTCCCAGCAATCTTGTAGCAAAGAAGCTGGGAACACAGGCACATCAGAAACCGAAAAAGTCCTTGACTCAGTATGAACACTCCTTAGCACCAACTATAAACACCAGCACTATCAATACTCTTCTCCACGCAAATATAAAACATAGCCTCATACTAGCCACTGTGAAAAAAACCAACTCAGTCCCAACCAAAACCAGCACACCTTGGAAAATAGTTTTTAACTCCTGGGAATGCCAAGGAATAGGGAGTTGATGGGCAGATGGCTTTGGCTGGCAGGGTTGGAGACTGTTTAGCCACTGACCATTGAAATGTCATGTGAATGGCTGTTTCCTTTGTCCGAATGTATTTAGTCCAGCGGTGCAGATGATGAAAATAAAATTAATTGCTATGCAAGAGGTTTAAAATAAACACTTCTATTTATCCAAATGGAGGTGGGGGTTTGGGCTAAGGGATGAGGCTGATCAGGGGGATTATCATGGATACAGATCGGCATGGTCACCACAGCACTCATAGTTGTTTCCCTGTTTCAGGGGACAATACTGGGGAGATGTCCCTTGCGAACCTCCAGCGCTGCTCTCAGCAGCCTTGTAAGGAGCTGAGTTTTAGAGCATCCCATGCGCTCTCAGAGGCAATACCGAGCATTAAAAAGACAGCAGGCAGGCAGGGAGCAGTCGTGGTGCTTAGGACTAACTCTGCAGAGTCCCAGGCAGCCAACACTGCAACTGTCTCCATCTTAATTGCATCCTTGATGTATGCCAGCTCAGCCTTCTCCACTGAGGAGAGGCATGCTTCAGCCCGTGTGTAATGTGTGAGGCTGCAAAAGCATTTCTTTCATTAAACAGTTGTTTTTTTGGGGACCTGCCATCTCAACTATCGATTACAGCCAGCAGACAGGGGTTTGCTCACCCTTTCTGAGATGCTGTAGTCTCTTGAGCAAACCATTTGCAGGAAATTCCTCCTCTTTGTGCCTGTTGAATTTCCATGTTATCCACTTGGAGCTGTATTCACCCAGCCTCCTATCCAGGTAATAGTCCTGGCTCCCCATGCTGCCAGAGTCCAGCGTGGTCCTCAGCTTCTTCATCCATGCACGTCTCCTCTCCCAGCATAGTGATGATGAGGGACACGCATGAAGAAAGACTGAACAAAACCATCTGATGTGGGAACCTCTTTTACTCAGTAATTCCTGATACACTTAAAATGGTGCACAGGAAGCCAATGCAACAGTATGCCGTGTTGGTACAGCAGAGGTGGCAAGCAAGAGGAGCAAGCAATGCTGCAGGCCAAGTGTATCAGGAGCTCCTTAGGTCTTCAGAATAAAAATATCTCCTGATACTTCTTGCCACCTGACTTCCCGCTGCTGAGCCAGAACTAACCAGGGCTTTCCTGGTTTAGTGTGGAAGCAACACAGAAAACACAGAAACCTGGGAGAGCTTTTCCTAGGAACCAAGGACACGTTATCTAATTGTTTGTTGTGGTTTAATTCCCGCCAGCAAAAATACTCCTCCAGTGGAGGGGCGAGAATCAGTGGAAAAAGAAAAATCGAAGGATGGCTTTCACCTCTGCAAACTGACTCGATTCACCTTGGCCTTCTGCAGTCTCTGCAACTTGGCATGTAGGACTCCACACAGCAGCTTTCCACCTCCAATGTTTCCCTACAATGCGGCAGGACCCATCAGTAAACAGGGCATGTTGCTTCTCATTTTCTGGCAACTGATTGTACAAAGGGGCTTCTTCAGCACGCATCACCTCCTCCTCTGGTGACATTCCTAAATCTTTGCCCTCGAACCAGTCCATGATCACTTCCAAGATTCCTGGGTGGCTGGGGTTTCCTATTCAAGCTCATTGTGTGATCAGGGCAACCTGTCTCCTCCAGATAGCATCAGTGGCATGATGTGTAGAAGAGACTTTTCCTTTGAACATCCAGCCCAGCACTGGTAGTTGAGGTGCCAGGAGGAGCTGTGCTTCAGTTCTGACCACTTCTGAGGCAGATACAATTCCCGCATAAGCAGTTAGTATCTCTTTTTCAGTTGGAGTGTAGCGGGCCTCGGATCCTCTGTATCCCTGGCTCCAAAATCCTAGTTGTTGAGCTCGGGTCTCCCTTAGACCTTTCTGCCAGAGACTCCAAGTAAGGCCATTGTGGCGTATGTAATGCACAGACCTCCAAATTCCTGAGCAAAAGAGATCGTTTATTGTTTGACAGCGTGGGTTTTTATAGACAGATTCGGTAATTTTCCACAGTCTAAACCCCTCCCAGTGTTTTGCAAAAGCTGAGGCTGATAACTGTAACTTTTGTAAGCTTGGCTCTGCAGGTGCCTTACAGTTAGCTAATCAAGCTCGTGACTTGATCCCCTTTGGTGTCAACATCCTAGTCCTGTGTCGTGGTTTTTATCACAACCAGCCACTCTACCACTCCGCCCCCCCACCCCCCCCACCCCACCCCCTCCCAGTGAGGAAGGGCCGGAGGAACAAACCGAGGAAAAGCCCATAGGAGTTGAGATAAGAACTATTTAATTATATAAATGAAACTTAGGGAGTTACTAACAATGCTAGTGCTAATGAGTAATTTAAGGAACGGAGGAAAAAGGTAGAACAAATGATACAGGATCTCACCCCGAGAAGGGAAAAGGAAAAGAAAACCAACCTGAAGGGAGCAACCCCCCCACGAAACTGCCCAGGGCCGAGAGCAGGGAGCGTAAGAGAGGAAAAAACTTTCAAACCCCAACTCCTAGACCGATCTGCCCGGCAAGAGGCTGGCTCTGCCCGGAGCACCCACCACTCGACACGAGGTCCCCACAACAAACAAACCCCCAGCCCCCTTAGCCGGAAGCCCCCTCAGACCCTTCCCCTTTCCAGGGTCGTACCCAACCGTAACCCTTTCCACCCACATCCCCACCCCCTCCCCGCCGGTCCTGCAGTGCCGCGGGCCCCGGGCTGGCACCACCTATCCAGCTTGATGTATTATGGGATGAAGCAAAGTATAGACTAACTGGTGCAAAAATATAGACTAACTGGTGCAAAGCTAAGACATCCTGTAGTTTTAATTTCTCATGTATCTTGTGAGAACATGACCTTCAGCTCTTTGTGCGGTTCGTGAGAACCTGGCCTGTCCAGCTGGTCCGCAACATCTCCCCCTTTCTTGTTATGCCAGCCACAGGATGCTTGGCCTGCTCTCCCCTCCTGGATGGCCCTCTGATAACAGAGGAGGCCATCCCTCACATCGAGGTCTGGTATGGCTTGTGTTCCCACTGCTCAAAGCCTGCTGGGTTGCAGCCAACAGCGGAGCTAAAACACAGAGGCCAACCCAGTCTTGCCCTTGACTGTGGTAGGAGGTGCTTGGCTAGCCCCAGTCCTGTCACCTGGTTGTCAATGCAGAGCTTCACCTGCCTCATCCAGTAACAAATCCGTACCATGGCAAAGCACACGCTGATTTGTATTAGCAGTATGACTACAATTAAAGGATCGATTAATAACATTTTTCTGATATCGTTGTGAAACCAAAACACAGGGAGCTGGTATCATGACAAAGTGGTCAGTATTAATAACAGAATGATTCTGTAAAACAGTTCTATATTCAGCCCATGCCAACCTGTTTTGTATTTCTATAGCGTTTATGCAATCCAAGATACTAAGTGTAGCAAAGGTTGTATCACCACTACTGCTAAAATCACACAAACTGTAAGTATTACTACAACAAGACTCATATGTCAGTCAGGGTGAGCATACATTAATAAGAGAAAGATTACAACATCTTATGGCACTAGCATTCAAGGCAGTTATGTCATCAGCATTACTTCGGTATTTTTTGTAATTGAAGGGTTGTCACGCAGTTACTCCAGGTGAAAAGGTCAAGTTCACTACTGGGCAGCATTGATTCGCTTTACAGGTGTAATCATCTTGCTGTTGTGGACTGTTTTCCCAATTCCAGTGTATGGAATTATTCATCTTTTCCAAATTGCTTCCTGGGGTAATGACATTGCCCAAACAGACCATAATCAAAGGATGAGGATCGTGGTCATGATCCGAATCAGTTGTTTCTGCAAAACAAAACTAGATAATCATAGTATCATTCTCAAAGGTAACATTTATGAGCAGGAACATATTCCCATTTTTCCCATCTGGATCTGATTACTAAACCAGTGTTATCTTTTTCTAGTAGCTCTAACTTCTGCTGGTTCGGGAGGACCCTTAGGTCCTTATACCCATACTTTAGCTCCATTGTTAAAAGCACTAGTAGATCCAAATCCTTTGTCACCTCGTACAGTTGATATCTGTGGGGCTTGTCCTTTAACCACCTTGGATTTTAGAAAAGGTAAAATTTGGGCAATCCTATCTTGTGGCTGAATCAGTAGGTCTTGAATGCCACTATTTAGCAACATAACTTTAATTTCTCCTCGATAATCAACATCAATTACTTCCTCTACTATTTCTATTCCTTTTTCATTTTGTGCTGTTGCAAAATCCAAAATTTTCTGTTTGGTTGTTGACAATATTTCTCTGTGGCCTTGGTGCCACTGTATTCCTAAAAATTTTACTGTTTGTGCCGGTCCTTGGATTTTGAAGTTACCTCTGGTTCGATTGAACACAGTATAATACAGAATTTAGAGGAATTTTCTTTTGTAACACAGATGGGCAATGTTTCAGTATAAAATTCTGCATCTTGACCATGAAACCAATCGGAATTATTCTGTAATGTGCCTAAGGGTGATATCCAGTGTCCCCCGGACCAACGTGTATCATTATTAGAGATTGGTGTCTCAGGATCCCACCATGTTAGAAGTTTAAAAAGTGGCGGATCAATTATATGGGCCCAGTATACTTGGGCTTGAGTTAAGGGAGGCACTGTAAGGAGACAGGAAAGCATGCTCACTCTTGATTGATCAGAAATTATGGAAAAATAGACCAAAAATGTGTTTATCACAATAGGTTCTGGTCCACATTTTCGCATCATACTACTTGTGGTTTCATCAAGCTGTTTAAGTTGACCCCATGTTACGCCATCATATGTCCTCTTGCGCTTGTTGAGGTTGATCCTCAGGCGTTTCATCTGGGGGATTGGATTTGTCGTCGTGTCCTTCCAGCTCATAATACGGCTTGATGTGTCAGGCTGGAATCCAACGAGGACCTGAAGGTAACAGAACACAAGCATACCCTCTTCCCCACGTTAGCAATTCTGCAGGACCTTGCCAATTAGTATAATCAGGTAAATCCTTAAACCACACCTTCGGGTTTTGGGAATGCATCGGAGGAGTACTGAAATGCTGTTCTATCGCAGTTGTCTGTAAATGCTGAGAGGATTGATTTAAAAAATTTCAGGTATATGTTGCATTATCTAACTGTTCTTGTGGGGACACATTCCCCCTTTTTTGTTTTAAAGGCATATGTTTGAGATTCCTATGACTGCGTTCAACAATTGCCTGTCCAGTGGGTGAATGCGGAATGCCTGTTACATGTTGGACCCCCCATTGCTGAAGAAATGACACAAGGCCCTTCGCGGTGTAAGCTGGGCCATTATCAGTTTTAATTGTACGTGATACTCCCGTGATAGCAAACCAGTGTTTTGCTAATTGATGGGGTTGGCAGAAAGAACACAGACACCAAGTTAAAGTTGAAAAGAGAAACTTAGTTACTACAGTCTAAAACAGCAGACAGCATAAGCAAGGTAACGCATCTGTCATTACTACATAAAGTTACTAATAGTGATTAAGAAAGATACATCACCAATTGCTCTAATACTTTACCATCATCCAGATCTGCACATCAGCTGGGGAGCCCCCATTGCAGCGAGGATTTGGAGAACCTGTCCCAGCAATTGGGAAATCCTACGCAGTGCGTCCACTCGTAGGTGAGGATCTCCAAAGTCGCTGCGAGAGGGTCCAGCTTTTATACAGTTGAATAAACAATCTTTGAGACTCCACGTGTGGAGACATCTGACATTCCCCCCCCCCTTCTATTGGATTCCACCCGAGGCCTGGCCAGGGCCCAGGGGGGAATCCAAAAGGGGCATCTATATCTGTTTGGCTCAGACAAGGCTGGACATCTGGCTGTATGGCCTTGGTAGTCTGTCTCTAAATAGGTATTTCATTAATTGATCAAAATCTTGTTTGGTTAAGGGTAGATAAATTTCATCTGGATCCTTACCTGTCAGCATCTGTACTCATTCCCGAGCCTTAACAAGCAAAGTAATCAACAAAACTGTGTGGGTAGTAACTGTTCTGGGCAGGCTGTGTGGTAAAAATACCCATTCCAGCCTTTTTACCGAATTCTCACTAGCAACATATTGCCCTATAAGTGCAAGCGGCTGTCTCTTGCCATGAAGCAGATACAATGAAACCGGAAGGTGTGTACAAAAGCGATCTGCCGCTTGTTCTTGTAAACGAGAGCTGTCTTTCTCCAGCAACTGGGACCCGTCGCACCTCTAACAATGTGAGTTTCGTAGCTTGTTCAAGTGCTTGGCGATTCATATCGGCTTGTGCTGCTGCTGTAATATAACATCCCAGACCAAGCAATTCATCTGAACCTGTATTAACCTCCTGTGTGAGATTTTGCATTGCCTGCTCCGTCTCTAAATCATGATATTCCGTTGCCCATACAGAATACTGTGCTGCTGTTAACAGTCTTTAACAACTTCCAGTCATAAGGAGTCATTACATAACTACCCCCAGTAGCTCCAAACAAACCAGCAGTATATGCGCTTTGTAAGCCATTCTCTTTTATAGCCTTTTGCAATTCTTTACTCATTTCGTAAGGCAAGGCAGCATACTCCGGAGGTCTTTGCGGCCGATAAATTACAGGACATGCTCTAAATGTCTCTATATCCCCTTTAGCAAAAGCAGCATCTCGACATTGCTGTATTAATGATTTTTCAGTATGCGCTGTCTTATCAGGAGAGGTAGGATCAATCAAAGGCATGCCCTGTAACGGGAGGGCAGAAGTGACCACAGGCTGACCCTGGGCTAGTACTGTTTGGACAGAGGGTGCCAAATTAGCAATAAGTTTTATGGGAGTGAGAGGCAGATATAAATCAAATTCCCTCTCAGGATTTATTGGACCTGGATCAAAAGGATTATCAGGTTCAGGAGATGCAGCAGTCACATATTCATTTACTGAAACTCCTTCTTGCTTCCTTTGAAGCAAATTTTCAGCTGGCCCTAGGTTTTGCAGCACTATTAACACAGCGTGCCAGGTTACGATACAGGTTCCTGCACCAGGTTCCTCAGAAACTGTGAGCTGTAATTGTTTCTTACTTGTTATCTCTTCGTCTACTTTCGCCCAGACCTTACTGTCACAGCTCCCTTGTGAAGGGAACCAGGTGCAATGTTCCTTTATCCAAAATAATAAATTAGCAAGCCTAATGGCTGGGATTTTAAAACCCTGTTCATTAAGGATTCGCTGCAAGATTTCCGCTTGCAGTTTTTCTCCTTTAGTAGCTGATTGCCCCATGTTTTCCCCAGATCGCTCACCTATCTGCCCGGCAGAAGGCGATGTGAAAGCGCGCGCAGTTGGTTTCCGTTCGATCAGGGATACGCCACCGTATTCCTTCAGCATCTGGTGCTTCTTTATTCTTAACCCTGTTCGGGCGCCATTTGTGGCGTATGTAATGCACGGACCTCCAAGTTCCTGAGCAAAAGAGATCGTTTATTGTTTGACAGCGTGGGTTTTTATAGACAGACTCGGTAATTTTCCACAGTCTAAACCCCTCCCAGTGTTTTGCAAAAGCTGAGGCTGATAACTGTAACTTTTGTAAGCTTGGCTCTGCAGGTGCCTTACAGTTAGCTAATCAAGCTCATGACTTGATCCCCTTTGGTGTTCAACATCATAGTCCGGTATTACTAATTCCTCATGTATCTTGTGAGAACATGACCTACAACAGTTTCTGTGGTTCATGAGAACCTGTTAGTGAGAACCTGACCTGTCCAGTTGGTCTGCAACAGGCCATTCTCCTCAGCTGCGGTGCAGAGCACATTCTTTACATCTTGCCCTTTCTGAACTGTTCCAAGGGCTACTGCCAGATCTATCTCCTGTTTAATTTGTTCAAAGGCTTGTCGTTGCTCAGGGCCCCATTTGAAACCATTTTTCTTCTGGGTCACTTCACAGAGAAGGCTTACAATTTGGCTGTAATTTGTAATATGCATCCGCCAGAAACCCACGACGCCTAGGAAAGCCTGAGTTTCCTTTTTGCTCATTGGTGGGGACATAGCTGTTATTTTATTGATCACCTCCATTGGGATCTGCCATTTTACTCCTAGGAACTGGATCTCCTGTGCAGGTCCCTTAACCTTACTTTGTTTTAAGGAAAAACCAGCTTTCAGAAGGATTTGTATGATCTTCTTCCCTTTCTCAAAAACTTTGCCTGCTGTGTCGCCCCATACAATGGTGACATCAATGTATTGCAGGTGTTCTGGAGCTGCACCCTGTTCCAGTGCGGTCTGGATCAGTCCATGGCAGATGGTAGGGCTGTGCTTCCACCCCTGGGGCAGCCGATTCCAGGTGTATTGGATGCCCCTCCAGGTGAAAGCAAACTGTGGCCTGCACTCTGCTGCCAAAGGAATGGAGAAAAAGGCATTAGCAATGTCAGTCGTCGTGTACCACTTGGCTGCCTTTGACTGCAGTTCGTACTGGAGTTCCAGCATGTCCGGCACAGCAGCACTCAGTGGTGGTGTCACTTCATTCAGGCCACGATAGTCCACTGTCAATCTCCATTCTCCATCAGACTTACACACTGGCCAGATGGGGCTGCTAAAGGGTGAGCGAGTCTTACTGATCACCCCTTGGCTCTCCAGTTGATGAATCAGGTAATGCAGAGGAAACAAGGAAACTCGGTTGGTGCAATATTGTCGCCGGTGCACTGTTGTAGTGGCAATTGGCACCTGTTAGTCTGCAACCTTTAGCAATCCCACAACAGAAGGGTCCTGTGAGAGACCAGGCAAGACGGACAGCTGCTCAATTTCATCAGTCTCTATAGCAGCTATCCCAGAAACCCACCAGTACCCATTCGGGTCCTTAAAATACCCTCTCTTGAGATAGTCAATGCCAAGGATGCATGGGGCATCTGAGCCATTCACAATGGGGTGTTTTTTGCCACTCCTCCCCAGTCAGGCTTATATTTCAGCCTCCAGCACAGTCAGTTGTTGAGAGCCCCCAGTCACACCAGAAATGCTGATGGGCTGTACCCCCCTATAGCTTGATGGCATCAGGGTACACTGTGCACCCGTGTCTACTAGAGCTCTGTACTCCTGGGGCTCTGACGTGCCAGGCCATCGAATCCACACAGTCCAGTAAACACGGTTGTCCCTTTCCTCCACCTGGCTGGAGGCAGGGCCCCTCTAAAACTGACGTGAATCACTCATGTCTTGGAGAAATGGGTTATTGGCCCGGTCAGGTCTTCCATCTTGTTTGGATACGTGCGCAACAATTTTCTTGGAAGAGTCCTTACTTGTGATTTTTTTCCCTTTCAGTTCACATACTCGTTCCTCCAGGAGAGAGGTAGGTTTTCCATTCCACTTCCTCATGTCGTCTCCGTGGTCACGTAGGTAAAACCACAGACTACGCCGTGAGGGATACCTGTTGTATTCCCTTCTTGGAGCAGAGGAATGTCTACTCCTAATAGCTGAGATACTGGCTCATGCATTTGGGGAGTGGAACTTCTCTTTTTTGAATTGCTTAAACTCCTGGGACAATTTCTCAGCTATTATGTCTGGCAGATTCTTTATGGCTGAGACACAGGCCTGTATGGGGGAAGAGACAGGGTCCCCATATTCCCAGAAGTGTTGAACCACCTCATCCACTATTGGTTCCAGATCCTTTTGCCAAGTCATTACTGAAAACATACTGGCTAATGAGGATGGTGCATTCTGCATTAATTTCTACCACATGGGTCATGTGCCGTGAACTTCATCTGGATCTATGAGTGCCTTCTTTGGATCATGATATACCATGTCCAGCACAGCTATTTCTCTCAGGTACAGGATACGTTTCTCTATGGTGGTCTGTTTGCATACGTGATGTGACACACTTTCCTTCACGCTGGTCAGGAGCCATCTCCAGAGGCTTACATTTTGTGTCTTCCTCTCAAACGTTTTGTCAATGCCCCTTTCTCTAGCAAATGACCCTCACTGCTTGGCTTCTCTGCCCTCTAATTCCATGCTACTGGTCCTGTTATCCCAGCAGCAGAGTAGCCAGGTCATAATATGTTTACCTTGACAATGGCCAAAGTGTCTCTGGATAGCCCAGAGTTCCCTCATGGATAAAGATCGAGTGGTTACTTCTGCATCATCATCATCATCATCGTCATCCTCTGTCTCTGTCACTATGGATGTATCTAATGCCTCCTCCTCCTGTGTCTCTGCCTCTTGGGACAGCCCTGCTCCCTCCTCCTCCTTTAACAGACAGGCTGATTTGCGTTTCCATTTCTTTTTCTGTACTGGGGCAACTGACTCTGGTGTCAGTTGACACTGACAATGGCACTGGCATGCAGGGGTTTGCATGGCTGCATTGCTCCCTGCAGCAGGTGGAGCCACTGTGGGAGGTGCAGCTGAAGTGTCTGTCAATGGGAGTTGACGTTATTGCTGGGGTGGAGTTGGCACAGATGGTGGCCTAATAGCGGGTGGTGATGTAGCCATGGGAGGCAAAGCCGGTGCGGAGTGTGCAGTGGCTGCACAGAGCCTGCCTCTGCCCCAAGCACCGGTAGCAGATGGGGAGTGTTCTCAAACATTTCTTTAACCTTACATAAGATCATGAGAACATTCAAAAGCAAGCTGATCCCTGGCCACAGGTCACCCCTAGATCATGAAACATTTCCCAAATACTCATACACTTGTGCCATTGACCAGAGAGAAGAGGGGGAAAATTGGAATAATTTCCACATATCCACCCAACTGAATAATTTCTCCCCTAAAGGCTGTGTCCCCGATGAGAAAAGGGGAAATGTGCAATTAGTGAAAGGCCCCACGAGATCACCCGTGAAACACAAATGGGGATGGGGAGAATCAGAGGAAAAGGACGAAGAAGCTTGTAAAATTGAGATAAAAACTATTTTCTAATTGAATATAAATGAATAATATATATGTAAATGAATATATACAAATACTACTAATAAGCAGTAATTAAAATAATAGAAACTAGAACATATGATAGAATATGATACAAATGCTCACCACCCACTGACCGATGCACAACCAGGTCCCGAGAAGTGAGAGTCAGAGACAGAGAGCCCGAGAGCAATCGTAGCAGAGTCTGAGCAAACCCTATCAGCGATAGCATAACTGGGAAAAACCAACAGACCCACCAACTCACTCATGAACGAGCCAGCAAAAGAGTTAGCAAAGCAGCGATCAAAGGAGTTAGAGAGAGTGTTAGAGAGTGTAAAGAGTGTGAAAAGGTGTGTAATAGCCCCTGAACCCACTCCCCGCTTATGTACCGAGTGTGACGTACTATGGAATGAAATACTCCTTCGGTTAGTTTGGATTAGCTGTCTGAACTGTGTGTTCCCCCATACTGCTTGTAGTGAGAAAGTTGGGAACGCAGCTGCAGTATCAAAAGCTGAGAAAGACCTTGAATTTGGTGCAGGCATTCCCTAGCACCAGCCAAAAGGACAGCTTACTATTCTCAGGATAAATTCAGAAACCTAGCTGCATACCTGTCACTGTAAAGAGAGTTAACTCTTTCCTGACTAAAACCAGCACACTGTTCATGGAAACTTTCAGCTGAAATATGCCTGTTATTGAAAGAGATTTAGAGGCATGAGTTGTTTATGTTAGATGCCAATAAGTTGGCTCCCCTTTTGTGGTAGGGAGACCCACAGACCCCACCCACCAAGAGCCAGGTTGTGTGGTGGGATAGAAGATATGTTGACTGAACAGGACTGTGCAAGGAAGGCTGTACTAACAACTTCGTTTGACTTTCCAGGAGACAGCAGAGACTTCCCAGTGGAAACAAGCCTCAGCAGCACGTAGATCATCAGCAAGGTGGCACCAAACACAACAAGGACCATCAGAAACTCTACCAAGGAGGCCAGGCCCCTCACTCCTCAGGCAGAATGGGCCACTACGGCTACAGCCAGAACCGGAGATGGCACCACAACCAGAAGCACTCCCCCAATGACAAAGAAATGCACAGAAATGCCAAAGAGACTGAGAATTTCAAAATTGAGGAAACCTCCATCTGCACGGTTCATACTCCTGTGGAGACGCACCCATGCCCAGAGGCTGTGGAGCAGAAAACTCAGCAGTACATCCAGGAGTCAGAAACCAAGTGGAAAGACAGTATTCACAAGTGCATTGGGGAAAGACCCAAGATCAATTTGCTTCAGTCTTCCAAAGACAGGCTGTGGAGGAGACTAAAAGAAAAGGTATTATTTCTTAGGGAAACAATGAATTTCCCTTTTTCCAAGAGTCTGACTGTTGACCATTCTCCATACAAAGGGCGGGGTGGACTCAAGGGACCTTGAGCCTTAGGGTTGGAATAGATGATCTTATAGGTCTTCTCCAATTTAGTGATTCTGTGATTTTGTGACCTTTCCATGAAGGCACCCAGCTTATCTTAATCTCCCATTGTCAATACTTCTCTTGAAGCGTCTTTTTGCTCCTTCAGGAGGCTTTTTATTGACACAGTAAGGCTCTTAGCTTGACTTCTTGTGTGTCGTGGTTTAACTCCGGCTAGCAAAATACCACGAAGCCACTCTCACAAATCCCCCCTCCCCTACTCCAGTGGAGGGGAAGAATCGGAGGAAAAAGACAAGGAAGCTCGTAAAATTGAGATAAAAACTATTTACTAATTAAATCTAAATGAATATATACAGTCGTAGTTTGACGACAAGCCTTCTCTACCACCCTGCCCCCCCCCCCCCCACCTCCTCCCAGTGAGGAAGGGTTGGAGGAACAAACCAGGAAAAGCCCGTAGGAGTTGAGATAAGAACTATTTAATTATATAAATGAAACTTAGGGAGTTACTAACAATGCTAGTGCTAATGAGTAATTTAAGGAACGGAGGAAGAGGGTAGAACAAATGATACAGGATCCCACCCCAAGAAGGGAAAAAAGGAAAGAAAACCCCACCCGAAGGGAGCAAACCCCCCACGAAACCGCCCGGGGTCCGAGAGAGTAAGAGAGAGAGAAAAAAAATTTTCAAACCTTGACTCCTAGACCGATCTGCCCGGCAAGACGCTGGCTCTGCCCGGAGCACCAACCACTCGCCACGAGATCCCACAACAAACAAACCCCCAGCCCCCTCGGCCGGAAGCCCGCTCAGACCCTTCCCCTTCCCGGGGTCATGTCCAACCACAAGCCTTTCCGCTCACATCCCCACCCCCTCCCCGCCGGTCCTGCCGTGCCGCAGGTCCTGGGCTGGCACTACCTATGCAGCTTGATGTGTTATGGGGTGAAGCAAAACATAGACTAGCTGGTGCAAAGCTAAGACACTAATCCACCCCTTTTGATTCACCACATCCACATCAAGCTCACCTCCCACAGTATTCCATAATCTCCCATCAGCCCGCTTCCCCTTTCCCATCCCATCCCACATGGATATCATTCCCTTAGTCTATGGACCATCTTGGCAAATGATCCATTAGTCCATGAATTCAGATTCCATCAGGTGTGGGGTCACTCAGGACAGGCAAAGGTGGAAGGGTTGTGTGGGATCATTGGGCGCCGAAGCCAGCTCAGGTCAGGTCACTGCTGTGCTCCTGGCTAGGCTGGACCTCTGTAGGGTGGGGTGGTTTTCTGCCAGAGCGGGTGCCTGTAACATGAAGCTCAGAGAACAGGGGTTAGTGGCAGCGATTCATGTCCCTCATGCACTGTAATTATGGGCAGTTTTCTCCCAGAATCAAATCCCCCTGGGGCACACATCGGACTTCCCCATCTTCTCTCATAACCCACCAAGTGCGCCCAGGTCCTTGAGCAAAAGCAACCCCACGGATGGGTTTGCCTTTGCCCAAGGTGGGAGTAACCCAAACCGTTTTCCCCAGCATGCTTCTAGTATGTACTACAGGGACCTTATCTCCTTCTACTGTCCGTAGAGGGTTTGAGTGTGCAGGGCCAGCTCGATTGACGGAACCCCTGGTATTAACTAACCATGTGGCCTTTGCCAAGTTGGCATCCCAATTCCTGAGTGTTCCACCCCCCATTGCTCTCAGGGTGGTCTTTAGCAGCCCATTGCACCGCTCGACCTTCCCTGAGGCAGGTGCATGATAGGGAATGTGGTACACCCACTCAATTCCATGTTCCTCAGCCCAAGCATCTAGGAGGCTATTTCGGAAATGAGTCCCATTATCTGATTCAATCCTTTCCGGGGTGCCGTGTCGCCACAGGACTTGCCTTTCAAGGCCCAAGATAGTATTTCAGGCAGTGGCATGGGACACCGGATATGTTTCTAGCCAACCTGTGGTTGCCTCCACCATTGTGAGCACATGGCACTAAGCCTGGTGGGTTTTGGGGAGGGTGATATAGTCAACCTGCCAGGCCTGCCCATACTTGTATTTCAGCCATCGCCCCCCATACCAAAGAGGCTTTCCCCTCTTGACTTGTTTGATGGCAGCAAATGTCTCACATTCATGGATAACCTGAGCAATTGTGATCTATGGTCAAATCCACCCCTCGGTCACGAGCCCACCTGTACGTGGCATCTCTCCCCTGGTGGCCTGAGGTGTCATGGGCCCACCTAGCCATTAACAGCTCACCTTTATGTTGCCAGTCCAGATCCACCTGAGCCACTGCAATCTTAGCAGCCAGGTCTACCTGCTGATTGTGTTGGTGTTCTTCAGTGGCTCGGCTTTTGGGCATGTGGGCATCGACATGATGCACCTTGATGACCAGGTTGTCTAGACAGGAAGCAATGTCCTGCCATAGCGTGGCAGCCCAGATGGGTTTGCCTTGGCGTTGCCAGTTGCTCTGTTTCCACTGCTGTAGCCACCCCCACAGAGCATTTGCCACCATCCATGAGTCAGTGTAGAGATAAAGCACTGGCCATTTCTCTGGTTGAGCAACGTCCAAAGCCAGCTGGATGGCCTTTACCTATGCAAACTGACTCGATTCCACTTGGCCTTCTGCAGTCTCTGCAACTTGTCGGGTGGGACTCCACACAGCAGCTTTCCACCTACGATGTTTCCCTACAATGCGACAGGACCCATCCATGAACAGGGCATATTGCTTCTAATTGTCTGGCAACTGGTTGTACAAAGGGGCTTCTTCAGCCCCTGTCACCTCCTCCTCTTGTGACATCCCAAAGTCTTTGCCCTCCGGCCAGTCCATGATAACTTCTAGGATTCCTGGGTGACTGGGGTTCCCTATACGGGATCGTTGTGTGGTCAGGGCAGCCCACTTACTCCATGTAGCATCGGTGGCATGATGAGTGGAGGAGACTCTGCCTTTGAACATCCAGCCCAGCACTGGCAGTCGAGGTGCCAGGAGGAGCTGTGCTTCAGTTCCAACCACTTCTGAGGCAGATCGGATTCCCTCATAAGCTGACAGTATCTCTTTTTCGGTTGGAGTGTAGTGGACCTCAGATCCTCTATATCCCCAGCTCCAAAATCCAAAGGGACGACCTTGGGTCTCCCCTGGATCTTTCTGCCAGAGGCTCCAGGTAGGGCCATTCTCCCTGGCTGCGGTGTAGAGTACATTCTTTACTTCTGGCCCTGTCCGCACTGGTCCAAGGGCTACTGCATGCACAATCTCCTGCTTGATCTGTTCAAAGGCTTGTCACTGCTCTGGGCCCCATTTGAAATCGTCTTTCTTACGGGTCACTTAGTAGAGAGGGTTGACAATTTGACTGTAATTTGGGATATGCATTCGCCAGAAACCCACGACGCCTAGGAAAGCCTGAGTTTCCTTTTTGCTCATTGGTGGGGACATGGCTGTGATTTTGTTAATCACATCCATCGCGATCTGGCGACGTCCATCTTGCCATTTTACTCCCAGGAATTGAATGTCTCGTGCAGGACCCTTAACCTTACTTTGCTTTGTGGCAAAACCGGCTTTCAGCAGAATTTGGATGATATTCTTCCCCTTCTCAAAAACTTCGTCAGCTGTGTCGCCCCATACAATGATGTCATCAATGTACTGTAGATGTTCGGGAGCTGCACCCTGTTCCAGCGCGGTCTGGATCAGTCCATGGCAGATGGTAGGACTGTGTTTCCACCCCTGGGGCAGCCGATTCCAGGTGTATTGGATGCCCCTCCAAGTGAAAGCAAACTGTGGCCTGCACTCTGCTGCCAAAGGAATGGAGAAAAAGGCATTAGCAATGTCAGTCGTCGCGTACCACTTGGCTGCCTTTGACTCCAGCTTGTACTGGAGTTCCAGCATGTCCGGCACAGCAGCACTCAGTGGTGGTGTCACTTCATTCAGGCCACGATAGTCCACTGTCTGTCTCCATTCTCCATTAGAGTTACGCACTGGCCAGATGGGGCTGTTAAAGGGTGAGCGGGTTTTGCTGATCACCCCTTGGCTCTCCAGCTGACGAATCAGCTTCTGGATGGGAAGCAAAGAGTCTCTGTTAGTACGATACTGCCGCCAGTGCACTGTTGTAGTGGCAACTGGCACCTGTTGATCTGCAACCTTTAGCAATCCCACAACAGAAGGGTCCTGTGAGAGACCAGGCAAGATGGACAGCTGCTCAATTTCATCAGTCTCTACAGCAGCTATCCCAGAAACCCACCAGTACCCTTTCGGGTCCTTAAAGTACCCTCTCTTGCGATAGTCAATGCCAAGGATGCATGGGGCATCTGGGCCATTCACAATGGGGTGTTTTTGCCACTCCTTCCCAGTCAGGCTTATTTCAGCCTCCAACACAGTCAATTGTTGAGAGCCCCCAGTCACACCAAAAATGCTGATGGGCTGTACCCTCCTATAGCTTGAGGGCATCAAGGTACACTGTGCACCCGTGTCCACTAGAGCTCTGTACTCCTGTGGCTCTGATGTGCCAGGCCATCGAATCCACACAGTCCAGTAAACACGGTTGTCCCTTTCCTCCACCTGGCTGGAGGCAGGGCCCCTCTAATACTCACGTGCCTCCTTCATGTCCTGGAGAAAAGGATTATTGGACATGTCACTTTGTCCATCTCGTTTAGATACGGGGGCAGCAACTTTTCTGGCTGGGTCCCCACTAGTAGATCTTTTCCCTTTCAGTTCATTTACTCGTTGTTCCAGGACAGAGGTAGGTTTTCCATCCCACCTCCTCATGTCCTCTCCGTGGTCTCTCAGGTAAAACCACAGGGTACCCCGTGAGGGATATCTGTTGTATTCCTGCCTTGAAGGAGAAAAGTGCCTGCTCTTTATAACCGAAACACTGGCCCGTGGAGGTGGGGATCGGAACACCTCCTCTCGGAGTTCCTTGAGTTCTTTGGACAGTCTCTCCACAGCCGAGACACAGGCCTGTATGGGGGAGGAGAAACTTTCCTCATACTCTCGGAATCGGCGGATCATCTGGTCCACGGTTGGTGCCTCGTCCTCTCTCCAAGTTATTATTGAGAGCACGCTGGAGTATGAGGGTGGTGCACTCTGCATTAACTTCTGCCACATGGGCCGAGTGCAGTAGACTTCGTCGGAGTCAGTGGATGCTCGTGGGTTATTCGGATCTTGGTAAACAATCTCCAGTACCGCTAGTTCTCTTAGATACTGGATGCCTTTCTCCATGCTGGTCCACCTACGTAGCTGTTGTGGCACACTCTCTCTGAAAGGGTACCTTTCCTTTACACTGGTCAGGAGTCGCTTCCAGAGGGTGATATTTTGTGGCTTACGCCCAATTGCTTTATCAATTCCCCCTTCTCCGGCAAGTGACCCCAGCTGTTTAGCCTCTCTCCCCTCTAGCTCCATACTACTGGCCCCATTATCCCAGCAGCAGAGCAGCCAGGTCATGATATGTTCACCCGGGCAGCGACTGTAGTCTCTATGGATGTCCCGTAGCTCCCTCAGGGATAAGGACTGTGTGGTCACAACAGCTTCATCCTCCGTCTCCGACTCTTGAGCTAGCCCTGTTCCCATTTCCTGATTGACAGTTTCTGTCGATTGGGATGGTCCTGCTACCTCACCATCCTTGACTATACGGACTGGTTTATGTGTGTATTTCTTTTTCCGGACTGGGGCCACAGAGAGTGGTCGCCCCTGACAATAACACACAAAAGATTGAGGGAGTGAGGCTGCTGCAGAAAGTGGGTTGGCTGGGGGAGAAGACAGATTGGTGGTAGCGGCAGGCGTTGCCATTGATGCAGGCATAGTGGAGGGTGATGCGGCAGGTTGCGGTGCAAGTGTCGAGGATGATGGCGCAGGCACGGAAGGCATTGTTGCTGGTGTGCTGGGTTCTGTTGCAGACACTGGAGCCGCCACGCACCCTGGCGCTACTGCGGGTGCTGGAGCCGCCGTAGACACTGGGGCCACCGCGGTCACTGGGGCCGTGCGGGCTCGAGTTAGGAGCTTGTTCCCGGCACGACTCCGCGCTGCCCCCTTGCGCATTAAGGCAGCTCGGGTAACTGCACACACCCTGCGTCTGCCTCGGGCACTAGGACCGGTGGGGGCAGGGCTCCCGAACATTTCCCTAACTTTGCCCAAAGCCACTAAAACATTCACTAGCAAGCTGATCCCTAGCCACAGGTCACCCCAGCCACAGGAAAAATTTCCAAAATACTCATATGCCTTTGCCATCGAACCGAGAGGAGAGGGGAAAAATTGAAAAAGGTTTTCCACGTGCCCCCCAGCACCAAATAACCTCTCCTCTATCGACTGAGTCCCCGAGGGGAGAAAGGGAGAGGTGTAGTTGTGGAAAACCTCCAGCAGGTAAGTCGCGATGTACCAAGGAGCCGGCAGTATTAAGTAGAGATAGAGACAGAGTATCCCTGCCAGCACCAGCAGCACACAGAACAGCCTGGCCAGCCCCCTCAGCCCACCTCGCACATAAAAAATCAAGATCATCACTAGCACATAGGGGAGCAGATCCTGCCGTTCGGTCAGCAGCTTGAAAAGCCCCGAACTCAGAGTCTTAAGTAGCCACAGATACATTTTAAGACAGGAACTTATCACACTCTATGATCTGTTGCTTAACTCTTTCGAGCCTCACGTTGGGCGCCAAAAATAGACTGTCGTAGTTTGACGACAAGCCTTCTCTACCACCCCGGCACTCCCCCACACACCTCCTCCCGGTGAGGAAGGGTCGGAGGAACAAACCAGGAAAAGCCCGTAGGAGTTGAGATAAGAACTATTTAATTATATAAATGAAACTTAGGGAGTTACTAACAGTGCTAGTGCTAATGAGTAATTTAAGGAACGGAGGAAGAGGGTAGAACAAATGATACAGGATCCCACCCCAAGAAGGGAAAAAAGGAAAGAAAACCCCACCCGAAGGGAGCAAACCCCCACGAAACCGCCCGGGGGCCGAGAGAGAGAAAAAAACCTTTCAAACCTTGACTCCCAGACCGATCTGCCCGGCAAGACGCTGGCTCTGCCCGGAGCACCAACCACTCGCCATGAGATCCCACAACAAACAAACCCCCAGCCCCCTCGGCCGGAAGCCCGCTCAGACCCTTCCCCTTCCCGGGGTCATGTCCAACCACAAGCCTTTCCGCTCACATCCCCACCCCCTCCCCGCCGGTCCTGCCGTGCCGCAGGTCCTGGGCTGGCACTACCTATGCAGCTTGATGTGCTATGGGGTGAAGCAAAACACAGACTAGCTGGTGCAAAGCTAAGACATATACAAATATTACTAATAAGTAATTAAAATAATAGAAAATAAAACATATGATACAATATGATACATTTGCTCACCACCCACTGACCGATGCACAACCAGGTGCTGAGTAGTGAGAGTCAGAGCCAAAGAGCTTGAGAGCAATTGCAGCCCAAGAGCCGGAGCCCGAGAGCAATCGTAGCAGAGTCTGAGCGAACCCTATCAGCGATAGCATAACTGGGAAAAACCAACAGACCCACCAACTCACTCATGAACGAGCCAGCAAAAGAGTTAGCAAAGCAGCGATCAAAGGAGTTAGAGAGAGTGTTAGAGAGTGTAAAGAGTGTGAAAAGGTGTGTAATAGCCCCTGAACCCACTCCCCGCTTATGTACCGAGTGTGACGTACTATGGAATGAAATACTCCTTCGGTTAGTTTGGATTAGCTGTCTGAACTGTGTGTTCCTCCATACTGCTTGTAGTGAGAAAGTTGGGAACGCAGCTGCAGTATCAAAAGCTGAGAAAGACCTTGAATTTGGTGCAGGCATTCCCCAGCGCCAGCTAAGACCTTATCAGTACTTCTCTCAGCATCCACGAACACAGCTTCATCATAGCAGTCATGGTAAAGAGAGTTAACTCTTTCCCGACTGAACCCAGCACGTTGGGTGAAGTAGCTATCAGCTTGAGTTCCCCAAAAAGGACTGGGAACTCTTCCCACTACTCACGCAAAGACCCTTGGGGAAGGCTGGTGCACACCTGAGCTGCAACATGGGCAATCCTTCCCTGACGGCTGATCCCAACTGACTGCCTCCCAGTCTTCAGAGCTCATCCACTTTGCAAAGTGGTCTAAAAAAGGCAATTTTTCTCTCCACAATTACAGACCTGAATCCCAAGCTTCGATATTTGCATGATGAATAGTTGGAGACAGATACTTAAAACTGATATCCATTTATCTTGGCAATTAATTGAAATGCCATTATCTTTCCCCCTTCCTTCCAACAACCTGTCGTGGTTTAACTCCAGCTATCAAAATACCACAAAGCCACTCTCACAGGTCCCCCCTCCTCCAGTGGAGGGGGAGAATTGGAGGGAGAAAAAGACAAGGAAGCTTGTAAAATTGAGATAAGAACTATTTGCTAATTGAATATAAAGGAATAATATATATGTATAAATGAATATATACAAATACTACTAATAAGCAGTAATTAAAATAATAGAAACTAGAACATATGATACAATATGATATAATTGCTCACCACCCACCAACTGATGCACAGACAGGTCTCGAGATGTGAGAGTCAGAGCCCGAGCCTGAGAGCCAGAGCCCGAGAGTCAGAGCTCAAGAACTATCGCAGCAGAGTCCGAGTGAACCCTATCAGCACCAGCATGACCGGGAAAACTAACAGAACCACCGATTCACTCACGAACAAGCCAGCAAAGGAGTTAGCAAAGCAGCTAACAAAGGAGTTAAGGAGAGTGTTAGAAAGCGAAAAGAGGCAGAGAGTGATGGCCCTCGAGCCCACTCACCCCTTTATGTACTGAGCATGACATACTATGGAATGAAATACTCTAGTTAATTTGGGTTAGCTGTCTGAACTGTGTGTTCCCACACACAGCCTGTAGCAAGAAAGCTGGGAACGCATCTGCAGTATCAGAAGCTGAGGAAGACCTTGGATTTGGTGCAAGCATTCCCCAGCACCAGCTAAAAAGACAGCTTATCAGCACTATTCCTTGGGTAAATTCAGAAACCTAGCTGCATACCCGCCACGGTAAAGAGAGTTAACTCTTTCCTGACTAAAACCAACACACAACCCAGCAATGGCAACGCTATTGCATGCAGTGAAGGAGGAGAAATCCTTTTTGGAAATAATATTCAGCTTCAGATTTCTGAGGAATTTGGAGATTGTATCTTCATTTGCCCCCAGTGAAACACAGATTCTTTCTCTTGAGATTCTTTTGTCAGCTAGAAAATGCATGTGTGGGGGTATCTCCAATGAGATTTCCAAAATGTGTAGCAAAAATAACCTGAACATATACAATTCCATGGGAGTGTATGTTGGAAATGTATACCTTTGTATGCATGTGCATTTACTATTTAGGTATGTGGCCTGAGGGGGAGGAAGAGATTTTGTTAGTTAATTTTATGTTCTTTAAAGCAATGGGAGTATAGCAGAAACTTTCAGAATATTCGTTTTAATGTCGTCCCTGCAAATTCACAGTCTTGTAAGAAAGACACATAAGCACCTGCTCTTGGGTGGGTGTAGTCAACACAACTGGTCTCCTGATGGAAGTTTGGACAACTCCAACTGCCAGTTGGCATTGGGGTTATCTGAAAAATTGCTATGGTTTTGTATTGTATAAAACATTTTAAGATTGCACTAGAGGAGAAGAAGGAAGCAGACCATAGCAAGTAGCATGCATGCCTTATGCTGAGGGAAAGGGACGAATGCATAATTAAATGTTGAAAAGAAGCATTAAATTCTATGGTAATGACATGAAGTAAGAAGTGTAACAGTCAAGAGGTGGAAAAGTTAAGAGTTTTTCCAACTCTGGGATCATGTGACATCTTTGATCTCAATTTAGCTGATTAAATATATATTAAAAGGTACATATTTTTGTAGGTTTGTTATCTGAGCATTTTGAAAACATCAGTGCACTTTCAAAATTGAGACAAATAAATGTCCATTATCACCATGTTGCAGAGACCCCCAGAAACCTGTCAAAGATGCAGAAGGCAGTTAGGGATGATCAGACCTTGGCATCCTGGCCCAGGGCCTTAGCACATCTTCTCCCTGAGCTGACAGGGAGGACTCTGGGATTGACTGCTGTGAGAAATCGAGAAAGAGAATATTTCTGGGGCAGGACTCATTCACTTGTGGTTTTCAATGCTGAGATGAGAACATTGTGCCTCTAAAAGATGCTTTGAATTTTCTATGTCTGTTTTTGTGTTTCCCCAATCCCCTTCCCCCTTCTCTGTTTGTGGAAGGACAAGGGCTGATGTGTCTGGTTTTTTCCTTGTGTAACAGATTCTTTGTCTTTCCCTTTTCATGAACCAGGATGAAGTCATGGTGGAAACCATCAATCCTGAAAAGAACAAAATGGACAAATTAATTGAAATCCTCAACAGCATGAGGAACAACAGCAGCGACGTTGACTCTAAGCTCACCACCTTCATGGAGGAGGCCCAGAACTCTACCAACTCTGAGGAGATGCTGGGGGAAATAGTCAAGACCATCTACCAGAAAGCAGTGACAGATCGCAGCTTTGCTTCCACAGCAGCCAAGCTCTGTGACAAAATGGCCCTCTTCATGGTGGAAGGAACCAAATTCCGGAGTCTGCTCCTCAACATGCTGCAGGTAATAAGATAAAATTATGAGCTGTATGTGGAAATATGGTATGCCATGCCAGGGCCCATCTGTGAAATGAGTGGGTTGCTTGTGGCAGCATTCCCACAGCATGAAGAGAAGTGAACTTGGAGGGTCTTTGCTGCAAAGTAATAATTCTGCAAAGTCCCTGAACTGCTTTTGCTTCTCTCATTGTTCTGGGTGCATATCAAACCCAGCATCTCTCCTTGTACCCCCTCCTTCTCCGTTCTCCCCTGCAAAGCCCTTGGGCAGTACACACACATCTGCCCATCGTGTGTACCAGGCGGTGATTTTTTTATGACCAATTTATTTCTGAAGAGATTATAAAACAGGAGGAGACAAATTGCAGTCAGCATCAGTCTCAGATTTGGGAATCCATCTGGAGTGGGCTCTAAACCCTCAGTGCATCCTGCTCTTCCCATGCCAGGTCACTCTTGTGTCTTCCCCCATTTGGCTGAGCAATGCTAAGAAATCCAAAATAAAGCCCAGGAGTGATGGCCAGGGAGCAGCGGGGTGTTATGGATGATGGCAGTCCTTCTGGGTTAGGGAGGACACTTCCAACTTGTTTTCTTCTCTTGCCCCAGCATTTCCACCCCTACCAACAGACCCAGTAGAATGATTTATACTGCAGCATTATGTGCAATAATAACTGGCTTCATATTCAGTTCTTCATAGCATAAATGTAGGATAAATAATATATCTCATATCTTCAGAGTCCCAAAGTGCTTCCCAGGAGCATGTAGCCAGTCTCGGTGTGATGGGAGCATGATGTCCATTGTGGAAAGAGGGAAAGAAATGAAATGCAAAGACTGAGAAGGGTGTGCGGGTGACTGAGTTAATGTACCAGAGCATAGAAAAATATGCAGAAAGGATTTGTTCAGCCCCAAACTGCACATCTTTTAAAAATGTCTTGATGGGGCAAAAGGTAACAGACCACTAGAGGTCAAAATTTAACATTCCCTTTCTGATAGTAAAGGATTTTGACTTTCTCTAAGCACAGGAGTTTTTTCCAACCAAAATAATCGGATACATTCACATGATTCATGAAATACTTTGGTCAGCCCGAAACTAGGGGTTTTTTTGTGATGAATTTAGGCTTGATAGCCCTGGCAGGAAACAGACCCAAGGATGAAGCGCAAAAGACTTGTTGCAGCTGCCTTGATGTGAAATAAAAGGGTTGGTGGTCTTGATATATGACATACTATCAATATTGATATGATATTTTGATATATATTTGATTATATAATGTTGATATATCAATATCAGTATGATATATTGATATATGGTTGATGATATTTGTCGTGGCTTAGCCCTATCTGGCAATTAAGCACCACCAGTTGCTCCACCACTCCACCCCCCCACACACCCCCCTACCAGTGAGGAAGGGTTGGAGGAAAAACAAGAGAGGCACGTAAAAGTTGAGGTAAGAACTATTTAATAATATAAATGAAAATTATGGAGTTACTAACAATGCTATTGCTAATAAGTAATTAAAAGAGCAGAAAAACAGAACAAATTATACAGGATCTCACGACCCGTGGATGGACACAGCCAGGTTCCAGACAAGGCAGAAAAATAAAACCAGCACCCCGAGAAAGAAAAAACAAAACAAAACAAAACAAAAAAATGGAAGGAGAAAACCCCCCCCCCCCCCCTCAATCAGCCCCAGATCGAAGAGCAGAGAGGAAAAAAAAAGGGTCCAACTGCCCTTTCCCAGAGCAATCTGCCTGACAAAAGATGCTCCTTCTCCACTAATCACCCGCCATGAGGTCCGAACAAAGACCGAACTGCACTGCTGGCTGGAACCCCTGAGTTGACCCTCGCACACCTTCCAGGTCCAGCCGCCTTACACACTGTGTAGCTTTCAAACTTCCCCCGGCCCCTGGGCCACCAGCTCCCAGTGCTGCTGGTACTGGGGTGACACCAACCACTCAGCTTGATGTATTATGGAGTGAAACAAAATATTATAAACTGACCCTAGGAGAGCAGCTCATTGCTGCCTGGGACTAGGACATTATCCACCCACTGTGTCATACCATTTCCATCGTGCTCACGTACCACGCTATTCCATAAATTCTCATCAGCCCACTCCCCCTTTCCCATCCCATCCCACACAGATATCATTCCTTAAGTCTGTGGACCATCTTGGCAAAATGTTTATTAGTCCATGACTTCAGGTTCCATCAGGTGTGGGGGTCGCTCAGGACAGGCAAAGACGAAGGGTTGTGTGGGATCGTTGGGCACCGAAGCCAACTCAGGTCAGGTCACTGCTGGGCTTCTGGCAAGGCTGGACCTCTGTAGGGTGGGGTGATTTCTGCCATAGCAATTGCCTGCAACATAAAGCTCAGAACAGGGGTTAATGGCAACAATTTATGTCCCTCATGCACTGTAACTTATGGGCTGTTTTCTCCCAGAATCAAATCCCCCTGAGGCACACAGCGGACTTCCCCATCTTCTCTTCTTACCCACCAAGTGCGCCCAGGGATGGCACACATGGTGCAACCCCCACGGATGGGTTTGCCTTTGCCCAAGGTGGGAGTAACCCAAACCGTTTTTCCCAGCATAGTTCTAGCATGTACTACAGGGACTTTATCTCCTTCTACAGACCGTAGAGGGTTTGAGTGTGCAGGGCCAGCTCGATTGACGGATCCCCTGGTATTAACTAACCATGTGGCCTTTGCCAAGTTGGCATCCCAATTCTTGACTGTTCCACCCCCCATTGCTCTCAGGGTGGTCTTTAGCAGCCCATTGCACCGTTCAACCTTCCCTGAGGCAGGTGCATGATAGGGAATGTGGTACACCCACTCAATTCCATGTTCCTCAGCACAAGTGTCAACGAGGTTATTTCGGAAATGAGTCCCATTGTCTGATTCAATCCTTTCTGGGGTGCCATGTCGCCACAGGACTTGCCTTTCAAGGCCCAGGATGGTATTTTGGGCAGTGGCATGGGACACCAGATATGTTTCTAGCCACCCCGTGGTTGCCTCCACCATTGTGAGAACATGGGACTTGCCCTGGCAGGTTTGAGGGAGGGTGATGTAGTCAACCTGCCAGGCCTGCCCATACTTGTATTTCAGCCATTGCCCCCCATACCAAAGAGGCTTTACCGTCTTGGCTTGTTTGATGGCAGCACGTCTCACATTCATGAATAACCTGTGCAATAGTGCCCATGGTCAAGTCCACCCCTTGGTCACAAGCCCATCCGTACATGGTATCTCTCCCCTGGTGGCCCGAGGTGTCATGGGCCCACCTAGCCATGAACAGCTCACCTTTATGTTGCCAGTCCAGATCTACCTGAGCCACTGCAATCTTAGCAGCTTGATCCACCTGCTGGTTGTAATGACATTCTTCTGTAGTCCGGCTTTGGGGCATGTGGGCATCGACGTGATGCATCTTGACGACCAGGTTGTCTAGGCGGGAAGCAACGTCCTGCCATAATGCTGCAGCCCCACATGGGTTTGCCGCGACGCTACCAGTTGCTGTGTTAACACTGCTGTAGCCACCCCCACAGAGCATTTGCCACCATCCATGAGTCAGTGTAGAGATAAAGCACTGGCCATTTCTCTGGTTGAGCAACGTCCAAAGACAGCTGGATGGCCTTTACCTCTGCAAACTGACTCGATTCCCATTGGCCTTCTGCAGTCTCTGCAACTTGGCATGTAGGACTCCACACAGCAGCTTTCCACCTACGATGTTTCCCTACAATTCGGCAGGGGCCATCAGTAAACAGGGCATATTGCTTCAAATTTTCCACCTGCCCAGCGACCTGGAAACAGAGCCGGAGAGAGAGAGAGAGAGAGAGAGAGAGTCCACCCCTGACCCAACCCCCAACCCATACACTGAGCATGTTTCATGGAGTAAAATACTCCCTTGGCCACTCGGGCCAGCTGTCCTGATCATGTCCCCTCCCAGCAATCTTGTAGCAAAGAAGCTGGGAACACAGGCACATCACCAGAAACCGAAAAAGTCCTTGACTCAGTATGAACACTCCTTAGCACCAACTATAAACACCAGCACTATCAATACTCTTCTCCACGCAAATATAAAACATAGCCTCATACTAGCCACTGTGAAAAAAACCAACTCAGTCCCAACCAAAACCAGCACACCTTGGAAAACAGTTTTTAACTCCTGGGAATGCCAAGGAATAGGGAGTTGATGGGCAGATGGCTTTGGCTGGCAGGGTTGGAGACTGTTTAGCCACTGACCATTGAAATGTCATGTGAATGGCTGTTTCCTTTGTCCGAATGTATTTAGTCCAGCGGTGCAGATGATGAAAATAAAATTAATTGCTATGCAAGAGGTTTAAAATAAACACTTCTATTTATCCAAATGGAGGTGGGGGTTTGGGCTAAGGGATGAGGCTGATCAGGGGGATTATCATGGATACAGATCGGCATGGTCACCACAGCACTCATAGTTGTTTCCCTGTTTCAGGGGACAATACTGGGGAGATGTCCCTTGCGAACCTCCAGCGCTGCTCTCAGCAGCCTTGTAAGGAGCTGAGTTTTAGAGCATCCCATGCGCTCTCAGAGGCAATACCGAGCATTAAAAAGACAGCAGGCAGGCAGGGAGCAGTCGTGGTGCTTAGGACTAACTCTGCAGAGTCCCAGGCAGCCAACACTGCAACTGTCTCCATCTTAATTGCATCCTTGATGTATGCCAGCTCAGCCTTCTCCACTGAGGAGAGGCATGCTTCAGCCCGTGTGTAATGTGTGAGGCTGCAAAAGCATTTCTTTCATTAAACAGTTGTTTTTTTGGGGACCTGCCATCTCAACTATCGATTACAGCCAGCAGACAGGGGTTTGCTCACCCTTTCTGAGATGCTGTAGTCTCTTGAGCAAACCATTTGCAGGAAATTCCTCCTCTTTGTGCCTGTTGAATTTCCATGTTATCCACTTGGAGCTGTATTCACCCAGCCTCCTATCCAGGTAATAGTCCTGGCTCCCCATGCTGCCAGAGTCCAGCGTGGTCCTCAGCTTCTTCATCCATGCACGTCTCCTCTCCCAGCATAGTGATGATGAGGGACACGCATGAAGAAAGACTGAACAAAACCATCTGATGTGGGAACCTCTTTTACTCAGTAATTCCTGATACACTTAAAATGGTGCACAGGAAGCCAATGCAACAGTATGCCGTGTTGGTACAGCAGAGGTGGCAAGCAAGAGGAGCAAGCAATGCTGCAGGCCAAGTGTATCAGGAGCTCCTTAGGTCTTCAGAATAAAAATATCTCCTGATACTTCTTGCCACCTGACTTCCCGCTGCTGAGCCAGAACTAACCAGGGCTTTCCTGGTTTAGTGTGGAAGCAACACAGAAAACACAGAAACCTGGGAGAGCTTTTCCTAGGAACCAAGGACACGTTATCTAATTGTTTGTTGTGGTTTAATTCCCGCCAGCAAAAATACTCCTCCAGTGGAGGGGCGAGAATCAGTGGAAAAAGAAAAATCGAAGGATGGCTTTCACCTCTGCAAACTGACTCGATTCACCTTGGCCTTCTGCAGTCTCTGCAACTTGGCATGTAGGACTCCACACAGCAGCTTTCCACCTCCAATGTTTCCCTACAATGCGGCAGGACCCATCAGTAAACAGGGCATGTTGCTTCTCATTTTCTGGCAACTGATTGTACAAAGGGGCTTCTTCAGCACGCATCACCTCCTCCTCTGGTGACATTCCTAAATCTTTGCCCTCGAACCAGTCCATGATCACTTCCAAGATTCCTGGGTGGCTGGGGTTTCCTATTCAAGCTCATTGTGTGATCAGGGCAACCTGTCTCCTCCAGATAGCATCAGTGGCATGATGTGTAGAAGAGACTTTTCCTTTGAACATCCAGCCCAGCACTGGTAGTTGAGGTGCCAGGAGGAGCTGTGCTTCAGTTCTGACCACTTCTGAGGCAGATACAATTCCCGCATAAGCAGTTAGTATCTCTTTTTCAGTTGGAGTGTAGCGGGCCTCGGATCCTCTGTATCCCTGGCTCCAAAATCCTAGTTGTTGAGCTCGGGTCTCCCTTAGACCTTTCTGCCAGAGACTCCAAGTAAGGCCATTGTGGCGTATGTAATGCACAGACCTCCAAATTCCTGAGCAAAAGAGATCGTTTATTGTTTGACAGCGTGGGTTTTTATAGACAGATTCGGTAATTTTCCACAGTCTAAACCCCTCCCAGTGTTTTGCAAAAGCTGAGGCTGATAACTGTAACTTTTGTAAGCTTGGCTCTGCAGGTGCCTTACAGTTAGCTAATCAAGCTCGTGACTTGATCCCCTTTGGTGTCAACATCCTAGTCCTGTGTCGTGGTTTTTATCACAACCAGCCACTCTACCACTCCGCCCCCCCACCCCCCCCACCCCACCCCCTCCCAGTGAGGAAGGGCCGGAGGAACAAACCGAGGAAAAGCCCATAGGAGTTGAGATAAGAACTATTTAATTATATAAATGAAACTTAGGGAGTTACTAACAATGCTAGTGCTAATGAGTAATTTAAGGAACGGAGGAAAAAGGTAGAACAAATGATACAGGATCTCACCCCGAGAAGGGAAAAGGAAAAGAAAACCAACCTGAAGGGAGCAACCCCCCCACGAAACTGCCCAGGGCCGAGAGCAGGGAGCGTAAGAGAGGAAAAAACTTTCAAACCCCAACTCCTAGACCGATCTGCCCGGCAAGAGGCTGGCTCTGCCCGGAGCACCCACCACTCGCCACGAGGTCCCCACAACAAACAAACCCCCAGCCCCCTTAGCCGGAAGCCCCTTCAGACCCTTCCCCTTTCCAGGGTCGTACCCAACCGTAACCCTTTCCACCCACATCCCCACCCCCTCCCCGCCGGTCCTGCAGTGCCGCGGGCCCCGGGCTGGCACCACCTATCCAGCTTGATGTATTATGGGATGAAGCAAAGTATAGACTAACTGGTGCAAAAATATAGACTAACTGGTGCAAAGCTAAGACATCCTGTAGTTTTAATTTCTCATGTATCTTGTGAGAACATGACCTTCAGCTCTTTGTGCGGTTCGTGAGAACCTGGCCTGTCCAGCTGGTCCGCAACATCTCCCCCTTTCTTGTTATGCCAGCCACAGGATGCTTGGCCTGCTCTCCCCTCCTGGATGGCCCTCTGATAACAGAGGAGGCCATCCCTCACATCGAGGTCTGGTATGGCTTGTGTTCCCACTGCTCAAAGCCTGCTGGGTTGCAGCCAACAGCGGAGCTAAAACACAGAGGCCAACCCAGTCTTGCCCTTGACTGTGGTAGGAGGTGCTTGGCTAGCCCCAGTCCTGTCACCTGGTTGTCAATGCAGAGCTTCACCTGCCTCATCCAGTAACAAATCCGTACCATGGCAAAGCACACGCTGATTTGTATTAGCAGTATGACTACAATTAAAGGATCGATTAATAACATTTTTCTGATATCGTTGTGAAACCAAAACACAGGGAGCTGGTATCATGACAAAGTGGTCAGTATTAATAACAGAATGATTCTGTAAAACAGTTCTATATTCAGCCCATGCCAACCTGTTTTGTATTTCTATAGCGTTTATGCAATCCAAGATACTAAGTGTAGCAAAGGTTGTATCACCACTACTGCTAAAATCACACAAACTGTAAGTATTACTACAACAAGACTCATATGTCAGTCAGGGTGAGCATACATTAATAAGAGAAAGATTACAACATCTTATGGCACTAGCATTCAAGGCAGTTATGTCATCAGCATTACTTCGGTATTTTTTGTAATTGAAGGGTTGTCACGCAGTTACTCCAGGTGAAAAGGTCAAGTTCACTACTGGGCAGCATTGATTCGCTTTACAGGTGTAATCATCTTGCTGTTGTGGACTGTTTTCCCAATTCCAGTGTATGGAATTATTCATCTTTTCCAAATTGCTTCCTGGGGTAATGACATTGCCCAAACAGACCATAATCAAAGGATGAGGATCGTGGTCATGATCCGAATCAGTTGTTTCTGCAAAACAAAACTAGATAATCATAGTATCATTCTCAAAGGTAACATTTATGAGCAGGAACATATTCCCATTTTTCCCATCTGGATCTGATTACTAAACCAGTGTTATCTTTTTCTAGTAGCTCTAACTTCTGCTGGTTCGGGAGGACCCTTAGGTCCTTATACCCATACTTTAGCTCCATTGTTAAAAGCACTAGTAGATCCAAATCCTTTGTCACCTCGTACAGTTGATATCTGTGGGGCTTGTCCTTTAACCACCTTGGATTTTAGAAAAGGTAAAATTTGGGCAATCCTATCTTGTGGCTGAATCAGTAGGTCTTGAATGCCACTATTTAGCAACATAACTTTAATTTCTCCTCGATAATCAACATCAATTACTTCCTCTACTATTTCTATTCCTTTTTCATTTTGTGCTGTTGCAAAATCCAAAATTTTCTGTTTGGTTGTTGACAATATTTCTCTGTGGCCTTGGTGCCACTGTATTCCTAAAAATTTTACTGTTTGTGCCGGTCCTTGGATTTTGAAGTTACCTCTGGTTCGATTGAACACAGTATAATACAGAATTTAGAGGAATTTTCTTTTGTAACACAGATGGGCAATGTTTCAGTATAAAATTCTGCATCTTGACCATGAAACCAATCGGAATTATTCTGTAATGTGCCTAAGGGTGATATCCAGTGTCCCCCGGACCAACGTGTATCATTATTAGAGATTGGTGTCTCAGGATCCCACCATGTTAGAAGTTTAAAAAGTGGCGGATCAATTATATGGGCCCAGTATACTTGGGCTTGAGTTAAGGGAGGCACTGTAAGGAGACAGGAAAGCATGCTCACTCTTGATTGATCAGAAATTATGGAAAAATAGACCAAAAATGTGTTTATCACAATAGGTTCTGGTCCACATTTTCGCATCATACTACTTGTGGTTTCATCAAGCTGTTTAAGTTGACCCCATGTTACGCCATCATATGTCCTCTTGCGCTTGTTGAGGTTGATCCTCAGGCGTTTCATCTGGGGGATTGGATTTGTCGTCGTGTCCTTCCAGCTCATAATACGGCTTGATGTGTCAGGCTGGAATCCAACGAGGACCTGAAGGTAACAGAACACAAGCATACCCTCTTCCCCACGTTAGCAATTCTGCAGGACCTTGCCAATTAGTATAATCAGGTAAATCCTTAAACCACACCTTCGGGTTTTGGGAATGCATCGGAGGAGTACTGAAATGCTGTTCTATCGCAGTTGTCTGTAAATGCTGAGAGGATTGATTTAAAAAATTTCAGGTATATGTTGCATTATCTAACTGTTCTTGTGGGGACACATTCCCCCTTTTTTGTTTTAAAGGCATATGTTTGAGATTCCTATGACTGCGTTCAACAATTGCCTGTCCAGTGGGTGAATGCGGAATGCCTGTTACATGTTGGACCCCCCATTGCTAAGAAATGACACAAGGCCCTTCGCGGTGTAAGCTGGGCCATTATCAGTTTTAATTGTACGTGATACTCCCGTGATAGCAAACCAGTGTTTTGCTAATTGATGGGGTTGGCAGAAAGAACACAGACACCAAGTTAAAGTTGAAAAGAGAAACTTAGTTACTACAGTCTAAAACAGCAGACAGCATAAGCAAGGTAACGCATCTGTCATTACTACATAAAGTTACTAATAGTGATTAAGAAAGATACATCACCAATTGCTCTAATACTTTACCATCATCCAGATCTGCACATCAGCTGGGGAGCCCCCATTGCAGCGAGGATTTGGAGAACCTGTCCCAGCAATTGGGAAATCCTACGCAGTGCGTCCACTCGTAGGTGAGGATCTCCAAAGTCGCTGCGAGAGGGTCCAGCTTTTATACAGTTGAATAAACAATCTTTGAGACTCCACGTGTGGAGACATCTGACATTCCCCCCCCCCTTCTATTGGATTCCACCCGAGGCCTGGCCAGGGCCCAGGGGGGAATCCAAAAGGGGCATCTATATCTGTTTGGCTCAGACAAGGCTGGACATCTGGCTGTATGGCCTTGGTAGTCTGTCTCTAAATAGGTATTTCATTAATTGATCAAAATCTTGTTTGGTTAAGGGTAGATAAATTTCATCTGGATCCTTACCTGTCAGCATCTGTACTCATTCCCGAGCCTTAACAAGCAAAGTAATCAACAAAACTGTGTGGGTAGTAACTGTTCTGGGCAGGCTGTGTGGTAAAAATACCCATTCCAGCCTTTTTACCGAATTCTCACTAGCAACATATTGCCCTATAAGTGCAAGCGGCTGTCTCTTGCCATGAAGCAGATACAATGAAACCGGAAGGTGTGTACAAAAGCGATCTGCCGCTTGTTCTTGTAAACGAGAGCTGTCTTTCTCCAGCAACTGGGACCCGTCGCACCTCTAACAATGTGAGTTTCGTAGCTTGTTCAAGTGCTTGGCGATTCATATCGGCTTGTGCTGCTGCTGTAATATAACATCCCAGACCAAGCAATTCATCTGAACCTGTATTAACCTCCTGTGTGAGATTTTGCATTGCCTGCTCCGTCTCTAAATCATGATATTCCGTTGCCCATACAGAATACTGTGCTGCTGTTAACAGTCTTTAACAACTTCCAGTCATAAGGAGTCATTACATAACTACCCCCAGTAGCTCCAAACAAACCAGCAGTATATGCGCTTTGTAAGCCATTCTCTTTTATAGCCTTTTGCAATTCTTTACTCATTTCGTAAGGCAAGGCAGCATACTCCGGAGGTCTTTGCGGCCGATAAATTACAGGACATGCTCTAAATGTCTCTATATCCCCTTTAGCAAAAGCAGCATCTCGACATTGCTGTATTAATGATTTTTCAGTATGCGCTGTCTTATCAGGAGAGGTAGGATCAATCAAAGGCATGCCCTGTAACGGGAGGGCAGAAGTGACCACAGGCTGACCCTGGGCTAGTACTGTTTGGACAGAGGGTGCCAAATTAGCAATAAGTTTTATGGGAGTGAGAGGCAGATATAAATCAAATTCCCTCTCAGGATTTATTGGACCTGGATCAAAAGGATTATCAGGTTCAGGAGATGCAGCAGTCACATATTCATTTACTGAAACTCCTTCTTGCTTCCTTTGAAGCAAATTTTCAGCTGGCCCTAGGTTTTGCAGCACTATTAACACAGCGTGCCAGGTTACGATACAGGTTCCTGCACCAGGTTCCTCAGAAACTGTGAGCTGTAATTGTTTCTTACTTGTTATCTCTTCGTCTACTTTCGCCCAGACCTTACTGTCACAGCTCCCTTGTGAAGGGAACCAGGTGCAATGTTCCTTTATCCAAAATAATAAATTAGCAAGCCTAATGGCTGGGATTTTAAAACCCTGTTCATTAAGGATTCGCTGCAAGATTTCCGCTTGCAGTTTTTCTCCTTTAGTAGCTGATTGCCCCATGTTTTCCCCAGATCGCTCACCTATCTGCCCGGCAGAAGGCGATGTGAAAGCGCGCGCAGTTGGTTTCCGTTCGATCAGGGATACGCCACCGTATTCCTTCAGCATCTGGTGCTTCTTTATTCTTAACCCTGTTCGGGCGCCATTTGTGGCGTATGTAATGCACGGACCTCCAAGTTCCTGAGCAAAAGAGATCGTTTATTGTTTGACAGCGTGGGTTTTTATAGACAGACTCGGTAATTTTCCACAGTCTAAACCCCTCCCAGTGTTTTGCAAAAGCTGAGGCTGATAACTGTAACTTTTGTAAGCTTGGCTCTGCAGGTGCCTTACAGTTAGCTAATCAAGCTCATGACTTGATCCCCTTTGGTGTTCAACATCATAGTCCGGTATTACTAATTCCTCATGTATCTTGTGAGAACATGACCTACAACAGTTTCTGTGGTTCATGAGAACCTGTTAGTGAGAACCTGACCTGTCCAGTTGGTCTGCAACAGGCCATTCTCCTCAGCTGCGGTGCAGAGCACATTCTTTACATCTTGCCCTTTCTGAACTGTTCCAAGGGCTACTGCCAGATCTATCTCCTGTTTAATTTGTTCAAAGGCTTGTCGTTGCTCAGGGCCCCATTTGAAACCATTTTTCTTCTGGGTCACTTCACAGAGAAGGCTTACAATTTGGCTGTAATTTGTAATATGCATCCGCCAGAAACCCACGACGCCTAGGAAAGCCTGAGTTTCCTTTTTGCTCATTGGTGGGGACATAGCTGTTATTTTATTGATCACCTCCATTGGGATCTGCCATTTTACTCCTAGGAACTGGATCTCCTGTGCAGGTCCCTTAACCTTACTTTGTTTTAAGGAAAAACCAGCTTTCAGAAGGATTTGTATGATCTTCTTCCCTTTCTCAAAAACTTTGCCTGCTGTGTCGCCCCATACAATGGTGACATCAATGTATTGCAGGTGTTCTGGAGCTGCACCCTGTTCCAGTGCGGTCTGGATCAGTCCATGGCAGATGGTAGGGCTGTGCTTCCACCCCTGGGGCAGCCGATTCCAGGTGTATTGGATGCCCCTCCAGGTGAAAGCAAACTGTGGCCTGCACTCTGCTGCCAAAGGAATGGAGAAAAAGGCATTAGCAATGTCAGTCGTCGTGTACCACTTGGCTGCCTTTGACTGCAGTTCGTACTGGAGTTCCAGCATGTCCGGCACAGCAGCACTCAGTGGTGGTGTCACTTCATTCAGGCCACGATAGTCCACTGTCAATCTCCATTCTCCATCAGACTTACACACTGGCCAGATGGGGCTGCTAAAGGGTGAGCGAGTCTTACTGATCACCCCTTGGCTCTCCAGTTGATGAATCAGGTAATGCAGAGGAAACAAGGAAACTCGGTTGGTGCAATATTGTCGCCGGTGCACTGTTGTAGTGGCAATTGGCACCTGTTAGTCTGCAACCTTTAGCAATCCCACAACAGAAGGGTCCTGTGAGAGACCAGGCAAGACGGACAGCTGCTCAATTTCATCAGTCTCTATAGCAGCTATCCCAGAAACCCACCAGTACCCATTCGGGTCCTTAAAATACCCTCTCTTGAGATAGTCAATGCCAAGGATGCATGGGGCATCTGAGCCATTCACAATGGGGTGTTTTTTGCCACTCCTCCCCAGTCAGGCTTATATTTCAGCCTCCAGCACAGTCAGTTGTTGAGAGCCCCCAGTCACACCAGAAATGCTGATGGGCTGTACCCCCCTATAGCTTGATGGCATCAGGGTACACTGTGCACCCGTGTCTACTAGAGCTCTGTACTCCTGGGGCTCTGACGTGCCAGGCCATCGAATCCACACAGTCCAGTAAACACGGTTGTCCCTTTCCTCCACCTGGCTGGAGGCAGGGCCCCTCTAAAACTGACGTGAATCACTCATGTCTTGGAGAAATGGGTTATTGGCCCGGTCAGGTCTTCCATCTTGTTTGGATACGTGCGCAACAATTTTCTTGGAAGAGTCCTTACTTGTGATTTTTTTCCCTTTCAGTTCACATACTCGTTCCTCCAGGAGAGAGGTAGGTTTTCCATTCCACTTCCTCATGTCGTCTCCGTGGTCACGTAGGTAAAACCACAGACTACGCCGTGAGGGATACCTGTTGTATTCCCTTCTTGGAGCAGAGGAATGTCTACTCCTAATAGCCGAGACACTGGCTTGTGGAGATGGGGAGCAGAACATTGTCTCTGGGAGTTCCTTAAACTCTTGAGACAGTGTCTCCACAGCTGAGACACAGGCCTGTATGGGGGAGGAGAGACTTTCCTCATACTCTCGGAATCAGCAGATCGTCTCATCTACACTCGGTGCCTCTTCCTTTCTCCAAGTTATTATTGAGAGCACACTGAAGCATGAGGGTGGTGCACTCCGCATTAACTTCTGCCACATGGGTCTGGTGCAGTAAACTTTGTCTGGGTCGGTAAATGCTCATGGGTTGTTTGAGTCCTGGTAAACCATGTCCAGCACTGCTAGTTCTCTTAGGTACTGGATGCTTTTCTCCATGCTTGTCCATCTGTGTAGCTCTTGTGTCATACTTTCTCTATAAGGTTATCTCTCCTTTACACTGCTCAAGAGTCATTTCCAGAGGCTGATGTTTTGTGGCTTACGTCCAATTGCTTTATCAATTCCCCCTTCTCCGGCAAGTGACCCCAGCTGTTTAGCCTATCTCCCCTCTAGCTCCATACTACTGGCCCCATTATCCCAGCAGCGGAGCAGCCAGGTCATGATATGTTCACTCGGGCAGCGACTGTAGTCTCTACGGATGTCCCGTAGTTCCCTCAGGGATAAGGACCCTGTGGTCACAATGGCTTCATCCTCTGTTTTCAACTCTTGAGCTAGCCCTGCTCCCATCTCCTTATTGACTGTTTCTGTTGCCCTTGATGGCCCTGATACTTCATCATCCTTGACTATGCAGACTGATTTACATGTGTATTTCCTTTTCTGAGCTGGGGTTACTGACAGTGGTGGACCCTGGCAATAGCACACAGAAGTCTGGGGAAGTGAAGTCGCTGTGGGAGGTGGAGCTGCTGTGGGAGGTTGACTGACTTCGGTGAAAGACAGGCTGGTCACGGTGGGAGGCAGTGACATTGATGCAGGCATGGTGGAAGGTGATGCAGGCATTAAGTGTGATGATGCAGGCATTGGAAGCAGTGATGCAGGTGTGGTAGGTGGTGACACAGGCATTGTGGCCAATGTAGGTGTGATAAGGAGCTCTATCGGGAAAACTCAGATTTGAATTTATCCCTTACTCTGTGTGCTGGGTTCAGTCAGGAAAGGGCTAACTCCCTTTACTCTGGTTGCCAGGGAACTCTGTTGCTGGACAGTAAGTGAAAACATTGATAAGGCCTCAGCTGGTGCTGGGGATGGCCTGTACTGAACTCAAGGTCTTTTGTCCGCTTCAGATACTGTAGCTGACCCAGACTAACCAAGGAAGTATTTCATTCCATAGTACGTCATGTTCCAGTCTCTTGGGGTGGGGAAGGTGGTCCAGTAGCCATTACTCTTCCCTTCTCTCTCTCTCCCTTACTCCCTTGCTTGTCTCTCTGGGCACTTGCTAACCCTCCTGCGTTAGCTGCTTTGCCAAATCCTGTGCTGGCTCATTCGTGTGAGAGCTGGTTGATTGTTTTGAGTTTTCTGGCTGTGTTATCACTGATAAGGTTTGCTCGGAATCTGCTGCGTAGGCTCCCGGGCTCTGGCCTTCAGGCCATGGCTCTCGGGCTGCGATGGCTCTCGGGCTGTGGTTCTCGGGCTCTCGGGGTCTGATTTTCATCCCTCAACACCTGGGTGTGCATTGATCAGTGGATGGTGGGAAATTGTACCATATTGTATCATATTCTATGGATTGTACCATATGTTTCATTTTCTACTATTTTAATTATTTAGTATTAGTAGTAGTGGTATATATTGATTTAGATTTAATTAGTAAATAGTTCTTATCTCAATTTTACCAGCTTCCTTATTTCTTTTCCCTCCTATTCTTCCCCTCCGCTGGAGGAGGGGAGGGGGATTTGTGAGAGCGGCTTTGTGGTATTTTGCTAGCCGGAGTTAAACCACGACAATGAGTAAATTGTTACCATTTGCCAGCTGGGAAATCAGTGTACAGAGCTGACGGGAGTGTACACAGGACTGAAAATAAATCTCAGTCTCCTGTGCTGCTGTTTCCAAGTCCTGCACGGAAGCTGTTGGCTCAAAGTAGGTTTTCTATCATCATCTTAATCTGCTTTGTCTTACTGTCCCTGTGCTGGCAGTAGCATGATCAGGGATGGAGTGCTGGGATCTCAGTATGGTTTGGTGTCGTGGTTTAACTCCGGCTAGCAAAATACCATGAAGCTGCTCTCACAAATCCCCCTCCCCTCCTCCAGCGGAGGGGAAGAATCGGAGGAAAAAGAAAGAAGGAAGCTCGTAAAATTGAGATAAGAACTATTTACTAATTAAATCTAAATCAATGTATACAGGTACTACTACTAATAAATACTTAAAATAGTAGCAAATGAAGCATAGAGTACAATATATACAATATGATACAATATGATACAATTCCCCACCATCCACTGACCAATGCACACCCAGGTGTTGAGGGATGAAAATCAGACCCCGAGAGCCCGAGAACCACAGCCCGAGAGCAATTGCAGCCCAAGAGCCGCAGCATGAAGGCCAGAGCCCGGGAGCTAATGCAGCAGATTCCGAGCGAACCCTATCACTGATAACACAGCCAGAAAACTCAAAACAACCCATCATCTCCCACACGAATGAGCCAGCACAGGAGTTAGCAAAGCAGCTAACGCAGGAGGGTTAGCAAGTTCCCCAGAGAAACGAGCAAGGGAGTAAGGGAGAGAGAGAGAAGGGAAGAGTAATGGCTACTGGACCACCTTCCCCACCCCAAGAGACTGGAACATGATGTACTATGGAATGAAATACTTCCTTGGTTAGTCTGTGTCAGCTACAGTATTCGAAGCGGACAAAAGACCTTGAGTTCAGTACAGGCCATCCCCAGCACCAGCTGAGGCCTTATCAATGTTTTCACTTACTGTTCAGCAACATAGTTCCCTGGCAACCAGAGTAAAGGGAGTTAGCCCTTTCCTGACTGAACCCAGCACATTTGGTCCTCAGGGAGTGTCATCAGGGTGCAGGCAGACAAGCTGGAATTCTTGCTGCAGGTGGTTAAAGGAAGAGCAGAACCCATGGAAGAGCTGATGGTCCCATCTCGTGTCCCACCATCTCCAGTGGTTTAATATCATAGAATCATAGAATGGCTTGGGTTGGAAGGGACCTTAAAAATCATCTAGTTCCAACACCCCTGCCATGGACAGGGACACCCTCCACTACACCAGGTTGCTCAAAGCCTCATCCAACCGGGCCTTGAACACATCCAGGGATGGGACATCCACAACTTCTCTGGACAACCTGTTCCAGTGCCTCACCATCCTCTCCATGAAGAATTTCTTCCTGATATCTAATCTAAATCTCCCTGCTTTCAGTTTAAACCCATTACAGATTAACAGATTCACAGATTGGTAGGGGTTGGAAGGGACCTCTAGAGATCATCTAGTCCAACCCCTTTGCCAGAGTAGGATCACCTAGAGCAGATCACACAGGAACAAGTCCGGCAGCTTTTGAAAGTCTCCAGGGAAGGAGACTCCACCACCTCTCTGGGCAGCCTGCTCCAGTGCTCTGTCACCCTCACAGGGAAGAAGTGTTTCCTCACGTTCAGGTTGAACCTTCTGTTTTCCAGTTTATGGCCATTGCCTCTAGTCCTGTCACTGGACACCACTGAGAAGAGCCTGGCCCCATCCTCCCGACACCCACACTTCAGATATTGATCAGCATTGATAAGATCCCCCCTCAGCCTCCTCTTCTCCAAGCTAAACAGACCCAGCTCTCTCAGCCTTTCCTCATATGGAAGGTGCTCCAGGCCCTTAACCATCTTAGTGGCCCTGCGCTGGACGCTCTCCAGTAGCTCCTTGTCCTTCTTGAACTGAGGAGCCCAGAACTGGACACAGTACTCCAGGGGAGGCCTCACCAGCGCAGAGTAGAGGGGCAGGATAACTTCCCTCGACCTGCTGGCCACGCTCTTCTTAATGCACCCCAGGATGCCATTGGCCTTCTTGGCTGCGAGGGCACACTGTTGGCTCATGGTCATCCTGTTGTCCACTAGGACTCCAAGGTCCTTTTCCCCAGAGCTGCCCTCCAACAGAACAGCCCCCAACCTGTACTGATCCATGGGGTTGTTCTTCCCCAGATGCAGTGCTTTACACTTGCCCTTATTGAATTTCATTCGATTTCTCCCTGCCCAGCTCTCCAGCCTGTCCAGGTCACGCTGGATGGCAGCACAGCCTTCTGGCATGGCAGCCACTCCTCCCAGTTTGGTATCAACAGCAAACTTGCTGAGGGTACATTCTAGCCCTTCATCCAGGTCATTGATGAATATATTGAATAGGGCTGGACCCAGCACTGACCCCTGGGGGACACCACTGGCCACAGGCGTCCAACTAGACTCTGCCCCATTGACCACAACTCTCTGAGCTCTTTCCTCCAGCCAGTTCCCAATCCACCTCACCACCCAATGGTCCAGTCCATACTTCCTAAGCTTGTCTATGAGGATACCATGGGAGACCATGTCAAAAGCTTTGCTGAAGTCAAGGTAGACCACATCCACTGCCTTCCCCTCATCCATCCATCTAGTGATGCCATCATAAAAAGCTATCAGATTGGTCAAACATGACTTCCCCTTGTTGAATCCATGCTGACTACTCATGATTAGCTTCCTTTCCTCAACATGCTTTGAGATGGCACCAAGAACAAGTTGTTCCATCATCTTTCCAGGGATGGAGGTGAGGCTGACCGGCCTATAGTTGCCTGAGTCCTCCTTCTTGCCTTTTTTGAAGATTGGAGTAACACTGGCTTTCCTCCAGTCCTCAGGCACCTCTCCTGTTCTCCAGGACTTTTCAAAGATTATGGAGAGTGGCCTAGCAATGACTTCCGCCAGCTCCCTCAGCACTCGTGGGTGCATCCCATCAGGGCCCATGGATTTGTGGATGTTCAGTTTGATTAATTGATCTCCGACCCAATCCTCTTCAACTGAAGCAAAACCTTCCTTTCTCATGTCTTCCTTTATGGTTTTCATGCTCAGGGACTCCTGAGGGCTGGTCTTAGCAGTAAAGACCGAGGCAAAGGTGGCATTCAGTAACTTCGCCTTCTCCATATTCTCGGTTACCAGGGCACCTGCTTCATTCAGCAGTGGGCCAACATTTCCTCTGGTCTTGTTTTTTCCTCCAATGTACTTGAAAAAGCCTTTCTTGTTGTCCTTCACCTCTCTGGCCAGGTTCAGTTCTAAGGAGGCCTTAGCTTTCCTTATTGCATCCCTACGTCCTCTGACAACATTTTTGTATTCCTCCCAAGTGGTCAGCCCCTTCTTCCATGTTCTATATACTTCCTTTTTCCACTTAAGTCTATTCATTAACTCCCTGCTCATCCATACAGGTCTCCTAGCTCTCTTACTTGATTTCTTACTCTTTGGGATGCTCCCGTCTTGAGCTTGGAGGAAATGGTGCTTGAATATTAACCAGCTCTCATGGGCTCCCCTACCATCTAGAACCCTATCCCACAGGACTTCCCCAAGCAGGTCCTTGAAGAAGCCAAAGTTAGCCCTTCTGAAGTCTAAGGTAGTGATCCTGCTTGTGGCTCTGTGCCTGCTGTATATGATTCTGAACTCCACCATCTCGTGGTCACTACATCCAAGTTTGCCCCCTACCTTCACATCCTCAACAAGTCCCTCCTTGTTCATCAGTACAAGGTCCAGCACTACTCCTCTCCTTGTCGGCTCCTCCGCCATCTGCATCAAGAAATTATTATCAATGCACTGGAGGAACCTCCTGGACTGCGCATGCCTGGCTGTGTAGCTTTTCCAGCAAATGTCAGTGTAATTGAAGTCCCCCATGACAACCAGAGCCTGTGACTTCCAGCTGCCTGTAGAAGGCCTCATCAGCTTCCTCATCCTGATCAGGTGGCCTGTAGTAAACACCCACAACGGTATCTCCCATATTAGTTTGCCCTTTGAACCTTACCCACAAGCATTCAACTCACTTTTCATCCACCCCCAGGGAAAGCTCGATACATTCCAGTTGCTCTCTCACATAAAGAGCAACTCCACTTCCTCGCCTTGCTGACCTATCTTTCCTAAAAAGGACATAGCCATCCATGACATCATTCCAGTTATGTGAGCTGTCCCACCATGTCTCAGTAATTGCAATGAGGTCATGGTCCTGAGAGCGCACGCAAATCTCTAGTTCCTCCTACTTGTTCCCCATACTGCATGCGTTAGTGTATAGGCATTTCAGAGAGGTGGCCAAGCGTGCAGGTTTTCCTGGAGGAGAGCGAGAGAATATACCCTTGTCATACACAGTCCCAGCATTGTCTGCCTTTTCGTCATTGTCTTTGGTGGTAGCTAAAGAGCCTTGGTGCCAAACCTGGTTGACCTGATTTATTCCCCAGGTGGATGCATCTCCATCTCCCACCTCAACGGAGACAGCAGATTCAACAGCCTTACCAGCACGCCGTCCCACCAGCACCGGCATGTTTTGCACAGGCTCCTCTCTGGCCAGCCCAGTCCCATCTCCTTCCCCCTTCAAATCTAGTTTAAAGCCCTTTCTATGAGCCCTGCCAATTCATGTGCGAGGAACCTTTTTCCCCCTTGTCCTGTCACTACGGGCCCTTGTAAAAAAAAAGGGTCTTCTTCAGTTGCAAAGTTGAGGGCAGAGTGTTTGTTGATGTCTCTGCTGAGTGGCATCACCTAGCAGGTGCTGTAAGATGAAAATAAGCAGGTGCTCAGTGGTGACATCCCTTCATGCCCAGCTCCCATCCCAGGCCTGATGAGTTTGGTCTGTCACTACAGACCCTTGTAAAAAGTCCCCTCCAGCTTCCTTGTAGACCCTCTTCAGGTACTGGAAGGCTGCTATATGGTCTCCCCGGAGCCTTCTCTTCTCCAGGCTGAACAAGCCCAATTCTCTCAGCCTCTCTTCATAGGAGAGGTGCTCCAGTCCTCTGATCATCTTTGTGGCCCTCCTCTGGACTCGTTCCAGCTGGTTGATATCCTTCTTATGCTGAGGGCTCCACAGCTGTACACAGTACTCCAGGTGGGGTCTTACAAGAGCAGAGTAGGGGGGGAGAAGCACCTCCCTTGACATGCTGGCCACGTTTCTCCTGATACAGCCCAGGATACGGTTGGCTTTCTGGGCTGCCAGCGCACACTGCTGGCTTATGTTCAGCTTTTCATCCACCATTACCCCCAAGTCCTTCTCCTCAGGGCTGCTCTCAAGCTATTCTCTGCCCAGCCTGTACTTGTGCTTGGGATTACCCTGACCCATTTGCAGGACCTTGCACTTGGCCTTGTTGAACTCCATGAGGTTGGCACAGGCCCACTTCTCCAGCCTCTCAAAGTCCCTCTGGATGGCATCCCTTCCTTCCAGTGTGTCGACCGTACCACACAGCTTGGTGTTATCAACAAACTTGCTGAGGGTGCACTCAATGCCATCGTCCGTGTCACTGACGAAGATGTTAAACAGGATGGGTTCCAACACCGACCCCTGAGGAATGCCACTCGTCACTGGTGTCCACTTGGACACTGAGCCATTGACTACAACTCTGAATGCAACCATCAAGCCAGTTCCTTTTCCATCGAGCAGTCCATCCGTCAAATCCATGTCTCTCTAGTTTAGAGACAAGGATGTCGTATGGTGTGGTATGGTATCGAAGGCTTTGCACAAGTCCAGGTAGATGACATCGGCTGCCTGTCCTTTATCCACCAAGGTCGTGACCCCATCATAGAAGGCCACCAAATTTGTCAGGCACGATCTGCCCTTGGTAAAGCCATGTTGGCTGTCACCAATCACCTCCTCATTTTCCATGTGCCTTAGCATGAATTCCAGGAGGATCTGCTCCATGATCTTGCCAGGCACAGAGGTGAGACTGGCCTGTAGTTTCCTGGGTCCTCCTTTTTTCCCTTTTTAAAGATGGGGGTTCTGTTTCCCCTTTTCCAGTCAGCGGGAACTTCACCAGACTCCCACGACTTTTCGAATATGATGGATAGAGTACAGCAAAGGAACTTGTGTACAACAAAGGAGCTTGAGTAGTGGTGTCCATGGAGAGTGAGACATTCCTGATGAAGCTGTGGGTGGTAACTCTTCTTCAGAGGTGCCTGGTGAGACCCTGAGTATCCATGGGTGAAGGTGTTTGATCACTCTGTGGTGCTGCCACAGGTTTCTCCAGCACCTCCTGAGCTTCTTCTGAATGCTGATGCTATAAACTGGTCATCTCACTGGATTATACTCCCCAGAAAGCAAAGCTATACTCCAGACCCTCCTCAGAGGACCTAGTATTATTTAAATTATAAACAGGGAAAAATACAGCAATTTTACGTGTGCAAAATGTCATTTATTGGAGCTCTTTCTAGGAGGGTTTGGGGAGGGAGCAGGCAGAGGGTTTGCTCCTCCAGGAGATTGACATGGGATGGATGCTGTCCCAGCCTTTCTCGCCAGCTCCCTCCTTCAGTCTGCTTTATTTGTCTCAGGCCCTTTCCAAAGAGCTATTTAAGACTCCAGCCTTTTGTATCACATTGTCAGTAAGATCAAGTATTTAACACAGCCTCTCTCAGCTTTTTATATAGCACCTAACACTGATATCTAAGCATTATATATTTCTTTTTGCGCAGTATTTCTGACTCAATATTTCCTGCCTCCTTGACAATGACTGAGTAAACATCAGAGCTGTCAGGGGAAGAGCCCTGTGTTTACAGAGCAACAAGCCCAAATGTGTCTTTTTTTCTTCCATCACAAGGTGACAATGCTTAAATTAACCCTCATTTTTATCCCACACTAAACTTTTGCTCTCTAACTTGCTACTGACAGAGTCAGCCATGAGTCGGTGGGCCCAAATCTGGGGAAAAGTCATTTGGGACTCGTCTTTTAAAAAAAGTGTGGCGAACTCCTAAGGGATGAATTTTTGGCTTCGACTGTCTGGGCCGGAGCAAGTGTTTAGATACAATGGCAAAATGCTACTTCTCATGCTGCTTTACTTTGCTGTCCACCAAAAATGGTAGAGGATGGATTTTGCTCCTGTCCCATGCAGTGGCCAGTACTCTTGGCTCTTCTTGCTTGGTCCTGGTCTTGGAGAAGTCTCATGTGTGGGCCAAGAAAGGATAACATTGCATGAGCTGCATCTACACTGAGATGAGGAGTGGGCTTTCACTTGGGTGCAGGAGTGGAGACCCCCAAGATAAAGGCATTTTCTATTATTTCCATTGCTGGCAGGAACTTCATCCAAGCTTAACAAGGGTCCAACAAGAGATGTCAAAGGGTGGGCTGAGCCGTGGCCCATCTCTATCATGCATGAACACAGACTACCGCTGATATCACATGTGGTGAGGCCCAACATGATGAACTTGGCCTTCAGGTTTATGCCCCAAACTTGTCCTGTATGAGACCTCTTTAGAGGTCCCCTTGGCATCCCCACACTTGCTGTATGGTTTCTCAATGAACTCTTCTCCCAAACCATGCAGAGAAGGGAAGTCAACCCTGCTACCTGGTATAAATACTTTTTATTTTAGGCACTGAAGGAAGGTCACCCAGCAAACACACCCAGATTATCTACAATCCAGGGAACCCCCAAATTAGTAATAGAATTTGTGTTTAAAAAACCAGCCAAACTGATGAAAGATAATTTGCATACTGCCCTGACATCACCACCTAAGTATGGGGCAAGCCCATCCACAAGTTATTTTTATATAACTCCGTAAGGCATTTCCAGAGCAGATAAAGTTCACTGAGCAGGGAAGTGACCCTGCTATCTGGTTTCAGCCCTCTTCAACCTCCTCAAGGCTTCTCATCGATGGTGTGGAGGTCTGTGGGCCAGGGCACACAGGACATGGGTTTTGTTCTCTGCTGAGCTGCTATTTGTTGCCGGCCAGCTCTTCACCTCTCCCACACTGTTCGACTGGCTCATCTGTTTTGGTTGCACACCCTTTGGAGAATTGTTTGAGTTGCTCTCCATGTTCTCCATGCTTGGCGCTATGGGTTGCAGGTCCTGCTGGGAGCATGGCTAACGTGCAGCCAGGTGAATCTCACCTGTAACTGTTGACTAAATTACCTAGATGACAGCAGTGGTCTCCTCAAACATGGACACCTCAAGGGAGGTGGGACACCTCTGCATGAGCAGCATTCATGTTGGCTTGCCCATCTGTACATGCCATGGTACTGGTCAAACCTGCTGTCCAAAGGCCAAAGCTCCCCAAGCCACCTTCCTCATGTGTGCCATGACACTGATGTAGCACTGCCCTGCAGGGCCAAAGAAAATTATCTCAAGATGCTTCAGGAGACCCCTGGTGCTGCAAGTCCAGCTACCATGGAGGTTCAGCTCCTGGCAAGCCCAACTCTTGCCTGTAGGCAGGCATGGTCCAAAAAACATAATTCTTACCTCTGGCAAGGTGCATTTCCTACTTTGTCAAAGGAATCAGGATCACACATCCCTTTTGCAGAGTACATGCAAATGATCTGCAAAATTTGGCCCAACCTGAGGCTGCAAACGGAGCAAAATTGTTCCAACTGCAGTATCACATTCTGGGTGAAAATGTTCACAGTGACCTCAGCATACATCCCACATTTCATCCCCTGCTCCTTTCTTTCAAGGGGGTCCACTGTCGTAGTTTGACGAAAAGCCGATTCTACCACTCCGCCCCCCCCTCCCCCCCCACCTCCTCCCGTTGAGGAAGGTTCCGAGGAACAAACCGAGAAAAGCCCGTAGGAGTTGAGATAAGAACTATTTAATTATATAAATGAAACTTAGGGAGTTACTAACAATGCTAGTGCTAATGAGTAATTTAAGGAACGGAGGAAGAGGGTAGAACAAATGATACAGGATCCCACCCCAAGAGGGGAAAAAAGGAAAGAAAACCCCACCCGAAGGGAGAAAACCCCCCATGAAACCGCCCGGAGGGGGCCGAGAGAGTAAGAGAGAGGAAAAAAAACTTTCAAACCCCAACTCCCAGAACGATCTGCCCAGCAAGACACTGGCTCTGCCCGGAGCACCAACCACTCGCCACGAGGTCCCACCACAAACAAACCCCCAGCCCCCCTTGGCCGGAAGCCCCCTCAGACCCTTCCCCTTCCCAGGGTCGTGTCCAACCACAAGCCTTTCCACCCATATCCCCACCCCCTCCCCGCCAGTCCTGCCGTGCCGCAGGTCCTGGGCTGGCACTACCTATGCAGCTTGATGTGTTATGGGGCGAAGCAAAACATAGACTAGCTGGTGCAAAGCTAAGACATCCACCAAAGTCTGCACAACCTTTTTTGTGACTTGGGTGGATTGGGAGAGGACCCTGATCCCTTTTCCGTGGCAAAAAAAGAGTCTTCTTCAGTTACAAAGTTGAGGGCAGAGTGTTTGTTGATGTCTCTGCTGAGTGGCATCACCTAGCAGGTGCTGTAAAATGAAAATAAGCGGGTGCTCAGTGGTGACATCCCTTCATGCCCAGCTCCCATCCCAGGCCTGATGAGTTTGATTTGGTGGTTGTTTTATGGAATTTTTTTGTTTGGTAGATGGTTTGATGGGGTTTTTTTACTGAAAATATTTTTCAAGAGAAAATGTGGAAGAATCAGTTTTCTCTCTTGCAAAGTTGCAAACTGGAGCAATGTGTTTGAAGCAGGAATGGGAAAGAGAGAGTTTCCTGCGATGGTTTTTATTCTTTCCCAGTAGTCTGGGACCGCCAGCCCATATGATTATCCATGTGGATCTGCTAGGAATTTCCCAGCATACCCTAGGGATCCTGAAATACAGCCTGGCTTCCCTGGTGCATCAGTGTGGACCTTCCCAGGCCGGCTAGAGGGGCTGCTGTGGGGCATCCAGCCTGGGAGGGGCAGGATGGCTCGGGGGCTGGAGCCAGGTGGGATGCTGCATGAGATGCAGGAGACAGATCAGTGCCAGGGAATGGAGAGGTCTCAGAGCATCAAGGAAGAGCTCCAGGGTCCAAACAGTGCTTTTGTTCCAGGGCGGGTGTGGCTAGTGGAAGACCTTACGGGTGAGTGAGGCTGGAGGTCCCCATTGGTGCAGACAAGGGGTACGGGATGCTGTCCTGGTTTAACTCCGGTGTTATCAGGATCAGCTGTTCTAACACTCCGGCCCCCCACCCCCCCCCACACACCTCCCGGTGAGGAAGGGTTGGAGGAACAAACCGAGGAAAAGACCATAGGAGTTGAGATAAGAACTATTTAATTATATAAATGAAACTTAGGGAGTTACTAACAATGCTAGTGCTAATGAGTAATTTAAGGAACGGAGGAAGAGGGTAGAACAAATGATACAGGATCCCACCCCAAGAAGGGAAAAAAGGAAAGAAAACCCCACCCGAAGGGAGCAAACCCCCCACGAAACCGCCCGAGGGCCGAGAGAGTAAGAGAGAGAAAAAAAACTTTCAAACCCCGACTCCTAGACCGATCTGCCCGGCAAGACGCTGACTCTGCCCAGAGCACCAACCACTCGCCACCAGGTCCCACAACAAACAAACCCCCAGCCCCCTCGGCCGGAAGCCCCCTCAGACCCTTCCCCTTCCCAGGGTCGTGTCCAACCACAAGCCTTTCCACACATATCCCCACCCCCTCCCCACCGGTCCTGCAGTACTGTGGCCCCGGGGTGGCACTACCTATGCAGCTTGATGTGTTATGGGGCGAAGCAAAACATAGACTAGCTGGTGCAAAGCTAAGACACTAATCCACCCCTTTTGATTCACCACATCCACATCAAGCTCACCTCCCACAGTATTCCATAATCTCCCATCAGCCCGCTTCCCCTTTCCCATCCCATCCCACACGGATATCATTCCCTTAGTCTATGGACCATCTTGGCAAATGATCCATTAGTCCATGAATTCAGATTCCATCAGGTGTGGGGTCACTCAGGACAGGCAAAGGTGGAAGGGTTGTGTGGGATCGTTGGGCGCCGAAGCCAGCTCAGGTCAGGTCACTGCTGTGCTCCTGGCTAGGCCGCACCTCTGTAGGGTGGGGTGGTTTTCTGCCAGAGCGGGTGCCTGTAACATGAAGCTCAGAGAACAGGGGTTAGTGGCAGCAATTCATGTCCCTCATGTAATTATGGGCTGTTTTCTCCCAGAATCAAATCCCCCTGAGGCACAGAGCGGACTTCCCCATCTTCTCTCATTACCCACCAAGTGCGCCCAGGTCCTTGAGCAAAAGCAACCCCACGGATGGGTTTGCCTTTGCCCAAGGTGGGAGGAACCCAAACCGTTTTCCCCAGCATGCTTCTAGTATGTACTACAGGGACCTTATTTCCTTCTACCGTCCATAGAGGGTTTGAGTGTGCAGGGTCAGCTCGATTGACGGATCCCCTGGTATTAACTAAGCATGTGGCCTTTGCCAAGTTGGCATCCCAATTCCTGAGTGTTCCACCCCGCATTGCTCTCAGGGTGGTCTTTAGCAGCCCATTGCATCGCTCGACCTTCCCTGAGGCAGGTGCATGGTAGGGAATGTGGTACACCCACTCAATTCCATGTTCCTCAGCCCAAGCGTCAACGAGGCTATTTCGGAAATGAGTCCCATTATCTGATTCAATTCTTTCTGGGATGCCGTGTCGCCACAGGACTTGCCTTTCAAGTCCCAAGATAGTATTTCGGGCAGTGGCATGGGACACTGGATATGTTTCTAGCCACCCAGTGGTTGCCACCACCATTGTGAGGACATGGCACTTACTTATCCTGGCGGGTTTTGGGGAGGGTGATATAGTCAACCTGCCAGGCCTGCCCATACTTGTATTTCAGCCATCACCCCCCATACCAAAGAGGCTTTACCCTCTTGGCTTGTTTGATGGCAGCACATCTCACATTCATGGATAACCTGAGCAATTGTGATCTATGGTCAAATCCACCCCTCGGTCACGAGCCCACCTGTACGTGGCATCTCTCCCCTGGTGGCCTGAGGTGTCATGGGCCCACCTAGCCATTAACAGCTCACCTTTATGTTGCCAGTCCAGATCCACCTGAGCCACTGCAATCTTAGCAGCCTGGTCTACCTGCTGATTGTGCTGGTGTTCTTCAGTGGCTCGGCTTTTGGGCATGTGGGCATCGACATGATGCACCTTGACGACCAGGTTGTCTAGACGGGAAGCAATGTCCTGCCATAGCGTGGCAGCCCAGATGGGTTTTCCTTGGCGCTGCCAGTTGCTCTGTTTCCATTGCTGCAGCCACCCCCACAGAGCATTTGCCACCATCCATGAGTCAGTGTAGAGATAAAGCACTGGCCATTTCTCTTGTTGAGCAATGTCCAAAGCCAGCTGGATGGCCTTTACCTCTGCAAACTGACTCGATTCCCCTTGGCCTTCTGCAGTCTCTGCATCTTGTTGAGTGGGACTCCACACAGCAGCTTTCCACCTCCGATGTTTCCCTACAATGCGGCAGGACCCATCCATGAACAGGGCATATTGCTTCTCGTCTTCTGGCAACTGGTTATACAAAGGGGCTTCTTCAGCCCGTGTCACCTCCTCCTCTTGTGACATCCCAAAGTCTTTGCCCTCTGGCCAGTCCATGATCACTTCTAGGATTCCTGGGCAACTGGGGTTCCCTATATGGGATTGTTGTGTGATCAGGGCAGCCCACTTACTCCATGTAGCATCGGTGGCATGATGAGTAGAAGAGCCTCTCCCTTTGAACATCCAACCCAGCACTGGCAGTTGAGGTGCCAGGAGGAGCTGTGCTTCAGTTCCAACCACTTCTGAGGCAGATCGGATTCCCTCATAAGCTGACAGTATCTCTTTTTCGGTTGGAGTGTAGTGGACCTCAGATCCTCTGTATCCCTGGCTCCAAAATCCAAGGGGTCAAACTCGGGTCTCTCCTGGATCTTTCTGCCAGAGACTCCAGGTAGGGCCATTCTCCCCAGCTGCGGTGTAGAGTACATTCTTTACTTCTGGCCCTGTCTTGACTGGTCCAAGGGCTACTGCATGCACAATCTCCTGCTTGATCTCTTCAAAGGTTTGTCGCTGCTCAGTGCCCCATTTGAAATCATTTTTCTTCCAGGTCACTGCATAGAGAGGGCTGACAATTTGACTGTAATTTGGGATATGCATCCGCCAGAAACCCACGACGCCTAGGAAAGCCTGAGTTTCCTTTTTGCTCATTGGTGGGGACATAGCTGTGATTTTGTTAATCACATCCATTGGGATGTGGCGATGTCCATCTTGCCATTTTACTCCTAGGAATTGAATCTCTCGTGCAGGACCCTTAACCTTACTTTGCTTGATGGCAAAAATGGCTTTCAGCAGAATTTGGATGATATTCTTCCCCTTCTCAAAAACTTCATCAGCTGTGTCACCCCATACAATGATGTCATCAATGTACTGTAGATGTTCGGGAGATGCGCCCTGTTCCAGTGCGGTCTGGATAAGTCCATGGCAGATGGTAGGACTGTGCTTCCACCCCTGGGGCAGCTGATTCCAGGTGTATTGGATGCCCCTCCAGGTGAAAGCAAACTGTGGCCTGCACTCTGCTGCCAAAGGAATGGAGAAAAAGGCATTAGCAATGTCAGTCGTCGCGTACCACTTGGCTGCCTTTGACTCCAGCTCGTATTGGAGTTCCAGCATGTCCATCGTGGCAGCACTCAGTGGTGGTGTCACTTCATTCAGGCCACGATAGTCCACTGTTAGTCTCCATTCCCCATCAGACTTACGCACTGGCCAGATGGGGCTGTTAAAGGGTGAGCGGGTTTTGCTGATCACCCCTTGGCTCTCCAGCTGACGAATCAGCTTCTGGATGGGATGCAAAGAGTCTCTGTTAGTGTGATACTGCTGCCGGTGCACTGTTGTGGTGGCAACTGGCACCTGTTGATCTGCAACCTTTAGCAATCGCACAACAGAAGGGTCCTGTGAGAGACCAGGCAAGATGGACAGCTGCTCGATTTCATCAGTCTCTATAGCAGCTATCCCAAAAGCCCACTGGTACCCTTTCGGGTCCTTAAAGTATCCTCTCTTAAGGTAGTCTATGCCAAGGATGCATGGGGCATCTGGGCCAGTCACAATATGGTGCTTTTGCCACTCCTCCCCAGTCAGGCTTATTTCAGCCTCCAGCACAGTCCGTTGTTGAGAGCCCCCAGTCACACCAGAAATGCTGATGGGCTGTACCCCCCTATAGCTTGATGGCATCAGGGTACACTGTGCACCCGTGTCTACTAGAGCTCTGTACTCCTGGGGCTCTGATAGGCCAGGCCATCGAATCCACACAGTCCAGTAAACACGGTTGTCCCTTTCCTCCACCTGGCTGGAGGCAGGGCCCCTCTAATACTCACGTGCCTCAGTCATGTCCTGGAGAAAAGGATTATTGGACATGTCACTTTGTTCATCCCATTTAGATACGGGAGCAGCAACTTTTCTGGCTGGGTCCCCACTAGTAGATCTTTTCCCTTTCAGTTCATTTACTCGTTGTTCCAGGACAGAGGTAGGTTTTCCATCCCACCTCCTCATATCCTCTCCGTGGTCTCTCAAATAGAACCACAGGGTACCCCATGAGGGATATCTGTTGTATTCCTGCCTTGAAGGAGAGAAGCGCCTGCTCCTTATAACCGAAACACTGGCTTGTGCAGGTGGGGATCGGAACACCTCCTCTTGGAGTTCCTTGAGTTCTTTGGACAGTCTCTCCACAGCCGAGACACAGGCCTGTATGGGGGAGGAGAGACTCTCCTCATACTCTCTGAATTGGCGGATCATCTCGTCCACGGTTGGTGCCTCGTCCTCTCTCCAAGTTATTATTGGGAGCATGCTGGATTATGAGGGTGGTGCACTCCGCATTAACTTCTGCCACATGGGCCGAGTGCAGTAGACTTCGTCGGGGTCAGTGGATGCTCGTGGGTTATTCGGATCTTGGTAAACAATCTCCAGTACCGCTAGTTCTCTTAGGTACTGGATGCCTTTCTCCATGCTGGTCCACCTACGTAGCTGTTGTGGCACACTCTCTCTGAAAGGGTACCTTTCCTTTACACTGGTCATGAGCCACTTCCAGAGGCTGACATTTTGTGGCTTACGCCCAATTGCTTTATCAATTCCCCCTTCTCTGGCAAGTGACCCCAGCTGTTTAGCCTCTCTGCCCTCTAGCTCCATACTACTGGCCCCATTATCCCAGCAGCGGAGCAGCCAGGTCATGATATATTCACCTGGGCAGCAACTGTAGTCTCTACGGATGTCCCGTAGTTCCCTCAGGGATAAGGACCGTGTGGTCACAACAGCTTCATCCTCCGTCTCCGACTCTTGAGCTAGCCCTGTTCCCATTTCCTGATTGACACTTTCTGTCAATCCTGCAGTACCGTAGCCCTGAGCTGGCACTACCTATCCAGCTTGGTGTGCTATGGGGTGAAGCAAAACATAGACTAGCTGGTGCAAAGCTAAGACAGATGCTTTCGCTTGTTTCTTTAATTTCTTGATAGTCAGGAGGTAATTTCTCTTTGACTGTTGTAATTAAAATTCAAGTGAAAACTCCAGAATGAGTAATTTGGTAACCCTGGGGTGATAACCTGCACTGGCAAATAACTCTCCTCCATCACCGCCCTGGGACTGGCTGGATAATGAAAGAACAAATTCTGCAAACTCCCCCAGAGAGTCTGAAAAGACCCAACAGGATTTGGATGCAGGTTGACTTCGGAGTCACAGACACAGTTGGGCAATTGCTTTATAGAGATGGGTATAGAGAGGGATTAGTCATCACTGTTTGGTTAATACGTGCCTCAGTTATTTTACAAGTCTTTTTCCTGCATATGCAAATATTTTTTTTTTCCTTTTCTAATGAAACATATAAATAGCTCCTGTATGCATACAGTTGTGTCATGAAAATAATCATTGAGCTTTTGCCTGGCTCTCTTTAGCAGCTGTTTTACTTACCTTTGTTTAAAAAGAAAGATCTCCCATATGTTGTCCAGGATATGATAGCAAATTTTGGAGTGGTGGTTTTTATATTTCCTTGCCTTTGCAGAGTCCAGCTGCAGGTCAGAGCATTTGCATCAGCAAAGCCCTTTGTCTCAGGCAGTAGGAATATACTGAGATGAAAAAGATATAAGATAATTTTAGTTGCTGTATTTCAAATGTTGTGCAACCCATGCTGGAAACACATGGTGTTGAGAACAAACTTGTCCTGTTATTTAATTTTCTCCTACTTCGTGTCTACTATTTTTTAATACCAAGGAAAGGTCACTATGGAGACAGACAAGCAACATTGCATGGGACATCTTGCAAGAAGCTCTGCAGCATTGCTGAGAGCCCAGGGAAACCCTCTTGTCTCTGAGTGCAATGTACTCTCTTGTTCCATCCTCTAGAAAGGTTTCTTATTTGCTTTTCTGTGTTGCCCCTTGCTCTTTACCACACACTCCCAATGCACACATCCCTTTTCAAATCCTGCCTTTTGGCAAACCCTTTTTTTTCCCCCCCAGCTGGAGGACTGTTGTGGAGGCAGCTATCTATGTCCCTTCACGCTTTCTCCTGATGTTGCTCCATAAATCATGCCATTCAGATAATCCTTGGTCATGGCAACCATCAGCTCAGGAGCAGGGTGACCTTTTAATGTCAAGCCCAGGCTGCCCTGATCTTCTTCTAGTTGGGCAGGGAGCCAGTCTCTGTCATCATGTCATGAGACCACAGATAGCAGACAGGCCATTAGGATGCCCCTGGCCAGACACTGGGTCTACTGAAGATACTGGAATGAATGGGCTGGGCAGGTCACAGATTTACAGATTCAGAGTGGTAGGGGTTGGAAGGGACCTCTAGAGATCATCTAGTCCAACCCCCCTGCCAGAGCAGGATCACCTAGAGTAGAACAGATTCACCACCTGGATCACCAAGCCCGGCATGGCCACCAGTATTCCTTGTGTTTGCCCTGCATTTCATTTAACCTCTTTGTTGCTGCTTTTACTTGATCATGGTTGTACATATGGAAAAGAGTCTCCATATTTGTCCAAGGGGGAAGGCAAGGCATGGGTGTGCTGTCTCTAGCACAAGCCATGACAGATATTGCAGGGTTGGTGATATTTCTACAGTACCTGCTTTCTGGTGGCTTTGCTATGTTGAAATTCCAGCCACTCTGCGTGTGTTAAGTAATCTCCCCACTGTTACTAAAGAGTCAGTCTGTCTGTCTTCCTCCTCCCATCCTGAGTTTCAATTTCCCCCTAATTCTCTCTCTAGGCAGCTGTTGCCTCTCTTATGGCAATGCAGTTTTGCTGATGCAGCCTGTTGTCTCTATCCCTCTTGCAGAAGGATTTCACCATGCGGGAGGAGTTGCAGCAGCAGGATGTGGAGCACTGGCTGGGGTTCATCACCTTTCTCTGCGAAGTCTTCGGCACCATGAGGAGCAGCATTGGAGAGCCCTTTCAAGTCCTTGTCTGCCCCATTTATACCTGCCTCAGGGAGGTAAATGCCGTCAGAGTTTGTCCTCCATCTGCGAGCCAAGCTGTTGTGATGCAGTGTTGAGGTGCCATGATTCATAGATTTTTGTTTAATGATTCCTATAGGTTTGCTTTGCCAGCATCAACACTTTTCACCCCAAAAGTACCTATGTCTGCAGGGATGCTTGCCTTTTCCTGCATATTATGTTTCTGCTGATTAAAAGCACATGCTCCAAGCAAAACCCCTTTGTCCAAGGGCTTGTAAAGCCCAACAGTTGGGATTTGCAAACTCAAACATTGAGTTGCAATATGTTGCAAAAACCCCCACTGAAGGGGCTTAAAAAGCTTCTTAAGCTTTTTCAACAGCTTACTCTTGCCTGTAGGCAGGCATGGTCAAAAAACATTGCATGAGCTGCATCTACACTGAGATGAGGAGTGGGCTTTCACTTGGGTGCAGGAGTGGAGACCCCCAAGATAAAGGCATTTTCTATTATTTCCATTGCTGGCAGGAACTTCATCCAAGCTTAACAAGGGTCCAACAAGGGTCCAACAAGAGATGTCAAAGGGTGGGCTGAGCCGTGGCCCATCTCTATCATTCATGAACACAGACTACCGCTGATATCACATGTGGTGAGGCCCAACATGATGAACTTGGCCTTCAGGTTTATGCCCCAAACTTGTCCTGTATGAGACCTCTTTAGAGGTCCCCTTGGCATCCCCACACTTGCTGTATGGTTTCTCAATGAACTCTTCTCCCAAACCATGCAGAGAAGGGAAGTCAACCCTGCTACCTGGTATAAATACTTTTTATTTTAGGCACTGAAGAAAGGTCACCCAGCAAACACACCCAGATTATCTACAATCCAGGGAACCCCCAAATTAGTAATAGAATTTGTGTTTAAAAAACCAGCCAAACTGATGAAAGATAATTTGCATACTGCCCTGACATCACCACCTAAGTATGGGGCAAGCCCATCCACAAGTTATTTTTATATAACTCCGTAAGGCATTTCCAGAGCAGATAAAGTTCACTGAGCAGGGAAGTGACCCTGCTATCTGGTTTCAGCCCTCTTCAACCTCCTCAAGGCTTCTCATCGATGGTGTGGAGGTCTGTGGGCCAGGGCACACAGGACATGGGTTTTGTTCTCTGCTGAGCTGCTATTTGTTGCCGGCCAGCTCTTCACCTCTCCCACACTGTTCGACTGGCTCATCTGTTTTGGTTGCACACCCTTTGGAGAATTGTTTGAGTTGCTCTCCATGTTCTCCATGCTTGGCGCTATGGGTTGCAGGTCCTGCTGGGAGCATGGCTAACGTGCAGCCAGGTGAATCTCACCTGTAACTGTTGACTAAATTACCTAGATGACAGCAGTGGTCTCCTCAAACATGGACACCTCAAGGGAGGTGGGACACCTCTGCATGAGCAGCATTCATGTTGGCTTGCCCATCTGTACATGCCATGGTACTGGTCAAACCTGCTGTCCAAAGGCCAAAGCTCCCCAAGCCACCTTCCTCATGTGTGCCATGACACTGATGTAGCACTGCCCTGCAGGGCCAAAGAAAATTATCTCAAGATGCTTCAGGAGACCCCTGGTGCTGCAAGTCCAGCTACCATGGAGGTTCAGCTCCTGGCAAGCCCAACTCTTGCCTGTAGGCAGGCATGGTCCAAAAAACATAATTCTTACCTCTGGCAAGGTGCATTTCCTACTTTGTCAAAGGAATCAGGATCACACATCCCTTTTGCAGAGTACGTGCAAATGATCTGCAAAATTTGGCCCAACCTGAGGCTGCAAACGGAGCAAAATTGTTCCAACTGCAGTATCACATTCTGGGTGAAAATGTTCACAGTGACCTCAGCATACATCCCACATTCCATCCCCTGCTCCTTTCTTTCAAGGGGGTCCACCAAAGTCTGCACAACCTTTTTTGTGACTTGGGTGGATTGGGAGAGGACCCTGATCCCTTTTCCGTGGCAAAAAAAGGGTCTTCTTCAGTTACAAAGTTGAGGGCAGAGTGTTTGTTGATGTCTCTGCTGAGTGGCATCACCTAGCAGGTGCTGTAAGATGAAAATAAGCGGGTGCTCAGTGGTGACATCCCTTCATGCCCAGCTCCCATCCCAGGCCTGATGAGTTTGGTCTGTCACTACAGACCCTTGTAAAAAGTCCCCTCCAGCTTCCTTGTAGGCCCCCTTCAGGTACTGGAAGGTTGCTATATGGTCTCCCCGGAGCCTTCTCTTCTCCAGGCTGAACAAGCCCAATTCTCTCAGCCTCTCTTCATAGGAGAGGTGCTCCAGTTCTCTGATCATCTTTGTGGCCCTCCTCTGGACTCGTTCCAGCTGGTTGATATCCTTCTTATGCTGAGGGCTCCACAGCTGTACACAGTACTCCAGGTGGGGTCTTACAAGAGCAGAGTAGGGGGGGAGAAGCACCTCCCTCGACCTGCTGGCCACGTTTCTCCTGATACAGCCCAGGATACGGTTGGCTTTCTGGGCTGCCAGCTCACACTGCCTGCTCATGTCCACCTTTTTGTCTGCCAGTACCCCCAAGTCCTTCTCCTCAGGGCTGCTCTCGATCCATTCTCCACCCAGCCTGTACTTGTAGTTGGGATTGCCCTGACCCAGGTGCAGGACCTTGCAATTGGCCTTGGTGAGCTCCATGAGGTTGGAACAGGCCCACCTCTCCAGCCTCTCAAAGTCCCTCTGGATAGCATCTCTTCCCTCCAGCGTGTGGACCACAACACACAGCTTGGCGTCATCAGCAAACTTGCTGAGAGTGCACTCAATCCCACCGTCCATGTCATTGACAAAGATGTTGAACCGTACCAGTCCCAACACCAACCCCTGAGGAATGCCACTTGTCACTGGTCTCCACTCAGACATCGAGCCATTGACCACAACTCTCTGAGTGAGACCATCCAGCTATTTTTTTATCCACCGAGTGGTCCATCCGTCAAATCCATGCCTCTCTAATTTAGAGACAAGGATGCCGTGCGGGACGGTGTCAAATGCTTTGCACAAGTCCAGGTAGATGACATCGGTTGCCTGTCCTTTATCCACCAAGGTCATGTTCCCATCGTAGAAGGCCACCATATTTATCAGGCCCAAGACATTTAAAGATGTTTTTTGTCTCCTGCTGCTGTCTGTAGAAGTCAGAATTTTCTCAGAAAAATCTGCCTCGTCGCCCAGGGTTTGAGCTGTGAATCTCATATTGTCAGTAGTCCTTCTTGTCGGGCCATAAATAACTTGCTGCAAAATAACTTCACTGCTAGCCCTTGGGCAAGGAAAGGATAAAAAACTGCCAGTGATGACTTTTTTACACACATGGGAATTTTTCTCTCAGTGCAAACAAATCATAAACATTTTGTCTTCACAGTAATATTGTGGTAGGGTTCACAGACAGTGACTGTAGCAGTGAGAAATAGTCTGGGCATCATGACAAGGCACATGTATCCAGAGGAGAGGGATGCTAAGAACAGCTTGACTTCCCCAAAATCTCTGCCCACAGTGGTATGTGTCACCTTATGGGGAAGTTCTTGGCATCTAGCAAAGTCCCCATTACCCTCAGCTTCTCATCAGTTGTGACACAAACCAGCCCCGATTCTGCCAGGATTTTTCCCTGCCCACTCCTGTCTGTCCTTGCCATGCCGTCACAATCTCTCTTGTCGCCTTGCCGGTGTGTGGGGACACGATGATGATCTAGAAGTGTACGGAAGGACATGAATTTCACATATCATGTATGAATTTTGCTACAGGGCAGCTCCATAAAAAGCTTTTACTAATTATATCAAGTCGTCATGCATAAATTTTCTTCTTAAAAATACATTGCTCTGTTCCTTAGCAGGACAGATGTGTCCTGTGGTGTCATTTGTCAGAGAAGATGACTCTTAGCTTAGCTGACATGGGTGAGCCTGAGTCTTCCTGCCCCAAAATGATTGATCTGTGGCTGATCACTCTGCAGCGTTGTGACCTTAACTCACACCATTCCTCTAGGATGGCTCTGGACTGGGTTTTTGTCTTACCACCATTTTTTGCCACCATCCGCTAATCCTGTCACACAGGGCCAACCCAGAAGAACAGGACCACTTATTTATCAGCAGTGATAGGTGCCAGGCTTTGAGTTGGTCGCCAGAGACAACACCAGGCTGTAGATGCAGCCAATGAAGTGGTGGTGAGTTCTTCCAGCTGCACCCAGGAGAGGACGGTGACATTTGTACAGACTGGACCTGCTGGGTGCTCCATGAGATAGTGGGAACTTCATAGTAGTACAGGGTGCTCATCCTGGGTGAGCTTTGTGAAACACTTGCAGTGGGCTGGTGTCCCAAGGCAAGAGGGGATGTCACCATGGCCTGGCCGGTTTCGGACCTCCACTTGCTCAGGACAGGTTCACAAGGCATAGTAGCGCTCATCATGAGTTTTTTCCCCTTCCTGATGATCAGCACATATATACCCATGTACAATCTCAGCCCCTTACCCCTAACTCCTTCCCCCTTGGGCATCCCCCAGCAAAACCCCCTGTGCTGTCCAAAATCGTGCTTATGTTCCCTCTGCCTCCATCTACCCATCCTTTGACAATAAATTATTACTAGATGTGAGATAGCATCTCTCCCTCTGCCTGTCTTTTCAGCTGTTCTTGCTTTTTAGTTTTTCTGTCTCTTTTTTTTTTTTCTTTTTTCCCTTTTTTTTTATAGCTTTGGCAGACTCAGTCAAAGGTCAGGGAGAGAGTGAGCAAGAGTAAGGGGAAAGTTGCCTGATTACTGAGGCAGGAAATTTGGGTCAGAGCTGCCGCCTCGCCCGGGCAGTGTTTTAGGAGCCAAAGGAGTGACTGTGCCCCTTGGCAAATGCGGTCCACGTTGAACTCCCATCTCAGGGGGGCTCTACTGCATCCTCCTCTGCACCCATTGCCTGAGCTGACTGCTGAAAAACAGGGTTGGGGGAGAAGGAAGGGTCTACCACCATCTGACATGGTGACTGCCTCTCCTGGGAGCTGGATCCCCAAAGAATCAAAACATTTAATATCCAGAACCATTTTGAGGGTTTGAAGTGAGATTTGTGCAGGCAAAGAGTGTCTTCACAACCAGGTCTGGTGGGGTCAGCATTGGGATTTTAGGCAAAGAGATGGTTTGCCAAGAGAAATAAAAGGTGGGTCCAGCTTTTGTTAAAATGGTTTGGTGGAGCATGATGAGTTTGGGTGGTGCTTTAGATCAAAACATGTTTTTCTGCTTGGAATAGTGTATAGTTTAAGTTGGAGAAGGGAAATTGGATGCCCAAGCCTAGACCAGAGATCAGCATTGAACGTGGTCAGGGGTAAGGAGGGATTTTTCAGTGAGCAGAGGAGAGCTCCTTAACAGATAAGAACCAGAGGACTATTGCAGTCATCAGATCTGTGGAGCTTGGGAAAAGAATAACAAAGCAGAGAAGATAAATAGAAATAAAATAAATAGCTTTCCTCCTATTCTTCCCTAAGAGCTTCAAGGAATTGAGGGCAAGCTGGAAGAGGCCATTGTTCCTGGGGAAAGGTTTTCCCTGGGGATGGTTGTGCTGCAGCCAGGGCACCATAGGCTTGGCCTTTGCCTGCTTCCAGCCCTGACTGTCCTCACATGGGACGAGTGGTGGCATCTTCCAGGACCATGCTCCTCTACAAGTCTTTCATCTGGCTTGATGAAAACACTTTTAGCAGTTTTAGGAAGTTGTCCTGGCTCCCATGCTTGATGGTCTAAGCAAGAGGGATGTCCCACTATCTTCTCCCAGCCCTCCAGCCCATGTGCTCTCAACTCTGACCTCACTTTATTTTCAAAACCACACCAAATTTGTCCCTGTACATCTCCTTCTGCCCCTCCAGGATGGTGGGGAGTGAATGTGCTTTCCCGAAGCCTCTACTCCATGCCCAGCACTGAGGACCACATTCAGCCCTGCTGCAACAATACTTCACATTGCATGTCCCCAAAACCCAACTAAAATCAGGAGAGCAACCAAGGGACTTTGGTTCTTTCAGCCTGGCCATATTTCTTTTTTTTTTTTTTATGGCCTTCAGCAGAGTCAGCAAAATGTAGAAAATGGATTAAGACCAGGGACCAGCAAATGTCACCTGAACCATCAGTGGGGCAGGAGTACTCCAGAGCTCTGTGCCTGGTGCAACAAGAGCCCTGTGGCTACTGGAGATGTGGAGATAATAAATATTTTTTGCCATCTATTATTCACTGATTATCACCACTTTTGCCTTTCCTAGCTTTTTCCCAATTTATTTAACCCAATAGCTACAACCCTCTAAGCTCAACAATCCAACCAGATTTTTTGCCCATCTGGTTGTCCACCCATGATATCCTAGCTTAGATACAAGGGGATTGGAATCCTGGGGTGTCAGGGAGTAGCCTTGCTGCAGCACCATCCCACTCTCAGCACCTGCGGGTGCATTAGACAGGACTGTTTGGGAAGGTTTGGAGCAAACCCTAGGAAGCAGGTTGTCACAGAGAGACTAATTAAACTGCAAAACTCCTTTGTGCACGAGGCTGTGGCTGCGTGACCAACTCATGGAGATCCCTCCAGCTTGAGAGAGTTATTGCTGCTGGGACTGGGTGGGTACCCTGGGTGTATGACCCTGAGCATCACCACCCATAAGAGAGATGTGAGCATTGACCTGACCCAAGACAGATGCTTTTATGGTCTTATTGCCAGTCCTGGGGACTGAGGGCAGCTCCTAGGAGCAGTGAATCAGCCTCATGAAGGCAGCAGGCAGCACACCTGGCAGGCTGGAAGCAGGCAGGACAGTTGCTCCTCAGTAGTTGTCTCCTACCTCCAGTCTGGTTGGCAGACATGGTCCCATTTCAGCATCATTTAAAATCTTGGCATGCTGCCATTGCTTCCTTGCCTTGGTACATGCTGCTAACTGAAAGCCTTGGGGTGGTGGTACAGGAAGGATGAATACTCCTTGTCTAATTACCTTTCCCTCATGTCTGAATCTGTGGTGCAGCATGTAGATGGGTATCCACTCCCCTCCCTTCTCTTAGTGCCTGTTATCTCCTGGGGCCATGCTGTGCAATTTAGCAAAATATTATAACATTATTATTAATTATTTACCATTAATCTATTATCGAAATATTATTAAATTATCATTAAATTAAAAATTAAAATATCAATTTATTTAATATTTAATTATTAAATTTTAATTTTAAATTATTACTATTATTATAGTATTAACATCTGAACTTCAAAAGGGCACTGCCTTTTCACTGTCTCCTTCAGAGGATGACAAAGGAAAACCTTCCCGTCTACAGTCATATGAGCGAGGAGGGTGGTGATGTTTGGAAAAGAAAATTGTATCTTTTAAGGTGGGGTGGTGGGGTTTTTTTTTTAATCACTCTCACTTTTTAAAAAGCATTAGCCTTTTGAGTCAAAAAAGGGTCTTTGACAGTATAATGAGATGCTAGGATTTTTAAGATTATGCTCCTAGTCAGAGAATGAGACAGAATTTTTCCTCTATCAAATAAGCAAAGGCACCAAGGGGCCCAGATCCTGACTCCACACCACCTTTCCACCCAGGTAGCTCTATGGGTCCAGATCTGACCAGAGAAAATAAGTCCTCTATGAAGAAGGGGACTTATTTCCTCATAAAAGTCTCCTTCTGGTCCCCCCATCTGGTTCTTCAAAAATCAGTGGTTTGGTCTCCAGTCTGGCAGGGACTGGAACAAACTGGGAAGTGGTTTGTAGGGGGAAAGGATGGAGGAGGGATGAGGGATGCAGGCATGGGAAGGAAGGGATGCCAGGGAAGGAAGGGATGCCAGGGAAGGAGGGAACAAGAGGAGACTGGGGGTCAGGGATACAGGAAGGAAGGAGAAGTGGGGAGAGCAAAGTGGGGAAATGTTGTGGGAATTGAGAAGAGGAGGACTGAAGATCTGGAAAGGCTGGGAGAAAAGTCTAGGGTTTGAAGCAAGCAGGGTACACTGATGTGTGGGGTGATGTGGACCTTCAGAGCTGTGGCAGGAGGTAGTGTGCAGGAACAGGGGTCTGCAAAGAGAAGGTGTACTGGGTTCAGTCAGGAAAGGGTTAACTCCCTTTACTCTGGTTGCCAGAGAACTATGTTGCTGAACAGTAAGTGAAAACATTGATAAGGCCTCAGCTGGTGCTGGGGATGGCCTGTACTGAACTCAAGGTCTTTTGTCCGCTTCGGATACTGTAGCTGACCCAGACTAACCAAGGAAGTATTTCATTCCATAGTACGTCATGTTCTGGGCTCTTGGGCAGGGAAGGTGGTCCGGTAGCCATTACTCTTCCCTTCTCTCTCTCTCTCCCTTACTCCCTTGCTCGTCTCTCTGGGGAACTTGCTAACCCTCCTGCGTTAGCTGCTTGGCTAACTCCTGTGCTGGCTCCTTCGTGTGGGAGCTGGTGGGTTGTTTTGAGTTTTCTGGCTGTGTTATCACTGATAGGGTTTGCTCGGAATATGCTGCATTAGCTCCCGGGCTCTGGCCTTCATGCTGCGGCTCTCGGGCTGCGATCACTCTCGGGCTGTGGTTCTCGGGCTCTCTGGGTCTGATTTTCATACCTCAACATCTGGGTGTGCATTGGTCAGTGGATGGTGAGAAATTGTATAATACTGTATATATGGTATCACATGTTTTATTTTCTATTATTTTAATTATTTATTATTAGTAGTATCGGTATATATTGATTTAGATTTAATTAGTAAATAGTTCTTATCTCAATTTTACGAGCTTCCTTATTTCTTTTTCCTCCGATTCTTCCCCTCCACTGGAGGAGGGGAGGGGGATTTGTGAGAGCGGCTTCGTGGTATTTTGCCAGCCAGAGTTAAACCACGACAGTCCTTTTTGGCGCCCAACGTGGGGCTCGAAGGGTTGAGATAAGAACAGGTCTGATTACTGTGTGTTAAAGCAGATTGTGTGATAAGTATTGGCTACAGAGATGTTGTGGTGGTTGGTCAGCATGTTAAGTTCTTGGATCTTTAAGTGGATGATAGAACGGTGGGATTTACTGCCTTGGGTGCTCCTTATGATACTGATCACGTATGCTCTGACCAGATTGAAGAGTTTGATTTGGCTGGTCTGTATACTACTGGTTTGGGGAATAATCATGTATCTGTATGCAGTACTTGCAACGTTTGCGTGTTTCTCGTCATCTCATAGGGACTTTCACTAATTATACCTTTTCCCTTTTCTCTTCTGGGACTCAGCCTGTAGAGGAGAAATCATTTAGTGGGTTGGATGTGAAGGAACTATTCAGTTGGATGAATGTGTGGAAATTATTCCAATTTTCCCCTCTTCTCTATGGTCAATGGCACAAGTGTATGAATATTTGGGAAAAGTTTCATGGTCTTGGGGTGACCTGCAGTTAGTGATCAGCACGTTTCAGAACGTTCTTGTGTAAAGTTAAAGAAATGTTTTGGAATACTGCTCCATCTGCTACTGGTGTTTGGGGAAGAGGCAGGCCCTGTGTGCCGGCTTCATCCCCCATGGCTACATCACCGCTCACAAGTAGCCCATCCTCCACACTGACTCCACCTCCACTGCGACATAAATGCCACTTGACGGACAGTACAGCCACTGCACTGCCTGTGCCACCTCCACACCTGCAGCAACATCAACTCTTCTCGATGGGCACTGCAGCCACTGCACCTCCTGCACCACCTATACCTCCGTGGCTATGGCAACTCCGCTCGACAGTCACGGCAGCCACTGCATCCTCTGCGCCAGCTCCACTTCCCACTGTGGTTCCGTCTCCCACAACAGCTCTGCGCTCCCATGCAGTTCCAGTTCCCAGTGTGGCTCCGCCTTCCACAATGGTTCCACCTCCCACTGCGGTTCCACCTCCCACAGCGGCTCCGCCTCCCACAGCGGCTCTACCTGCTGCCGCAGCTCCGCCTCCCAGTGTGGTTCCGCCTCCCACTGCGGCTCCACCTCCCACAGGAGCTCCGCCTCCCAGTGTGGTTCTGCCTCCCACTGCGGCTCCACCTCCCACAGGAGCTCCGCCTCCCAGTGTGGTTCTGCCTCCCACTGCGGCTCCACCTCCCACAGAAGCTCCGCCTTCTGCTGTAGCCCCGCCTCCCACAACAGCCCTACACACCGCAGGGTGCAATGCAGCCGTGCAAACCCCTGTGTGGTAATGTCAGTGTCAACCGGCACCAGTGTTAGTTGCCCCAGTACAGAAAAAGAAATGGAAACGTAATTCAGGACGTCTGGTGCAGGTGGAGGGGGAGACAGCAGGGCCATCCCAAGGGACAGTGACAGAGACAGAGGATGATGGTGACGCAGATGTAACCCTGCGATCTTTAGCCTTGAAGGAGCTCCGGGATAGCCGGAGAGACTTTGGCCGTCATCAAGGTGAATGTGTTATTACCTGGCTACTTTGCTGCTGGGATAACGGTGTCAGTAGCATTGAATTAGAGGGCAGAGAAGCCAAGCAGTTGGGGTCACTTGCCAGAGAGAGCGGCACTGATAAAGCAATTGGGAGGGAGACACAAAATGTAAGCCTCTGGAGGCGGCTCCTGGATAGTGTGAGGGAAAGGTATCCCTTTAAGGAAGACGTACCATGTCACGTACGCAAATGGGCCACCATAGAGAAAGCTATCCAGTACGTGAGGGAACTAGCTGTGCTAGAGTTAGTTTATCGTGATGATGGGAGGACAGATCCAGATAGAATTAGGTGCACACGACCCATGTGGCCGAAGTTAATGCAGAATGGACCACCCTCGTTAGCCGCTCTATTTTCAATATTGACTTGGGAAAGGGATGAAGACCTAATAGTGGAGGAGTTGGTTCAAAAGTTCGGGGATATGAGGACACTGTTTCTTCCCCCATGCAGGCCTGTGTCTCAGCTATAGAGGAACTGTCCAAGGAGTTTAAGCAATTCAGAAAGGAGATGTTCCAAACCCCACCTGCACGAGCCAGTGTCTCAGCCATTAGAAGGAAGCGTTCCTTTCCTCAAAGAAAGGAATATAAAAGGTATCCATCACGCCACACCCTGTGGTTTTACCTATGTGACGACGAAGAGGACATGAGGAAGTGGGATGGAAAACCTACCTCGCACTTAGAGGAATGAGTATGTGAACTGAAAGGGAAAAAGCACACCAGTAAGGACTCTTCCAAGAAAACTGTTGCTCCTGTAGCCAAACAGCACGGGAGCAATAATCCATTCCTCCAAGACATGAGTGACTGTGAATCAGTTAAGTTTTAGAGGGGCCCTGCCTCCAGCCAGGTGGAGGAAAGGGACAACCGTGTTTACTGGACTGTGTGGATTCGATGGCCTGGCACATCAGAGCCACAGCAGTATAAGGCTCTAGTGGACACGGGTGCACAGTGTACCCTGATGCCATCAAGCTATAGGGGGGTACAACCCATCAGCATTTCTGGTGTGACTGGGGGCTCTCAACAATGGACTGTGCTGGAGGCTGAAATAAGCCTGACTGGGGAGGAGTGGCAAAAACACCCTATTATGACTGGCCCAGATGCCCCATGCATCCTTGGCATTGACTATCTCAAGAGAGGGTACTTTAAGGACCCGAAAGGGTACCAGTGGGCGTTTGGGATAGCTGCTGTAGAGACTGCTGGAGAGCCAAGGGGTGATCAGCAAAACCCGCTCACCCTTTAACAGCCCCATCTGGCCAGTGCGTAAGTCTGATGGAGAATGGAGACTGACAGTGGACTATCGTGGCCTGAATGAAGTGACACCACCACTGAGTGCTGCTATGCCGGACATGCTGGAACTCCAATACGAGCTGAAGTCAAAGGCAGCCAAGTGGTACGCGACGACTGACATTGCTAATGCCTTTTTCTCCATTCCTTTGGCAGCAGAGTGCAGGCCACAGTTTGCTTTCACCTGGAGGGGCATCCACTACACCTGGAATCGGCTGCCCCAGGGGTGGAAGCACAGCCCTACCATTTGCCATGGACTGATCCAGACCGCACTGGAACAGGGTGCAGCTCCAGAACACCTGCAATACATTGATGTCACCATTGTATGGGGCGACACAGCAGGCAAAGTTTTTGAGAAGGGGAAGAAGATCATACAAATCCTTCTGAAAGCTGGTTTTGCCATAAAGCAAAGTAAGGTCAGGGGACTTGCACGAGAGATCCAGTTCTTAGGAATAAATTGGCAAGATGGGCGTCGCCAGATCCCGATGGACGTGATCAATAAAATCACAGCTATGTCCCCACCAACGAGCAAAAAGGAAACTTAGGCTTTCCTAGGCGTCGTGGGTTTCTGGCGAATGCATATCCCAAATTGCAGTCAAATTGTCAGCCCTCTCTATGCAGTGACCTGGAAGAAAAATGATTTCAAATGGGGCACTGAGCAGCGACAAGCCTTTGAACAGATCAAGCAGGAGATTGTGCATGCAGTAGCCCTTGGACCAGTCAAGACAGGGCCAGAAGTAAAGAATGTACTCTACACCACAGCTGGGGAGAATGGCCCTACCTGGAGTCTCTGGCAGAAAGATCCAGGAGAGACCCGAGTTTGACCCCTTGGATTTTGGAGCCAGGGATACAGAGGATCTGAGGTCCACTACACTCCAACCGAAAAAGAGATACTGGCAGCTTATGAGGGAATCCGATCTGCCTCAGAAGTGGTTGGAACTGAAGCACAGCTCCTCCTGGCACCTCGACTACCAGTGCTGGGCTGGATGTTCAAAGGCAGAGTCTCTTCTACTCATCATGCTACTGACGCTACATGGAGTAAGTAGGCTGCTCTGATTACACAATGAGCTCGCATAGGGAATCCCAGTCACCCACAAATCTTAGAAGTGATCATGGACTGGCCGGAAGGCAAAGACTTTGGAATGTCACAAGAGGAGGAGGTGACAGGGGCTGAAGAAGCCCCTTTGTACAACCAGTTGCCAGACAATTAGAAGCAATATGTCCTGTTTACTGATGGGTCCTGCCGCATTGTAGGGAAACATCGTAGGTGGAAAGCTGCTGTGTGGAGTCCTACACGACAAGTTGCAGAGACCGCTGAAGGCCAGGCTGAATCGAATCAATTTGCAGAGGTAAAAGCCATTCAGCTGGCTTTGGACGTTGCTAAACGAGAGAAATGGCCAGTGCTTTATCTCTACACTGACTCCTGGATGGTGGCGAATGCACTGTGGGGGTGGCTACAGCAGTGGAAACAGAGCAACTGGCAGCGCCGAGGCAAACCCATCTGGGCTGCAGCATTATGGCAAGACATTGCATCCCGTCTAGAAAACCTGGTCGTCATGGTGCGTCACTTCAATGCCCACGTACCCAGAAGTCGAGCTACGGAAGAGCATCGATACAACCAGCAGGTGGATCAAGCTGCTAAGATTGCAGTGGCTCAGGTACATCTGGACTGGCAACATAAAGGTGAGGTGTTTATGGCTAGGTGGGCCCATGACACCTCGGGCCACCAAGGGAGAGATGCCACGTACAGGTGGGCTCGTGACCGAGGGGTGGACCTGACCATGGACGCTATTGCGCAGGTCATTCATGAATGTGAGACGTGCTGCCATCAAACAAGCCAAGAGGGTAAAGCCTCTTTGGTATGGGGGGCAATGGCTGAAATACAAGTATGGGCAGGCCTGGCAGGTTGACTATATCACCCTCCCCAAAACCCGCCAAGGCAAGTGCCATGTGCTCACAATGGTGGAAGCAACCACGAGGTGGCTAGAAACATATCCTGTGCCTCATGCCACTGCCCGGAACACTATCCTAGGCCTTGAAAAGCAAGTCCTGTGGTGAAATGGCACCCCAGAAAGGATTGAATCAGACAATGGGACTCATTTCCGAAATAGTCTCGTAGACACTTGGGCCAAAGAGCACGGCACTGAGTGGGTGTCAGTATCACATCCCCTACCATGCACCTGCCTCTGGGAAGGTCGAAAGGTGCAATGGGCTGTTAAAGACCACCCTGAGGGCAATGGGGGGTGGGACTTTCAAAAATTGGGATACACATTTGGCAAAGGCCACCTGGTTAGTCAACACCAGAGGATCTGCCAACCGTGCTGGCCCAGCTCAATCAAAACTTCTGCGCACTGTGGAAGGAGATAAGGTCCCTGTAGTGCATGTTAAGAACATGCTGGGAAAAACAGTCTGGGTTATTCCTGCCTCAGGCAAAGGCAAACCCATCCGTGGGGTTGCTTTCGCTCAAGGACCTGGAGGTACTTGGTGGGTAATGAGAGAAGATGGGCAAGTCCGATGTGTGCCTCAAGGAGATTTGATTCTGGGTGAAACTAGCCCATGAACTAAATTGCATGATGGACATGAACTGCTGCAAATAACCCTTGTTCTGAGCTCTGTATTGTAGTAATCACTCTGACAGAGAACACCTGAACCTACAGAGGTCCAGCCTTGCCAGAAGGGCAGTAGTGACCTGACCTGAGCTGGCATAGGCACCCAACGATTCCACGCAACACTTCACCTTTTCTGTCCTGAGTGACCACCTGATAGAACCCAAAGTCATGGACTAATGGACATTCTGCCAATATGGTTCATAGCCTATGGGAATGATATCTGTGTGGGAAGGGATGGGAAAGGGGAAGCTGGTTCATGTGAATTTATGGATGATATGAAAATAAGCATGATGTAAATGGTATGAAATAAGGGGTGGAGAATGTGCTGGGTTCAGTCAGGAAAGGGCTAACTCCCTTTACTCTGGTTGCCAGGGAACTCTGTTGCTGGACAGTAAGTGAAAACATTGATAAGGCCTCAGCTGGTGCTGGGGATGGCCTGTACTGAACTCAAGGTCTTTTGTCCGCTTCGGAAACTGTAGCTGACCCAGACTAACCAAGGAAGTGTTTCATTCCATAGTACGTCATGTTCCGGTCTCTTGGGGTGGGGAAGGTGGTCCGGTAGCCATTACTCTTCCCTTCTCTCTCTCCCTTACTCCCTTGCTCGTCTCTCCGGGCACTTGCTAACCCTCCTGCGTTAGCTGCTTTGCTAACTCCTGTGCTGGCTCCTTCGTGTGGGAGATGGTGGATTGTTTTGACTTTTTTGGCCGTGTTATCACTGATAAGGTTTGCTCGGAATCTGCTGCGTAGGCTCCCGGGCTCTGGCCTTCAGGCTGCGGCTCTCAGGCTGCGATCACTCTCGGGCTGTGGTTCTCAGGCTCTCTGGATCTGATTTTATTCTCTCAACATCTGGGTGTGCATTGGTCAGTGGATGGTGGGAAATTGTATCATATTGTACTATATGTTTCATTTTCTACTATTTTAATTATTTAGTATTAGTAGTAGTGGTATATATTGATTTAGATTTAATTAGTAAATAGTTCTTATCTCAATTTTACGAGCTTCCTTATTTCTTTTTCCTCCGATTCTTCCCCTCCACTGGAGGAGGGGAGGGGGATTTGTGAGAGCGGCTTTGTGGTATTTTGCTAGCCGGAGTTAAACCACAACAGAAGGGATAGGCCCATGTCTGTAGAACCACGCTCCTGGCAGGCATGTATGTCCCCATGCCTTCATACCTGCTGTGCAATAAATAAATAAATAGCTGTGCAAAAAACTCCCGCCCACACAGATCCTCTGTATCTGTGCTGGCAAAAACACTCCTGTGAATGCAGCTTGTATGGGGAAAAAAACCCCTTTAATCGTCATTGTCTTGGTCAAAGGGCAGAGTTAAGTTGAAGGAGATAGAGTGTTATTTGGGAGCAGATGAGGAGAGACCAAATAGAGGAGGGCTGCTGTCATGGTTTAACTCCTGTTAAACCTGTTCAGACAAGTCATGTCAGATGAGGTCCAGGAGGGCAGCATGAAGATGCAGAGTGCCTACCCAAGTCTGGGGGTAGGATATAGTCTCTGTTTCATCATAGGTAGATAGGACTATTCCTTATTAGCCAAATATCTGAGAACTTGACAGTGACATATTCATCCTCACAACCATGGTTTGAGGTAGGGAAGCGTGTCCCGACTCTATGGGTGAGAAGCTGGGGCAAGGAAAGCCCAAGTGAAGTTGCAGCCTTTCCCTCATCACATGCCTGACAAATATGGTGGCCTTCTACGACAGGGTTACGACCTTGGTGGATAAAGGACGGGCAATCGGTGTTATCTACCTGGACTTGTGCAAAGCATTTGACACCGTCCCGCACAGCATCCTCGTCTCTAAATTAGAGAGGCATGGATTTGACGGATGGACCACTTGGTGGATAAAAAAATAGCTGGATGGTCTCACTCAGAGAGTTGTGGTCAATGGCTCGATGTCTGAGTGGAGACCAGTGACAAGTGGCATTCCTCAGGGGTTGGTGTTGGGACTGGTATGGTTCAACAGCTTTGTCAATGACATGGATGGTGGGATTGAGTGCACTCTCAGCAAGTTTGCTGATGACGCCAAGCTGTGTGTTGTGGTCGAAATGCTGGAGGGAAGGGATGCTATCCAGAGGGACTTTGAGAGGCTGGAGAGGTGGGCCTGTTCCAAACTCATGGAGCTCACCAAGGCCAAGTGCAAGGTCCTACACATGGGTCAGGGCAATCCCAAGCACAAGTACAGGCAGAGAATGGCTTGAGAGCAGCCCTGAGGAGAAGGACTTGGGGGTACTGGCGGACAAAAAGGTGGACATGAGCAGGCAGTGTGAGCTGGCAGCTCAGAAAGCCAACCATATGCTGGGCTTCATGAAAAGAAGCATGGCCAGCAGGTCGAGGAAGTCACCGAGGTGATGTGCTCCGAACTGGAGGGTCGAGTCGGAGGACCCTTCCTGAAGTGGCAAAACTGTGGCACAATCCACGAAGGAACAAGCTTCTAAATGCACAGGGAGAGAGAGAGAGAGAGGAAGCCTCAGGGCCCACTCCACGCCCCCACATACCCCTCCCCACCCCACCCCCAAGCGGGAAGAGTAAGCTGCTGACGAGCAGCACCTCTGATTCAGCGTGGACAGGGACAAGAGTGAAGACAGCCAACCCTCTCACATACAACAGCAGTCCCCAGAGAGCGCGAGCAACCAGGGCGTGGCGCATCAGTTTGCACAGGCAGGGCCCAGCGATGGTTGCCACTCAGCTGAAAGCCATTGCCAGGAAGAATGCAATGACCCAGATGGTGCTCCCACTCAGGCATGCAGCTGTCCAGGGAGTGCCTGAGCCTGTCACTCGTACCCGAGGGCAGCAGAAACAGCCCCTGTGTGAGGGGTGACCAGGGGGATGATCTGCTCAGCTGGTGGCAGAGCTGAAGGAGGAAGTGGGAAGACTAAGGAGTATCAGGGAGTGTGAGAGGGAGATAGATTAGTGGTGCCAAAACCTACCATCCCTGAAGCAAAGGCAGCAGATGGAGGTCCCATAAGCAGCAGTGGATCCCATATCCTCTTGCCACCAGACAGACAGAAGGGACCTGAGAGAGGGAGGGGAACGGAAACAGGTCCCTGCTCAGGGAGGCAGGCAAATCCCCTCCTGGCCTCCCTCCCCTTCCCAGTTGTCCTTGCAGAACAGATATGGGGCTCTGGAACTCAAGGGCCAGGCAATTGAGCAGGTAGAGGAAGGCCCATCCAGGGAGTTGCCTAGGACAACTCACTCAGCCTCACACATTGCGACTGCCTCCATTAAGAAAAAAAGGAGTGTAATTGTCATAGGTGATACCCTTCTGAGGGGAACAGAGGGCCCAATATGCCACCCAGACCCATCACCCAGGGAAGTCTGCTGCCTCCCTGAGGCCCAGCTTAGAGACATCACTAGGAAACTCCCTGGTCTGGTATGACCCTCGGATTATTACCCGCTACTGGTCATGCAGGTGGGCAGTGACGAGGTAGCGGAGAGAAATCCAAAAGACATCCAAAGGGACTTCAGGGCACTGGGGCGATTGGTTGTAGGATCAGGAGCACAGGTAGTGTTTTCCTCAATCCCTTTAGTGGCTGGGAAGAATACTGAAGGAACAGGTGCCATGGTTTAACTCCAGCTAGCAAAATACCATGAAGCCGCTCTCACAAATCCCCCCTCCCCTACTCCAGAGGAGGGGAAGAATCGGAGGAAAAAGAAATAAGGAAGCTTGTAAAATTGGGATAAGAACTATTTACTAATTAAATCTAGATTAATATATACAAATACTACTAATAAACAATTAAAATAATAGAAAATAAAATATATGATACAATATGATACAATTTCTTACCATCCACTGACCAATGCACACCCATGTGCTGAGTAGTGAGAATCAGACCCAGAGAGCCCGAGAGCCGCAGCCCAAGAGCAGTTGCAGCAGATTCCAGGCAAAATCTATCAGCGACAGCATGACCGGCACAGGGTACCCCGTGAGGGATATCCGTTGTATTCCTGCCTTGAAGGAGAGAAGCGCCTGCTCCTTATAACCAAAACACTGGCTTGTGCAGGTGGGGATTGGAACACCTCCTCTCGGAGTTCCTTGAGTTCTTTAGACAGTCTCTCCACAGCCGAGACACAGGCCTGTATGGGGGAGGAGAGACTCTCCTCATACTCTTGGAATCGGCAGATCATCTCGTCCACGGTTGGTGCCTCGTCCTCTCTCCAAGTTATTATTGAGAGCACGCTGGAGTATGAGGGTGGTGCACTCCGCATTAACTTCTGCCACATGGGCCGAGTGCAGTAGACTTCGTCGGGGTCAGTGGATGCTCGTGGGTTATTCGGATCTCGGTAAACGATCTCCAGTTCCGCTAGTTCTCTTAGGTACTGGATGCCTTTCTCCATGCTGGTCCACCTACGTAGCTGTTGTGGCACACTCTCTCTGAAAGGGTACCTTTCCTTTACACTGGTCAGGAGTCGCTTCCAGAGGCTGACATTTTGTGGCTTACGCCCAATTGCTTTATCAATTCCCCCTTCTCCGGCAAGTGACCCCAGCTGTTTAGCCTCTCTGCCCTCTAGCTCCATACTACTGGCCCCATTATCCCAGCAGCGGAGCAGCCAGGTCATGATATGTTCACCCGGGCAGCGACTGTAGTCTCTACGGATGTCCCGTAGTTCCCTCAGGGATAAGGACTGTGTGGTCACAAAAGCTTCATCCTCTGTATCCGACTCTTGAGCTAGCCCTGCTCCCATTTCCTGATTGACAGTTTCTGTCGATTGGGATGGCCCTGCTGCCTCACCATCCTCGACTATGCAGACTGATTTATGTGTGTATTTCTTTTTCCGGACTGGGGCCACGGACAGTGGTCGCCCCTGACAATAACACACAGAAGATTGAGGGAGTGAGGCTGCTGCAGAAAGTGGGCTGGCTGGGGGAGAAGACAGATTGGTGGTAGCGGGAGGCGTTGCCATTGATGCAGGCATAGTGGAGGGTGATGCGGCAGGTTGCGGTGCAAGTGTCGAGGATGATGGCGCAGGCACGGAAGGCATTGTTACTGGTGTGCTGGGTTGTGATGCGGGTGCTGGAGCCGCCGCGGGCGCTGGGGCCGCGCGGGCTCGAGTTAGGAGCTTGGTCCCGGCACGACTCCGCGCTGCCCCCTTGCGCATTAAGGCAGCTCGGGTAACTGCACAGACCCTGCGTCTGCCTCGGGCACTAGGACCGGTGGGGGCAGGGCTCCCAAACATTTCCCTAACTTTGCCCAAAGCCACTAAAGCATTCACTAGCAAGCTGATCCCCAGCCACAGGTCACCCCAGCCACATGAAAAATTTCCGAAAAACACATATGCCTTTGCCATCAGACCGAGAGGAGAGGGGAAAAATTGAAAAAGTTTTTCCACATGCCTCCCAGCACCAAATAGCCTCTCTTCTATTGGCTGAGTCCCCAAGGGGAGAAAGGGAGAGGTGTAGTTGTGGAAGACCTCCAGCAGGTAAGTCGCGATGTACCAAGGAGCCGACAGTATTAAGCAGAGATAGAGACAGAGTATCTCTGCCAGCATCAGCAGCACACAGAACAGCCTGACCAGCCCCCTCAGCCCGCCTCGCACATAAAAAATCAGGATCATCACTAGCACATAGGGGAGCAGATCCTGCCGTTCGGTCAGCAGCTTGAAAAGCCCCGAACTCAGAGTCTTGAGAAGCCACAGATACATTTTAAAGCAGGAACTTATCACACGCTATAGTCTGTTCCTTATCTCAACTCTTTCGAGCCCCACATTGGGCGCCATAAATAGACTGTCGTGGTTTCACGACTAGCCGATTCTACCACTCCGCCCCCCCCCACCCCCCCACCCCTCCACCCCCTCCCGGTGAGGAAGGGTCAGAGGAACAACAAACCGAGGAAAAGCCCATAGGAGTTGAGATAAGAACTATTTAATTATATAAATGAAACTTAGGGAGTTACTAACAGTGCTAGTGCTAATGAGTAATTTAAGGAACGGAGGAAGAGGGTAGAACAAATGATACAGGATCCCACCCCGAGAAGGGAAAAGGAAAAGAAAACCCACCCGAAGGGAGAAACCCCCCACTAAACCGCCCGGGGGGCTGAGAGAGGAAGAGAGAGGAAAAAAATCTTTCAAACCCCGACTCCCAGACCGATCTGCCCGGCAAGACGCTGGCTCTGCCCAGAGCACCCACCACTCACCACGAGGTCCCCACAACAAACAAACCCCCAGCCCCCCTCAGCCAGAAGCCCCCTCAGACCTTTCCCCTTCCCAAGGTCCTGTCCAACCACAAGCCTTTCCACCCATATCCCCACCCCCTCCCCACCGGTCCTGCAGTGCTGCGGGCCCCAGGCTGGCACCACCTATGCAGCTTGATGTGTTATGGGGTGAAGCAAAACATAGACTAGCTGGCGCAAAGCTAAGACAGTCCCCTACACTGCCTGTAGCAGCGAGATCTGGGAATGCAGCTGCAGTGTCAGAAGTGGAGAAAGACCTTGAATTCTGTGTACGCATTCCCCTGCACCAGCTATGACCTTATCAGCACTTCTCTCAGCATCCAGGAACACAGCTTCATAGCAGCCATGGTAAAGAGAGTTAACTCTTTCCTGACTGAACCCAGCACACGATCATGGAGCAGTTCCTCCTGGAAATCATGCTAAGGCACATGGAAAATGAGGTGATTGGTGACAGCCAACATGGCTTCACCAAGGGCAGATCATGCCTGATGAATATGGTGGCCTTCTACAACAGGATCACAACCTTGGTGGATTAAGCAAGGGCAACTGATGTCATCTACTTGGACTTGTGCAAAGTGTTCGACACTGTCCCACATGACATCCTTGTCTCTAAATTGGAGAGGCATGGATTTGACAGGTGGATCACTTGGTGGATAAGGAACTGGCTTGATGGTCGCACTCAGAGGGTTGCGGTCAATGGCTTGATGCCTGAGTGGAGGCCAGGGAGGAGTGGAGTTCCTCAGGAGTCGGTATTTGGACTGGTGCTGTTTAACATCTTCGTCAGCAATATGAACAGTGGGATTGAGTGCACCTTCAGCAAGTTTGCTGATGACACCAAGCTGTGTGTTGTGGTCGACACACTGGAGGGAAGGGATGTCATCCAGAGGGACCTTGACAGGCTGGAGAGGTGGGCCTGTTCCAACCTCATGGAGTTCAACAAGGCCAAGTACAAGGTCCTGCACCTGGGTCAGGGCAATCCCAACTACAAGTACAGGCTGGGTGGAGAATGGATCGAGAGCAGCCCTGAGGAGAAGGACTTGGGGGTAATGGTGGATGAAAAGCTGGACATGAGCGGGCAGTGTGAGCTGGCAGCCCAGGAGGCCAATCATATCCTGGGCTGTATCCAGAGCAGAGTGGTCAGCAGGTCGAGGGAGGTGATTCTCCCCTTCTACTATGCTCTCATCTATGATTCTATGAATATATATTTAATTTGCAGTCCTGCTTCATGCCATGCTTACAAGCTAAATACCCCATGAGTGAATTTCTGGACTACTGCCCCTAATTTTTTGTTTTTGTTGCTGGGTTTAAAATAATCTCATGTTTTTTTGGCAAAGAATCTGTGAACTGTGAGAACTTAGAGCATGCACCTTGGGCTTAACTAACATTTTTCCAAACATCTCAGCAGAAAGATAAACTGTGGGGGGAACTGCTGCATGTCTTCATACCGTAGCTGAACCTTTGACTAATGTGAGATAAAAACTGATGGACTGCATGTTCATTAAGATGCTGTAAACATCATCTCCAAAGCAAAAAACCTGCTCTCTGCTGAAAACAGAAGAGGGTGAAGACAAAACTTTGAGAGCAATGATAATTCCTTGAATTACCTTTTTTTTTCCCTAGCTATTTTCCAGCAGTTGTGGAACTGATAAACAAATAGGCATTTATTTTTAAAGGAAAGAAAACATGAATAAATGAGAGTGGGAAGGAGATATGATAAGGCTGAGAAACAGAACCATAATTTTAACTAAAGGATGTGACTTTGGAGCACATTTAGCTACATTGAGCAGTTTTTATATGGGCAGCTTAAATTGGTCCAACCATTTTTCCAAAATTTGCCTTTCCCTGATGAATTTCAGGTACTAATGAAGCCAGTTTTCCCAAGTCTTCTCCTTTTTCTCAGTGTTTAGTGCATGCACTCAGCTCCCTGCTGCACACAGGATTTTAGCTCAGGGCCAGCAGGGCTTGTCCAACCCAAGGTGATGGAGTGGAAGTGACCATAGTTTTAAGTGTTACCAGCACTTGTAATTTTATCAGTCACCTCGTGGTACAGTGTTTTTCAAAATGCTCCAGATCACTTTGTTGGCTGATTGAGAATCTCAGTATTTTATCTACTTGAAAATCATCTAGAACAACCATGCTTTCTCTTGTGGTTTTAGCAAAATACCCGAAATGGCATTTTTGTGTGCGTGACACAGTCATAAAGATGAAAACAAAGAAAAATGCGTATTTCTGATCTGGTTTTGAGGATCCTTGCTTGTGGTTTCAAGGACTGTGGGGTGAGACATGCTGAGCTCCTACACTTTGCCATTGCCAGGTAGAGCCGTTGACCCCTTACTGCACTCGCTGAGTCTGAATCAAGAGGGGTGAGCATCTTCCTTCACTGTCTCTTGCTATGCACAGCAGCATTTTGGTTCTCTCCTGAAGGTTGCTTGTGCTTACAAGATCATGTTTGCAATGCAAAGTTCACGGAGAACAGAGCAGGGTTGGAGTTGGTGCACCTAAGACACCATAGTTTTGCTGCAACCCATTGCACTTGCACCACTATATAGTCAGTCTAGAAGGACCTGTATTAATTACAGTGTATTGGATGTAACGCTTTCCCATCAGGTAATTTTGTGGCTGTTAGAAGTGTCCCCACAGGGACAGAGAGGTTCTGTGGCAGGTGACTGCCTCTAGGGCAGCACCCTCCCTTTCAAACAGTCGCTCCCAGGGCTGTGCTGCTCGAATGTTGTTATCTGATGATTGTATTTAGTCTCTGTATGTGAAATCAGTGTATTTTCTCATTGCCTGCCATGGGATAAAAATAGCAACGTAACCTAAATAAAATTTATTTTTAAAGCTGTTAATGTAAATTCTCTATATTTTGCCCTGCTTGCTTACTCTCAGCAGTGGATATGCTGATGATACCATTTACCCTGCATTTTTTGTCACTGTTTATCTTAATTTTTTGTGTTGATAATCTATTTCCCTGCCTCTTTCTGATTTTCTGACCTTTCCTCCTGGAAGTGGCAAAAGCCAAGATGGAAGGAGAGATGGAAGGAAGGTCGTAAGGGAGAAGGAGGTGGATATCATACATTTCTCACCACCTCTCTCTTCTCTCTTTTGCAGTTGTTGCAATCTCAGGATGTGAAGGAAGATGCTGTGCTTTGCTGCTCCATGGAGGTAGGGAAGCACCTGCACCACCCATCCTGGTCCTCATTGCTTTGACCCTTCTGTCCTTGGCTATGCATGTGTCAAGCAGCTGTTAGATGTTTCCAAATCCAAACAGCCATGTTGCCTCTTTGCATTGTAAGATCATAGAATCATCAAATGGTTTGGGTTGGAGGGGACCTTGAAAAGCTTCCCCCATCCCCCAAACCTGCCCCTGAAGAGGAAGCCCCCAATCTGGGTGGCACAGGGAAGTGGACAACCTTCAGATGGACCTCGGTGCACACAGATGACTACAAACAGGTCCAAGAGGCATGGGGAATTATAGAATCATAGAATGGTTTGTGTTAGAAGGGACCTTGAAAGGTCATCTAGTCCAACCCCCCCTGCAATGAGCAGGGTCATCTTCAACTAGATCAGGTTGCTCAGAGCCCCATCCAGCCTGACCTTGAATGTTTCCAGGGATGGGGCATCTACAACCTCTCTGGGCAACCTGTACCAGTGCTTCACCATCCTGACTAAAATATTTCTTCCTTATATCTAGTCTGAATCTATCCTCTTTTGGTTTAAAACCATTATCCCTTGTCCTATCACTACAGGTCCTGTTAAAATGTCTGTCCCCATCTTTCTTGTAAGTCCCCTTTAATTATTGAAAGGCTGCAATAAGGTCTCCCTGGAGCCTTCTCCAGGCTGAACAACCCCAACGTTCTCAGTCTGTCTCCATAGGAGAGGTGTTCCATCCCTCTGATCATATTCATGGCCCTCCTCTGGGCCCATGCCACAGGTCCATGTTTTTCCTGTGCTGATGACCCCAGAGCTGGATGCAGTACTGCAGGTGGGGTTTCACCAGAGCAGAGTAGATAAAAGACATCATTGTGAGAGAAGAGGTGGCTCTTGAGACGACTCTATCACTGGACTTTTGATGCATGTAAATGGGTGCAAAATGTTTGGTAGCTGAGGTCCCATCACAAAATATAGAATTCTGATTCCTTTAAATCTTACCCTACATTTATTTTTTTAAGCACAAAAACACCTGCATTGGAGGAAAAGCTGCCCCGTGGCTCACTCAGAGTTTTTCTGTGCTCAGCAGCATCTTTGCAGAGAAATGCTGGTACAAATATAGCAGTGTTTCATTAGTTTTGCTTTTCGGAAGTGATTGGCCCATGGGGATGGATGCTTTACTTGCAGAGAGCAGTCAAAATTGCAGCCTGAATGGCTGAAATTCAGCAAAGCGACAGGCAACTGAGGATGAGAGTTTTAAAGGTTAGTACTTTAAGGAACTCTGCCTTCAAGCCTCATGAGCCTTCTGTGATGGTGGACTCATTGCTGATCACTCCAAGCTTGGACCTTCTCCTCTGTGGGACCACCTAGGCCTTATGCTGCTCCATGGAGGCTCTCCAAGGAGTAATTGTTTTAAAAGACCCTTGACTGTCCTCAGAGAAGTGGCACGATGGGTATAAATGCAGATCTTGGCAGGGCAGAATTCTTTATGCATACAGGAGGGCTCTGCTTATTCTGATTCATGACTGGGAGTCACTGACAGCTGTGAATCAGCAAATAAATGAAGGGCCTAGTAGCAGGCAGGAATACCACATCACAGCCTGCACTTTGTTTTGACAACAGCATGATTTTTAGGTGGGATTTCTTTTTTTCCCCAAAAGTAATCCAGCGTTGCTGCCTTTGAAGTCAGTGGGAACTGAACCATTTACTCCTCCAGCAGCCTGGCGCAGATGCTTTTGAAAACCTTGCCCTTCATGTTCAGTTCTTGAAGCCTGCTGCCGGGTGGTTTTGGTTTTCAAAAACCTTTAACCTTGCCTGCCTGCCCTGCTGCACTGAGCATGGGAGGACTGGAAGGGTAGAGGGGGCTCACAAAAGCTGGCATGATGTTTTAATATCATAGAATCATATAATATGTCAAGTTGGAAGGGACCCCTATGGATCAACATGCCATGGTTGACCTATTCTCCTGACAGCTGCACAGCACTGGATGGCTGCTGGAGGAGCAGCTTCCCGAGATGATGACAGAGCTGTTGGCGATAACACGTGACAAGATGCTGTGTCCCTCTGAGTCCATGCTGACGCGGTCCCTGCTGCTGGAGGTCATCGAGCTGCACGCTAACCACTGGAACCCCCTGATGCCCACCATCACACAGTACTACAACAAGACCATCCAAAAACTGACGGCTTGAGGGACAGGGCAAGGTGGGGTGGGAAAGGACGAGAAAACAAAATGCACCTTGATGGGATTCGGTGAGACCTTTTCCGATTTAAATCCCCCAGCAGACCAAACCCCAGCCTGCTTGAGAATATGTTCATGGGGTGGGGAGGGAGAAGCATGTTTCTTTTTCAGCCACATCACCAAGTGTCACCCTTTTTCCCACTGTGGTTTTGTTTTAGGGGTTTCTTTTTCTGAACTCATTTCTCAAGCAGCAGCAACGCATCCTGCCCCACCAGGTTATTGTTTGGCTTTTGAAAGAAGATGGAGAATTTGAAAAAAAATAAATTAATCCAAGTGGGGGCTAGTATTGTTTTCACGCCATCCTCCTGCCTTGACCCAGCCAATTGGCAGGAGACAGCAAGCAGCAGATGTCTCTGGAGGACAAGGCCAGACACACTACACCAGATGTTCATAATTGATGGCTTTTGTCAAGCGGGGCTTGCGTTAGGTTCCCCCCTCCTTGTCTTTGACTTTCTGTCTGTCCCCCACTACTTGCCAACCCTTTGAAAATAGATCAGAGAGTGGGATGATGGCTTTCTTATTTGCATTGGGTTTTCTTTTTCTCAAACATTTGTATTTTCTTCTTATTTTATTATATAGTTGAAAGGACAATTGCGAGTAGCTCAGAGACAGGGAAAGCAACACCTTCCCATGAGCTGACTAACGGTTTATGTGAAGATGCTGAATCAGAAGGAGCATTTTTAAGGAGTCCAAAAGCCGCTGCAGAAGTAACGTAGCCACCATCATCTTGCCAATAATCTCCTTGGATTGAGAAACGTCCTCTGAGATGGGAGCTCTAAGAAACAGGGGATTCTGTGGGTCTTGCTGTTCATGTCACCATTATCCCTCAGCCTCTATAACTTTTTTTTGGGGGATGGGAATAATTTTTTTTTGTTTCCATTGAAGGAGTGCTTAACTGTAATTACTGTCATGGTTGTAATTATACATTTAAATCCAGGCCTAATAATGTACAGGGCAAGGGAGAAATGAAGGTTTGATGTTCTTCTTTAGAGACTGTTAAAGAGAAGACAAGCAATACATGGCAAAAAGGAATTAAAAAGAGGAAAAAATAGGAAAAGCCAAAACTAGAGGTTTTGAGTCTGGCTTCTAACTAGCTGAATTTGCTATCCAGTGTTTCTAGGTGTGTGGTGTACAGGAGCAGCTCTGTCCCGTGGTCAGTGTAAGTGGCACCATGTCCTTGAGGGATGGGTGATGTGTTCAGAGGGGGGAGAGTTTGATCAGGGATTTCTCCAGGATCTGCAGGGGGTGATGGTGAGATGCTGCCTGGGTGAGGAAATGCCCCAAGGGGGAGGAGGCTGGTACGGAGGTACGCATCACGCTGTTGCATGCTGGTCAGCAGGAGTAGGGACGTGATTGTGCCCCTGTACTTGGCACTGGTGAGGCTGCACCTTGAGTACTGTGTTCAGTTTTGGGCCCCTCACTACAAGAAGGACATAGAGATGCTGGAGCATGTCCAGAGAAGGGCAACAAAGCTGGTGAAGGGTCTGGAAAATGAGTCTTATGAAGAGCGGTTGAGGGAGCTGGGGTTGTTTAGCCTAAAGAAAAGGAGGCTGAGGGGAGACCTGATCGCTCTCTACAGCTACCTGAAAGGAGGTTGTGGTGAGGCAGGTGCTGGTGTGTTCTCCTGGGTAACTGGTGATAGGACAAGAAGAAATGGCCTCAAGTTGCATCAGGGGAAGTTTAGATTAGATATTAGGAAAAACTTCTTCACTGAAAGAGTGCTCAGGCATTGGAAGAGGCTTCCCAGGGAAGTGGTGGAGTCACCATCCCTGGAGATTTCAAGGAGCATGTAGACATGGTGCTTGAGGACATGGTCTAGTGGGTATGGTAGTGTTGGGTTGATGGTTGGACTAGATAATCTTATAGGTCTTTTCCAACCTTAATGATTCTGTGATTTCTGTTGCATCATTCCCTGAATTGTGAACAAGACTTGGTGATCTCTTTATCTGCTTGTCTAACAATGCTTTTACCTACTAAATCACTTTTGGTGCTTATTTCAGTGAAGCCTAATGGGGGTGAGACCTGCCCTGTCCTGTCTGCATAGTGGAAGAGGGGTCAAGGAAGGCACAATGCTGGCAATCCATCCCATTTTCTTCCCATTATTCAATTTACTTTCCTTTCCTGGTGATAAGAAGAGAATGTATGCTGTGGCACTGGCACACACGGACCCAGGATCAGTCAGACTGGGTCTGAACTCATCAGTTCAAACCCATTTTTTCCAAGCAAAATATTGAATTTCTGGTCGCTTGGAGAGAAGAGAGATTTCACCCCAACCTCTGGATGTGCAGTATGTTCTCGGGTGCCTTATGAACGTGTCCATCTGCCTGCAATGGGGAGGAAGCTTTCACTGCAAAACTTAAAGGGCAGAAATTTTAAGCAGAAAATGCACTGCAGGAGATGAGAGTCCTGATGCTGTGATTCAATATTATTTGAATTTTCATCTGGTTGTCTGCTGATGAGGTTTCTAATCATGGAGCAAGAGGTGTGAGCTGGAAAAAGGAGATTCAATTTTCCTGTCTACCCAGAAAACAGCAAAATTATTGCTGGATGTGCTGGACTTGTCTGGACAAATTAGTTTCTGATTTGTGGATTGAAGCCCAGGAGCTTCACATAGTGACGGTGCCTTGCATTGGGTCAGCTCTGTTAGTAGCAATTGGGTTTGATAGTATTAATGAGCAGCTGAACTTGATTAAGGCAGCAAAGCTCATCAGTATTATAAGGCTCAGGGTTGCACCCATTGCTCTCAGCTTTTCCTGCTCCCTGATTTCCCAGAGAGCAGAGGAGAAGGGGATTTAACACCCATTGCAGCGTGCCCAGACACAGCATCAGTCTTCTGGGAGAAGACCAGAAAAACAGTTTTGTCTTGATTAAAACAAACAAAAAAAACCCAACAAAAAAACTCCCCAAAAAACCCAGGAAAGTCCTATAACAGGGACACAGCCTGGTGAAATGGGGCACCAGGGATCCTGCTGGATCCAGACCACTGCTCTGTCCCCTTCCCCCAGAATTTGCTCTTGGGATGTAGTGAAAGAAGAAAAAAAAGAAAAATGCAGAGTATTGAAGATTTTGCTTCTAAACCCTTGAATTTTCAATTATCACTGCATCAGGAGGCATTCAGAGGAGAAGTATAAGCCATGTAGCAGTATTTCTGCTTAAGCATTTCCCTACCCCTACTAGCTGTGAAGTTTTGTTCAATTTTCCCACTGAGGTGCAGTCCTGCAACCCCCACCAACTGGGCTTGGCCCATGACTTTCCCCTCCAACACCAGGTTTTCTCCCACCGAAGAACTTTTATGCATTTTTTCATGTCTTGCCATTTATCTCCGTTATCCAGCCATTATCTGCTTTGGTATGTCAGTTGCTTCGTTGATACTTGAGAATCAAAATCTTGACCAAAAGTTGGTGTGTTTTCCCAAAAATTGCATGCTGCCAATAGTATCTTTCTGAAGTCCATCAGTATGAAGCCAGCGAGCACATGGCATCATGGTACCATGTTGGGAAAAGAGGTACCACCTGGACATTTGATGGGGCAGGATGGGGAGCAGCACTGGGAAGTTTTTGGAATTCCTGGTGAGAGCACCTAGGGGTGTCATCAAGTATTTTCTTCTCTTTTTTTGACTTTCTTTAGAAACGGTCATCAAAGAGTATAATTCTACAGTTTTGAAGGTGTGAAGCCACCGACTACATCCGAATTAGCCAGATTTGATCTTTGCTGCTCAATAAAAATATCTGCGTGGGCTTTTAATACATTTTCTCCATACAGCTACATCAGCAAAGAGGAAAATAACCTCCTCGGGCCAAATATGTGTGGGGCCAAACCTCGGGCTGGTGTAAAGGCGAGTGTCTGAAGCATCTGCAGAGGAGTGATGCTCTGCACCACCACTATGCTGGTCCCCCTCACATGAAGAGCAGGTTTTCTGGCTCCCTGACAGACTCCCCAGCATCTAATTCACCTAATTCCCAGTGAAATTATTAACAAACTGAAGGTTTTTTGATACCTGCAAAGTGACTTGCTCGGTTTCCCCATGAAGGATTTTACCCACTTGGAGAAGTCTCATGTACATGGAGGTGAAACAAAAATCGGGGAAAAAAGGAAAAGTATGATTTTCTTGGTTCCTCTCTTACCTCAAAGGAGATTAATTAGTATCTGGTTTTGGCGTGATTGATGGCTTTGAAGGAGAACTTCAGAATAACTTATGATTTATTTTCTTGTTTATTTTTATAACATCCTTCACTTGGAAGTCTCTCAAAATCTTAAATATGATAAATATGATTATTTTCTTTTTTATTTCTCCACTGGGTATTTTATGGCTTTGAACTATTTTTGCTCTTCTTGGTATTAGCTATTAGCCAGTTCCAGTGATACTTTCAGTATTTTTTCAGGAAAAAGCAACACTAAGGGTTGTGAAGTCCACTGTCAATAGCCAAGGGAGCTGTGGTGCCCTGCAGAAGATGAGTTAATGCTGGCAATTCATTATTTATTTGCATTTGAAAAAGCAACATTTTAAATTTTAATCATATTTGTTAAATTAAGTGCTTTAAATTTTTTTAAAGAAAAAAAAGGAAAAATGTTTTGAGGAAAATAAAGACTAGATATTCATACTAGAGAAAACACAAACTCATTGTTTTCAGCATTCCAGAGACTGTTAAAACAAGGGAGTTAATAACTCTTTGTGGCAATTCAGTCTTTGTTTATAGAACATCCAGGCTCACTGTATGCTGTAAAATGCATCATTTGAGTAATAAATGTTTAAAGCTTGACATTTCCTCATCTCTTTCTGGGTACGTGCTATCACTTGTGATGGTCTGGGAAATACCTTCCTTTTGTTTGGGATGGAAGAAAAGGAAGATATGGGGAGGGAAAAATATCCCTAATGGTGTCTGCTTGGAAATGTAACAGAGGGACTGATCCTTCCCTCTGTGGGGAAGCTTCTGGCACTGAGTTGGATCCTCCACAGTGCTGTGGTTCTGGTTAGGGTTGGTCCCTCTCCCCATCACTTCTCACAGGGTTGAGGATGAAGCCTGTGGGAGCAGTGCAACAGATTTTGAGGTCCATGGGTGACGGCTTTTGAAGAAGTATTCTTGTGAAATGCCGTACGTGACTCTGTGTGTGCTTGGGGCTCACTGTGACATAGCCAAGCTGCAAAATAAATATAAAAGGAGGTGGAAGAAGGTGGAGCCATGGCAGAGGTATCCCCACTCCTGGCTGGGGGCTCAGCTCATTGCTGTAAGGCCATGAATAAATAGATGAGATGTTAAAATGAGGTGCAGGCCACTTGCAACCAGTGCAAGCCATCCAGTGCTCCATGCAACCCCATATCTGCTTAGATATCTGCCTTCAGTTTATTAAATTCTTCATGACTTGTGCTGCTGGCTTTCAGGATCATCTCCTCTTGCATCTCTTGGAAGCTAGATATTAACTTTAAAGTCCATGCAAAGCATTTTATACAAGTTTAGCTCAATTTGCCAAAGAGCTCACTTTTTCTGCTCTTCCGCCTGCAATCAAGGTTTCAGCCATCATAAGCAACATCCATGCTGGTAAATTAGACATAACCAAGGTCAGGTGGTAGAGAGTGACCCATGTCCTTAATGTAACCAAGTTGATCCATGATGCTTGCTTTCCTTTTTCATAATCCCTTGTGTTTTATTTGCCCCAAAAAGCCCATTTCTGCTGCAGCTCTCCCCCAGTGCAGCACACCCAAGCTGGGTCCCCTGCCCAGGGGACAATGGTGTCCCTACATCTGAACTTTTCTGTACTCACACAGAAGGTAGATGACATGACCTACCAGGCAGCATAACTCATGATGTGGGGCATCACCTGATCCATTCTTCTGCCCCAAAGCAGGCCCAACTGCACTAGCACCCTTCCTGGGGGAGTTTGTCCAACCTGCTCATAAAACCTCTGGTGATGGAGGACAAATTGCCCATTGTCTCCCCAGAGTGTCTTGTGATGGACAATGGGGTCAGTCCTGGATGTAAGACAATAATGTACATTACAGGACTGTATGGCCTCTTCCTTTTGGGTCCTACATTGTGGTCACTAATTATAAAGCTGGAGACTTGTGTGGCTACATAAATCTGACTACTGAGCCTAGTTTTATGTCTATCCCGCTCCTCATGACTTATCTGAATTAATGCTTAGAGCTGGATTTCTGCAAAAAATAGCCCATCCTTGGGCTATAATTTAATGATTCAAACATTTCCAGGGATGCAAACACTGCCTGTAACTCTTGGAGAGTTGCTCTGGTTATTCTTGCTGTTAAAGATGAGTGCAGAGTCTCAAGGATGGATGGTCCCAGGGCAGGCCACTGAAATGGATCCTTCTTAGGGAGGTTTGGGTTCCTCCACCCCATGCAAAGGCATCGCTCCCCTTGGAGCTGCAGCCTTTGAGGGGGTTTAGCAGTGTTGCAAAGGGAAAAGCCTTGGTGGATTGGATGCTAAGCCAATGCCTCCTCCCATGCCAGATCAAAGCCAGCTAACCATTTCCCACCAGTTGTAGCCATGCCACATAGTTAATGGGGAAAAAATGCAAAGTCCCTCTCAGGAAAAGTGCTGAGATTTAAAAACTCCATTCTGTCCTAGATTATCCAAGTTTTTCACCAAACAAAGCATTTTGTTTCAATGTATGTTATGTTGCTGTAGCAATAACATTTAAACTAAGTGTTTGGACTTTATTAGCAGAGACCTTTCCAATAACTTCCCATAGAGCTTTTCTGTCAAAAGTTTCCACTTTGGGAAAGTGATGCTGGGAGGTGGCAAAGGTCTGATGAGAGCAATCACCTCCACTATGTGTTGCATGATCCTGGGCTTGATTCAGCCTCTGCTCTTCCCCCAGCCCTGCTAGAGGGTAATGCATCGGCATTTGTCTGTCCTCACATGTGTTGTTCTCATGTCCAAATACATAGCATGAACATGTGGCCTCACAGCCAAGATGGGGAGGGAGCTGCACAGACCCCACTGGTGCTGCTGATGACCCCATGGCAGTCATTGATGATGGAGCTGTGAGAAGAAGAAACCAGGTCCTGGAGCAGATCAGTGCCTTTGCAACTGGCTGTTGTCCTGTGTATGGAGATGGGGAACAAACAGCTCTCTTTTACCTTTAAAAATAATAATTGTGAGCTCTTCAGGAGCCTGGGATTTCTTGGCACACAGCCCCATGCTTCGGCATCAGATATGCAACCCCCTGTGCAGGAGCCGGAGACAGGGTACCATGCACAGGCTCCTGATCATGAGCAGGATCAGACTGACTGTCTTGGTCAGGTATCGGCTGAGCTGGGTGTTCCCCAGGTCTCATGTGTCAACCAAAGTAAAATTATTTGTCATTGGCACTTTTTTGTCCATGGGATAAAACCCGAAATAAATCCTGATCAGCATTTACTACTCCCTGCCTCGATAACATCTCCTGAATCCTAGTGGTTGTCCTATAGGTTGGACCTATCATGGGTAGGGAGAAATCATAAAACCTTTTGGGTTGGAAAAGACCTTTAAGATCATCAAGTCCAACTGTTAACCTAACACTGCCAAGTCCACCACTAAACCACGTCCCTAAGCAATTCCTCCACACGTTTCTTAAATACCTCCAGGGGTGGTGACTCAACCATCTCCCTGGACACCCCATTCCAATGCTTGATAACCCTTCCAGTGAAGAAGTTTTTCCTAATATCTAACCTAAACCTCCCTGGTACAACTTGAGGCCATTTCCTCTTGTCCTACGACTTGTCACTTGGGAGAAAAGTCCAACACTCACCTCTCTGTAACCTCCTTTCATGTAGTTGTAGAGAGTGATAAGGTCTCCCCTGAGGTCTCTCTTCTCCAGGCTAAACAACCCCAGCTCCCTCAGCCACTCCTCATAGGAGTTGTGTTCCGGACCCTTCATCAGCTTCATTGCCCTTTGTTGGACACACTCCAACACCTCCATGTCTTTCTTGCAGTGAGGGACTGAAAACTGAAAACAGTATTCGAGGTGTGGCCTCACCAGTGCCGAGTACAGGGGGACAATCACTTCCCTAGTCCTGCTGGATACACTGTTCTTGATGCAAGCCAGGATGCCATTGGCCCTTTTGGCCACCTGAGCACACTGTTGACTCATATTCAGCCAGCTGTTGACCAACACCCCCAGGTCCTTTTCTGCCTGACAGCTTTCCAGCCACTCATCCCCAAGCCTGTAGCACTGCCTGGGATTGTTGTGACTTAAATGCAGGACCCAGCACTGGCTTTGTTAAAACTCATACAATTGACCTCAGCCCATCGATCCAGCCTGTCCAGGTCCCTCTGCAGGGCTCTCCTACCCTCCAGCAGATCAACACTTCCACCCAACTTAGTGTTATCTGCAAACTTACTGAGGGTGCACTTGATCCCCTTGTCCAGGTCATTGATAAAGATATTAAAGAAGACTGGCCCCAATACTGAGCCCTGGGGAACACCACTTGTGATTGGCTGCCAACTGGGTTTAACTCCATCCTCCTGTGTGCCGTCCAGCTGTGCCCCAGAGATGCAGATCTCCCTTACTGCAAGTGTATGTGTCGCAAACAGGTCCCAGTACTGGTGCCAAGGGGAAATTTGTGCTTTAATGCATTGCAGAAGGGCCAATAGCAATGGGTTTGATCCAGTCTCCTGGAGGTTTATTCCCTCCCAGCAGCCTTGCAGGACCATCCTCTTCATCTACCATCTCCTCTCCAAACCATCCTGGGCATTCAGGAACCATAGCTGGGGCTTTGCCCTCCTAAAACCTCCCAGTCCAACCCTTGATTCTACAGAAACCTCCAGGCATTTATCCTCATCCATAAGCCCTATGAACAGAGAAGCAATACCACATTTCCCAATAGTTAATGCCATCAACATGTTGGGGTGAGAAGAGTACCCTTCAAGCTGAGACATCAATTTTGAAATTAAATTTTTTGATATTTTTAAATTTTGAGCTCCAAAAGAGCTCAAATTCACCTTTCAAAGCAAGTCTGGAAGAGGCCAGATGGGGTAAATCAACAGCTACTCAGCATGAGGGTGGGAGGAAAAACTGTGTCAGGAGATGGGTTACCAAAAACTGTCTGAGGGTAATTACACATTGTCTCATGAAAAACTGGTTTGAGGGCAAACACTGTAAAATATTGGTCTGGGGAGACAAAGATGACAAAGGCTGTGAAATCCAGTTCATGGATTGTTTTACAGCTAAGGTAACTTCTATCCCTAGGGCTACATTTTAAAACTTGTGTGAGAAATCAAACTCCAGTTTGCAGGTCTGCTCTTTTAAAGCACAAAAACGTGGTGTATTTGTTAGAAAAAAAAAGGTTTTGTGTTGATTTCCTGAAGATAAATGCAGTCTTATTTTTTCAGGGCCATGAAGCATTTGGAAGAGGGATTGATTGTGTTGTATGTGGAGACTGCAAGTGTTTTTACAATCATTGCATGGACACATCCTCTTGTATGTACTCTTTATATAAAATTGCATTTTTTTTGCCTCTATGAGCACTTAAAAGTGGTGCTGTGGGGGCTCACTGCTCTCCCGGGGCAGGGGCTAAGCCCAAATAACTGGCTCTTCTGCTTGGGTTGTTTTTCAGCCCAATTTACCCATTTTTTCCCCATTTGCTCTCAGTCCTGTAACTTATATTTCCCTTTACTCCCTCTGTGTTTGCAGACAGGGCTCCTTCTCCTCTCTAGCTCTGTGCTGTCACGAATGGCCACCTCAGCTCCCTTTCCACAGCCAAGGATGTCTCCTCCTCTGGGATGATGAGTTGTGCTTGTGCCGGTTCCTATCTGCACTTACCTTTTTAGGGACAGGTGACTATCCCTGGTCCCTGCAGTTCCCACCTTGCACAAGGGTTTTCTCCTTTTTTAATGCTTTCTGCTGCTGCAAACACTTTGCCTGGGGTGTTCTGGGTTTGCATCCCAAAAATTCTACCAGCAATCGCCAACACCCATGTGCATCAATCTCCTAAGGGACCGCTCCTAAGGGAAACGAAGAAAAAAAAACCACAGAGGAACCCTGAGCAAAGTTGCAGAAAAAGTCCCTGAGCAAAGTCCAGCAGCAGACGTCACATGGAAACCTGGACCAGCCATGGGTGGCCCCTGGCTAGACTGGTCAGGGGACAACCAGCCCCATGGGATGGAGATGCACCAAGGTCACCTCCAAGAGATGCTCCCATGGGGTGGCTGGGGCACGTGGCCTCATGCTCACTGTTCCACCTGGATGTGGCAGCTGGTGGGCAGTGGGTTTTGGGGACACCCAGGGGGGCTGATGGAGGGGTGAGGGTCAGGGCTGGCTTACACTCGTGGTGCCTCACCGGAGCCTATTTTCTGGTGGCATCTATCAGGATAAAAATAGAAGTAGGTTGAACTTTATCTACCACTTGAACTGAGGCTGAACTCAGCCCTGTTTTGTTTTGTTTTTTCCAAGTTCAAGAGAGTTCATGGGGAGGGAGGTACTGTTTTGGGGTTTTTTTTTAACCTGTTCTTTCTTTTTTTTGCTGGAGTTTGACTGCCTCATCTGCTTGGAAAGGCTCTTCTCGCAGTATTTCCAGTTCAAGATGGTGATGTGGTGGCTGAAATACTGCCAGTCATTTATTCCATGTCAGATATTTGGGGTTGGAGTAGTGCAGGACTGACCAAGCCTCCCCTGTGCCACCCTTAGCTCAGCCCTGGGTCTGTCCCAGCTCAGCCCAGGATGGGAAAGCAAAGGGGAAAACCGGAGTGGTTTTGGTGAGTACCATACTGTGTGAAAGAACCACATTACTCCACACTGGAGATGCTTCAAGGGCTTTTTGGCACGGTTTTGGCCCATGACAACTAGCTGGGCCCCCAGCCAACTTTCCAGCATCGCCGAGGGGCTCATATGGACCTGACACTACTCCTCAGTTTTCATGTGGCCACCCCATAGTGGAGATGAATTTGCTTGCCTCAACACACGCCAAGGAAAGTGAGAGCCGGAGCTATGGTCCATGTCCCTGATCCCCAGCCCCATGGGTTGTGCAAGCTGCTGGCAACCGTGCGAAGGTGTGTAGGTAGTGTAGAGAGCACATATGGGGCTGTGCACCTCACTTGGGGGGTGATGGTCCCCTCTGGGCCATGAGAGCTGGTACAAGCAGCAGCACAAGAACATGGTTGTGAAAGTTTCACATTGGACCCCTAGCAGAACTGCAAAGTACCAAATGGCACTGCATCACTCCTAGGCAAGTTGTGTTTCCCAACGAGCCAATCATATCTTCCCAAAACAGATGGAAGACTTCTACCATATGGTTATTTCATTTCCTAGATCACTGACAAATTTAAGGAATGCACAGGGCAGACTCATTTCCTGGAATAGGAGCTACTGGAGAAAAAGTCCCTCCAGGCTGGCTCTGAACTATGACACATTTGATATAGCCATTCAAGGACTACTGGGAAACGTGTCATTTGTCTCTGTGAAGTTTCATCATCAAGTCTGACTACTCCGCTCCATGCAATAAAACCAGCTAACATCTATTAGCAGCATTATAAACTGGTGTTTGCATAGGATGTGTCACGAGGGTGATTTATTTTTTTCCCCCAAGGTTTTATATATGGGTGCAAAGTGTCTTTATTCCTATTGTGCCTTGTTTTCTTTCCTCCTCACTGGGTTACCTGTGTTGTCCCACAAAGGGTGGCAGAGGCTGTGAGTGTGTCCGAGCTGCCAGGACTGTCAATGAACTTTGGCACCTTAAACTGTGGAAAACCCTACTTGCCAGAGAGAAGGATAGGTGCCCAGTGTCCTGGAAACAAATTGCCCAGGGGGATTTTCTGGGAGTCCCATGTTGAGCCTGGAAGGGAGACAAGATGGCAGGGCACCACTGCACTTTCCACCCAGGATGCTCAGCCAGGGTTTCTGGAGGACAACCAGTGGCCTCTGTCCCTTACTGTCACTCTTGTGTGTGCAAACCTCAACACCACATCAGCCCAAGGTCTTGCCGGGGGGAGTGTGTGTGTGTGCAGTGGGTTGTTCTGGTGCAAATCTGTCCTGTGTTTGCATCACTGGTCCCAGGGGACTGTACCTGTGCTTGCCTACAAAGGGTATTTACCACAGCTTGACCAACATCACTCACCCCATGGGCAGTTACTTGACCTTGCTGCCTCAGGGTGTTTTTTTTAGGACAAGTCAATCTCCAGCCATGACCCACTTTCCTGCACTGCTTCAGGTGCACGAGCTGCCCTGTTCACTCCCAGATGCAGCTTTGGCCAGCAGCATCATCCCTCCTCCCCAGCCTCACAGGGTCACCCCAGATCCTCAGGTTTCCTTGCCTCTTTGTTTCACCTCTGATGTGTCAGATAGGATCCCAGCACCAGCTGTTATGCAGGCAGATAAAGAATCTGGCACTGCAGAGCGTTTTTTTAATATCTCACCCATCTCAGCTTTGCCGTCCCTGCTAGCAGTTTCTAGGAGTCCTTGCCCAAGTGCTCTGTCTCCAGAAAATGCTGTTATCAGCCGCCCCCATCGGCCACTCCATTTCGAGCTCCCCACCTCCCTCCCAGGGCATCCATTCCCTGTCCAATTTCTACTGGAAGCAGGTAAGGAAAGATATAAGGGCTGGCCGGCAGCCTGGTCACCCTGTTGCTGTCTCCCTCAACTCACAAGCAACAGATGTCAGACGAGATATGGGGGGGGGGGGGGGGGGGGCACAGGGACACCATTGGAGTGGTACTTGCAGCCCTGCAGCTGATGGGATGGGCAGCCTGAGCTCCCCAGTCCTTTGGGACAGCTGGATGGCATCAGGACCAAAGCACTTGGAGTAGATTGAGGCGTTGCATTCACCCTCCTTCTTGGTTGTGCACACCCAAAATTGGCCATTCACAGTAATATACAGGGAGAAGGTTCAAGTTCAGGCTGGACTAAGGGGGGTTTTGCATCGCTTAGTCCTGTGCACACTGCATCATAAGGGTTTTCTTCCCTTTCCTCCCCAAAAGCTCCAGCACAACCTCACACTTCTTTTCTTAAGCATTCCATTTTCACCCATCTCCTCCCCTTCTCTGCAATGCTAAAAATGGCTAGAATAGTGAAAAAAAATAGGTGGACATGATGTTTAGGGACTACCCATTTAGTCTCCCAGCTGGTCAGTGACAGCTGACTGGCGAATGCCTTTAATTAAAATTAAATGGTTAATAAGAAGCTGAGTAATGGTCTCACATTTGGCTCCCGATGCAGGTGCCAATGGAAATCATGCCAAGGGCTGAAGCGCTCAGTGTCGTAACAGCCAGCCTCCACCGTGTCCCTTTGCCAGGCCACTAACGTCACCACAAAATCTTGCTGCAAATACTGCTGTCCTGGTACACCTCTGTGGTGGGACATCCCCATGGGCATCCCTGCATCCATGGGCCCCTTTCCAAAAGGGTGTCTTGTCTCCAACTTGCAGTTTTGGTAGGAAATGACTTTTTAAGCCTGGAGCAAGTTATATTTTGATTGTTGTCCTTTTGTGAAAACAAAAAAAAAAGGGGGGGAGGGAATTCCCCAATACAGAGCAGTTTCCCAAGGTTGAAAATAAGGAGGATGAAAGTAATAATCGGCAGCATCTGGAGAAGGCTTTGCTCACCTAAACCAACCTTGTCTAAAGGTCACTTCACAAAGGTACCTGGAACTTATAAAAGAAAAGAGCTTGCCCTGGCCTGAGAGAGGGAGAAAGAGGGGGAAAAAAAGAGACGACAAAAGTGAAGCAAGGAGTGACAAAGCCACCAGGATCCCACAGGGAAATTCATGCCTCCTTCCCAGCCCTCTGCTCCCCATGTTCCCCCTCCATTTCCCTAATGCCCGAGCATCTCCCTCTGAAGTACTGGGCTCGCAGGACACAACTTGCCATGCACCCCAGGAAATCTTCTGCCTGCAGCTCCTCCACGCTTTTCTCCCAGCCCCCAGGCAGTGCTGTCAGGGAGCCCTGCTGGAAGTGGGGCAATGTGAAGGCCGTGCTTGTCTTTGGCAACAGCAGCAGGGACCAGAGCCCACCGGCACAGGACGGGGCCCAGTGCTGCCAGTACGCGACTGCGGGGCAGAAGGGTTGGGAATAGACCAACGCATAGAACAGTCCCATGGGAGACAGCACAATAAAGGCAGAAAGGTGGGTAGGGATGGGTGTGGGCATCATGGGGACATCCCTTGTGTTTGCAGGTGGCTTTTCCTCTCCCCATGCAGGAGGTAGCTGCAGAGGGGTAGTGCCAGCTGAAGGCAGAAGTGAGGGACTGGGCTGCTGGGCAAAGCATGGGCAGTATGGCAGGGGCAGCCCCAGCATCCTGCAGGCTGGTCCCCTCCCTGACCAGCTCGTTCATACACACTGGGTACTAAGGGCCAGGCAGTCTGTAATACACCTGCGCCTCTGTTATACAGGCTACGGGCATTGGAATGGCCAGGGGGAGCCCCCCGACCCGGCTCTGTCCCTGCTGTGGGCTCAGACCCTGCTGCTGCAATAGGTCTGGCTGGGGACCAGTGCCCTGGCAGGGCAACACCATCCCCAGCCCTCTGACCTGCCTGCATGCATGCTGCCTGCTGAGCCATGTCCAGACCACAGCATGCAGGCAGGTTGAAGCTCCGTGATAGTCTTGGGGGGTACCCTTGGGGTGGGAGGTGCCCCAGCCCCTTACACAGGCAGCCCCGGTGCCCAGAGGCTGACTGCATCCCGGTGTTACCCCTTTGGCAGTGCCGGCCATGCTGTCAGCATCCCTCACATGTCCTAGCAGAGTGTATATCTTGCTTGTGGCTACCAGATCCTTGCAGAAGCCACTGGCTTTACCCAACTGGGTGAAAGCCAGGCAACCCTGGGCAGCACCCAGCTGTTGTCCAAAAACCAGATTCGTTACCCGGTATGCAATAGACCAATTCTCATACACTCAGGAGAGATAGTGTGTTTATTCAGGCCTGGGTGCTAGGTGGTTTTTCCACAAATCAAGCACACCAGAAATCAACATTGTGATGTCTTTTATACACATTTGACATCATAATTGTCATATTAGTACCCCCTATCTATTCTTGATTGGTTATTAATTTACAAAAAACACCAAGCACAAGTAAAGGCTGGGCGGGGAACGGCTTGAGACCAGCCCTGAGGAAAAGGACTTGGGGGTATTGGTGGATGAAAATCTGGACATGAGCCGGCAGTGTGCACTGGCAGTCCAGAAAGCCAACCGTATCCTGGGCTGTATCAGGAGAAGTGTATCCAGCAGGTCGAGGGAGGTGTTTCTCTGTTGGTGCACACAGCTGGTCTGTTGGCCTGACAGAGCAGGTTGACTTTGACAATATACCCATGTATCCTAGGAGATGTGAAAAATCCCTGGTATGAGAGAAGTAAACAACTTTGAGGAAGTGAGAGACCGCGGGGCATCTGGAGGAAGGGGGGGAGTAATCATCCAATAGTTAAAAAAGAATCACCATATACGGCCCAATAGAGAATATACACGCGTGGTTGAGAACGCTATAAAAAGAGTGTTGTAAAATAATAAAGTGATCTATCTGCCTGTGCAGCCTGTCATGTCCATCTCAACAGTGACAAATGGTGACCCCGACTGAAGATTAACTTCCAGGAGACAGCCGAGAGCGGTGGGAAGAGCCGCAGAGATGGAGCCCAGCCTAGCGTGAGCAGCGGGGAGAGCTGCAAAGTCCGGACTTCTTGAAATAGACACGGTACAGGTGAGTGGCTGGGGACCATGGGAGCGAACTTGACTAAGGATGAGACCATGCTTGTGATGATGTGGAAGCTGCTGCTTCACTGCAGGGGAGTCAAATTGGACGAGATGGTGCTCCAAAAAATGTTATTATGGAGTAAAGCGCAAGGATATGAAGCTAATTCTGTTATTGCATTTAGTGTAAGCAAGTGGGAGAAAGTAGGACAGAAATTGTTTGAGTGTGCCTCGCAAGGTAAGACGACTGCAAGGGACCTCCTTACAACGTGGAGATTGTTGAAAGACACTTTAAAGGACTTTAAGGCAGAGAAAGAAATTTCAGAGGAAAGCCCTTATAATCCGGGAGCATCCTCGGTCCCGGGGTTGGCAGCGAAAGGTCAAGGTTGGGACCCGGCGGGGGGAGCCTTGTCTAAACGTAGAACGTGGCTGAAAGCAAGGGGACTGTATGAGGATTCTGATGAGGACGCACAAGATGAGTTGTTTCCGTCGCAAGGGCCGAGTAAACAGAAAGCCCCTCCCGCCACCCCCTCTTCGCCTCCCGCCGTGCAGCCCTCTGCTCCACCCCCTCCCTCTTACAAAGAGGAGGAAAAACCCCCTGTGGTGTCCACTAACCTCTCTTTGTATCCTCAGTTACCCGAGGTCAGAGAGGATGATTGGAGCGAGGCGGCTACTGACAAGCTAGAAAAGCTGAAGGGACAGAACAGGGGAGAAATTAGAAGGGGAGGACGAGTGTCAGCCGCCAGTTCCAGAGGCGTGGGAATTCCCTCACGCTCAGCTGATGGTAAAGCTGGTAGATGCAATGGGCTTTTGGCGAAAAGTGAAGGAACAAGCAGTGTTAGAGGGTAATTGGGACTTGTCGGAAGCCATTTCAGCACCAGTAGAGGCCGAGAAATCGGGTGGGGTAACGGGTGCAATGTCCTTTCCTGTTGTTCGCAGTGATGCAGCCGCGGGCGTCCCAGACGAACATCGGCCATATGCTTGGAAGGTGATACAGGAGTTACAAAAAACGGTTGCGAAATATGGCCCAAATGCACCTGCTACCATGCAATTGTTAGGCCTAATCACTATAGAAGCCACTTTACAAGGTATCACTGTGCATGTTGGAGTTATCGATGCTGACTATACTGGACAGATAAGTGCCATGGTTTCTACCCCAACGCCACCCGTGACAATTCCAAAAGGTACTTGTATTGCTCAACTTGTTCCTTTTAAGATTTGTGTTCCCAGGTCACATCCAACAGAGGGTGGGGATGGTGGATTCGGATCTACGGGTGTCCCGCAAGTTATGTGGACAAAATACATCTCCGACAAACGGCCTCAAATGATGTGTGTTCTTACGATGGACGGCACTTCCCCCTTACAGGTGAAGGTATCTGGGCTCTTAGACACAGGGGCTGATGTCACAATAGTCTCTCAACTCCACTGGCCTCAGAGTTGGCCCGTTGTTACAATGGACACTGGAGTGTTGGGGTTGGGAGGAGTGGCCCAGAGTCTAATGGCAGCAAAACCTGTGATGATTCGGAACCCTGAAGGACAGGTCACAACAGTATGACCGTATGTTACTGCTGCTCCTCTGAACTTATGGGGCAGAGATGTCTTGGGAGCATGGGGTATAAGGATTACGACGGATTTTTAACAGGGCCCACTGTGCTTGAGGGCGTGCGACAACCTACCTTGGCCTTAACGTGGCTTACGAATACGCCTATTTGGGTAGATCAGTGGCCCCTCAACCCCAAAAAATTAAGCGCCCTCCACAGCTTGGTACAGGAACAATTACAGGCCGTTCATATTGAACCATCACACAGCCCATGGAACACCCCCATATTTGTAATTAAAAAGAAATCGGGAAAATGGCAGTTGTTACATGATCTATGACAAATTAATGCCGTTATGGCTAGCATGGGCGCACTGCAACCGGGATTGCCGTCACCTGCTATGATCCCAGCAGGATGGGACATTTTAATTGTGGATTTGAAAGACTGTTTTTTTACGATTCCTTTAGCAGAACAGGATAAAGACAAATTTGCTTTCTCGGTTCCTGTCATCAATCGTGCAGAACCCGTGAAGCGCTACCAGTGGAAAGTGTTACCTCAAGGCATGAAAAATTTGCCTACAGTCTGTCAATGGTTTGTAGCTCAGGCACTCTCTGGGCTGCGGGAACAATACCCTGACTCTTATTGTTACCACTATATGGATGATATCCTTTTTGCTGTATCTGATCCGGCCCAGTTGGATGCTCTGGAGCAAGCAGCATTATGCCACCTTAAACGATATGGATTGGTTGTGGCTCCAGAAAAGGTTCAGTGTAAGAGTCCTTGGTTATACCTGGGTGTGAAAATATTGGATCAAACAGTATTTCCACAGCCGATAATGCTGAGTAGAGAGGTGAAAAATCTTAATGACATCCAAAAGCTAATGGGAGCAATTAACTGGGTTAGGCCCTATCTAGGGCTGACATCGTCTCAATTGAGTCCCCTAATGGAATTATTGAAAGGGGATTCTGATATTTGTGCACCAAGACGGTTAACCAGGGAGGCACACCAGGTGCTCGATGTGGTAGAAAAAGCAATACAGAGCAAATATGTTTATTGGGTGGAACTAACTGAGATTGCACAGGTTTTTGTTTTAACAGATCACTTGATTCTGTATGCATTACTTTGTCAATGGAATGAAACCTGGGGGGATCCTTTGCATGTGTTGGAGTGGACGTTTTTACCTTATTGATTTAAGAAAACAACACCGGGCATTTTTGAGTTAGTGGCGCAGCTAATAATCAAAACAAGGACACGGTGCCTTGAACTTCTTGGTCAAGATCCCACGACCATTGTTATTCCAATTCAAAATGCATATTTTGAGTGGTGCTTGGCCAATAACATGGCCTTGCAATCTGCATTGGCAGATTTCCAGGGGGACATTAAATATCACCTCCCCAGCCACCCGATGCTGAAGCTGGTGCGAGAAATCTCGATCGGGGAAAAACGGTTACACTCCACGGAACCAGTTGAGGGATTAACTGTGTTTACAGATGGATCGGGGAAAACAGGGAAGGCAGCTGTTACTTGGTTTGAGAAGGGTAAGTGGCACAATATTGTCACGGAACAGCAAGGATCACCACAGATTGTGGAACTTAAGGCAGTAACTGAGGCCTTCCGCAGATTTTCTAAACCTTTTAATTTGGTTACTGATTCTGCTTATGTTGCAGGATTGGTCCAGCAATTAGAGCGAGCTGTAATCAAACAGGTGGATAATGAGCATTTGTTTAATTTGTTACGATTTCTATGGGAATTGATTCAGAAACGTGATAGTCCCTATTATGTTTTACACATTCACAGTCACACTGTTTTACCCAGATTTTTGGCGGAAGGGAATGCACGGGCTGACAGGCTTGTGTCGGTAGCCGTGCTCGGCCCGGTACCAAATACTCTGCAACAGGCCCAAGTGTCACATCAATTTTTCCATCAGGGGGCCAAAGCCTTACAAAACCAATTTCACCTGAAAGCTGCAGAGGCACGAGCCGTTGTAGCATCGTGTCCTGATTGTCAAGGACAGCAGGTGCCATGTTATTATGGGGTGAACCCTAGGGGGTTAGAGGCATTGCAAATCTGGCAGACTGATGTTACACACATTGCAGAATTTGGGAGATTGAAGTATGTACATGTTTCTGTTGATACCTATTCAAATGCAGTGGTGGCCTCTGCACACACCAGGGAAAAAGCCAGAGATGCAATTCAACACTGGCAGAAGGCGTTTTCCATGTTGGGGGTCCCTGGAACAGTAAAAACCGATAACGGCCCCGCATATGTGGCTAAACCGGTTCGTGAATTCCTCCAGAAATGGGGAACACAGCATGTTACCGGCATCCCACATTCCCCTACTGGACAAGCAATTGTTGAGCGGGCCCACGGCACCCTGAAGCGCCTGCTCCAAAAACAAAAAGGGGGAATGGAAGGGAAGCCCCTGGAGGCTCGGTTGACAAAGGCCATTTCTGTTTTGAACTTTTTAAACGTGCCCGAGCAGGGGTCGGTCCCTCCAATTGTGAGACATTCTTCCTCTTTTTCAACATCGGAAGAGGTACGCGGCACCGCTTTGGTGCGTGTAAAGGATCTGCAAACAGGACAATGGTCTCAGCCATGTAACCTGATTACCTGGGGCAGGGGTTATGCTTGTGTCTCCACAGAAAATGGGCCACGCTGGTATCCTGTCCGTTATGTTTGGCCTGGGCTGGATCATCGCGGGACAGCCCAGCATCCCACCGAAATGGCACACAACCAACGTTTGGGTGACATTGATGGAGCAGCTGAATCAAACTAGTTTTTGTGCCTCTTTGGCACAACCTTATTCACCTTTTCACACAGGCCTGGTTGGGGTACTTTGGATGATCACTCTAAGTCTATTCACCAACAGATTCAAGAACTGCAAACTTTGACGTCACACATTCAAGAGAATACTGGACTCCTCGACTCATGGCTCTCATCATGGGGACTGGGGGGTTGGATACACGGGATGTTAAAAACTGTGATTTTTGTGTCAGGTGTAGTAATCATTGTATTGTTAATGGTGCCTTGCTTAGTATCCCTGCTGCAAAGGGCCCTGCAGCGGATGATACAGGCAGTTTTTGTTGCACAAATACAAAAAGGGGGAATAGTCGGTGTACACAGCTGGTCTGTTGGCCTGACAGAGCAGGTTGACTTTGACAATATACCCGTGTATCCTAGGAGATGTGATAAATCCCTGGTATGAGAGAAGTAAACAACTTTGAGGAAGTGAGAGACCGCGGGGCATCTGGAGGAAGGGGGGGAGTAATCATCCAATAGTTAAAAAAGAATCACCATATATGGCCCAATAGAGAATGTACACGCGTGGTTGAGAACGCTATAAAAAGAGTGTTGTAAAATAATAAAGTGATCTATCTGCCTGTGCAGCCTGTCGTGTCCGTCTCAACAGGGACAATTCTCCCCGTCTACTCCTCTCCTGTAAGACCCCACCTGGAGTACTGTGTCCAGCTGTGGAGCCCTCAACATAAGAAGGATATCGACCGGTTGGAACGAGTCCAGAGGAGGGCCACAAAGATGATCAGAGGGCTGGAGCACCTCTCCTATGAAGAGAGGCTGAGAGAATTGGGCTTGTTAAGCCTGGAGAAGAGAAGTCACCTGGGAGACCTTATAGCAGCCTTCCAGTACCTGAAGGGGGCCTACAAGGAAGCTGGAGGGGGGATTTTTACAAGGGCCTGTAGTGACAAGACAAGGGGTAATGGGTTTATATTGAAAGCGGGTAGATTTAGATTAGATATCAGGAAAAAGTTCTTCATGGTGAGGGTGGTGAGGCACTGGCACAGGTTGCCCAGAGAAGTTGTGGGTGCCCCATTCCTGGAAGTGTTCAAGGCCAGGCTGGATGAGTCTTTGAGCAACCTGGTCTAGTGGAGGGTGTCCCTGCCCATGGCAGGGGGGTTGGAACTAGATGATCTTCACACAGATACACAGATTGGTAGGGGTTGGAAGGGACCTCTAGAGATCAGCTAGTCCAACCCCCTTGCCAGAGCAGGATCACCTAGACCAGATCACACAGGAACAAGTCCAGGTGGCTTTTGAAAGTCTCCAGGGAAGGAGACTCCACCACCTCTCTGGGCAGCCTGCTCCAGTGCTCTATCACCCTCACAGGGAAGAAGTGTTTCCTCACGTTCAGGTTGAACCTTCTGTTTTCCCACACCACTGAGAAGAGCCTGGCCCCATCCTCCTGACACCCACCCTTTAGATATTGATAAGCATTGATAAGATCCCCCCTCAGCCTCCTCTTCTCCAAGCTAAACAGACCCAGCTCTCTCAGCCTTTCCTCATATGGAAGGTGCTCCAGGCCCTTAACCATCTTAGTGGCCCTGTGCTGGACCCTCTCCAGTAGCTCCTTGTCCTTCTTGAACTGAGGAGCCCAGAACTGGACACAGTACTCCAGGTGAGGCCTCACCAGCGCAGAGTAGAGGGGCAGGATAACTTCCCTCGACCTGCTGGCCACGCTCTTCTTAATGCATCCCAGGATGCCATTGGCCTTCTTGGCTGCGAGGGCACACTGTTGGCTCATGGTCATCCTGTTGTCCACTAGGACTCCAAGGTCCTTTTCCCCAGAGCTGCCCTCCAACAGAACAGCCCTGTGCTGGGTTCAGTCAGAGAAGGGTTAACTCCCCTTACTCTGGTTGCCAGGGAACTATGTTGCTGGACACTAAGAGAAAATACTGATAAGGCCTCAGCTGGTGCTGGGGAGGACTTGCACTGAATTCAAGGTCTTTTGTCCACTTTGGATACTGTAGCTGACCCAGGCTAACCAAGGAAGTATTTCATTCTATAGTACGTCATGTTCCAGGTCTCTTGGGTGGGGAAGGTGGTCCGGTAGCCATTACTCTTCCCTTCTCTTTCTCCCTTACTCCCTTGCTCGTCTCTCCAGGGAACTTGCTAACCCTCCTGCGTTAGCTGCTTTGCTGACTCCTGTGCTGGCTCATTTGTGAGTTATTGGGTTGTTTTGAGTTTTCTGGCCATGTTATCACTGATAGGGTTCACTCGGAATCTGTTGCGTTAGCTCTCAGGCTCCGGCCCTCAGGCTGAGGCTCTCGGGCTGCGATTGCTCTCGGGCTGTGGTTCTCAGGCTCTCGGGGTCTGATTTTCATCACTCAACATCTGGGTGTGCATTGATCAGTGGATGGTGGGAAATTGTATTATATTGTATCATATGTTTTCTTTTCTATTATTTTAATTATTTAAATAAAAGCAGTATTTGTATATATTGATTTAGATTTAATTAGTAAATAGTACTTATCTCAATTTTACGAGCTTCCTTATTTCTTTCTCCTCCGACTCTTCCCTTCCACTGGAGGGGGGAGGGGGATTTGTGAGAGCGGCTTCATGGTATTTTGCTAGCTGGAGTTAAACCACGACAAGCCCCCAACCTGTACTGATCAATGGGGTTGTTCTTCCCCAGATGCAGTGCTTTACACTTGCCCTTATTGAATTTCATTCGATTTCTCCCTGCCCAGCTCTCCAGCCTGTCCAGGTCACGCTGGATGGCAGCACAGCCTTCTGGCATGGCAGCCACTCCTCACAGTTTGGTATCATCAGCAAACTTGCTGAGGGTACATTCTAGCCCTTCATCCAGGTCACTGATGAATATATTGAATAGTGCTGGACCCACCACTGACCCCTGGGGGATGCCACTAGCCACAGGCGTCCAACTAGACTCCGCCCCATTGACCACAACTCTCTGAGCTCTTTCCTCCAGCCAGTTCCCAATCCACCTCACCACCCAATGGTCCAGTCCACACTTCCTAAGCTTGTCTATGAGGATACCATGGGAGACCATGTCAAAAGCTTTGCTGAAGTCAAGGTAGACCGTATCCACTGCCTTCCCATCATCTATCCATCTAGTGATGTCATCATAAAAAGCTATCAGTCAAGCTATTGGTCAAACATGACTTCCCCTTGTTGAATCCATGCTGACTACTCATGATTAGCTTCCTTTCCTCAACATGCTTTGAGATGGCACCAAGAACAAGTTGTTCCATCATCTTTCCAGGGATGGAGGTGAGGCTGACTGGCCTATAGTTGCCTGAGTCCTCCTTCTTGCCTTTTTTGAAGATTGGAGTAACACTGGCTTTCCTCCAGTCCTCAGGCACCTCTCCTGTTCTCCAGGACTTTTCAAAGATTATGGAGAGTAGCCTAACAATGACTACCAATCCAGGGTCCCTTCCAATCCAAACCATTCTATGATTCTATGAACTAAGCATCTCAGATGTCCAAACTCTCCTGGGAGCCACCCCTTCTCAGATCCAACATGTTTGCTCCAGAGAGCAGGGCTTTGTGGTCAATTCATTGCTCTGCCCATCATTAGCAGAGGTGTCTCGACTCCAGAATGATGTTCACTCTATGGGCATCTCACCTCCTCCCACCTCTTTAAGCACTAGTGGGCTTGAAACTGAGCCTCAGAAAGTTGGATTCGTGATCATCACCCTTGGTGGAGCTGACACCATTAAATACTAGTGAAGATAGAGTTAGATATATTTTAGTCTCAAATGGCTTGAATCTGCAGGAGAGTAAATGGAGCTCTTTTGACAGAAACCTCTGCAATGCATGTAGACCTCTCCTCCAAAACCATACCTTGCAAGCAGTAAAAAAATGCACTGTGTTTTTGCATTCAAAACATCCTTAGAAGACATGCAGTACACACACAACAATTTGCTGTTTTATTGTACAGATCCTAGGTCAGGTCTTCAACTGGAAAAAATATTTCTAGCTGCATGCGTTCGGGGAGGGCTGGACTTTTTTATTCTGGTGGGGGGTCCGACATCCTGTATCTGAAACAGAAACCTGCTGTGCAGTGATAGCTGTTATTTATCTCACTGGTGATGCTGTTACTGCAGAGAATGGGGCTCTCAAGCAAGTCTGAGTGATGGTTGGCATTTTCTGGGAACCACTGAGTTGGTTCTCGTTAAAACCCCCCAAACTCCTCATGGTCTTACTGTAATTTGGTGCTGAGAATAACTGCTTTAACACACTCATCCCTCACCTCTGCAAAGCCATAAAGAGCTGGCAGATGGCTGGACAACAGCTATGACATTCTATAATAATGACAAGAATAAAGATATTAAAATAAATAACATTTACCTGAATAAGTAATGTCTAATTAATGCTAGATACTGATTTAGTAATAAAGGTGGTGAACTAGTAATAGAGGAAGTCTGGAGCAGAGTGTGTAAAGTGCTTAGAAAATTGAAAGATATCCCAAAAAAGAAGCTTGAAGGATTCAGGGTTGTTTAGTCTAGAGAAGAAAAAACAGTGAGGGGACATAATATATATAATAAAATATAGCTAGTTATCGTGGTTTAACTCCAGCTAGTAAAATACCACGAAGCCACTCTTACAAATCCTCCTCCCCTCCTCAAGTGGAGGGGAAGAATTGGAGGAAGAAGAAATAAGGAAGCTCATAAAATTATCTACTAATTAAATCTAAATTAATATATACAAATGCTACTAATAGCAAGTAATTAAATGTTAGAAAATAAAACACATGATATAATATGATACAATTATGATACAGTTGCTCACCACCCACTAACCAGTGCACAACCAGGTGTTAAGCAGTGAGAATCAGACCCAGAGAGCCCGAGAGCTGCAGCCCAAGAGCGATCACAGCCCAAGAGCAATCACAGCCCGAGAGCTGCAACTCGAGGGCCAGAGCCTGAGAACTGTCATAGCAGTTCGGGGAATACTGAACAAACCCACCAACTCCCTCACGAATGAGCCAGCACAGGAGTAAACAAAGCAGCTAACGCGAGAGTCAGGGGGAGTGTTAGCAAGTGCCAGGAAGTAAACGAGCAAGAGAGTAAGGGCGAGAGTAATGGCTCCTGGACCCCCTCCTCACCTAAGCCCCAAGCATGATGTACTATGGAATGAAATACTGCCTTGTTGAATTTGGGTCAGCTGTCTGAACTGTGTGTCCCCTACACTGCCTGTAGTGAGACAGTGAGATTGGGAATGCAGCTGCAGTATCAGAAGCGGAGAAAGACCTTGAATCTGGTGCAGGCATTCCCCAGCGCCAGCTAAGACTTTATCAGCACTTCTCTCAGCATCCAGGAACACAGCTTCATAGCAGCCACTGTAAAGAGAGTTAACTCTTTCCTGACTAAACCCAGCACACTAGTGAGAGAAAGGAAATAAACTTTTCATAATCACAGAGGAAGGGCTACGAAGTCATTGGCTTAATCTGCAGGAAGGAAGGTGAAGCCTGGGTGACAGAGGGCAGTTTGTCAGCAGAGGAGATAATTAAGGCCTAGAAAAATTGCCCGAAAAAATAGTAGAGTTTCATTTAAGACATTTAAGAACAAGTTTGCAAAACACTAATCACTTGACCTTGCGTTTAGGGATAGATTAGCTGATTTTCAGTTCTCTTTCCCAGTCCCATTTTCTATTATTCAGACTGTTGTGGTTTACTCCGGCTAGCAAAATACCATGAAGCCGCTCTCACAAATCCCCCCTCCCCTCCTCCAGTGGAGGGGAAGAATTGGAGGAAAAAGAAGCAAGGAAGCTCGTAAAATTGAGATAAGAACTATTTCCTAATTAAAACTAAATCAATATATACAGATACTACTAATAATAAATAATTAAAATAATAGAAAATTGGTCATATGATACAATATATACAATATGATACAATATGATACAATTTCTCACCATCCACTGACCAATACACACCCAGATATTGAGTGATGAAAATCAGACCCAGGAGCCCGAGAGTGATCGCAGCCCGAGAGCCGCGGCCTGAAGGCCGGAGCCCGGGAGCCTACGCAGCAGATTCCGAGCGAACCCTATCAGCGATAACATGGCCAGAAAACTCAAAACAACCCACTAGCTCCCACACGAAGGAGCCAGCACAGGAGTTAGCAAAGCAGCTAACGCAGGAGAGTTAGCAAGTTGCCCGGAGAGGCGAGCAAGGGAGTAAAGGAGAGAGAGTAATGGGAAGAGTAATGGCTACCGGACCCCTTCCCCACCCCAGAGACCGGAACACGACATACTATGGAATGAAATACTTCCTTGGTTAGTCTGGGTCAGCTACAGTATCCGAAGCGGACAAAAGACCTTGAGTCCAGTACAGGCCATCCCCAGCACCAGCTGAGGCCTTATCAATGTTTTTCTTAGCAACTCCTTAGTAATCACAGTAAAGGGAGTTAGCCCTTTCCTGACTGAACCCAGCACACATACCCATGGTAAAGGTGATGGAAGTTCTTGGTTGGGTCACCAGGAAACCAAGCTCATAGGCTGCTGCTAACATGAGTCTGAACCAAAGCCCTAGTTACAAATATCGGAAAATCACAGGCTCCTTCCCCTGATGACTTCTGCCAAATTTTATCCTGTGTCTCCATCAGACTTGCAAGGTTTCAAATCTGTTGGCAACATCTTGGCTTCTGGATACCAGCCCATAGAAAATTTCAGCAAACCGAATTCTTGTGGGGGAAACACAGGTGGACATTTATTTTCATGCAAGGTTGACTTAATTTGCTAGGAGCAAGGAGCTATTTAAATGATTGGGTGGACAACTTGTTAATAAATTAAAGAAATAATCTTAAGGCTCTTTAGCCTGCATGAGTCCTGTGTAAGTTGATAATAAAAGCTGCCTAATTAGTCATAACCACAAATTTGTGGTCTAGCCTGTCCATCTGTGGATTAAAGTCACCTTAAGTACCTACTGACAAGATGGGCTGTAATGGCTTCTAAAGAGATGTTATGGTCTATCGTGTCAATAATCCATAGATTAAGGGCTCCTTAAGTTTGGTAACATGCCTGACTGTCCCATCTCTTTGGGGGCTCTTGTGTTGGTGCAGTGGAGGGACCCCATGGGCCACCTTGAGTGGTGGCATCCCTGCAGTAGGTAAGGGTTTCTTTTTTCTGCAAACAAAAGGAGCTTAACACATGACCATCCTCTAAATTAGCCTTTCAGAGATCATCCTAGCCATCAAAAGCCGAGGGTGGTGAAGAAGCTGAAGCTGTCTAGTCCTTGTGTGCAGGGAGATATAAAAGTTTTGGGACAAACATTGCTGTGGGTGATGTCTCCAGGCTGCCCACAAACTCTGTTAAAGGCACAAAGACCCTTTTTTGCAACAGGATATATCCTTTAATTTGCGGGTTTTTCTTTGCTTTTGCAAAGCATACTTGGAAATCTGGCTTTGAAGGATTTTTCTTAGGATTTTGTTTGTTCCCCCACCCAAGTAGCCTGTAAATTACCCAAAAGACTAGGAAGGAAGTAAACTTTCCCTTTTTGGTGCCCGTTTTTCTTTGCTTTGATGAGCTATGTGGTTGCACGTCATGCTTGGTGTTCTCCTTACCTTGATGGTAATGCCTGTTTGCTTCTCGAGTAAAAGTGGAGGGGTGTGCTTTTCCTGAGATCCTGCAAAAACAGCACTTGCCAGTAATACAAGGGGCAAAACTGCAACTGGACTACCCCACGCTAACCCAAGTACCCTCAAGAAGAGCATACAAAACCCCCTAAATTGCTCTGGGGTTTGTGTTTCCATCTATTCTATCATCTCGATGAGCGTGAGAAGATATGGGGCATGGCTCTGTCCCGGGTTCACAAATGCCACTTAAGGTCAGCAAAGAGAGATTGCTGGGTGCAAGACATGCTGAGCTTGATCTTAGCCTTAGCACCAGCCAGGCGACACATTGTGCTGACACCAGGCCCGCCAATTTTTTAAGCATAGATGCCCTCTGTGTATGCTGATGAATTAAGGAGGAAGGACCATGGGTTCACCTGCTCATTGGTGGTGTCCACATCACTCGTTTTCCAGCAGAAAGCTGCCTACTGAGAAGCCAGGCAGGGATCTCACCACCCCTCTGGGTCACCTTGCTGCCCCAGTAGCCCACATGTGGGGCATGGTCCTTGTAGGAAAGGTCCATTAAACCAGTCTCCTTCTGTTGCTATGATTTTTTGGTAGATATCTACATTAATTTATCCATTGCCTTTACCCATTCATGTTGGGTTTTCAGTTGTGTGTGCAGTGTCACCTCTGCAAGTGACCCAGGTGAGGGTACAACAAAACCTGAGCAACCTGATCTAGTGGAAGGTGTTCCTGCTCATTGCAGGGGGGTTGGACTAGATGACTTTTCAAGGTCCCTTCCAACCCAAACCATTCAGTGATTCTATGAAAACGAGGAGGCCTTTTTTAGCAGTTCAGGGTAGATGATAACATGGTGAGTATAGAGTCAGTGTTGATGTTTGGTGGGAAATCCAGCCCCAGGGATTGCAGAGGAATGAGGGAGAAGAAGGAATGTGATAGTGAGACATTTAGGAAGAGCATGAGAAGATGCTTTGGGTCAAAGCTGCTCTTAAAAACAAATATATAAATATGTATGTATATATATATATCAAAAAGTATAAATACATAGTTTGAAACACTTCTACAGTTGGATGATTTAATTTGCATCTAATCTTAATATCATTGAGGAAAAATCCAATTACAGGCATTTAAAAACCTAATCAGGAACGCAATTGTATTCACATTTTCAGTGACAAGTTGTTATTATCACTGATATCAGTGACAATTTAGATAGTTCTTGACTTGATCCAGATGGGAGTAGTCCTGGCAGGTGAGACAGCTCAGTGTGTGCTAAACTTGCTGTTTTCTTTAGAGGTTGGTTGATTACAGGAAAACTTTTAGCTATGTCAAAACAAAAAAAATCAAAACAAAAGATCCCCAGCCCACCTCCCCTCTATGTTCATGAACTTGGCACCAGGACAAGGCTGAGATCTGAAAGCTGGCCAGAAGCTGTACTGTGGGGTTTGGGGATTGTTTTGTTTTTTTTAATTAAATTTTGGTGAAATGTTTCAGTTCTTCCTGAATGAAGAAAAAAAAGAACTTTTTCTTCCCAATCTCCTAATAAAACTGCTGGAGCTCAGAAAGGAAAAAATGCAAATTACATGGTTTCATCATCTTAAAAGTGTTCATGTGTCAAGGAGAAAAGCCACACCAGAAATTTTCTGCCTCTTCCAAGCAATGTGAGATGTGAGTTGTCCTGCTGCAGCTTGGGAGAACTAGGTGCAGGGCTGTTATTGATAAATTTGGGTGTTCCATGGTGTGAATCTCCCATATCCACCTTCATCTGGACCTCCTTAGTTTCAGCAGCTTTTAATTTTTGGGGCTTATTGCTCTGGTGTCACATCCTCCAAGATTTCTGTATGGATGTAGCATTTTCTGCAGCATTCCTCCCCAGCATGGGATGATGCCCCCAGCCCATGTGTGCACACCCAAAATTACTGAAATCCTGCCTGTGGCCTTTTATTGAACAGTTTTGGGCAGGAGTCAATGTTTGCGAGGATCAAGGCAGGTGGTGGGAAACCTCGGTGTCTCAGTCTGGTTGGTGTCTTGTGAAGTAGCTGGAATGATGCTTTTGTGGAGCACACTACTTCCTCGCCAAGGGCTGTGCCAGTAAAAGTCAAAGCAGTCCCTCAGGAAAATTTAGGAGGGTATAAAAAATATGGAAAAAAGTCAGTTTTCCAGTGAGAAAGTGATACTGAATAACGTGGTTGTGGTTTTTTTTTTCACAATAAGCTTGCACAATGCGCTGGGGGGAGCCTGATGGAGCCCCTAGGCAGGCTGTAATGCAAACCATAGAAAATAATAACAAACCAGTGATAGCAGCAAATGGAGGGATGCTTAATAATGAAATAATAGCACAGATGTTTATAGCATTAAACACTATCATTGTTTGCTGGAATATGGGAATGCTCACAGTTTGCTGGGAGTTTTCCAGGCATTTAGAAAGGGGTGTGTTTTCTCCAAAGTGCTCATAAAAACAATGCTTTTAACTCAAAACAAGACTCAATGCGTTTCTCAGCCATTTCTGGGCTGTTGCACACAAGGACACGTTGTGGGTGATGTGGCTTCAAATTTCCTGGGATCTGGGGGTTTGCTACTTGTTAAGTGGTCTTCACTAATGCAAGCACAAATACCAGGTGAAAAAGTCTTTTTTTTCCCCTGCCTCCTCCTAAAAAGGGATGCTTTTCTGTTCAAATAAATAAAAACCTATAGGAATTTCAGCGGTGTTCAATGTCTGTTGCTCCAAAATTCCCTCAAATGCTGTAAAACAAATCTCAAGAAGCTCTGAGCATCGCCAGCAGGCAGTAGGAGGGGAGGGTGCAGTGGAAGGGGGTGATGGGTGGTCAAGATGGGGATGGATCCAGGAGCATCTCCCACAAATTCCTCTATCTCCTGGGCATTCCCCCCGAAATTCCTTGATTTTATGGGCAGGTGGGGGAAACACCATCCCAGGGGTGTTTTTTACCCCTTCAGGTGCACCTTTGGGTGAGGGGCACCCCATTTGGGATAGGGGGGAGGTGACTCAAGCCACCCACCCCATCCCCTCTTGGTCCCTTGTGTGGTGCCAGGTTTCAGCAGGATATAAAGTTATCCACAACTGTCCCGTCCCAGTTATCCCAGGTAGGGGAAGATTCGTTGTTGTACCCGGAGTGAGATTAAGACACAAACGAGGTCAGATGCCGCAAACAAGGAGTTTATTTTTGGTGTAAGAAAATAGCAATAGGAGAGAGAGAAAATAGAAAAGGGGGAAAATTTAGCAAGCAGTTGGGAGAGAATTGCAAGAGATAGTCACCACCATGGATCCAGCGGCGTCCCGTTGGTCCGTAGTCTTGTAGTCTTCGGTGGGGAGGGTCCCTCCTCACGGTTTGGTCTCACAGTCTTTTATAGGGTGTTTTTTGCTGACTCCTGCCTCCTGCGCATGCTTTCCAGTTTTACGCAGCTGATCCCATGGGGTGCACAGAATCAGCCCGTGACCTCTTGCATGCTTTGGCAGGCTTGGGGGTCCTCTGTGTCTGGACCCCCCATGAGGCAATGTGATTGTTCTTTGTCTGTGGTCATGGTCAGAACTGTGTCCAGAAGCTATTTGCTTCTTATCTGTCCAGTAGGCCATTTGGCCCTTATCTATTCAGGCCTGCAGGCAATACTTCCTCCTCAATCCACCAAAAGCCAAGCCACCAGGAAGTTTCACAACTTTGTCAGCAAGCTTTGAGACAATCAGCTCAAGATAAGGTCTCTCACAACAACAAAGTCTTGGGAGGCACTGAAAGGAGGAGGTGAAAGAACAAACCAGGACACACCTCAACAGATGCTTTCCTGGGGACCAGCCCCCTGCTGCCGGAACCCCTATCCCTGGTTTCATCCATGAGCAAGGGTCCCTGTTTTGGGCTGTATGCAGTCAGGCCCATTTTTAGTAAATGCTTCCAGCAACTGGAGAAATATTTTCCTCACTGGCATAGAAATGAGGAAATTAAAAGCGTGTGGCATCTGTGCTGGGGAAATTAATAGCAAAAAAATATAGAAAACAGGGCAAACAGCATTCTGCTGTCATTGCTCATGCTGGGGAAGGGGGATTTGGGGGGCTGCTAAGGTGATGCAGGGAGAGCTTTGGGGTGTTGGTTCACCCACCATCCCCAATCCCATAGCTGCCCACATGGCACAGGGGATTATTTCAGTAGCACTCACTAACTCGCATTCCCAGCCTGATTTTTTTAAACTTTTAATATATATATTTTTAAAATACAGTTATAGAGATTAATAGTTCCCAGGACTTGACATGCCTACTGAGGCTGGAAGGAATTACCTGCTGAGCAAGTACCAGGCTGCTAGGGATCCTTTGTCAGGAAAAGGGGCTTTTTCATGTTTCTCGGGGCACCCCTGCCTTGCTTTTTCCTCCTATGTCATCTCCTGACTGCTCACACCAGGTGGCTATGGGCAAGGGAGTTGAAAGAAGGGCTACAGAAACTAATTTCTAGGTTTTTTGAAGGTTTTTTAGGCCATTTTTGTTAATAAGTGTGAGATTTCTGGTCTCTACCCTGCTGCCATCTGACAGCGCTTCCCACAGATCAAGGCTTCATCTGACGTCTCCATACTCTCTATCACCCAGGCTCTGCCTGTAGGCAGGGAAAAGCCCCATGAACTGGAGCAGGCGAGTCCTTGTTCCCTCTGGTCCCATGGGGTGCCTTTCAATGTGCTTTTCTTAGCAGCACCTCTTTATTTTTGGCATCTGTACACTGTAGATAGTTATTTATGGAAATTACTCTATTGTTTGGTGGTGCTGGATGCAGCTGGCTGAAGCATCTCATTTCTCCTGTTGGCACTGAAGGTGGTCCTAGTGATGGTTTGGGTGAGGAATGGCTGCACCGCAGGTGCTGCTGGTGGGTCTCAAGCCACTTTTGAAGATGGACCCATAACTCCAACCAGAGTTAGGCACTGAAACAGCATGGGAATCTGCCAAACCTGGTTCAATTTAAATGGTCTTAATAATGGCCTTAACACATGGCTTTTGGAAATTGTGGATGTGCTATCGGTGTTGGTGTGTTCATAGAGAGCATCATGAAGACATGGGCAGGCAAGGACCTGCCAGCATTATGTCTCTTTTGGATCGTATTACCATCTCCCCACACACCCCACACCCCCCGTGCTCAATTTCTCCTTTTCTTCCTTTTTTCCTCCTGTTCTGTAGATTCCCAAGTTCTTCAGGAGCCAGGGGATCGGTCACACTGGTGCATGGTGGCATACTGGGAAGAGAAAACACGTGTGGGTCGACTGTACTCTGTCCAAGAGACCTCCCTGGATATCTTTTATGATCTACCTCAGGGGAATGGTTTCTGCCTCGGACAGCTCAACTCAGGCAACAAAAGCCAACTGGTGCAGAAGGTCCGCAGCAAGATTGGCTATGGCATCCAGCTCACCAAGGAAGTGGACGGCGTGTGGGTGTACAACCGCAGCAGTTACCCCATCTTCATCAAGTCGGCCACACTGGACAACCCTGACTCCAGGATGTTGCTGGTTCACAAAGTGTTTCCAGGTTTTTCCGTCAAGGCTTTTGACTATGAAAAGGCATACAGCTTACAGAGACCCAACGACCATGAGTTCGTGCAGCAACCATGGACCGGATTTACTGTTCAGATCAGCTTTGTGAAAGGCTGGGGCCAGTGCTACACAAGACAGTTTATCAGCAGTTGCCCATGCTGGTTGGAGGTTATTTTTAATAACTGATGACTCGAGACAGAGTGCACTCATGACATTTATACTACTTTGCTGCTATTATTATTTCCTTCTGAGTGCTTGCTTTTCATGCAAACGTTTTTGGTTTGGTTTGTTTTGTCTGTTTTCCCCCCTGTTTTGAGAAATAGCTTATGGAAAGATTTTTTGCCTTGGGTATTTTGATAAATATATCTATTTTTTAAAAGTGTGAATGACTAAATACTCAGAAGGGTGAGAGAAGGGTGCGGAGGGGATGGATTGCATATGATAATTATTTCATGCCTCTGAAAGGATTATCCTATGTGATCGATGGATTCAGAAGCCATTTGTTATATGTTACAGCTCCTTCTCTTGGATAAAACAACAAGATGCCTGTATTTTTTATGCACCACCTTCTCCTTGTCACCAGCCATCCCTGGTGATGGTGACACTGAGATTCCTTCCCCAGCCGTGCTAACCCCACATTGCCAACAAAGGATAGTGTAAAATCTTATCAACCAGGTTTTTACCCACCCTTTTAATTTTTATTTTATTTTTCTCATTGCTGAGTTCATGTCTTGTCATTGTGTTCATCCTTCCACTGCTTTGGGTTTTTTTATGGTCATAGATTGATGGAAGGGAAGAAAACAACAGCAGAGAAACCTCATGCATGGCCCGTGCTTTATAGTTTGAGCAGAGATGCAAAGCAACAGAAGCCTAAGCCTAGAAAAACAAACCAAAACCAACAAAACAAATGAAAAACAAATGGGAAAACAAAAGAAAAAGTGTTCATGATAGCTGGTCTGTTGTAACCTCCTTAGATCAGGTTATCCTGGTACCATCCTATCTGGAAATGCAGTCATGCTTTCATTCTTGAATTCATACACAAGTATGATACTTTTAAACTGTTCTTAGCTCAATGAGCATGTTTAGACTTTAACATAAGCTATTTTTCTAAATATAAGGTTTAAATGAACAAGAGAGCATTCTCATTAGAACTTCAGCATTGTAGTGCTTTGGAAATAAAACACAAAAAAAAGGACTTCTTAAAAAAACCCTGAGATTCATTAAAGAAAAAAATGTATTTTATGTCATATATAAATATATTATTATTTGTAAATATAAAGACATTTTATAAGCATTATTTATGTATTGTGCAATGTATATAAATGAGAAAAAATAAGAAAGATGCACTTTGCTTTAATATAAATGTAAATAACAAATGCCAAATTAAAAAGAAAAGAAAAGAACCAACAAACAAAACAAAACAACCCACGGGATTGGTGGGTTTTTTATGGATGTTATTATCCAGATGAATGTTTTTTCTAAAGAAGTTTATGTTCCATTAAAAAATAAAAATGTACACTTGAACCCAGGCTGTGTCGAGTGGCTTTTTTAGTGGCGGGGATGAGGCAGACAGGAAAGATGCTGCTCTAAGTGGGTACCATGTGGAGTTGATGGTGGGGGCACCCACCACAGCCCTGTGTGGGACCACTCTGGTGTGGGTAGCACCCAGATAGGGTTACTCCTGACCTTTGGGCTCCATTGGGCTGATTCAGTGCACATGCCTCTGGGCTTCCTGGCTTGGATCATCCCTATCAGCCCAAATATGGAGGGGCTGGCTGGATCCGGGCAGGTTGCACAGGGGTGCCTGGCTTGCTGCCCGAAACCTGCTGGGGTTATTTTTGTTATTGTTGTTTCTCATAATTTCAACTTGAAAGAACTCCCATGCTAGGGACCCAGCTCCCATTTGACACTGTCCCAGTCCCTGAAATACTGGGGGAGGCCAAGCTTCTGCTCTGCTGCTTCACATCCCACTTGCACATATCCTCTGCCAGGGAGAAGGTCCCTACAGCTGGTTCCTGCCTTCTGTGGAGAGGGACCTTGAGTGGAAACCACCAGAATCCTGGAGACTGAAGGATTTGGAGAAGTAAAAGGTCCAGATGGGCTTGTAAGCTGCCAAAGTGCCTGAACCCCAGGAGTGTGACTTCCAACCTCTGGTGTCCTGCACATGGTTGATGGTCATAGCACTAGATCAGACTTTGTGAGCATCTGGACCAGGTGTTCAACAGAGATGTGCCCGACCCAGAGGGATTTATTGAGATACAGTATTTGGTTTGCTCTGAATGAGCTGTGCCTTCAGTTGGATTCATGTCACTGAACTCATGAACCAGCATCAAAATGGCTTTTGATTATGTGCAAGATTTGCATAAAAATTTCAATTTCCAGGCTATTGCATTTCATCCTTCAGGTGGGAGTCAGCATTGAAGGCTGAGGGTATGATGGATGCACCCACCCTGTCTCAGTGTCACCTGGATGTTGGGACAATGTCATTATGCTACAATTTGGCTCATTTCCTTTGCATTCTCTGCCAGCAGACTTGAAATGTCCAGTAATCACATCATACCTTTGTGGTCCAGCAGCCAAACTAGCACTGATGGCTTGCATCAGAAGCTCAAGGAAGAGCACTCCTACCTGTGTCCTCAACATCCACCTAGGCAACACACCATCAAAGGCTCTACAGATGAAAGGTGAAGCAGATGACTTGCAAAACCAACTGTTGACTCTTCTGAGCTTTTGTAACATTCCTCTGTGTGAGCAGGGCTGTGTAGGCAGTAAGGATCTGGAGTTGAAAAGATCCCGCCAAGTCTAGGAGCCACCAGGTAGATGGCTACACTAGGGTTATGGTCAGCTGGCTGAGAAATTGGCTTTTATTCTGGAATAACTAAAGGGTAGGGAATATTGGTCACACTTGCACTTCTCCCACCTCCAAGCTGTTGTGTTGATACCTAAGAATGAGACTTTACCCAGAAGAGATGAGGTCATAGTTTTGTCCCTGATGTATGACACCAAAGTAGTAACAAGCCACATAGGCACACCAGAGGATTCTGCGTTTAAGAGATGTTTTGCAGATGTTTTCAGCTTCTTCCATGAGGTACATACCATACCCTGGTGGTTAAATCTCTGAAGCCAAATCATTGCGTAGGTCACCTTATATTGAGATTTAGGTTCTTGTCCCCACTCATCGGTCCATGAGATGTGACCAAGACATTTAACCTTGCTGTTTCTCAGGATTTCCAGTTGTGAGATACAGAGGCTACAAACCATTGCTCCTCCTGAGAGCTGAAAGCAGAGGATGGAAACACTATACCTTGAATATTGTGCAGGCATTCCCCGGTACCAGCTGAGGCCTTATCAGTACTTTTCTCAGCATCCAGGAAAACAGCTTCCTGGCAACCACAGTAAAGGGAGTTAACCCTTTCCTGACTGAACCCACCACATTCTCCACCCCTTATTTTATACCATTTATGTCATGCTTAAGTTCCATACTATCCATAAATTCACATGAACCAGCTTCCCTTTTCCCATCCCATCGCACATAGTTATCATTCCCTTAGTCTATGAACCATATTGGCAAAATGTCCATTAGTCCATGACTTTGGGTTCCATCAGGTGGTCACTCAGGACAGAAAAGGTGAAGTGTTGCGTGGGATCGTTGGGTGCCTATGCCAGCTCAGGTCAGGTCACTACTGCCCTTCTGGCAAGGCTGGACCTCTGTAGGTTCAGGTGTTCTCTGTCAGAGTGATTCCTACAACACAGAACTCAGAACAAGGGTTATTTGCAGCAGTTCATGTCCATCATGCAGTTTAGTTCATGGGCTAGTTTCACCCAGAATCAAATCTCCTTGAGGCACACGCCGAACTTGCCCATCTTCTCTCATTACCCACCAAGTACCTCCAGGTCCTTGAGCAAAAGCAATCCCACGGATGGATTTGCCTTTGCCTGAGGCAGGAATAACCCAGACTGTTTTTCCCAGCATGTTCTTAACATGCACTACAGGGACCTTATCTCCTTCCACAGTGCGCAGAAGTTTTGATTGAGCTGGGCCAGCACGGTTGGCAGATCCTCTGGTGTTGACTAACCAGGTGGCCTTTGCCAAATGTGTATCCCAATTTTTGAAAGTTCCAACCCCATTGCCCTCAGGGTGGTCTTTAACAGCCCATTGCACCGTTCAACCTTCCCAGAGGCAGGTGCATGGTAGGGGATGTGATACTGACACCCACTCAGTGCCGTGCTCTTTGGCCCAAGTGTCTATGAGGCTGTTTCGGAAATGAGTCCCATTGTCTGATTCAATCCTTTCTGGGGTGCCATGTCGCCACAGGACTTGCCTTCAAGGCCCAGGATAGTATTCCGGGCAGTGGCATGGGGCACAGGATATGTTTCCAGCCACCCGGTGGCTGCTTCCACCATTGTGAGCACATGGCACTTGCCTTGGCGGGTTTTGGGGAGGGTGATGTAGTCAGCCTGCCAGGCCTCCCCATATTTATATTTCAGCCATTGCCCCCCATACCAAAGAGGCTTCACCCTCTTGGCTTGTTTGATGGCAGCACGTCTCACATTCATGAATGACCTGCGCAATAGCGTCCATAGTCAAGACCACCCCTCGGTCACGAGCCCACCTGTACGTGGCATCTCTCCCCTGGTGGCCCGAGGTGTCATGGGCCCACCGAGCCATGAACAGCTCACCTTTATGTTGCCAGTCCAGATCTACCTGAGCCACTGCAATCTTAGCAGCCTGGTCTACCTGCTGATTGTGCTGGTGTTCTTCAGTAGCTCGACTTCTGGCTATGTGGGCATCAACGTGACGCACCTTGATGACCAGGTTGTCTAGATGGGAAGCAATGTCTCACCATAATGCGGCAGCCCAGATGGGTTTGCCTCAGCACTGCCAGTGGTTTTGTTTCCACTGCTGTAGCCACCCCCACAGAACATTTGACACCATCCATGAGTCAGTGTAGAGATAAAGCACTGGCCATTTCTCTCGTTTAGCAATGTCCAAAGCCAGCTGGATGGCTTTTACCTCTGCAAATTGATTCAATTCAGCCTGGCCTTCAGCAGTCTCTGCAACTTGTCGGGGGGGACTCCACACAGCAGCTTTCCACCTCCAATGCTTCCCTACAATGCGGCAGGACCCATCAGTAAACAGGACATATTGCTTCTAATTGTCTGGCAACTGGTTGTACCAAGGGGTTTCTTCAGCCCACGTCACCTCCTCCTCTGGTGACATTCCAAAATCTTTGCCTTCTGTCCAGTCCATAATCACTTCTAAGATTTGTGGGTGACTGGGATTTCCTATGCGAGCTCGTTGTGTGTTCAGGGCGACCCATTTACTCCCTGTAGCATCAGTGGCATGATAAGCGGAAGACACTCTGCCTTTGAACATCCAGCCCAGCACTGGTAGTCGAGGTGCCAGGAGGAGCTGTGCTTCAGTGCCAACCACTTCTGAGGCAGATCGGACGCTTTCATAAGCTGTCAGCATTTCTTTTTGGGTTGGAGTGTAGCAGGCCTCAGATCCTCTGTATCCCCGGCTCCAAAATCCTAGGGGTCGACCTCGGGGTCTGCTGCGGTGTAGAGCACATTCTTTACCTCTGGCCCTGTCCACCTGTCCGGACTGGTCCAAGGGCTACTGCATGCACGATCTCTTGCTTGACCTGTTCAAAGACTTGTCGCTCCTCAGGGCCCCATTTGAAATCATTTTTCTTCCGGGTCACTGCATAGAGAGGGCTGACAATTTGGCTGTAATTTAGAATATGCATGTGCCAGAAACCCACGACACCTAGGAAAGCTTGTGTTTCCTTTTTGCTCGTTGGTGGGGACATAGCTGTGATTTTGTTGATCAAGTCCATCGGGATCTGGCAACGTCCATCTTGCCATTTTACTCCTAAGAAATGGATCTCTCGTGCAGGTCCCTCGACCCTAATTTGCTTGATGGCAAAAGTGGCTTTCAGGAGGTTTTGGATGATGTTCTCCCCTTTCACAAAGAATTCGTCAGCTGTTTCACCCCCTACAATGATGTCATCCATGTATTGCAGATGTTCTGGAGCTGCACCCTGTTCCAGTGCGGTCAGGATCTGTCCATGGCAGATGGTAGGGCTGTGCTTCCACCCCTGGGGCAGTTGATTCCAGGTGTTTTGGATGCCCCTCCAGGTGAAAGCAAACTGTGGCCTGCACTCTGCTGCCAAAGGAATGGAGAAAAAGGCATTAGCAATATGTCAATCGTGCCATACCACTTGGCTGCCTTTGACTTCAGCTCGTATTGGAGTTCCAGCATGTCCGGCACGGCAGCACTCAGTGGTGGCGTGACTTCATTCAGGCCACGGTAGTCCACTGTTAGTCTCCATTCTCCATCAGACTTACGCACTGGCCAGATGGGGCTGTTAAAGGGTGAGTGGGTTTTGCTGATCACCCTTTGGCTCTCCAGCTGACGAATCAGCTTCTGGATGGGAAGCAATGAGTCCCTGTTAGTGCGATACTGTTGCCGGTGCACTGTTGTGGTGGCAATTGGCACCTGTTGGCCTGCAACCTTTAGCAATCTCACGACAGAAGGGTCCTGTGAGAGACCAGGCAAGGCAGACAGCTGCTCAGATTCATCAGTCTCTATAGCAGCTATCCCAAAAGCCCACCGGTACCCTTTTGGGTCCTTAAAGTACCCTCTCTTGAGATAGTCAATGCCAAGGATGCATGGGGCATCTGGGCCAGTCACAATGGGGTGTTTTTGCCACTCCTCCCCAGTCAGGCTTATTTCAGCCTCCAGCACAGTCAGTTGTTGAGAGCCCGCAGTCACACCAGAAATGCTGATGGGCTGTACCCCCCTATAGCTTGATGGCATCAGGGTACACTGTGCACCCGTGTCCACTAGAGCCTTATACTGCTGTGGCTCTGATGTGCCAGGCCATCGAATCCACACAGTCCAGTAAACACGGTTGTCCCTTTCCTCCACCTGGCTGGAGGCAGGGCCCCTCTAAAAGTGATCTGATTCACAGTCACTCATGTCTTGGAGGAATGGATTATTGCTCCCGTGCTGTTTGGCTACGGGAGCAACAGTTTTCTTGGAAGAGTCCTTACTTGTGAGTTCTTTCCTTTTCAGTTCACATACTCGTTCCTCTGAGTGCGAGGTAGGTTTTCCATCCCACTTCCTCATGTCCTCTCCGTCGTCACGTAGGTAAAACCACAGGGTGTGGCGTGATGGATACCTTTTATATTCCTTTCTTTGAGGAAAGGAACGCTTCCTCCTAATAGCTGAGACACTGGCTTGTGCAGGTGGGGTTTGGAACATCTCCTTTCTGAATTGCTTAAACTCCTTGGACAGTTCCTCCATAGCTGAGACACAGGCCTGCATGGGGGAAGAAACACTGTCCTCACAGCCCCGGAACTGTTGACCCAACTCCTCCACTATTGGTTCTAGATCCGTTTTCCAAGTCAATACGGTAAATAGAGCGGCTAACGAGGGTGGTCCATTCTGCATTAACTTCGGCCACATGGGTCGTGTGCACCTAATTCTATCTGGATCTGTCCTCCCATCATCACCATAAACTAACTCTAGCACAGTTAGTTCCCTCACGTACTGGATAGCTTTCTCTATGGTGGCCCATTTGCGTACGTGACATGGTACGTCTTCCTTAAAGGGATACCTTTCCCTCACACTATCCAGGAGCCGCCTCCAGAGGCTTACATTTTGTGTCTCCCTCCCAATTGCTTTATCAGTGCCACTCTCTCTGGCAAGTGACCCCAACTGCTTGGCTTCTCTGCCCTCTAATTCAATGCTACTGGCCCCGTTATCCCAGCAGCAAAGTAGCCAGGTAATAACACGTTCACCTTGATGACGGCCAAAGTCTCTCCGGCTATCCCGGAGCTCCTTCAAGGCTAAAGATCGCAGGGTTACATCTGCGTCACCATCATCCTCTGTCTCTGTCACTGTCCCTTGGGATGGCCCTGCTGTCTCCCCCTCCACCTGCACCAGACGTCCTGAATTACGTTTCCATTTCTTTTTCTGTACTGGGGCAACTAACACTGGTGCTGGTTGACGCTGACAACTGACACTGAGGCTCTCTATGGGCAGATAGCAGCAGCCTCACAGTCACAAACCCTGGTCCTCATGGGGGACCTCAACCACCCCGATATCTGTTGGAGGGACAACACGGCAGGGCACAAGCAAGCCAGGAGGGTCCTGGAATGTATTGATGACAACTTCCTTACCCAAGTGATAGAAGAGCCGACAAGGAGGGGTGCCATGCTGGATCTTCTTCTCACCAACAGGGAGGGGCTGGTGGAGAATGTGAAGCTCAAGGGCAGCCTTGGCTGCAGTGACCACGAAATGGTCACTTTTGAGATCCTTATGGAGGCGAGGAGGGTGTGCAGCAAGCTCGCTACCCTGGACTTCAGGAGAGCAGACTTCAGCCTCTTCAGGGAACTGATTGGAAAGGTTCCTTGAGAAGAAGACCTGGAGGGAAGAGGGGCCCAAGAAAGCTGGCAAGTATTCAAGGACCACCTCCTCCAAGCTCAGGAGCGATGAATCCCAATGAAGAGGAAGTCAGGTAACAGTGCCCGGAAGCCTGTGTGGATGAACAAGCAGCTCCTGGATAAAGTAAAACATAAAAAAGAAGCCTACAGTGGGTGGAAGCAAGGACAGGTAGCCTGGGACGATTACAGGCAAGTTGCCCAAGAGGTCAGAGGTCAGGTTAGGAAAGCCAAAGCCCTGACAGAATTAAACCTGGCCAGGGACATCAAAGCCAAGAAGAAGGGCTTCTATAGGTACATTGGGGATAAAAAGGACATCAGGGGAAATGTGGGCCCTCTACAGAAGGAAACGGGAGAGCTGTTTTCCCAAAACATGGACAAGGACGAGGTACTCAATGCTTTTTTTGCCTCGGTCTTCACTGTCAAGGGTGCAAGCCGTACCCCCAGAGTCACAGAAGGCAAGGGCAAGAACTGGGAGAATGGACAGCCACCCACGGTCAGTGAGGATCAGGTTCGGTGTCATGGTTTTAGCACAACGAGTCGCTCTAACACTCCGCCCCCCCACACCCCACTCCCGGTGAGGAAAGGTCAGAGGAAAAAAAGCCCGTAGGAGTTGAGATAAGAACTATTTAATTATATAAATGAAACTTAGGGAGTTACTAACAATGCAAGTGCTAATGAGTAATTTAAGAAACAGAGAAAAAAAGTAGAACAAATGATACAGGATCTCACCACATGTGGATGGACACAGGCAGATTCCAAGCAAAGCAGGAAAAATCCAAAAACCCCAAGAAAGGAAAAAGAAAACCAAACCGAAGGGAGCACACCCCTCCCCCCGCCAATCAGCCTGGGAGCTGAGAGCAGGGAGAGCAAAAGAAACAAAACTTTCAAACCCCTGAGCACCCAGAACTCGCCACGAGGTCCCCACAACAAAGAAACCCTCTGCCCCCCTGGCCGGAAGCCCCCATGGACCCTTCCCCCTTCCGCGGTCGTGCCCAACTGTAACCCTTTCCGTCCACATCCCCACCCCCTCCCCGACGGTCCTGCAGTGCTGCGGGCACCGGGCTGGCACCACCCACTCAGCTTGATGTATTATGGGGTGAAGCCAAATATAGACTAACTGGTGCCGAAATATAGACTAAGACATTTGGGAACACCTCAGGAACCTCAAGGTGCACAAGTCCATGGGATCTGATGGAATACATCCACGGGACCTGAAAGAACTGGCAGATGAGGCTGTGAAACCTCTATCCATCGTATTTGAAAAGCCGTGGCGGTCTGGTGAAGTTCCCGCTGACTGGAAAAGGGGAAACATAACCCCCATCGTTAAAAAGGGGAAAAAAGGAGGACCCGGGAAACTACAGGCCAGTCAGTCTCACCTCTGTGCCTGGCAAGATCATGGAGCAGATCCTTCTGGAAATCATGCACATGGAGAAGGAGGAGGTGATTGGTGACAGCCAATATGGCTTCACCAAGAGCAGATCATGCCTGACAAATTTGGTGGCCTTCTATGATGGGGTCACGACCTTGGTGGATAGAGGACAGGCAACTGACGTCATCTACCTGGACTTGTGCAAAGCCTTCGATACCGTCCCACAGAACATCCTTGTCTCTAAACTGGAGAGGTGTGGATTTGATGGATGGACCGCTCGATGGATAAGGAACTGGCTGGATGGCTGCACTCAGAAAGTGGTGGTAAATAGCTCAATGTCTGAGTGGAGACCCGTGACGAGCGGTTCCTGTTTAACATCTTCGTTGATGACACGGACAATGGCATCGAGTGCACCCTCAGCAAGTTTGCTGACGACAGCAAGCTGTGTGGTGCAGTCGACACACTGGAGGGAAGGGATGTCATCCAGAGGGACCTTGACAGGCTGGAGAGGTGGGCCACTGCCAACCTCATGAAGTTCAACAAGGCCAAGTGCAAGGTCCTGCACCTGGGTCAGGGCAATCCCAACTACAAGTACAGGCTGGGTGGAGAATGGATCGAGAGCAGCCCTGAAGAGAAGGACCTGGGGGTACTGGTGGATGAAAAGCTGGACATGAGCCGGCAGTGTGCACTGGCAGCCCAGAAAGCCAACCGTATCCTGGGCTGTATCAGGAGAAACGTGGCCAGCAGGTCGAGGGAGGTGATTCTCCCCCTCTACTCCTCTCCTGTAAGACCCCACCTGGAGTACTGCATCCAGCTGTGGGGCCCTCAACATAAGAAGGATATTGACTGGTTGGAACGAGTCCAGAGGAGGGCCACAAAGATGATCAGAGAGCTGGAGCACCTCTCCTATGAAGAAAGGCTGAGAGAATTGGGCTTGTTCAGCCTGGAGAAGAGAAGTCACCGGGGAGATCTTATTGCAGTCTTCCAGTACCTGAAGGGGGCCTACAAGAAAGCTGGAGGGGGGATTTTTACAAGGGTCTGTAGTGACAGGACAAGGGGTAATGGCTTTAAATTGAAAGCGGGGAGATTTGGATTAGATATCAGGAAGAAGTTCTTCATGGTGAGGGTGGTGAGGCACTGGAATCTGCTGTGTTAGCTCTCGGGCTCTGGCCCTTGGGCTGCGGCTCTCGGGCTGTAGTTCTCGGGGTCTCTGGGGTCTGATTTTCATCACTCAACATCTGGGTGTGTATTAGTCAGTGGATGGTGAGAAATTGTATATATTGTATCATATGACTTATTTTCTATTATTTTAATTATTTATTATTAGTAGTATCTGTATATATTGATATAGTTTTAATTAGGAAATAGTTCTTATCTCAATTTTAAGAGCTTCCTTACTTCTTTTTCCTGCGATTCTTCCACTCCACTGGAGGAAGGGAGGGGGGATTTGTGAGAGCGGGGTCGTAGTTTCACGAGAAGCCTGCTCTACCACTCCGCCCCCCGCCCCCCCCCCCCCCCCCCCCCCCCCCCCCACCTCCCGGTGAGGAAGGGTCGGAGGAACAAACCAGGAAAAGCCCGTAGGAGTTGAGATAAGAACTATTTAATTATATAAATGAAACTTAGGGAGTTACTAACAATGCTAGTGCTAATGAGTATTTAAGGAACGGAGGAAGAGGGTAGAACAAATGATACAGGATCCCACCCCAAGAAGGGAAGAAAAGAAAATCCCACCCAAAGGGAGCACACACACACACCACTACCCCCCCCCCCCCCCCCCCCCCCAAACTGCCCGGGAGCTGAGAGAGTAAGAGAGGGAGAAAAAAACTTTCAAACCCCGACTCCTGCCCGAAGCACCAACCACTCGCCACGAGGTCCCACAACAAACAAACCCCCAGCCCCCTCGGCCGGAAGCCCCCTCAGACCCTTCCCCTTCCCAGGGTCGTGTCCAACCACAAGCCTTTCCACCCATATCCCCACCCCCTCCCCGCCAGTCCTGCCGTGCCGCAGGTCCTGGGCTGGCACTGCCTATGCAGCTTGATGTGTTATGGGGTGAAGCAAAACATAGACTACCTGGTGCAAAGCTAAGACAAGCGGCTTCGTGGTACTTTGCTAGCCAGAGTTAAACCACGACAGTCCTTTTTGGCTCCCAACGTGGGGCTCGAAGGGTTGAGATAAGAACAGATCTGATTACTGTGTGTTAAAACAGATTGTGTGATAAGTATTGGTTATAGAGATGTGGTGGTGGTTGGTCAGCATGTTAAGTTCTTGGATCTTTAAGTAGATGATAGGACCCTTCTGTCGTGAGATTGCTAAAGGTTGCAGGCCAACAGGTGCCAATTGCCACCACAACAGTGCACCGGCAACAGTATCGCACTAACAGGGACTCTTTGCTTCCCATCCAGAAGCTGATTCGTCAGCTGGAGAGCCAAAGGGTGATCAGCAAAACCCACTCACCCTTTAACAGCCCCATCTGGCCAGTGCGTAAGTCTGATGGAGAATGGAGACTAACAGTGGACTACCGTGGCCTGAATGAAGTCACGCCACCACTGAGTGCTGCCGTGCCGGACATGCTGGAACTCCAATACGAGCTGAAGTCAAAGGCAGCCAAGTGGTATGGCACGATTGACATATTGCTAATGCCTTTTTCTCCATTCCTTTGGCAGCAGAGTGCAGGCCACAGTTTGCTTTCACCTGGAGGGGCATCCAAAACACCTGGAATCAACTGCCCCAGGGGTGGAAGCACAGCCCTACCATCTGCCATGGACAGATCCTGACCGCACTGGAACAGGGTGCAGCTCCAGAACATCTGCAATACATGGATGACATCATTGTAGGGGGTGAAACAGCTGACGAATTCTTTGTGAAAGGGGAGAACATCATCCAAAACCTCCTGAAAGCCACTTTTGCCATCAAGCAAATTAGGGTCGAGGGACCTGCACGAGAGATCCATTTCTTAGGAGTAAAATGGCAAGATGGACGTTGCCAGATCCCGATGGACTTGATCAACAAAATCACAGCTATGTCCCCACCAACGAGCAAAAAGGAAACACAAGCTTTCCTAGGTGTCGTGGGTTTCTGGCACATGCATATTCTAAATTACAGCCAAATTGTCAGCCCTCTCTATGCAGTGACCCGGAAGAAAAATGATTTCAAATGGGGCCCTGAGGAGCGACAAGTCTTTGAACAGGTCAAGCAAGAGATCGTGCATGCAGTAGCCCTTGGACCAGTCCGGACAGGTGGACAGGGCCAGAGGTAAAGAATGTGCTCTACACCGCAGCAGACCCCGAGGTCGACCCCTAGGATTTTGGAGCCGGGGATACAGAGGATCTGAGGCCTGCTACACTCCAACCCAAAAAGAAATGCTGACAGCTTATGAAAGCGTCCGATCTGCCTCAGAAGTGGTTGGCACTGAAGCACAGCTCCTCCTGGCACCTCGACTACCAGTGCTGGGCTGGATGTTCAAAGGCAGAGTGTCTTCCGCTTATCATGCCACTGATGCTACAGGGAGTAAATGGGTCGCCCTGAACACACAACGAGCTCGCATAGGAAATCCCAGTCACCCACAAATCTTAGAAGTGATTATGGACTGGACAGAAGGCAAAGATTTTGGAATGTCACCAGAGGAGGAGGTGACGTGGGCTGAAGAAACCCCTTGGTACAACCAGTTGCCAGACAATTAGAAGCAATATGTCCTGTTTACTGATGGGTCCTGCCGCATTGTAGGGAAGCATTGGAGGTGGAAAGCTGCTGTGTGGAGTCCCCCCCGACAAGTTGCAGAGACTGCTGAAGGCCAGGCTGAATTGAATCAATTTGCAGAGGTAAAAGCCATCCAGCTGGCTTTGGACATTGCTAAACGAGAGAAATGGCCAGTGCTTTATCTCTACACTGACTCATGGATGGTGTCAAATGTTCTGTGGGGGTGGCTACAGCAGTGGAAACAAAACCACTGGCAGTGCTGAGGCAAACCCATCTGGGCTGCCGCATTATGGTGAGACATTGCTTCCCATCTAGACAACCTGGTCATCAAGGTGCGTCACGTTGATGCCCACATAGCCAGAAGTCGAGCTACTGAAGAACACCAGCACAATCAGCAGGTAGACCAGGCTGCTAAGATTGCAGTGGCTCAGGTGGATCTGGACTGGCAACATAAAGGTGAGCTGTTCATGGCTCGGTGGGCCCATGACACCTCGGGCCACCAGGGGAGAGATGCCACGTACAGGTGGGCTCGTGACCGAGGGGTGGTCTTGACTATGGACGCTATTGCGCAGGTCATTCATGAATGTGAGACGTGCTGCCATCAAACAAGCCAAGAGGGTGAAGCCTCTTTGGTATGGGGGGCAATGGCTGAAATATAAATATGGGGAGGCCTGGCAGGCTGACTACATCACCCTCCCCAAAACCCGCCAAGGCAAGTGCCATGTGCTCACAATGGTGGAAGCAGCCACCGGGTGGCTGGAAACATATCCTGTGCCCCATGCCACTGCCCGGAACACTATCCTGGGCCTTGAAAGGCAAGTCCTGTGGCGACATGGCACCCCAGAAAGGATTGAATCAGACAATGGGACTCATTTCCGAAACAGCCTCATAGACACTTGGGCCAAAGAGCACGGCACTGAGTGGGTGTCAGTATCACATCCCCTACCATGCACCTGCCTCTGGGAAGGTTGAACGGTGCAATGGGCTGTTAAAGACCACCCTGAGGGCAATGGGGTTGGAACTTTCAAAAATTGGGATACACATTTGGCAAAGGCCACCTGGTTAGTCAACACCAGAGGATCTGCCAACCGTGCTGGCCCAGCTCAATCAAAACTTCTGCGCACTGTGGAAGGAGATAAGGTCCCTGTAGTGCATGTTAAGAACATGCTGGGAAAAACAGTCTGGGTTATTCCTGCCTCAGGCAAAGGCAAACCCATCCGTGGGATTGCTTTTGCTCAAGGACCTGGAGGTACTTGGTGGGTAATGAGAGAAGATGGGCAAGTTCGGCGTGTGCCTCAAGGAGATTTGATTCTGGGTGAAACTAGCCCATGAACTAAACTGCATGATGGACATGAACTGCTGCAAATAACCCTTGTTCTGAGTTCTGTGTTGTAGGAATCACTCTGACAGAGAACACCTGAACCTACAGAGGTCCAGCCTTGCCAGAAGGGCAGTAGTGACCTGACCTGAGCTGGCATAGGCACCCAACGATCCCACGCAACACTTCACCTTTTCTGTCCTGAGTGACCACCTGATGGAACCCAAAGTCATGGACTAATGGACATTTTGCCAATATGGTTCATAGACTAAGGGAATGATAACTATGTGCGATGGGATGGGAAAAGGGAAGCTGGTTCATGTGAATTTATGGATAGTATGGAACTTAAGCATGACATAAATGGTATAAAATAAGGGGTGGAGAATGTGGTGGGTTCAGTCAGGAAAGGGTTAACTCCCTTTACTGTGGTTGCCAGGAAGCTGTTTTCCTGGATGCTGAGAAAAGTACTGATAAGGCCTCAGCTGGTACCGGGGAATGCCTGCACAATATTCAAGGTATAGTGTTTCCATCCTCTGCTTTCAGCTCTCAGGAGGAGCAATGGTTTGTAGCCTCTGTATCTCACAACTGGAAATCCTGAGAAACAGCAAGGTTAAATGTCTTGGTCACATCTCATGGACCGATGAGTGGGGACAAGAACCTAAATCTCAATATAAGGTGACCTACGCAATGATTTGGCTTCAGAGATTTAACCACCAGGGTATGGTATGTACCTCATGGAAGAAGCTGAAAACATCTGCAAAACATCTCTTAAACGCAGAATCCTCTGGTGTGCCTATGTGGCTTGTTACTACTTTGGTGTCATACATCAGGGACAAAACTATGACCTCATCTCTTCTGGGTAAAGTCTCATTCTTAGGTATCAACACAACAGCTTGGAGGTGGGAGAAGTGCAAGTGTGACCAATATTCCCTACCCTTTAGTTATTCCAGAATAAAAGCCAATTTCTCAGCCAGCTGACCATAACCCTAGTGTAGCCATCTACCTGGTGGCTCCTAGACTTGGCGGGATCTTTTCAACTCCAGATCCTTACTGCCTACACAGCCCTGCTCACACAGAGGAATGTTACAAAAGCTCAGAAGAGTCAACGGTTGGTTTTGCAAGTCATCTGCTTCACCTTTCATCTGTAGAGCCTTTGATGGTGTGTTGCCTAGGTGGATGTTGAGGACACAGGTAGGAGTGCTCTTCCTTGAGCTTCTGATGCAAGCCATCAGTGCTAGTTTGGCTGCTGGACCACAAAGGTATGATGTGATTACTGGACATTTCAAGTCTGCTGGCAGAGAATGCAAAGGAAATGAGCCAAATTGTAGCATAATGACATTGTCCCAACATCCAGGTGACACTGAGACAGGGTGGGTGCATCCATCATACCCTCAGCCTTCAATGCTGACTCCCACCTGAAGGATGAAATGCAATAGCCTGGAAATTGAAATTTTTATGCAAATCTTGCACATAATCAAAAGCCATTTTGATGCTGGTTCATGAGTTCAGTGACATGAATCCAACTGAAGGCACAGCTCATTCAGAGCAAACCAAATACTGTATCTCAATAAATCCCTCTGGGTCGGGCACATCTCTGTTGAACACCTGGTCCAGATGCTCACAAAGTCTGATCTAGTGCTATGACCATCAACCATGTGCAGGACACCAGAGGTTGGAAGTCACACTCCTGGGGTTCAGGCACTTTGGCAGCTTACAAGCCCATCTGGACCTTTTACTTCTCCAAATCCTTCAGTCTCCAGGATTCTGGTGGTTTCCACTCAAGGTCCCTCTCCACAGAAGGCAGGAACCAGCTGTAGGGACCTTCTCCCTGGCAGAGGATATGTGCAAGTGGGATGTGAAGCAGCAGAGCAGAAGCTTGGCCTCCCCCAGTATTTCAGGGACTGGGACAGTGTCAAATGGGAGCTGGGTCCCTAGCATGGGAGTTCTTTCAAGTTGAAATTATGAGAAACAACAATAACAAAAATAACCCCAGCAGGTTTCGGGCAGCAAGCCAGGCACCCCTGTGCAACCTGCCCGGATCCAGCCAGCCCCTCCATATTTGGGCTGATAGGGATGATCCAAGCCAGGAAGCCCAGAGGCATGTGCACTGAATCAGCCCAATGGAGCCCAAAGGTCAGGAGTAACCCTATCTGGGTGCTACCCACACCAGAGTGGTCCCACACAGGGCTGTGGTGGGTGCCCCCACCATCAACTCCACATGGTACCCACTTAGAGCAGCATCTTTCCTGTCTGCCTCATCCCCGCCACTAAAAAAGCCACTCGACACAGCCTGGGTTCAAGTGTACATTTTTATTTTTTAATGGAACATAAACTTCTTTAGAAAAAACATTCATCTGGATAATAACATCCATAAAAAACCCACCAATCCCGTGGGTTGTTTTGTTTTGTTTGTTGGTTCTTTTCTTTTCTTTTTAATTTGGCATTTGTTATTTACATTTATATTAAAGCAAAGTGCATCTTTCTTATTTTTTCTCATTTATATACATTGCACAATACATAAATAATGCTTATAAAATGTCTTTATATTTACAAATAATAATATATTTATATATGACATAAAATACATTTTTTTCTTTAATGAATCTCAGGGTTTTTTTAAGAAGTCCTTTTTTTTGTGTTTTATTTCCAAAGCACTACAATGCTGAAGTTCTAATGAGAATGCTCTCTTGTTCATTTAAACCTTATATTTAGAAAAATAGCTTATGTTAAAGTCTAAACATGCTCATTGAGCTAAGAACAGTTTAAAAGTATCATACTTGTGTATGAATTCAAGAATGAAAGCATGACTGCATTTCCAGATAGGATGGTACCAGGATAACCTGATCTAAGGAGGTTACAACAGACCAGCTATCATGAACACTTTTTCTTTTGTTTTCCCATTTGTTTTTCATTTGTTTTGTTGGTTTTGGTTTGTTTTTCTAGGCTTAGGCTTCTGTTGCTTTGCATCTCTGCTCAAACTATAAAGCACGGGCCATGCATGAGGTTTCTCTGCTGTTGTTTTCTTCCCTTCCATCAATCTATGACCATAAAAAAACCCAAAGCAGTGGAAGGATGAACACAATGACAAGACATGAACTCAGCAATGAGAAAAATAAAATAAAAATTAAAAGGGTGGGTAAAAACCTGGTTGATAAGATTTTACACTATCCTTTGTTGGCAATGTGGGGTTAGCACGGCTGGGGAAGGAATCTCAGTGTCACCATCACCAGGGATGGCTGGTGACAAGGAGAAGGTGGTGCATAAAAAATACAGGCATCTTGTTGTTTTATCCAAGAGAAGGAGCTGTAACATATAACAAATGGCTTCTGAATCCATCGATCACATAGGATAATCCTTTCAGAGGCATGAAATAATTATCATATGCAATCCATCCCCTCCGCACCCTTCTCTCACCCTTCTGAGTATTTAGTCATTCACACTTTTAAAAAATAGATATATTTATCAAAATACCCAAGGCAAAAAATCTTTCCATAAGCTATTTCTCAAAACAGGGGGGAAAACAGACAAAACAAACCAAACCAAAAACGTTTGCATGAAAAGCAAGCACTCAGAAGGAAATAATAATAGCAGCAAAGTAGTATAAATGTCATGAGTGCACTCTGTCTCGAGTCATCAGTTATTAAAAATAACCTCCAACCAGCATGGGCAACTGCTGATAAACTGTCTTGTGTAGCACTGGCCCCAGCCTTTCACAAAGCTGATCTGAACAGTAAATCCGGTCCATGGTTGCTGCACGAACTCATGGTCGTTGGGTCTCTGTAAGCTGTATGCCTTTTCATAGTCAAAAGCCTTGACGGAAAAACCTGGAAACACTTTGTGAACCAGCAACATCCTGGAGTCAGGGTTGTCCAGTGTGGCCGACTTGATGAAGATGGGGTAACTGCTGCGGTTGTACACCCACACGCCGTCCACTTCCTTGGTGAGCTGGATGCCATAGCCAATCTTGCTGCGGACCTTCTGCACCAGTTGGCTTTTGTTGCCTGAGTTGAGCTGTCCGAGGCAGAAACCATTCCCCTGAGGTAGATCATAAAAGATATCCAGGGAGGTCTCTTGGACAGAGTACAGTCGACCCACACGTGTTTTCTCTTCCCAGTATGCCACCATGCACCAGTGTGACCGATCCCCTGGCTCCTGAAGAACTTGGGAATCTACAGAACAGGAGGAAAAAAGGAAGAAAAGGAGAAATTGAGCACGGGGGGTGTGGGGTGTGTGGGGAGATGGTAATACGATCCAAAAGAGACATAATGCTGGCAGGTCCTTGCCTGCCCATGTCTTCATGATGCTCTCTATGAACACACCAACACCGATAGCACATCCACAATTTCCAAAAGCCATGTGTTAAGGCCATTATTAAGACCATTTAAATTGAACCAGGTTTGGCAGATTCCCATGCTGTTTCAGTGCCTAACTCTGGTTGGAGTTATGGGTCCATCTTCAAAAGTGGCTTGAGACCCACCAGCAGCACCTGCGGTGCAGCCATTCCTCACCCAAACCATCACTAGGACCACCTTCAGTGCCAACAGGAGAAATGAGATGCTTCAGCCAGCTGCATCCAGCACCACCAAACAATAGAGTAATTTCCATAAATAACTATCTACAGTGTACAGATGCCAAAAATAAAGAGGTGCTGCTAAGAAAAGCACATTGAAAGGCACCCCATGGGACCAGAGGGAACAAGGACTCGCCTGCTCCAGTTCATGGGGCTTTTCCCTGCCTACAGGCAGAGCCTGGGTGATAGAGAGTATGGAGACGTCAGATGAAGCCTTGATCTGTGGGAAGCGCTGTCAGATGGCAGCAGGGTAGAGACCAGAAATCTCACACTTATTAACAAAAATGGCCTAAAAAACCTTCAAAAAACCTAGAAATTAGTTTCTGTAGCCCTTCTTTCAACTCCCTTGCCCATAGCCACCTGGTGTGAGCAGTCAGGAGATGACATAGGAGGAAAAAGCAAGGCAGGGGTGCCCCGAGAAACATGAAAAAGCCCCTTTTCCTGACAAAGGATCCCTAGCAGCCTGGTACTTGCTCAGCAGGTAATTCCTTCCAGCCTCAGTAGGCATGTCAAGTCCTGGGAACTATTAATCTCTATAACTGTATTTTAAAAATATATATATTAAAAGTTTAAAAAAATCAGGCTGGGAATGCGAGTTAGTGAGTGCTACTGAAATAATCCCCTGTGCCATGTGGGCAGCTATGGGATTGGGGATGGTGGGTGAACCAACACCCCAAAGCTCTCCCTGCATCACCTTAGCAGCCCCCCAAATCCCCCTTCCCCAGCATGAGCAATGACAGCAGAATGCTGTTTGCCCTGTTTTCTATATTTTTTTGCTATTAATTTCCCCAGCACAGATGCCACACGCTTTTAATTTCCTCATTTCTATGCCAGTGAGGAAAATATTTCTCCAGTTGCTGGAAGCATTTACTAAAAATGGGCCTGACTGCATACAGCCCAAAACAGGGACCCTTGCTCATGGATGAAACCAGGGATAGGGGTTCCGGCAGCAGGGGGCTGGTCCCCAGGAAAGCATCTGTTGAGGTGTGTCCTGGTTTGTTCTTTCACCTCCTCCTTTCAGTGCCTCCCAAGACTTTGTTGTTGTGAGAGACCTTATCTTGAGCTGATTGTCTCAAAGCTTGCTGACAAAGTTGTGAAACTTCCTGGTGGCTTGGCTTTTGGTGGATTGAGGAGGAAGTATTGCCTGCAGGCCTGAATAGATAAGGGCCAAATGGCCTACTGGACAGATAAGAAGCAAATAGCTTCTGGACACAGTTCTGACCATGACCACAGACAAAGAACAATCACATTGCCTCATGGGGGGTCCAGACACAGAGGACCCCCAAGCCTGCCAAAGCATGCAAGAGGTCACGGGCTGATTCTGTGCACCCCATGGGATCAGCTGCGTAAAACTGGAAAGCATGCGCAGGAGGCAGGAGTCAGCAAAAAACACCCTATAAAAGACTGTGAGACCAAACCGTGAGGAGGGACCCTCCCCACCGAAGACTACAAGACTACGGACCAACGGGACGCCGCTGGATCCATGGTGGTGACTATCTCTTGCAATTCTCTCCCAACTGCTTGCTAAATTTTCCCCCTTTTCTATTTTCTCTCTCTCCTATTGCTATTTTCTTACACCAAAAATAAACTCCTTGTTTGCGGCATCTGACCTCGTTTGTGTCTTAATCTCACTCCGGGTACAACAACGAATCTTCCCCTACCTGGGATAACCGGGACGGGACAGTTGTGGATAACTTTATATCCTGCTGAAACCTGGCACCACACAAGGGACCAAGAGGGGATGGGGTGGGTGGCTTGAGTCACCTCCCCCCTATCCCAAATGGGGTGCCCCTCACCCAAAGGTGCACCTGAAGGGGTAAAAAACACCCCTGGGATGGTGTTTCCCCCACCTGCCCATAAAATCAAGGAATTTCGGGGGGAATGCCCAGGAGATAGAGGAATTTGTGGGAGATGCTCCTGGATCCATCCCCATCTTGACCACCCATCACCCCCTTCCACTGCACCCTCCCCTCCTACTGCCTGCTGGCGATGCTCAGAGCTTCTTGAGATTTGTTTTACAGCATTTGAGGGAATTTTGGAGCAACAGACATTGAACACCGCTGAAATTCCTATAGGTTTTTATTTATTTGAACAGAAAAGCATCCCTTTTTAGGAGGAGGCAGGGGAAAAAAAAGACTTTTTCACCTGGTATTTGTGCTTGCATTAGTGAAGACCACTTAACAAGTAGCAAACCCCCAGATCCCAGGAAATTTGAAGCCACATCACCCACAACGTGTCCTTGTGTGCAACAGCCCAGAAATGGCTGAGAAACGCATTGAGTCTTGTTTTGAGTTAAAAGCATTGTTTTTATGAGCACTTTGGAGAAAACACACCCCTTTCTAAATGCCTGGAAAACTCCCAGCAAACTGTGAGCATTCCCATATTCCAGCAAACAATGATAGTGTTTAATGCTATAAACATCTGTGCTATTATTTCATTATTAAGCATCCCTCCATTTGCTGCTATCACTGGTTTGTTATTATTTTCTATGGTTTGCATTACAGCCTGCCTAGGGGCTCCATCAGGCTCCCCCCAGCGCATTGTGCAAGCTTATTGTGAAAAAAAAAACCACAACCACGTTATTCAGTATCACTTTCTCACTGGAAAACTGACTTTTTTCCATATTTTTTATACCCTCCTAAATTTTCCTGAGGGACTGCTTTGACTTTTACTGGCACAGCCCTTGGCGAGGAAGTAGTGTGCTCCACAAAAGCATCATTCCAGCTACTTCACAAGACACCAACCAGACTGAGACACCGAGGTTTCCCACCACCTGCCTTGATCCTCGCAAACATTGACTCCTGCCCAAAACTGTTCAATAAAAGGCCACAGGCAGGATTTCAGTAATTTTGGGTGTGCACACATGGGCTGGGGGCATCATCCCATGCTGGGGAGGAATGCTGCAGAAAATGCTACATCCATACAGAAATCTTGGAGGATGTGACACCAGAGCAATAAGCCCCAAAAATTAAAAGCTGCTGAAACTAAGGAGGTCCAGATGAAGGTGGATATGGGAGATTCACACCATGGAACACCCAAATTTATCAATAACAGCCCTGCACCTAGTTCTCCCAAGCTGCAGCAGGGCAACTCACATCTCACATTGCTTGGAAGAGGCAGAAAATTTCTGGTGTGGCTTTTCTCCTTGACACATGAACACTTTTAAGATGATGAAACCATGTAATTTGCATTTTTTCCTTTCTGAGCTCCAGCAGTTTTATTAGGAGATTGGGAAGAAAAAGTTCTTTTTTTTCTTCATTCAGGAAGAACTGAAACATTTCACCAAAATTTAATTAAAAAAAACAAAACAATCCCCAAACCCCACAGTACAGCTTCTGGCCAGCTTTCAGATCTCAGCCTTGTCCTGGTGCCAAGTTCATGAACATAGAGGGGAGGTGGGCTGGGGATCTTTTGTTTTGATTTTTTTTGTTTTGACATAGCTAAAAGTTTTCCTGTAATCAACCAACCTCTAAAGAAAACAGCAAGTTTAGCACACACTGAGCTGTCTCACCTGCCAGGACTACTCCCATCTGGATCAAGTCAAGAACTATCTAAATTGTCACTGATATCAGTGATAATAACAACTTGTCACTGAAAATGTGAATACAATTGCGTTCCTGATTAGGTTTTTAAATGCCTGTAATTGGATTTTTCCTCAATGATATTAAGATTAGATGCAAATTAAATCATCCAACTGTAGAAGTGTTTCAAACTATGTATTTATACTTTTTGATATATATATATACATACATATTTATATATTTGTTTTTAAGAGCAGCTTTGACCCAAAGCATCTTCTCATGCTCTTCCTAAATGTCTCACTATCACATTCCTTCTTCTCCCTCATTCCTCTGCAATCCCTGGGGCTGGATTTCCCACCAAACATCAACACTGACTCTATACTCACCATGTTATCATCTACCCTGAACTGCTAAAAAAGGCCTCCTCGTTTTCATAGAATCACTGAATGGTTTGGGTTGGAAGGGACCTTGAAAAGTCATCTAGTCCAACCCCCCTGCAATGAGCAGGAACACCTTCCACTAGATCAGGTTGCTCAGGTTTTGTTGTACCCTCACCTGGGTCACTTGCAGAGGTGACACTGCACACACAACTGAAAACCCAACATGAATGGGTAAAGGCAATGGATAAATTAATGTAGATATCTACCAAAAAATCATAGCAACAGAAGGAGACTGGTTTAATGGACCTTTCCTACAAGGACCATGCCCCACATGTGGGCTACTGGGGCAGCAAGGTGACCCAGAGGGGTGGTGAGATCCCTGCCTGGCTTCTCAGTAGGCAGCTTTCTGCTGGAAAACGAGTGATGTGGACACCACCAATGAGCAGGTGAACCCATGGTCCTTCCTCCTTAATTCATCAGCATACACAGAGGGCATCTATGCTTAAAAAATTGGCGGGCCTGGTGTCAGCACAATGTGTCGCCTGGCTGGTGCTAAGGCTAAGATCAAGCTCAGCATGTCTTGCACCCAGCAATCTCTCTTTGCTGACCTTAAGTGGCATTTGTGAACCCGGGACAGAGCCATGCCCCATATCTTCTCACGCTCATCGAGATGATAGAATAGATGGAAACACAAACCCCAGAGCAATTTAGGGGGTTTTGTATGCTCTTCTTGAGGGTACTTGGGTTAGCGTGGGGTAGTCCAGTTGCAGTTTTGCCCCTTGTATTACTGGCAAGTGCTGTTTTTGCAGGATCTCAGGAAAAGCACACCCCTCCACTTTTACTCGAGAAGCAAACAGGCATTACCATCAAGGTAAGGAGAACACCAAGCATGACGTGCAACCACATAGCTCATCAAAGCAAAGAAAAACGGGCACCAAAAAGGGAAAGTTTACTTCCTTCCTAGTCTTTTGGGTAATTTACAGGCTACTTGGGTGGGGGAACAAACAAAATCCTAAGAAAAATCCTTCAAAGCCAGATTTCCAAGTATGCTTTGCAAAAGCAAAGAAAAACCCGCAAATTAAAGGATATATCCTGTTGCAAAAAAGGGTCTTTGTGCCTTTAACAGAGTTTGTGGGCAGCCTGGAGACATCACCCACAGCAATGTTTGTCCCAAAACTTTTATATCTCCCTGCACACAAGGACTAGACAGCTTCAGCTTCTTCACCACCCTCGGCTTTTGATGGCTAGGATGATCTCTGAAAGGCTAATTTAGAGGATGGTCATGTGTTAAGCTCCTTTTGTTTGCAGAAAAAAGAAACCCTTACCTACTGCAGGGATGCCACCACTCAAGGTGGCCCATGGGGTCCCTCCACTGCACCAACACAAGAGCCCCCAAAGAGATGGGACAGTCAGGCATGTTACCAAACTTAAGGAGCCCTTAATCTATGGATTATTGACACGATAGACCATAACATCTCTTTAGAAGCCATTACAGCCCATCTTGTCAGTAGGTACTTAAGGTGACTTTAATCCACAGATGGACAGGCTAGACCACAAATTTGTGGTTATGACTAATTAGGCAGCTTTTATTATCAACTTACACAGGACTCATGCAGGCTAAAGAGCCTTAAGATTATTTCTTTAATTTATTAACAAGTTGTCCACCCAATCATTTAAATAGCTCCTTGCTCCTAGCAAATTAAGTCAACCTTGCATGAAAATAAATGTCCACCTGTGTTTCCCCCACAAGAATTCGGTTTGCTGAAATTTTCTATGGGCTGGTATCCAGAAGCCAAGATGTTGCCAACAGATTTGAAACCTTGCAAGTCTGATGGAGACACAGGATAAAATTTGGCAGAAGTCATCAGGGGAAGGAGCCTGTGATTTTCCGATATTTGTAACTAGGGCTTTGGTTCAGACTCATGTTAGCAGCAGCCTATGAGCTTGGTTTCCTGGTGACCCAACCAAGAACTTCCATCACCTTTACCATGGGTATGTGTGCTGGGTTCAGTCAGGAAAGGGCTAACTCCCTTTACTGTGATTACTAAGGAGTTGCTAAGAAAAACATTGATAAGGCCTCAGCTGGTGCTGGGGATGGCCTGTACTGGACTCAAGGTCTTTTGTCCGCTTCGGATACTGTAGCTGACCCAGACTAACCAAGGAAGTATTTCATTCCATAGTATGTCGTGTTCCGGTCTCTGGGGCGGGGAAGGGGTCCGGTAGCCATTACTCTTCCCATTACTCTCTCTCCTTTACTCCCTTGCTCGCCTCTCCGGGCAACTTGCTAACTCTCCTGCGTTAGCTGCTTTGCTAACTCCTGTGCTGGCTCCTTCGTGTGGGAGCTAGTGGGTTGTTTTGAGTTTTCTGGCCATGTTATCGCTGATAGGGTTCGCTCGGAATCTGCTGCGTAGGCTCCCGGGCTCCGGCCTTCAGGCCGCGGCTCTCGGGCTGCGATCACTCTCGGGCTCTCTGGGTCTGATTTTCATCACTCAATATCTGGGTGTGTATTGGTCAGTGGATGGTGAGAAATTGTATCATATTGTATCATATTGTATATATTGTATCATATGACCAATTTTCTATTATTTTAATTATTTATTATTAGTAGTATCTGTATATATTGATTTAGTTTTAATTAGGAAATAGTTCTTATCTCAATTTTACGAGCTTCCTTGCTTCTTTTTCCTCCAATTCTTCCCCTCCACTGGAGGAGGGGAGGGGGGATTTGTGAGAGCGGCTTCGTGGTATTTTGCTAGCCGGAGTTAAACCATGACAGTCCTTTTTGGCGCCCAACGTGGGGCTCGAAGGGTTGAGATAAGAACAGATCTGATTACTGTGTGTTAAAGCAGATTGTGTGATAAGTATTGGTTACAGAGATGTGGTGGCTGGCCAGCACGTTAAGTTCTTGGATCTTTATGTTGGTGATAGAATGGTGGGATTTACTGCCTTGGGTGCTCCTTATGATACTGATCACGTATGCTCTGACCAGATTGAAGAGTCTGCTTTGGCTGGTCTGTATACTACTGGTTTGGGGAATAATCATGTATCTGTATGCAGTACTAGCAGCGTTTGCGTGTTTCATGAGTCATGTTGTGGGAACTTTTACTAATTACGCCTTTTCCCTTTTCTCCTCTGGGACACAGCCTGTAGAGGAGAAATTATTCAGTGGGTTGGATGTGAAGGAACTATTCAGTTGGGTGGATGTTTGGAAATTATTCCAATTGTCCCCCTATTCTCTCTGGTCAACGGCACAAGTGCATGAGTATTTGGGAAATTTTTCGTGGTCTCGTGGTGACCTGTGGTTGGTGATCAGCACGTTTCTGAATGTTATTATGTTCTTGTGTAAAGTTAAAGAAATGTTTTGGAATACTGCCCCATCTGCTACTGGTGCTCGGGGAAGAGGCAGGCCCTGTGTGCCGACTTCGTCCTCCATGGCTACATCACCGCTCACAAGTAGCCCATCTTCTGCACCGACTCCAGCCCCACGGTGTCGTAATCGCCCCTTGACAGACACTGCAGTTGCTGCACCCCCTGCGCCACTTCCACCCCTGCAGCAACATCAACTCTTCTCGATGGACACTACAGCCACTGCACTCCCTGTGCCTCCTATACCTCCGCAGCGATGGCAACTCCCCTCGACAGACACTGCAGCTCCACCTCCCACTGCAGTTCTGCCCTACACTGCAGCTCCAGCTCCCAGTGTGGCTCCGCCATCCACAACGGTTCCACCTCCCACAACAGCTCCGCCGCCTTCTGCAGTTCTGCCTCCCAGTGTGGTTCTGCCTTCCACAATGATACCACCTCCCACTGTGGCTCCGCCTCCCATAACAGCTCCGCCTTCTGCTGTAGCTCCGCCTCCCACAACAACTCTACACACCGCAGGGTGCAATGCAGCCATGCAAACCCCTGTGTGGTACTGTCAGTGTCAGCCAGCACCAGTGTTAGTTGCCCCAGTAGAGAAAAAGAAATGGAAACGTAATTCAGGACGTCTGATACAGGAGGAAGAGGATGAGGAGACAGCAGGGCCATCCCAAGGGACAGTGACAGAGACAGAGGATGATGGTGACGCAGATGTAACCCTGCGATCTTTAGCCTTGAAGGAGCTCCGGGATAGCCGGAGAGACTTTGGCCGTCATCAAGGTGAACGTGTTATTACCTGGCTACTTTGCTGCTGGGATAACGGGGCCAGTAGCATTGAATTAGAGGGCAGAGAAGCCAAGCAGTTGGGGTCACTTGCTAGAGAGAGCGGCACTGATAAAGCAATTGGGAGGGAGACACAAAATGTAAGCCTCTGGAGGCGGCTCCTGGATAGTGTGAGGGAAAGGTATCCCTTTAAGGAAGACGTACCATGTCATGTACGCAAATGGGCCACCATAGAGAAAGCTATCCAGTACGTGAGGGAACTAACTGTGCTAGAGTTAGTTTATGGTGATGACGGGAGGACAGATCCAGATAGAATTAGGTGCACACGACCCATGTGGCCGAAGTTAATGCAGAATGGACCACCCTCGTTAGCCGCTCTATTTACCGTATTAACTTGGAAAACGGATCTAGAACCAATAGTGGAGGAGTTGGTTCAACAGTTCCGGGGCTGTGAGGACACTGTTTCTTCCCCCATGCAGGCCTGTGTCTCAGCTATGGAGGAACTGTCCAAGGAGTTTAAGCAATTCAGAAAGGAGATGTTCCAAACCCCACCTGCACAAGCCAGTGTCTCAGCTATTAGGAGGAAGCGTTCCTTTCCTCAAAGAAAGGAATATAAAAGGTATCCATCACGCCACACCCTGTGGTTTTATCTAAGTGACGACGGAGAGGACATGAGGAAGTGGGATGGAAAACCTACCTCACACTTAGAGGAACGAGTATGTGAACTGAAAGGTATAAAATTCACAAGTAAGGATACTAGGAAACCCTCTTGTGAAATCAGGAGAAAAATGAGGTCGGGTTACATAATGGGACAAGATGACTGATCCCTGAGGACATCCCCTAAGGTTCCCACCCCAACTTTGTGGTGCCTTCAGATAATCTTCTCCCGACCTGGAACCCAACCCTGACCTTCGAGGGTTAGTTCAGGGATGGGACACAAAAGCAAGGAAAAAAAAAAAAACCAAAAAAACCCACTACTGTCTAATTACAGTGATTAATCAATTACCATGGCTAAAAGCGACTCAAGAAGAGAAGAACTATTTTTTTTGCCCATTTTCTTTAAAAGCTAAGCAAGGCTGCAGCTATATGGGGGGGGGGGGGGGGGGGGGGGGATGACGAAATCCACAGGCATACACCAAAAATGCTTTTCTGCCTGTCGTTAGAGAGGAGCCAGCTGACTTCGGTTTCCTCTGTACCAGGCTTCAGGCCTCATCAACCATGCAAATTATAGAGTACCGTGCTGTCTGAACTCCAAATTTTGACTTAGCTCAGAGAAAAGACTTAGAAGAAGGGTGGAGATGAATAAGCCAGCCAAAACCATTCATAATATTTACAGTAAAAGGGCCTCTTTTCTGTTTTTTAGTATACAGTCAGTCTAATTATTTTTGAAGTTTTAATTTAAAGAACCTTCTTTATCTGCCTATCCTACTGCACCCCTCAAAGATGTGGGAAAATTCCCTTGTTTCAGAAAAGCAGTAGGTTGGGATTCCTTTCCCCAAGCTCCAACGTGGCGGTTGGGTGGGACAAAGGGATGCTTCAATAGGGGAGACCCTTTCAGAGAGGTGCTGCTAACATCCATGGAGGTTTTTAAGACCCCCAGGCTACCTGGGTAGGCACGAGGGCATGCAGGTCCACGTGGAACACCCCCAGAAATCCTATTTTCACTGCATGTGTCCCCGTTCTTGTTCCTCTGTGCTGGTGGGGATGTCCTGGGAGGACTTGCTGGCTCAGGAGGTGTTGAAGGATGTTTCGCTCTGCAGCCCAGTGCAGAAAACACAGGAAGCCCAAGCCAGCGTTCATGAGATGCTGCCATGTTATCAGCAAATGACTCAGGATTGGTACCAGCCCAGTCCCAGATCCTGGAGATGAGCAAACACCTCTATGCTTCATCCTCAGCAGCTACCAAGACACACCTCTTCTCCACCTATACCCAACTCAGATCTCAGTCAGAAAACCTCTGAGAAGGAGAAACCAGAACACAAAGGGCTCCTGACTTACAATGATGAAAATCAGACCTGAGGATGAGTTCATCAAAATATCTCTTCTGGCTTGGATTGTGCTGGAGGCTACCATGACAGCATCCTGCCCACCACCTTTCCAGCACAGGGATAAATCGTAAGAATCACAGAATGGTTTCGGTTGGAAGGGACCTTAAAGATCATCTAGTTCCAACACCCCTGCCATGGGCAGGGACACCCTCCACTAGACCAGGTTGCTCAAAGCCTCAGCCAGCCTGGCCTTGAAGACAGCCAGGGATGGGGCATCCACAACTTCTCTGGGCAACCTGTGCCAGTGCCTCACCACCCTCTCCAGGAAGAATTTCTTCCTGATATCTAATCTAAATCTCCCCGCTTTCAATTTAAAGCCATTACCCCTTGTCCTGTCACTACAGGCCCTTGTAAAAAGACCCCCTCCAGCTTCCTTGTAGGCCCCCTTCAGGTACTGGAAGGCTGCTATAAGGTCTCCCCGGAGCCTTCTCTTCTCCAGGTTGAACAAGCCCAATTCTCTCAGCCTTTCTTCATAGGAGAGGTGCTCCAGCTCTCTGATCATCTTTGTGGCCCTCCTCTGGACTCGTTCCAACCAGTCAATATCCTTCTTATGTTGAGGGCTCCACAGCTTGATGCAATACTGCAGGTGGAATCTCATGAGAGCAGAGTAGAGGAGGGAAAAATCCCCTCCCTCAACCTGCTGGCCACCCTTCTCTGGATACAGCCCAGGATATGGTTGGCTTTCTGGGCTGCCAGCGCACACTGCCAGCTCATGTTCAGCTTTTCATCCACCAGTACCCCCAAGTCCTTCTCCTCAGGGCTGCTCTAAAGCCATTCTCCACCCAGCCTGTCCATGTGCTTGGGATTGCCCCGACCCATGTGCAGGACCTTGCACTTGGCCTTGTTGAACTTCATGAGGTTGGCACAGGCCCACCTCTCCAGCCTGACAAGGTCCCTCTGGATGGCATCCCTTCCCTCCACCGTGTTGACCACAACACACAGCTTGGTGTTATCAGCAAACTTGCTGAGGGTGCACTCAATCCCACCGTCCATGTTGCTGACAAAAATGTTGAACAGCACCCGTCCCTATACTGACTCCTGAGGAACACCACTCGTCACTGGTCTCCACTCAGACATCGAGCCGTTGACCACAACTCTCTGAGTGCAACCACCCAGCCAGTTCTTTATCCATCGAGCGGTCCACCTGTCAAATCCATGCCTCTTCAATTTAGAGACAAGGATGCCGTGCGGGATGGACGGTGTCGAAGGCTTTGCACAAGTCCAGGTAGATGACATCGGTTGCCCATTCTTTATCCACCAAGGTTGTGACACCATCGTAGAAGGCCACCATATTAGTCAGGCAAAATTTGCCCTTGGTGAAGCCATGTTGGCTCTCACCAATCACCTCCTCGTTTTCCATGTGCCTTAGCATGTTTTCCAGGAGGATTTTGCCAGGTACAGAGGTGAGACTGACTGGCCTGTAGTTCCCTGGGTTTTCCTTTTTTCCCCCTCTTAACGATGGGGGTTATGTTTCCCCTTTCCCAATCAGTGGGAGCTTCACCAGACTGACACTTCTCGAAAATGATGGATAGAGGTTTAGGAACCTCATCCACCAGTTCCTGCAGATGCATTTCATCAGGTTCCATGGACTTGTGGCCCCGAACCTGATCCTCTCTAACCATGGGTGGTTCTCTATTCTCCCAGTCCCTGCCCTTGCCTTGTGCTACTCAGGTGGTACGGCTTGCACCCTTACCAATGAAGACCGGGAGTCACAACTGCCCTCAACACAGCCACTGAGCTCAGTTTTAGAGGATGAAGACCTTAAAACACTTTTGCAAATAAAAATAAAGCTCCGCTCTTGAAAGGGGGAGGTCGCCTGGTATTTGGTGATGCCCCAGGGAGGGCAGGGACATGGCCCCCAGGAAAGCCACAGCTCTCCACTGACAAGTAGCTTTGTGAGTTACATGTTAAAAACCTTATAAAGATCTTAATAAAAACTGAAGCAGAGCAGTCTAGGATTTCCAAATGGATACCTTATACCCAGATATGTGTTAGGATTTTTTTTCCCCTAACCATATTCCACGCACACACACGACATTGCTGTTGCTCTCATTTCAATAACGAAAAAAAGCCTCTCCTTGCAGCACACTGACTTAGAATAGTCCCCAAGACTGAAAACAAACATAAATACTTGTTTCCCTCCCCCCGCAAAAAAACCCACCACCGTCCCCAGCTCCCTTTCCCAGGGCAGCATCCCTTGCAGGGATGTAAACCCATGGAAAAAGTAGGGTTCGAACAAAAGTCCTTTTCATGCTCATTGTTTTCCACTCCATAACAATTATGAAAACTGTTTAGCTGGGCTGGCATTTGGAGCATTTACTGCATTCCTGCCAATAAATTCCAGTCCCGGATCCGATGAAAAAGGCTCCCCTCCTTTCCCCTCCCTCCCTTGCCTTCATTCCTCCTTGCTTTCTTTAAAACCTAATACCCTGTCAATGCTGGGCCAAGGCCTACTTAAGGGAAAAAAAAGCACCCAGCGCCAGACTGGAGACAGTATGCAGACTGAAAAAGTTAATCGCTACTCCTGTATGCCTTCATAATCTAATCACGCCTATTCCTAAGAGCAGGTAGCAAAGCACACTCATATACAGGCAGGGTCGCCACCCATGGAGGGATAGACAGCATCAGCCCCTCTGGTAGGGGGCAAGCAAGAGATGGACAGATGGATGATGTTTGGATGGAGTTCACAAGCCTGGCCACACACACAGCCCTCTCCATGCCTCTCACTTTGCTCTGGATTAATAACACTTAGCAGTTACAGAGAATATTACATTAATTAAGTAATTAACCCTCCCAGTGCTCCAGCAGAGTTGGCACCCCCTTTTCACAGAGACCAGCAGAGGTTTGCCCCGGGCTATAAAAAGGGGCAGGTCAGCAGCACCCAGACTGAAAAAAAAAACCAAACCAAAAATGAAAAGCTGTTTGGGCTCAACCCACCCCACTTTCAGTGGCAGCAGCACCATGGCAGTGCAGTGTCCCACAGCTGGGGTGGCATCACTGAGACCCAGCATCATCATCCTGTGGGGTCAAATCCCAGGGGATTTGGGGCTTGGCCCCACTGCTCAGCAAACCCAGCACCATGCCAGCTGCTCCAGAATATAACCTTGGTGCAACATCTCAGGTGTGTCAAGGCTTTGTGCTCTTGACACCCGGGATACATTTTGCATGTTCAGCTGTGACAAAGAACAGGAAAACTATGGGCCTCTGCATATGAAGATTTATGGGTTTGTTCCTTATAAAGAGCTAAAAAGTCTCAGCCTGGCTTCCAAAGAAAATTAATTCATCAGTTCAAACGCAGTGATGTAACTTCAGGCTCCCAACTCCTTTTCCGAATAAAACTCCTGTTCTTTTATTCCTGCTCAAAGGATGATTTTATGGAGTTTTTTATACCATACGCTCTGCCCAGGAAGGTGCCACTGGAACCCAGCTGCAAGGTCACCGGCAGCCATCCTACATGGGTGAGCAGCACCCCATCTCACAGTTTAATTTCTCAACTGTTTTGCTATTTTCCCTGCTTTTCTACTCAAAACTTCACCTTGTACACCAACATGCAAACAAACACACAACCCCTCCGGTATTATTTTGCATTATCCGCTGTGGAGGGAGCTCCCCCTTGGTGGTGATGCCCAACAATTTTTAGCATCTATAAATTCAACCCATCAGTTTCCATCACTGAAAATCACCAGATCCAGAGCCAATTTCATTGGTTGTAAAACTGAAGGATGTTTGAACTCTCACCACCTTCAACACCTGAGTTTCCCCAATGCAAAACCAGTTCTTATTGATGCAGTTTTGGTGACTCTACAAACAAAATCTATTCAACCTATATATAATATATAATTCCATATATAGAGATTATATTCAATATATAATGAATATATTGAATATATTCAACCTATACATATACACTATAATTATATATAGAATATATTCATTATATATTGAATCATATGTATTATATATAATTATACATGTAATATGTTGAATATATTCTATATATATTCAAACTATACATAGATATAAGTTGAATAGATTTTGTTGAATATATAACTGTCCATAGCCTCATTTATTACGTACACCAAGAGGTACATATTTGCAACAAGGCTTAACAGCCCAAGCGGTTCCAAGTTATTTGTTTAATGGAGAAATCTGCCTTTACACCTGCTCAGGTATTAAGGGAAAAGCCAGGAAAGCCCATGGGAGCCAGGACTTGACCCCAAAGACGGCTCGCCAAAACCCAGCAACCCACCAGGCATCTTACTTCATCCCCCAGGGAGGATGAGGAAGGACCTCAGAGCCAGGTACTTGCCATCACACATGGAGGAACATCACCAAGAGCATCACCAGGACCTCCTGCCACCACCCCACGGTGCATCAGTGCTGCTGGCACAACCCAACCGGAGAACTGAAGTTGAGAGATTTTTTTATGCAGCAAAGTTAAAAGGGTAGAGAAGGGCTGAGACAGCTCTTACTGGGTGGATTTTTTTTCACCCTTGCAAGTTAAAACCAAGATAATGACACTGTGTGGGGACCTATTTGAAGGGCTGAGCAGCCAAACCAAAATTAGTCTCCTGGCCAAGAGCTTCCTAGGCCTCACAGTTTGGGGAAGGAAGCTGAGAAAAGGCATGAAAAAAAATGAAAAGTTTCTTTGGGAAGCTTGAGTGTCACGCTCAAGCAAATGTGACCCTGCTAGTCAAATATTTTTTGACATAATAAAAATAAAATCAAGTACTGGAGTAGCCTCCCTTGGAAAAGTGGGGCCCATGGGATGGGGTGGTTTCCTCCTATATTCTCCTTTTCTTTCTCCTCTTCCCGCAGCACTTTCTTTCCTTTCACTAGTAACTATGTATTCTTGTATTATTTTTTTCTTGGCTCTTTCCTCATAAAAGACTGATGTAATTTCCTGTCTTGTCCCAATGTTTCCTGTTAATTAACAGGGTGAAAGTTATCATCATGTATTTAAATGGCTACCTGAAAGAGGGGGGGGGGGGGGGGGGGGGAAGGGAAAAATAGGAAAAGAAAAAAAGTGGGGGAAAGGGCTATCTTTTACTAGCACCACGTCATATCCCCAAAATCCCCTGGAAAAAGATTTTGGGACCTGACGGCTCAAGTCCATCAATAAAGCCCCCCCAAAGGGTGGTTCCTGCAGCAGGTCCATGCACAGGGGATGTGAGCCCCTACCCTTCTCTAGATGGGGATGTAAAATCCCTGCAATGCTTGCCCAGAAAAGCTCTTTTCTTGCATTAAAAAAGTAAAATAAAATAGGAGAGGAGAGGAGAGGAGAAAAAAAAGATAAAACAATAAAATAAAATTAGAAAATAAAATAAAGTGCACAGAAAGAGGCAGCTAGCAACACCCAAGACACTTTTTATTAAAAGAAGTTAACAATTTAAAAAAATAAAACAAAAAACAAACCAAGGGGCTAATCCAAAGCTGGCGGGCAGAAATACTGCAAGATGTTGAGCTCCTTCCCTTCGCCAACCTCAGCCACATGCAGGATTAGGCCGCTCACTTCTCCATGCCCTCCCATTCCTCAACAGCAGCTGTGAAGCAGCCAGTACCCCAGCGGCACTAGAGCCAAGCTGGTGGCCTCAGCATGCTGACTGGGGGTGAAAACAAAATTATTTAGGCAAAAAGCGAGGGTGGTTAGAACAGAGACCGTGCCTCAGTGGTTAATAATATCTCAGTGCTGAAAATAAACTGGAAAGGAAGCTCCTTTGTGAAAGTAGGCAGGTGACCAGGCTGCAGTGTGGGTCATTCAAGCTTGGCTGGGGATGGCGGTGAGGCTGGGACCCAGACCCCAGCCAGCACTCACTGCCCAGCCCATCACCCTCCTAAAGCACCCAATTAGTGCTACAGGGGCTCCATACATCCCAGTTTTTTCCTGTGCACCCTAAAATGGGGTGTACCCCATTTTAACTCAGCATCAAGGTTAATGGTCCTGGCTGCCATGGCTAGAAATAGGTATCCCCCCATGACAGCGGTGGGGAAATGCATGTGGTTAATGTTACTGGTTCCTCTAGTGTAAGTGATACCTGCTGGCAGACAGTGGGGATGGAAACGATGCATCCCACATCCCTGCCAGCCCGGGGCTGCTCCTCTATGAATGTTTTTGTCCCGTGAAGTTTTAAATGCACACAACGATCAAGTTGCCAGTGCTCATCAGGACATCTTTTGCAAGCAGAACATGGTTTGAATTGACACCTAATGTCTAAAATTCACCTTTTTTTCCCTCCTTCCTCCCTAAAAAGCACCAGGTTGTGGGATAAAACCTGAGTGGTCCCCATCATGGTCCCCACCATGAAGGATTTGCTGATGGTGAAGTCTTCTGCATTTTATTGTTGACTGCTTTAGGTACTGTTTGATTGGGAAAATCTGGAGGCACCTGGAAAAATTAATTTAATGGTGCTGTACAGGGATGGATTGAAACACCCGGCATTTAATGGGGGGAGCACCTCTGCCATCATGTTTATTTAAAAACCCATCCTAGAAGAGTATCTAGGAAAGGATCAAAAGTCTCTAGAGCACTTAAAAGTAATTATTAAATGGGTCCTACTTGCTTTGGGTGGGGTTTAATTAGCTAAGAGCCTGGAGGAGGATGCCCCCACCATCCCTGCAGCATGCTGGGTGGCTATCCCAGCCATGTCCCTGGGGAGTCTCTGCAGGGAGAGATCCCCCTTAAAAACAAACAAACAAGCAAGAAAACAAACAAACAAACAAAAAACCCACCACAAGGTTGAAGGAGCTAGAATGGGCAGCCAAGCCAAGAGCTCCTGGGGCCGGTGCCAAGCGCTGGATCCCTCCTCCCCGCCGGCCACTGGACAAGCTGAGAGGCTCCTAGTCTCACAGGCAGCCTGCTTTGCTCCAGAGGCTCCAGTGCTGTCATCTTAGCATTAACCCCTGATAACCTTGTCCTTTCCAGGAGGGGACGGTGGTTTATAGGCAAGCAGGGGGACAGGGCAGGGCTTGTGCCACCAATGAGGCTGAGAAGGAAAGTCTGCAACACCCTGTGGTGATCAAAGCAAATTTAAAAAATATTAAAAGGATGTATGCTCAAAAATAAACAAAGAATAAGTGACAAAAAAAAAATAATCCCAAGCAATTGTTTATCCCTGGGACAAATATACAATCCTAGTTCCACAGGAAGATGTTTCAATTTCAGATTATAACAGGACGCCAATTTGTAAATAAAGGCATTTCACAGGAGGTTATAAACCCTGTACGAGAGGGAGATGGAAGGAGTGGAGAATGGGAAAACATAGGCAGGAATCTGCCAGAGAATCATAGAATGGTTTGGGTTGGAAGGGACCTTAAAGATCATCTAGTTCCAACACCCCTGCCATGGGCAGGGACACCCTCCACTAGACCAGGTTGCTCAAAGCCTCAGCCAGCCTGGCCTTGAAGACAGCCAGGGATGGGGCATCCACAGCTTCTCTGGGCAACCTGTGCCAGTGCCTCACCACCCTCTCCAGGAAGAATTTCTTCCTGATATCTAATCTAAATCTCCCCGCTTTCAATTTAAAGCCATTACCCCTTGTCCTGTCACTACAGGCCCTTGTAAAAAGACCCCCCTCCAGCTTCCTTGTAGGCCCCCTTCAGGTACTGGAAGGCTGCTATAAGGTCTCCCCGGAGCCTTCTCTTCTCCAGGTTGAACAAGCCCAATTCTCTCAGCCTTTCTTCATAGGAGAGGTGCTCCAGCTCTCTGATCATCTTCATGGCCCTCCTCTGGACTCGTTCCAACTGGTCGATATCCTTCTTATGCTGAGGGCTCCAAAGCTGGATGCAGTACTCCAGGTGCGGTCTCACAAGAGCAGAGTAGAGGGGGGGAGAATCACCTCCCTCAACCTGCTGGCCAAGCTTCTCCTGATACAGCCCAGGACACAATTGGCTTTCTGTTTACATGGCGGGGGAGCGACAGGATTTGGACAAGGTGCTTCTTCCCTGGTGAGCAGATATCAGCATGGATCAGAGGCATAGTGAAACATTCCTGGCCTGCCTGCAATTTCAGAATGAAATGTCACTCAACCAAGCGGTCCCTCAAACCAGACGAGGTCCCACTGCCAGGAGAGCCAAGGCAGGGAGCAATGTTGCTGCTTCTCCAACCTCCAGAGGTCTTTTCTCAACTTCTTGATACAGAGGAGTTGGGAGGGAGAAAGTGAATCTGCACTTTTACTCTGGAAGAACCTTGTGGTTCTCCCAGCCTCAAGCCTTGCAGAACCGTTGTCCAGCACCCACCAAGCATTGTCACTCAATGTCCACTGGCTCTAGAACACCCTGAGGTGGTTCCAGAGTCAGGGCAAGTCAACAGGATTGGTCTGAACTCTGGGTAAACTCTCAGGTTTGGTATTTTATGAACAATTCTTATAAATAAAAAAAGCAGCAGAGGTGGCGAGGACACAAGCCAGCTCATCTCGCTTTCCCTGTCATGGCCAGCTCTGGGCTTCCTGGAGAGCTTTGCTTTGCCAGAAAATCCAGCACCATTCCTCTGTCCTGCAGGAGAGCCACCTTCTTGTCCACCACGGGCACCACAACCTTCCATCAGCCAAGAGCCATCAGCCCCATCCCACACATGGGTAAAGAGGGAGACGCCCAGGGCTGGGCGGAGAGCATCCCATGGAGACCCAGCACCAACACTACCATCAAGCATCATCAGCTCACTCCTACCCTCAGAGCAGAGCTCCTCCATGAGTTGTACAGGAATTCAGCTCCCACCGATCAGATGCCACCAGACCACAGGCCAGCCACCTCCAGACTCTCCAAACAGTGGCTTTGCTTGTTTGAGTCACGTGTTGGGTTCAGTCAGGAAAGAGTTAACTCCCTTTACTGTGGTTACTAGGAACTTAGCACTGATAAGGTCTCAGCTGGCATTGGGCCTGTACTAGATTCAAGGTCTTTCTTCACTTCTGATACTGTAGCTGACCCAAACTGACCAAGGAAGTATTTCATTCCATAGTACGTCATGTTCCGGGTTCTTGGGCGGGGAGGGGGTCTGGTAGCCATTACTCTTCCCTTCTCTTTCTCTCTTCCTTACTCCCTTGCTCATCTCTCCCAGGAACTTGCTAACCCTCCTGCATTAGCTGCTTGGCTAATTCCTCTGCTGGCTCATTCGTGTGGGACTTGGTGGGTTTAGAGTTCCTGGCCGTGCTATCACTGATAGGGTTTGCTCGGAATCTGCTGCGTTAGCTCCCGGGCTCTGGCCCTCAGGCTGTGGTTCTCGGGCTCTCTGGGTCTGACTTTCACTACTCAACAACTGGGTGTGCATTGGTCAGTGGATGGTGATGTATATATTGTATAATATGTTTTATTTTCAATTATTTTAATTATTTATTATTAGTAGTATCTGTATATATTGATTTAGATTTAATTAGTAAATAGTTCTTATCTCAATTTTACAAGCTTCCTTATTTCTTTTTCCTCCGATTCTTCCCCTCCACTGGAGGAGGGCAGGGGGATTTGTGAGAGCAGCTTTGTGGTATTTTGCTAGCTGGAGTTAAACAACGATAGTCATAACCAAACACATCTGCTAGGAACAAGTCAGCTCAAAATACATGAAAAACCACCCTCTGCCTCCTATTTACGGAAATTATTTTTATTTCCAAATGGGTATTTTCACTCTTTAACCACATATTGAAGATACAAAGTATCTAGACTAGTAATACTGGAGCACAACCATCTTAGTGGGAGACACCACGAGCAAGGAGTCCTGACCTATCTACAGAGAGACCACTGATAAAAATAAAGATATAAAAAAATAAATAAAGGCAAGAATATGGAAGCAAAAGACAGTGCTCTGGGAGGAATGAGGGGTGCATCAGCTGGAAAACGGGATGACTGGGAAAGAGACAATGGAGGTAGGATGAGAAGAGGACACCAGTACAGTGACAAGGACTACCTAAAATTGCATTACTGGGCCAGGAAGAACAGAAAGTAGAAGGAGAGAAAGAGCAGTTCAGACTGGTTATCGCAAGAGGAAAACACTCTCCGTACATCACCCAGGCTACGCTGCTCCCCCTCTCATATCCTCCAGCGCCTCTGGTATCCATCAATGAAACTGCCTTCAGCTTCCAGAAGGAGATCCTGACCCCAGCTGTGGCCAGACCTGAGACTGCTCATCATCAAAGGATCCTCATGGAGAGCTGCAAGGATGCTCACTTCCATGCCCTTTTTAATGCTGCTCTTGCCATCATCCTCTCAATATCCCCTCATACAGTTTTCCTGCCAGAGTGGCTGTGAACCCCAAGCTGGCCCCGTTCCCAAATTCTCAGTGCTGAGAGTGATCTGCCTCACTAAATCCTGCCCTTTCTGGATTCCAGAGGTTAGCGCAGGTCTACTGACTCTGAACACCACTACTATACCAGCATCCACTGCCCATCACTGGTGGCCAAAGCCTATGGTCCTATAGGAACCCACCAGGACCATCCACCTGTGATGTCATCTTCCTCAGCCTCCTGCTCCATTTTCCAAATCTACCAAAACTAGGGGGGTTTTGCTTTTCTTAAAGTCACCCTTTCATGCAGGAGCCGCACAGCCCTGGTCTGGAGGGGATGAGGGATGCTGGATTCTCCACCTGGCATCACCAATCCCCATCTGCCCAAATTAGAGAAGACCAAGCTAAATCACTCCCGATGTACCCTGCCAATAAGTCATTAAAGCCCTCTTCAAATACACTCTTCTGCTAATTAAAATATGCAGGGGGGGTAGAAAAAAGAAGAAAGTGAGCTTTGAAGGATGGCTGCAAAGTGCATTTATTTTCCTTTCTCAACCGGGTCTCTCCAGTTGGGAATTTTCAGTGCTGCACTTCTGCATGTGGAAGGGAGATGCCAGTAAATTAGAGCAAATTCAAAACAAATGCTCTTTCATGCATTCAGTTTTGTTTCAGGGCTTGGGTAGCTAACTGTATCCCTTCATGAGTCAACTCTCCTATCAGCTCCTCATTAAACTAAATGGCTACAATTACAGTTGGGGAAGAAAAAAAGAGCGGTTAATGATAGTAAAAGGTTCTGTTTCCAGGCTTTGAGGCTGGGGCAGGGAGAAACCTTTGATAAGGAAGACCAAAAAAACCCCTCCAATCCAATGAAATAATAAAATTATATGACAATAAGTTTAAAAATGCATTTTTAGGGGGGAATGTGCTTTCTTTTGGGGAGGAGATTCCATTAAGGAGCTGGGGGTCCCCTTCCCATGGCCCTTTGGAAGGCACCGAGAACGAGACCTGTTATTTCCTGCAGCCCAAGCCTCCACCTCCTGCCTTCCCTTCGGGAGCAGAGCAGCCAGACAAGATGTTATCAATAGGCTGAACTTTACGGAAAGCCCCCTTTTAAAAGCGAGTATTTCCTCTGCTTATTTCATGTGGTATCCTGTGGAACTGAACTTTCTCCTCCCCTCCACAACAGGCGTATTTCAGGAGGAAAAAGGAAAGAAAAATCTAACAACATCTTTATTGTATTGTTTTGCTTCTTTTTTCTTTTTACAGTCTCTTTGTTTTCTTCTGTAAAACTATAGGCTCCAATAGCAAAAAAATAAAGAAAAACCCAAAAGCTTTCTGCATTTAAAAAGAGAGGCAGCGACAAGTTTCCCTGTTCCCTCTCCCACTCCATTTGATTAATTCTCATTACGGCCTTTGAACAAACAATATGCTCATCTCTCAAATAACAGACAGGGTATATATTACACCCAAAAAAACCAAACAAGGCTCACTTAAAGACATCCATGCCTAATGCAGTTCCTGGTGAGAGGCAGGGGCAGATGTACACACATGCGGCCACTGCCAACCTATTTCTGAAATTCCATTTTCAGGGCAATGAATAATAAATCATAAATCAGGGAGACATCCTGTCTTAGCTTTGCACCAGCTAGTCTATGTTTTGCTTCACCCCATAACACATCAAGCGGCATAGGTAGTGCCAGCCTGGGGCCCGCCACACTGCAGGACAGGCAGGGAGGGGGTGGGGATGTGGGTGGAAAGGCTTGTGGTTGGACACGACCCTGGGAAGGGGAAGGGTCTGAGGGGGTGTGCTGGGTTCAGTCAGGAAAGGGCTAACTCCCTTTACTCTGGTTGCCAAGAAACTATGTTGCTGGACAGTAAGTGAAAACATTGATAAGGCCTCAGCTGGTGCTGGGGATGGCCTGTACTGAACTCAAGGTCTTTTGTCCGCTTCGGATACTGTAGCTGACCCAGACTAACCAAGGAAGTATTTCATCCCATAGTACGTCATGTTCCGGTCTCTTTGGGTGGGGAAGAGGGTCCGGTAGCCATTACTCTTCCCTTCTCTCTCTCTCCCTTACTCCCTTGCTCGTCTCTCCGGGCACTTGCTAACCCTCCTGCGTTAGCTGCTTTGCCAACTCCTGTGCTGGCTCATTTGTGTGGGAGATGGTGGGTTGTTTTGAGTTTTCTGGCCATGTTATCAGTGATAAGGTTTGCTCGGAATCTGCTGCGTAGGCTCCCGGGCTCTGGCCTTCAGGCCGCGGCTCTCGGGCTGCGATCGCTCTCGGGCTGTGGGTCTCGGGCTCTCGGGGTCTGATTTTCATCCCTCAACATCTGGGTGTGCATTGGTCAGTGGATGGTGGGAAATTGTATCATATTGTATATATTGTACTATATGTTTCATTTTCTACTATTTTAAGTATTTATTAGCAGTAGTACCCATATATATTGATTTAGATTTAATTAGTAAATAGTTCTTATCTCAATTTTACGAGCTTCCTTATTTCTTTTTCCTCCGATTCTTCCCCTCCACTGGAGGAGGGGAGGGGGATTTGTGAGAGCGGCTTCGTGGTATTTTGCTAGCCAGAGTTAAACCACGACAGGGGGCTTCCAGCCGAGGGGGCTGGGGGTTTGTTTGTTGTGGGACCTCGTGGTGAGTGGTTGGTGCTCTGTGCAGAGCCAGCGTCTTGCTGGGCAGATCGGTCTGGGAGTCGGGGTTTGAAAGTTTTTTTTCTCTCTCTTACTCTCTCGGCTCCCCGGGCGGTTTCGTGGGGGGTTTGCTCCCTTCGGGTGGGTATTCTTTCCTTTTTTTCCCTTCTTGGGGTGAGATCCTGTATCATTTGTTCTACCCTCTTCCTCCGTTCCTTAAATTACTCATTAGCACTAGCATTGTTAGTAACTCCCTAAGTTTCATTTATATAATTAAATAGTTCTTATCTCAACTCCTATGGTCTTTTCCTGGTTTGTTCCTCCGACCCTTCCTCACCGGGAGGAGGTGTGGGGGGGGGCCGGGGCAGTAGAGCAGGCTTGTCAAACTACGACAGTCTATTTATGGCGCCCAACGTGGGGCTCGAAAGAGTTGAGATAAGGAACAGATCATAGAGTGTGATAAGTTCCTGCCTTAAAATATATCTGTGGCTTCTTAAGACTCTGAGTTCAGGGCTTTTCAAGCTGCTGACTGAACGGCAGGATCTGCTCCCCTATGTGCTAGTGATGATTCTGATTTTTTATGTGCGAGGTGGGCTGAGGGGGCTGGCCAGGCTGTTCTGTGTGCTGCTGATGCTGGCAGGGATACTCTGTCTCTATCTCTACTTAATACTGTCGGCTCCTTGGTACATCGCGACTTACCTGCTGGAGGTTTTCCACAACTACACCTCTCCCTTTCTCCCCTCAGGGACTCAGCCGATAGAGGAGAGGCTATTTGGTGCTGGAGGGCACGTGGAAAAACTTTTTCAATTTTTCCCCTCTCGGTCCGATGGCAAAGGCATATGTGTTTTTCGGAAATTTTTCATGTGGCTGGGGTGATCTGTGGCTGGGGATCAGCTTGGTAGTGAATGTTTTAGTGGCTTTGGGCAAAGTTAGGGAAATGTGCGGGAGTCCTGCCCCCACCGGTCCTAGTGCCCGAGGCAGACGCAGGGTGTGTGCAGTTACCCGAGCTGCCTTAATGCGCAAGGGGGCAGCACGGAGTCGTGCCGGGACCAAGCTCCTAACTCGAGCCCGCACGGCTCCAGTGTCTGCGGCGGCTCCAGCACCCGCAGCAGCGCCAGGGTGCGTGGCGGCTCCAGTGTCTAAAACAGAACCCAGCACACCAGCAACAATGCCTTCCGTGCCCGTGCCATCCTCAACACTTGCACCGCAACCTGCCACATCAACCTCCACTATGCCTGCATCAATGGCAACGCCTCCCGCTACCACCAATCTGCCTTCTCCCCCAACCAGCCCACTTTCTGCAGCAGCCTCACTCCCTCAATCTTTTGTGTGTTATTGTCAGGGGCGACCACTCTCTGTGGCCCCAGTCCGGAAAAAGAAATACACACATAAACCAGTCCATATAGTCGAGGATGGTGAGGTAGCAGGGCCATCCCAATCGACAGAAACTGTCAATCAGGAAATGGGAGCAGGGCTAGCTCAAGAGTCGGAGACGGAGGATGAAGCTGTTGTGACCACACGGTCCTTATCCCTGAGGGAGCTACGGGACATCCGTAGAGACTACAGTCGCTGCCCGGATGAACATATCATGACCTGGCTGCTCCGCTGCTGGGATAATGGGGCCAGTAGTATGGAGCTAGAGGGGAGAGAGGCTAAACAGCTGGGGTCACTTGCCGGAGAAGGGGGAATTGATAAAGCAATTGGGCGTAAGCCACAAAATGTCAGCCTCTGGAAGCGACTCCTGACCAGTGTAAAGCAAAGGTACCCTTTCAGAGAGAGTGTGCCACAACTGCTATGTAGATGGACCAGCATGGAGAAAGGCATCCAGTACCTAAGAGAACTAGCGGTACTGGAGATAGTTTACCGAGACCCGAATAAGCCACGAGCATCCACTGACCCCGACGAAGTCTACTGCACTCGGCCCATGTGGCAGAAGTTAATGTGGAGTGCACCACCCTCATACTCCAGCGTGCTCTCAATAATAACTTGGAGAGAGGACGAGGCACCAACCGTGGACGAGATGATCCGCCGATTACGAGAGTATGAGGAAAGTCTCTCCTCCCCCATACAGGCATGTGTCTCTGCTGTGGAGAGACTGTCCAAAGAACTCAAGGAACTCCAAGAGGAGGTGTTCCGATCCCCACCTCCACGGGCCAGTGTTTCGGTTATAACGAGCAGGCGCTTCTCTCCTTCAAGGCAGGAATACAACCGATATCCCTCACGGGGTACCCTGTGGTTTTATCTGAGAGACCACGGAGAGGATATGAGGAGGTGGGATGGAAAACCTACCTCTGTCCTGGAACAACGAGTAAATGAACTGAAAGGGAAAAGATCTACTAGTGGGGACCCAGCCAGAAAAGTTGCTGCCCCCGTATCTAAATGGGATGAACAAAGTGACATGTCCAATAATCCTTTTCTCCAGGACATGACTGAGGCACGTGAGTATTAGAGGGGCCCTGCCTCCAGCCAGGTGGAGGAAAGGGACAACCGTGTTTACTGGACTGTATGGATTCGATGGCCTGGCACATCAGAGCCCCAGGAGTACAGAGCTCTAGTAGACACGGGTGCACAGTGTACCCTCAGGCCATCAAGCTATAGGGGGGTACAGCCCATCAGCATTTCTGGTGTGACTGGGGGCTCTCAACAACTGACTGTGCTGGAGGCTGAAATAAGCCTGACGGGGGAGGAGTGGCAAAACCACCCTATTGTGACTGGCCCAGATGCCCCATGCATCCTTGGCATTGACTATGTCAAGAGAGGGTACTTTAAGGACCCGAAAGGGTACCAGTGGGCTTTTGGGATAGACGCTATAGAGACTGAGGAAATTGAGCAGCTGTCCATCTTGCCTGGTCTCTCACAGGACGCTTCTGTTTTGGGATTGCTAAAGGTTGCAGACCAACAGGTGCCAATTGCCACCACAACAGTGCACCGGCGGCAGTATCGCACTAACAGAGACTCTTTGCTTCCCATCCAGAAGCTGATTCGTCAGCTGGAGAGCCAAGGGGTGATCAGCAAAACCCGCTCACCCTTTAACAGCCCCATCTGGCCAGTACTTAAGTCTGACGGAAAATGGAGACTAACAGTAGACTACTGTGGTCTTAAAGAAGTCACGTCACCACTGAATGCTGCTGTGCCAGACATGCTTGAACTCCAATACGAGCTGGAGTCAAAGGCAGCCAAGTGGTACACCACGACTGACATATTGCTAATGCCTTTTTCTTCATTCCTTTGGCAGCAGAGTGCAGGCCACAGTTTGCTTTCACTGGGAAGGGGCATCCAATACACCTGGAATCGGCTGCCCCAGGGGTGGAAGCACAGCCCTACCATCTGCCATGGACTGATCCAGACCGCGCTGGAACAGGGCGCAGCTCCCGAAGATCTACAGTACATTGATGACATCATTGTATGGGGCGACACAGCTGACGAAGTTTTTGAGAAGGGGAAGAATATCACCCAAATTCTGCTGAAAGCCATTTTTGCCATCAAGCAAAGTAAGGTTAAGGGTCCTGCACGAGAGATTCAATTCCTGGGAGTAAAATGGCAAGATGGACGTCGCCAGATCCCAATGGATGTGATTAACAAAATAACAGCTATGTCCCCACCAATGAGCAAAAAGGAAACTCAGGCTTTCCTAGGCGTCGTGGGTTTCTGGTGGATGCATATCCCAAATTACAGTCAAATTGTCAGCCCTCTCTACGAGGTGACACGGAAGAAAAACGATTTCAAATGGGGCACTGAGCAGCGACAAGCCTTTGAACAGATCAAGCAGGAGCTCAGGCATGCAGTAGCCCTTGGACCAGTCCGGACAGGGCCAGAGGTAAAGAATGTACTCTATACTGCAGCCGGGGAGAATGGCCCTACCTGGAGTCTCTGGCAGAAAGATCCAGGAGAGACCCGAGTTTGACCCCTTGGATTTTGGAGCCGGGGATACAGAGGATCCGAGGCCCGCTACACTCCAACCGAAAAAGAGATACTGTCAGCTTATGAGGGAATCCGATCTGCCTCAGAAGTGGTTGGAACTGAAGCACAGCTCCTCCTGGCACCTTGACTGCCAGTGCAGGGCTGGATGTTCAAAGGCAGAGTTTCTTCCACTCATCATGCCACCGATGCTACATGGAGTAAGTGGGCTGCCCTGATCACACAACGATCCCATATAGGGAACCCCAGTCGCCCAGGAATCCTAGAAGTTATCATGGACTGGCCAGAGGGCAAAGACTTCGGGATGTCACAAGAGGAGGAGGTGACACAGGCTGAAGAAGCCCCTTTGTATAATCAGTTGCCAGAAGACGAGAAGCAATATGCCCTGTTTACTGATGGGTCCTGCCGCATCTTAGGGAAACATCGGAGGTGGAAAGCTGCTGTGTGGAGTCCCACCCGACAAGTTGCAGAGACTGCAGAAGGCCAAGTGGAATCGAGTCAGTTTGCAGAGGTAAAGGCCATCCAGCTGTCTTTGGACGTTGCTCAACGAGAGAAATGGCCAGTGCTTTATCTCTACACTGACTCATGGATGGTGGCAAATGCTCTGTGGGGGTGGCTACAGCAGTGGAAACAGAGCAACTGGCAGCGCCGAGGCAAACCCATCTGGGCTGCTGCACTATGGCACAACATTGCTTCCCGTCTAGACAACCTGGTCGTCAAGGTGCGTCATGTCGATGCCCACATGCCCAAAAGCCAAGCCACTGAAGAACACCAACACAATCAGCAGGTAGACCAGGCTGCTAAGATTGCAGTGGCTCAGGTGGATCTGGACTGGCAACATAAAGGTGAGCTGTTCATGGCTAGGTGGGCCCATGACACCTCGGGCCACCAGGGGAGAGATGCCACGTACAGGTGGGCTCGTGACCGAGGGGTGGATTTGACCATAGATCACAATTGCTCAGGTTATCCATGAATGTGAGACGTGCTGCCATCAAACAAGCCAAGAGGGTGAAGCCTCTTTGGTATGGGGGGCGATGGCTGAAATACAAGTATGGGCAGGCCTGGCAGGTTGACTCTATCACCCTCCCCAAGACCCGTCAAGGCAAGTGCCATGTTCTCACAATGGTGGAGGCAACCACGGGGTGGCTGGAAACATATCCAGTGTCCCAAGCCACTGCCCGAAATACCATCCTGGGCCTTGAAAGGCAAGTCCTGTGGCGACACGGCACCCTGGAAAGAATTGAATCAGATAACGGGACTCATTTCCGAAATAGCCTCATAGATGCTTGGGCTGAGGAACATGGAATTGAGTGGGTGTACCACATCCCCTACCATGCACCTGCCTCAGGGAAGGTCGAGCGATGCAATCGGCTGCTAAAGACCACCCTGAGAGCAATGGGGGGTGGAACACTCAGGAATTGGGATGCCAACGTGGCAAAGGCCACGTGGTTAGTTAATACCAGGGGATCCGTCAATCGAGCTGGCCCTGCACACTCAAACCCTCTACGGACAGTAGAAGGAGATAAGGTCCCTGTAGTACATACCAGAAGCATGCTGGGGAAAACGGTTTAGGTTACTCCCACCTTGGGCAAAGGCAAACCCATCCGTGGGGTTGCTTTTGCTCAAGGACCTGGGCGCACTTGGTGGGTAATGAGAGAAGATGGGGAAGTCCGCTCTGTGCCTCAGGGGGATTTGATTCTAGGAGAAAACAGCCCATAATTACATGAGGGACATGAATTGCTGCCACTAACCCCTGTTTTTGAGCTTTATGTTTAAGGCACCCACTCTGGCAGAAAACCACCCCACCCTACAGAAGTCCAGCCTAGCCAGGAGCGCAGCAGTGACCTGAGCTGAGCTGGCTTCGGCGCCCAACGATCCCACACAACACTTCCACCTTTGCCTGTCCTGAGTGACCCCACACCGGATGGAATCTGAAGTCATGGACTAATGGATAGTTTGCCAAGATGGTCCATAGACTAAGGGAATGATATCCGTGTGGGATGGGATGGGAAAGGGGAAGCAGGCTGATGGGAGATTATGGAATACTGTGGGAGGTGAGCTTGATGTGGATGTCGTGAATCAAAAGGGGTGGATTAGTGTCTTAGCTTTGCACCAGCTAGTCTATGTTTTGCTTCACCCCATAACACATCAAGCTGCATAGGTAGTGCCAGCCCAGGACCTGCGGCACGGCAGGACCGGCGGGGAGGGGGTGGAGATATGGGTGGAAAGGCTTGTGGTTGGACACGACCCTGGGAAGGGGAAGGGTCTGAGGGGGCTTCTGGCCAAGGGGGATGGGGTTTGTTTATTGTGGGGACCTCGTGGTGAGTGGTTTGTGCTTCAGGCAGAGTCAGCGTCTTGCCGGGCAGATCGGTCTAGGAGTCGGGGTTTGAAAGGTTTTTTTTTCCTCTCTCTTACTCTCTCAGCCCGCGGGAGGTTTCATGGGGGGTTTGCTCCCTTCGGGTGGGGTTTTCTTTTTTTTTTTCCCTTCTCGGCATTAGATCCTGTCTCATTTGTTCTACCTTTTTCCTCTGTTCCTTAAATTACTCATTAGCACTAGCATTGTTAGTAACTCCCTAAGTTTCATTTATATAATTAAATAGTTCTTATCTCAACTCCTACGCGCTTTTCCTTGGTTTGTTCCTCCGAGTCTTCCTCACCGGGAGCAGGGGGGGGGGCAAGAGTGGTAGAACGGCTGCTTGCTAAAACCAGCACAACCTGCTTTCAATTTAAACCCATTATCATTCGTCCTGTCACTACAGGCCCTTGTAAAAAGCCCCCCTCCAAATTTCTTGTAGTCCCCCTTCAGGTACTGGAAGGCTGCTATAAGGTCTCCCCGGAGCCTTCTCTTCTCCAGACTGAACAAGCCCAATTCTCTCAGCCTTTCTTCATAGGAGAGGTGCTCCAGCTCTCTGATCATCTTTGTGGCCCTCCTCTGGACTCGTTCCAACTGTTCAATATCCTTCTTATGTTGAGGGCCCCACAGCTGGATGCAGTACTCCAGGCGGGGTCTTACAATAGAGGAGTAGAGGGGGAGAATCACCTCCCTCGACCTGCTGGCCACCCTTCTCCTGATACAGCACAGGATATGGTTGACTTTCTGGGCTGCCAGCACATACTGCTGGCTCATGTCCAGCTTTTCATCCACCAGTACCCCCAGGTCCTTCTCTTCAGGGCTGCTCTCGATCCATTCTCCACCCAGCCTGTACTTGTAGTTGGGATTGCCCTGACCCAGGTGCAGGACCTTGCACTTGGCCTTGTTGAACTTCATGAGGTTGGCACAGGCCCACCTCTCCAGCCTGTCAAGGTCCCTCTGGATGACATCCCTTCCCTCTAGCATGTCGACTGCACCACACAGCTTGCTGTCGTCAGCAAACTTGCTGAGGGTGCACTCGATGCCATTGTCCGTGTCATCAACGAAGATGTTAAACAGGAACCGCTCGTCACGGGTCTCCACTCAGACATTGAGCTATTTACCACCACTTTCTGAGTGCAGCCATCCAGCCAGTTCCTTATCCATCGAGCGGTCCATCCATCAAATCCACACCTCTCCAGTTTAGAGACAAGGATGTTCTGTGGGATGGTATCGAAGGCTTTGCACAAGTCCAGGTAGATGACGTCAGTTGCCCGTCCTCTATCCACCAAGGTCATGGCCCCATCATAGAAGGCCACCAAATTTGTCAGGCATGATCTGCTCTTGGTGAAGCCATATTGGCTGTCACCAATCACCTCCTCCTTCTCCATGTGCATGATTTCCAGAAGGATCTGCTCCATGATCTTGCCAGGCACAGAGGTGAGACTGACTGGCCTGTAGTTTCCCGGGTCCTCCTTTTTTCCCCTTTTTAACGATGGGGGTTATGTTTCCCCTTTTCCAGTCAGCGGGAACTTCACCAGACCGCCACGGCTTTTCAAATACGATGGATAGAGGTTTCACAGCCTCATCTGCCAGTTCTTTCAGGTCCCGTGGATGTATTCCATCAGATCCCATGGACTTGTGCACCTTGAGGTTCCTGAGGTGTTCCCAAATGTCTTAGTCTATATTTCGGCACCAGTTAGTCTATATTTGGCTTCACCCCATAATACATCAAGCTGAGTGGGTGGTGCCAGCCCGGTGCCCGCAGCACTGCAGGACCGTCGGGGAGGGGGTGGGGATGTGGACGGAAAGGGTTACAGTTGGGCATGACCGCGGAAGGGGGAAGGGTCCATGGGGGCTTCCGGCCAGGGGGGCAGAGGGTTTCTTTGTTGTGGGGACCTCGTGGCGAGTTCTGGGTGCTCAGGGGTTTGAAAGTTTTGTTTCTTTTGCTCTCCCTGCTCTCAGCTCCCAGGCTGATTGGCGGGGGGAGGGGTGTGCTCCCTTCGGTTTGGTTTTCTTTTTCCTTTCTTGGGGTTTTTGGATTTTTCCTGCTTTGCTTGGAATCTGCCTGTGTCCATCCACATGTGGTGAGATCCTGTATCATTTGTTCTACTTTTTTTCTCTGTTTCTTAAATTACTCATTAGCACTTGCATTGTTAGTAACTCCCTAAGTTTCATTTATATAATTAAATAGTTCTTATCTCAACTCCTACGGGCTTTTTTTCCTCTGACCTTTCCTCACCGGGAGTGGGGTGTGGGGGGGCGGAGTGTTAGAGCGACTCGTTGTGCTAAAACCATGACACCGAACCTGATCCTCACTGACCGTGGGTGGCTGTCCATTCTCCCAGTTCTTGCCCTTGCCTTCTGTGACTCTGGGGGTACGGCTTGCACCCTTGACAGTGAAGTCCGAGGCAAAAAAAGCATTGAGTACCTCGTCCTTGTCCATGTTTTGGGAAAACAGCTCTCCCGTTTCCTTCTGTAGAGGGCCCACATTTCCCCTGATGTCCTTTTTATCCCCAATGTACCTATAGAAGCCCTTCTTCTTGGCTTTGATGTCCCTGGCCAGGTTTAATTCTGTCAGGGCTTTGGCTTTCCTAACCTGACCTCTGACCTCTTGGGCAACTTGCCTGTAATCGTCCCAGGCTACCTGTCCTTGCTTCCACCCACTGTAGGCTTCTTTTTTATGTTTTACTTTATCCAGGAGCTGCTTGTTCATCCACACAGGCTTCCGGGCACTGTTACCTGACTTCCTCTTCATTGGGATTCATCGCTCCTGAGCTTGGAGGAGGTGGTCCTTGAATACTTGCCAGCTTTCTTGGGCCCCTCTTCCCTCCAGGTCTTCTTCTCAAGGAACCTTTCCAATCAGTTCCCTGAAGAGGCTGAAGTCTGCTCTCCTGAAGTCCAGGGTAGCGAGCTTGCTGCACACCCTCCTCGCCTCCATAAGGATCTCAAAAGTGACCATTTCGTGGTCACTGCAGCCAAGGCTGCCCTTGAGCTTCACATTCTCCACCAGCCCCTCCCTGTTGGTGAGAAGAAGATCCAGCATGGCACCCCTCCTTGTCGGCTCTTCTATCACTTGGGTAAGGAAGTTGTCATCAATACATTCCAGGACCCTCCTGGCTTGCTTGTGCCCTGCCGTGTTGTCCCTCCAACAGATATCGGGGTGGTTGAGGTCCCCCATGAGGACCAGGGTTTGTGACTGTGAGGCTGCTGCTATCTGCCCATAGAGAGCCTCAGTGTCAGTTGTCAGCGTCAACCAGCACCAGTGTTAGTTGCCCCAGTACAGAAAAAGAAATGGAAACGTAATTCAGGACGTCTGGTGCAGGTGGAGGGGGAGACAGCAGGGCCATCCCAAGGGACAGTGACAGAGACAGAGGATGATGGTGACGCAGATGTAACCCTGCGATCTTTAGCCTTGAAGGAGCTCCGGGATAGCCGGAGAGACTTTGGCCGTCATCAAGGTGAACGTGTTATTACCTGGCTACTTTGCTGCTGGGATAACGGGGCCAGTAGCATTGAATTAGAGGGCAGAGAAGCCAAGCAGTTGGGGTCACTTGCCAGAGAGAGCGGCACTGATAAAGCAATTGGGAGGGAGACACAAAATGTAAGCCTCTGGAGGAGGCTCCTGGATAGTGTGAGGGAAAGGTATCCCTTTAAGGAAGACGTACCATGTCACGTACGCAAATGGGCCACCATAGAGAAAGCTATCCAGTACGTGAGGGAACTAGCTGTGCTAGAGTTAGTTTATGGTGATGACGGGAGGACAGATCCAGATAGAATTAGGTGCACACGACCCATGTGGCCGAAGTTAATGCAGAATGGACCACCCATCATATGTTTTATTTTCTATTATTTTAATTATTTATTATTAGTAGTGTTTGTATATATTAATTTAGATTTAATTAATAAATAGTTCTTATCTCAATTTTATGAGCTTCCTTATTTCTTTTTCCTCCGACTCTTCCCTTCCACTGGAGGAGGGGAGGGGGGATTTGTGAGAGCGGCATCATAGTATTTTGCTAGCTGGAGTAAACCACGACAACTTCCTATTGGCTGCAAGGAAGAACTTTTCCTTTCGAAATGGCACATTCACGTTCCGTGGCTTTTCTATTTACACACATTTTTTGCTACCTTATGTCAACACTTGCTAATGAATAAATATAGCACTTGGCTAACTGAAAATGAGGTCCTGGCAGTGGCAGATTTGATGTTTAAACCCTGCTAATAGATTTATCTTAACATCTTTACAGGAAACCAAAGGCAAGCTTTAACCCTTCTCTCCTGCAGCTCCAAAGCCCTTTGCATCCTGTACCAGAATTATCATTTGATAGAAACAAATCCAATAAGGGAAGAAAATAATCTTTTGGAGAAGCACTGCAGGGATGCAGTCAAAATGATGCCAATCTCATCTGAACCCACAAAACTCTGTGACCCAACAGTCCCTCAGAATATATTATGGAACAATCCTTCTGCATCCCAACACGTGCTAAGGATGTTGAAGCTACTCCCAATATCCCTCTTTCATTCACAAGCCTTTATCTTAATTTTTTTCATGCTGAGGCAAAATATTTCATGTTTTGCAACCCAATTGTTTTTTAAACAGCTTTGCTTATTTCCACAAGGCATAAAGAGACTCGTTAGTGTTTAAGAGTTTGCAGAGGGGAAAAACAACAGGCTAGCCTCCGAGGGAGTAGTGGGCAGGATGGGACACCACAACAGTATCCCATGTGTCCCAAAGCAACCTCAAGTTTGGTGTTTCTTTTAGTCCCAAGAAACTGAAGAGCAGCAATTTTACAGTAACTGCTCTTTTTTTTTTGGGGGGGGGGGTGGGGAAGAAAAAAAAAGAATGACCTGATAATGATCTTCAGAAACACATTTATCTTTGCCTCCCTGCACTGCCGTGCATCTCCTGCAACCGAGGGGCACGACCAGAGATCATTGTGCTCCAGCCAACCCACCATATCCACCAATCCTTGGGGAGCCAGAAGTTGTCCCTCCCCAAGCACCCCCCCCTCCCCCAGTTTCCAATTCTCCCCACCTCTCCTTCTTCCAGCCCGATTTATCTCACACCCAGCGAGCTCACTACCAAATGAGTTTATGCAGACAACCTCAAAAGAGCTTGTGCCAGCCTCAAATGTTCTTGTCCCCTGACATTCAATTACAAGCAACAGGCATCCAGAGCGGTGTTAAGAAAAAAACAAAAAAAACAAACCAAAACCACTCCCACACCACTTTTCAACCCCCTTTCCTAATGTTTTCAACCTGACAAGGTGGGATTAGTCTCCCTTAAAACACAGAAAAATTTTCTACTAACTCCATTTGTCAAGTCTTATTGGGATTCCTAGCCAGAGTTGTGTTGCATCCCAACCTAAATCCCTACAAATTCACCCAGAGGTGTGGGAGCACTGCCATTTGCAACTGGAGCCCATGGTTTTCCTTGCTTTCCAAGTGACTCTAACAGTGAAAGCCTGTGCTGCATTGCAATCCCTCCTAAAGTTTCCTGCCAGTTTTAAAAACCTACTTTGTGCAGAGGGTGTCTTAGATAAATTGTATGTTAATTCTTCCGGGGTATTAGAAAGCACAAAAGCACGAATGCAGGCCCAAAAGCGAAATGCATCGCTGCGTGACAAAGGCAGGAGATGTTTCACCTGAGAAAGGGGCTGTTTTCCCTTTTTTATCTGTAGTCTGCACTGAAGTCCACTTACCAGTTGGTTTGAGAAAATTCATTGGATATCTGCAGTAGGGTGGAGGGGGAGACTCTGGAATTAGAAAAGTACAGAGAAAATAAAGGCAGAGCCATGAAAAAGAAAAAAAGAAAGAAAAAAGATAGGAACATTTGATAACAGTGGCATTCTTTTAACAAAACTGTTTGTCTTAGCTCTGGAGGTTGGAGGCAGGGCAGCGAGGCGGTGATTGTCTTGATATTTATCTGTTAGATAAACAAAAGGGGCCGTCTGGCGCCAGTCTCCCTGCTATCTGCCGCTCGGGCCGTCTGATCGGGGCCTCCTTGGCTCGGCAGAGCCGCGGCAGCGCCGGAGCCGGGCCGGCCGCGCCAGGCGGCCCCTAATCCCCCGGCACGGCGCAGGGCCGGCGGGGAGGCAGCGCCGCCCGCCGCGCCGGGGCCTCCAGGGGCGGGAGGGCCTCACCTCTCCCCATCCCCCCACCAAATTAAAAAAAAAAACAAAACCCAAACCAAAACCCAAAACAAAACCAAAAACAAACAAACAAAAAAACCCCACAACTAAACAAAACAAACAAACAAACAAACAAAACAGAAACACGGCACTGCAAAGGATTTTTTTTTTTTCTCCCCCTCAGAATAAAAGGAGTTCAGTGGGCAGGGAGTCGAGCGGGGCTGCATCCCCGTCCCCATCCCTATGCCCGCTCTCCCCTGCCGCCTACCTAACTCGCAGAGCCGGCTGAGGTGGTGCGGGTTGCAGCAGACGAACTCAGGGTGAGCCTTGCCGTAGGATTCACAGCAACGTAACCGCTTCACTTCGGAGCAGTGGCGGAGGTCGGGCCAGCGGAACACCTTGCAGAGCAGCACCGGCAGCGGGTACCAGTGCTGGCCCAAGCGGGAGTCGGCCTTGGTGGGCAGCAGCAGGCAGGGTGTCCGTGTCCCGCCGCGGGACTCCACGGCGTGCAACAACCCCTCCAGTTGCCGCTCCTTCAACCGTTTCAGCACGGCGTGGGTCAGCGCCTTCAGTTCCGCCTCCGCGCCCGCGGACGCCCGGCCGCCGCGGCCTGCCTTGCCCGGGCAGAACCGGCGCCCCCCGCCGCAGACATGTGCCCGGGCCTCGGCCGCCGCCGCCTCCTCCTCCTCCTCGCCGCCGGACGCACGGCGCCGCCAAAGCCGCCGAATGAGCACCGAGCGTTTGGTCCTGAACATGCGGGACGAGAGGAGAGGCCCCTGGCTACAAAACGGACATGTCGTCCGCCGCGCATGAAGGGGCTGGGAGCCGAGACGCGGCAGCGGGCAGCGGCAGGCGGCGGGGAGAAGGCGGCGGCGGGGAGAAGGCGGCGGCGGGGCCGAGGCGAGCTGTGGCATGCGCCAGTCTCCGCGCTGGAGCCGCGGGTCCCGCCGCCTCCCGCGGGGGGCTGCGCCGGCCCGCGCCTCTGCCCGCTGCGAAAAAAAAAAAAAACCAAACTAAAACTTAAAGTAGGATAAAAAAAAAAGGGAGGGGGGGCGCTGTTCTCTCTGTTTTTTCCCAAAACAGAAAATAAAAATAAGCCCGTCTACAGTCTGCAGCGCATCGCGCCGGGGGAGGCGGACTGAGTTTGCCGGCGCCGCGCCGCCGAGAGCGGCTGGAGCTATAGGGGTTCCTCGGCCTCCCGGGAGCCGCAGCTCCCATCAACACGCCAGTGCTAGGGGGGGTTGGGGTTGGGGGCGGAGGGAGGGAGAGACGGGATTGATGCGACGCGGGGCAGAATCGAAAGATAAAAATAAAAAAGCAAGCCAAAATTATGTCTATTAAAAAAAGTAAAAACAATTAAGGAAAAAAACACCAACCCAAAATTTGGATGTCGGAATCGGTTTAAGCATCTGTCAACAAAGAGAAGAACAAGCGCATCCAGAGTGTTGTATCCCTTTTTAAAGCCCAGGTCGTCCTGATGCGGGATTTGTTGTTTTTTTTGTTTTTGTTTTTGGTTTTTTTATCTTTCTTCCCAAAGGTTAATCCACACATACACAGAGTCTTGATCCGGCTGCTAAGAAAAGAAAGAAAAAAAAAAAGTGGGGCTGTGTCCCCTCCTTTCCCATAAGCGTGCTGCCGGCGGGGGAGAGCCGGGCCGCCTGCCGCCCGCCCCCGCTCTGCTCCGCGCCCCGCTGCGCCAGGGCTTCTGTCAGCCGCCGCCTCTCCCGCTTACATGGGTTCGGGGGCAGCCCGCCGGCGACCCTCTCCAGGCTGCTAGCACGTCTGTCTCGGTGAGTTGGTTTTGGTTTTCTTCCTCCTCCTCCTCCTCCTACCCCCACCCCCCCTCCTCTTCCTCCATTCTTGGGTTTGTGTGGGTTGGGGTTTTTGGGGGGCAGTTTGTTTGTTTTGGGTTGGGGTTTTTTTTCTTCCCTCCGCTCGGTGAAAAGAGGCGCCCTCCCTGCACCAGCGCCTCCGTCTTTCCCTTGCTGCGGTAGAGCCCCGGCGACAGAGCCGTGAGCGGAGCCGGCAGCGGCGTCGGCAGTGCCGCGGTGCCTGCATGCTCGGCCGCACCCGCCCCGCTCTTTCCCTACCTCCCTTCCCCCGGCGTCGGCGACGGCCCCGTTCTCGTCACGTGGGCGTCTAGACACCGTGTCTCTCCGGGGAAAAAAAAAAAGATATGTACATTTATCTCTAACCGCCTTGCGCAAACGGCGGTTCGGGTTGCTGAAAGGTTGTGGGTCCTTCCCCCCGCTCCGCGGGCATGCGCCAGTAGCGCGGAGCGGCTGGTGCCCCCAGCGGGGACAAAGCGTGGGGAGACCCTCCCACCTCCGAAGCCTGAGTGTGCCGGAGAGGCTGTAGCCCACTGTAAACACTGAAGTATTAAACCCGATCCAGCCATTAATATATATATTTAAAAAATACATATATATTATTCTGGACATTGAAAGAGGGCTGAAAGAGGGCATGGGACAAAACACAATAACGTTAATAATACTTTGCACTTTAATAGCACCTGTCGCCAAAGGAAGGGAAAGTATTTCATAGTGGGTAAGTATACTCCAATTCTCCCCAAAAAAGAAGCAGGAATGATTAGTGTATAGCACCGACTATTCTTGTTATGGGTACTACGAGCAGTAATAATTTCTGGCACCCAGGATATTCCACAGATCCCCCAGTCGAGTTCTGCCAGCCAGAACCTGCAGAGGATGGGGAAACTGAGCCACCAAAGGCTGGGCAGCTTGGGCAGCCCTACTGCAGTCTGCAGGGGAGCTGGGAAGTCTGGCCAGTTTTCCTCGCACCTGGTTTTGCAGGGCAGAAGTCCCTGAGGGTCCCCATACTGCCTGCACTCCCACGGATCATAGAATCATAGAATCACAGAATGGTTTGGGTTGGAAGGGACCTTAAAGATCATCTAGTTCCAACCCCCCTGCCATGGGCAGGGACACCCTCCACTAGACCAGGTTGCTCAAAGCCTCAGCCAGCCAGACCTTGAAGACAGCCAGGGATGGGGCATCCACAACTTCTCTGGGCAACCTGTGCCAGTGCCTTACCACCCTCTCCATGAAGAACTTCTTCCTGATATCTAATCTAAATCTACCTGCTTTCAGTTTAAAGCCACTACCCCTTGTCCTGTCACTACAGACCCTTGTAAAAAGCCCCCCTCCAGCTTTCTTGTAGGCACCCTTCAGGTACTGGAAGGCTGCTATAAGGTCTCCCCGGAGCCTTCTCTTCTCCAGGTTGAACAAGCCCAATTCTCTCAGCCTTTCTTCATAGGAGAGGTGCTCCAGCCCTCTGATCATCTTTGTGGCCCTCCTCTGGACTCGTTCCAACTGGTCGATATCCTTCTTATGTTGAGGGCTCCAAAGCTGGATGCAGTACTCCAGGTGGGGTCTCACAAGAGCAGAGTAGAGGGGGGGAGAATCATCTCCCTCAACCTGCTGGCCACATTTCTCCTGATACAGCCCAGGATACGATTGACTTTCTGGGCTGCCAGCGCACACTGCCGGCTCATGTTCAGCTTCTCTCAAGCCATTCTCCACCCAGCCTGTACTTGTATTTGGGATAACCCCAACCCAGGTGCAGGACCTTGCACTTGGCCTTGTTGAACTTGATGAGGTTGGCAGTGGCCCACCTCTCCAGCCTGTCAAGGTCCCTCTGGATGATTATTTTCATTATTTCCTTAGAGAACCTCCATTCCTTTTCCACTGTGATGCATATGGTAAGTTGATTTGTATGGAAAATCACGCTACCAGGAGTCAGTGTTCACAAAGGAGACAGAGGAGTCCTGTAGAAAAATAATAATAAAACTTTATTCGAATAAAGGGAGAGTCCAGGGGCCATATTTCTGTGGGATCTCTCAACCTACAGGGGGATGCAGCCCCCTTTTATCCTACTTTTCCCGACCGCAAGAAACCCTCCTCATTTCCCCATTGGCTGAGGTACTCTGAGTGTACAGACTTCTCAATCCGCCTAAGACATTCAAGACAAGACATTCATTTGACACATTCATGTCATTTAGATATTCCAGATATTCAGGTGGTTTAACATATTCAAGGGATCATGTAGTTTTGATAGTCTTATCTTACCTTAAGCCTGAGTTCACACAGGCTTCTTTTGTTCATTGTCTTGAGCCTGGGTGTGCACAGGCTTCTTTTGTAGAGACACAAAACTGGTGTTCCTATCAATCCCTCCTCTTCTATTTGCTCAGACATTGTCTTTACAAAATGTGGCAACCATCAGTTTGATTTTCTCTTCTTGAGTATTTCCTGGACTATGTACAATTTTCAGCAGCATCATCTTTGGTCCCCTCTGCGCCGTCTTGGATATGGCCACCACCTGCGTTCTCTGAACTGCATATTGAATTAGTTGGATAAAACAAGGTATCATACATGGTACAAAGATCAGAGCTGCTATTGCCCAGAGAAAGAAAAATAACACACGTTTAACCCAAGGTCCACCAGGCAACCATGAGATCATATCCCACTCCAATCCTTTCTAGGTTTGAACTGGCACATGGGCCAGCTTTCTCATCTCTTTTGTTATTTGCTTTACTACCTTCCCATTATTATCTATTCCCAGTTATTATCTATAACACTTGGATTTGTTTAGTTTTCCACAAACACCCCCTTCTTCTGCTAACAAATAATCTAGGACCATTTGATGTTGGAAAATTTAATTTCTTATTTGAGTAGCTTGCCCTGCAAGGAGATAGAGGGCCTCAGCTGTTTGGATAGTTATAATTTCTAAAACAGGTTGTAATCTAATTATCCTTTTCAAATTGTAAATTGGTTCCCTTGCTCCAGAAATCACCTCGTTGTGATTCCATGTTGCTGGTCCATAATATTGTATAATTCGTTCAGGTGGCCATTCATTTTTTCCCCATGGTTGTGTACTCCCCCTCGTCAGGAATGTATCAATTGATCTCTTTTCTCTTCTTATATCATCATATACTTTAATTCCTAATCTGTTCCCCTGAGTCTGAGGCAATAGAAAGAATAGTGGTCTAATATACCTGACATAGCATATTCCTGACCAATTTTTAGGTAGTTTGCAATAAGCATGTTGTCCACAAATCCAGTTATGACCCTTCAAAGCCCAAGTCCCATTAGGAAAAGGGTCATTCCAGGTTTTCTCATCCTTTGGTTCTTCATAATATAAAGTATTCCCAAGCTCTACAGGTCCACCCACAATGATCACATTGGGGGATATGATGCCATTAATACAATAAATACATCTCCATGCCCCTGCCTCTGACCGCCACATACAGTAACATCCTCAATTTGTTTCTCTCCATGTTGTTTGGTTGGTGCTAGACCAGAATTATTGGAAGTAAGTTCTAGTCCCATTATAATGCTGCTATGCCAAATGAAATACCCGTGCTACATATTTTTCATTTGTAGCATTACCCAGCTGACAAAGCAGGATATCAGACCGGAACTTCCGATCCAAAGCTGCCTTGACACAACCAGAGCCTTTAAAGTTGGCATATGAACATTTTACCCAACTTTTATTAGAAAGCTGAACATGGGTCTGATTCCATTTCCCTTGGTGCTTGGAACAATTGAGTGGTGCACAGCCTTGATAGACAACAATGATATCCAGGAGACAGTGTCCATTCACAGGTACTTTCTCCTACAGACACCCCTCCTCCATTGGTTCTATTTAGGCAATAAATACATTTCCCTGGAAAGCGGAGTTGCCATGGCCTCTCTTCCTCAGTCCAAAAACCAGTTCCATTATGGACTGAAGTTACTAACCCACCATTTAGGCTGGACAGGCTGGGCTACCCATGGCCAATTTTCAGTTTCCTGGACTTCCACAGATCCAGCAGTTGATCAAATTAAAATTTTTGGCAATTTCTTCCCCTAAGGTTAAGAATAGATTTTCCCAGGACAGACTCTGCCCTTGCCGAACACATAAAATTATTAGTATAACCCCAAAAGACAGCATCTTTCACCATTCAGTGTCAGAGGTTCAAGTCACCTCTCCCCAGTTTTATAGACTGACCATTAGTTCTTCACTTGTGAGTATATCCTCAGAGCTTCCCCTGAGAATGACATGCAAGTTATTGCTTCAACTGGTCCTTGCGGAGGGTCTGTTTCAGCCTCCCTTCAGATTCCTCCAGCTCAGAGGTCCAAGTGTCAGGGGCCTTAGAGACTTTGATTCGGGTATGGTGAGTCCACTCGTGTTCGGCTGCCTTGACTGCTGTTTCAGTTGTCAATAGGACTTGGTAGGGCCTTCACCACCTCACCACTAATGGAGCTTCCTTCCAGTCCTTAATGAGAACCCAGTGTCCAGGTTGAACGTTATGGACTGCAAAATCTAGGGGAAGAGTTTGTGTCAGCTGAGCTTCGTGTTGGAGAGATTTTAGAAGAGACAGTATTCTGGCCACATTTTGTTTTAGGTACACATCACTTATTTCCACCTCTCTACTGGGTTGAGAACCAATGGGGTAGGGTATTCCATACATCAACTCGAAGGGGGATAAATTAATGTCCCTCTAGGCCTTGCCCTTATTCTGGCCAGAGCTAGGAGCAACAGTCGTGTCCATTGCATTTTAGTTTCCAAGACTAATTTCAACAGATGTTTCTTAATTTTTCCATTCATCTTTTCTACTCGTCCTGAGCTTTGAGGGTGCCAGGGGCTGTGTAGTTCCCACTGCAGTCCCAAAGCTGTCATCATCCCTTGAAGAATTTTTCCCATAAAGTGGGTCCCTCTATCAGAATCTATAGCTTCTATTATTCCATACCATGGGTTTATTTGTTCTAAAAATATTTTAATCACTGATGCAGTAGTTGCTGAAGCGACAGGAAATGCTTCCGGCCATCCTGTTAGCTGACATACTATTACCAAAAGATATTTAAGCCTCCCCACTCAGGGCATTTCAGTAAAATCCACCTGACATCTGTGAAACGGGCATACAGCCCAAGGTCGCCCTCGTCTCACGACTTCTTTTGAAACTCGATTATTGACCTTAGCACAGGTCAAGCAGCCTTTGATAGCTCTCTTAGATAAAGTGAAGAGAGCTACAGTAGCATATGCTTTGAGGAAAGCCTCTGCCAGTCCTTGGGAGCCCCAATGACTCCCTTCACGGAATTGTTTTAATATTTGAAGGGCTAAAGCCTTTGGTACCCATTGTTTACCATTCTTTGTATACCACTGACCCCCCTTTTCTTCTGCCCCACTATTTATAATTATTTCTAACTTTTCTTGTGGAAAAGACATTTTCTCTGGTAATGGATGGATTACTGGGATTAAAAGAAAGATTTTAGATATTTCTGGCAGGGTTGCTGCCTTTCGGGCTTCTTCATCTGCCAACCTATTACCTATCACTTCTTCTGAATACCCTGCCTGATCTCCTCTGATATGAATTATTGCCACTTTTTCTGGTAAGTTTATTACTTCTAACAAATGAGCAATTAAGTTCTCATGAACTAATGCTTTTCCTCTACAAGTTAACAAGCCTCTCTCTTCCCATAGCTTTCCAAATGCATGAGCCACCCCATATGCATATTTTGAATCTGTGAATATATTTACCACCCTCCCCCGATATAACTCACATGCTCTTACCAAAGCGTATAATTCTGCTGTCTGTGCTGACCACGTGGAAGGTAGTCTTCCCCCTTCCTGTAATTCCCTTCCTTTTACTATAGCATAGTCTGTGACCCGTTTTCCTTCTACCATTCGTAAAGATCCATCAATAAACACGTTTTCCCCATTCATCCAAGGGATATCCCGCAACTCCTCCCTAGCTCGGGTCTGAAGATCTATCACTTGAATACAGTCATGAATTTCATTCAATTCTCCCTTTGTAGGACCATTTGGCAGGAGGCTGTATTGAAACCTTCCCCACTCCTTATTTCCAAACCTTCTTGTTCCATTAGGCAAGTCTCATATTGCAACAACCTGGCACTGGTCATCCATTTAAAAGCTCTCTTGGTTAGTGTCGTAGTTTGACAAGCCTGCTCTACCGCCCCGGCCCCCACACACACCTCCTCCCGGTGAGGAAGGGTCGGAGGAACAAACCAGGAAAAGCCCGTAGGAGTTGAGATAAGAACTATTTAATTATATAAATGAAACTTAGGGAGTTACTAACAATGCTAGTGCTAATGAGTAATTTAAGGAACGGAGGAAGAGGGTAGAACAAATGATACAGGATCCCACCCCAAGAAGGGAAAAAAGGAAAGAAAACCCCACCCGAAGGGAACAGACCCCCCATGAAACCGCCCGGGGGGCCGAGAGAGTAAGAGAGAGGAAAAAAACTTTCAAACCCCGACTCCTAGACCGATCTGCCCAGCAAAACGCTGGCTCTGCCCGGAGCACCAACCACTCGCCACCAGGTCCTCACAACAAACAAACCCCCAGCCCCCTTGGCCGGAAGCACCCTCAGACCCTTCCCCTTCCCAGGGTCCTGCCCAACCACAAGCCTTTCCACCCACATCCCCACCCCCTCCCCGCCGGTCCTGCCGTGCCGCAGGTCCTGGGCTGGCACTACCTATGCAGCTTGATGTGTTATGGGGTGAAGCAAAACATAGACTAGCTGGTGCAAAGCTAAGACACTAATCCACCCCTTTTGATTCACCACATCCACATCAAGCTCACCTCCCACAGTATTCCATAATCTCCCATCAGCCTGCTTCCCCTTTCCCATCCCATCCCACACGGATATCATTCCCTTAGTCTATGGACCATCTTGGCAAACTATCCATTAGTCCATGACTTCAGATTCCATCAGGTGTGGGGTCACTCAGGACAGGCAAAGGTGGAAGGGTTGTGTGGGATCGTTGGGCGCCGAAGCCAGCTCAGGCCAGGTCACTGCTGTGCTCCTGGCTAGGCTGGACCTCTGTAGGGTGGGGTGGTTTTCTGCCAGAGCGGGTGCTTGTAACATGAAGCTCAGAGAACAGGGGTTAGTGGCAGCAATTCATGTCCCTCATGTAATTATGGGCTGTTTTCTCCCAGAATCAAATCCCCCTGAGCCACACAGCAGACTTCCCCATCTTGTCTCATTACCCACCAAGTGCGCCCAGGTCCTTGAGCAAAAGCAACCCCACGGATGGGTTTGCCTTTGCCCAAGGTGGGAGTAAACCAAACCGTTTTCCCCAGCATGCTTCTAGTATGTACTACAGGGACCTTATCTCCTTCTACTGTCCGTAGAGGGTTTGAGTGTGCAGGGTGTCGTGGTTTAACTCTGGCTAGCAAAATACCACGAAGCCGCTCTCACAAATCCCCCTGCCCTCCTCCAGTGGAGGGGAAGAATCGGAGGAAAAAAAAATAAGGAAGCTCGTAAAATTGAGATAAGAACTATTTACTAATTAAATCTAAATCAATATATACAGGTACTACTAATAATAACTAATTAAAATAGTAGCAAATGAAACATAGAGTACAATATATACAATATGATACAATATGATACAATTTCCCACCATCCACTGACCAATGCACACCCAGATGTTGAGGGATGAAAATCAGATCCCAAGAGCCCGAGACCCACATCCCAAGAGCGATCGCAGCCCGAGAGCTGTGGCCTGAAGGCCGGAGCCCGGGAGCCTACGCAGCAGATTCCGAGCAAACCTTATCACTGATAACATGGCCAGAAAACTCAAAACAACCCACCAGCTCCCACACGAAGGAGCCAGCACAGGAGTCGGCAAAGCAGCTAACGCAGGAGGGTTAGCAAGTTCCCTGGAGAGACGAGCAAGGGAGTAAGGGAGAGAGAGAGAAGGGAAGAGTAATGGCTACTGGACCCTCTTCCCCACCCAAAGAGACTGGAACATGACGTACTATGGGATGAAATACTTCCTTGGTTAGTCTGGGTCAGCTACAGTATCCAAAGTGGACAAAAGACCTTGAATTCAGTACAGGCCATCCCCAGCACTAGCTGAGGCCTTATCAATGTTTTCACTTAGTGTCCAGCAACATAGTTTCCTGGCAACCAGAGTAAAGGGAGTTAGCCCTTTCCTGACTGAACCCAGCACACAGGGCCAGCTCGATTGACGGATCCCCTGGTATTAACTAACCACGTGGCCTTTGCCACGTTGGCATCGCAATTCTTGAGTGTTCCACCCCCCATTGCTCTCAGGGTGGTCTTTAGCAGCCCATTGCACCGCTCGACCTTCCCTGAGGCAGGTGCATGGTAGGGGATGTGGTACACCCACTCAATTCCATGTTCCTCAGCCCAAGCATCTATGAGGCTATTTCGGAAATGAGTCCTGTTATCTGATTCAATTCTTTCCAGGGTGCCGTGTCGCCACAGGACTTGCCTTTCAAGGCCCAGGATGGTATTTCGGGCAGTGGCTTGGGACACTGGATATGTTTCCAGCCACCCCGTGGTTGCCTCCACCATTGTGAGAACATGGCACTTGCCTTGGCGGGTCTTGGGGAGGGTGATAGAGTCAACCTGCCAGGCCTGCCCATACTTGTATTTCAGCCATCGCCCCCCATACCAAAGAGGCTTTATCCTCTTGGCTTGTTTGATGGCAGCACGTCTCACATTCATGGATAACCTGAGCAATTGTGATCTATGGTCAAATCCACCCCTCGGTCACGAGCCCACCTGTACGTGGCATCTCTCCCCTGGTGGCCCGAGGTGTCATGGGCCCACCTAGCCATGAACAGCTCACCTTTATGTTGCCAGTCCAGGTCCACCTGAGCCACTGCAATCTTAGCAGCCTGGTCCACCTGCTGATTGTGTTGGTGTTCTTCAGTGGCTCGGCTTTTGGGCACGTGGGCATCGACATGACGCACCTTGACGACCAGGTTGTCTAGACGGGAAGCAATGTTGTGCCATAGTGCGGCAGCCCAGATGGGTTTGCCTCGGCGCTGCCAGTTGCTCTGTTTCCACTGCTGTAGCCACCCCCAGAGAGCATTTGCCACCATCCATGAGTCAGTGTAGAGATAAAGCACTGGCCATTTCTCTCGTTGAGCAACGTCCAAAGACAGCTGGATGGCCTTTACCTCTGCAAACTGACTCGATTCCCCTTGGCCTTCTGCAGTCTCTGCAACTTGTCGGGTGGGACTCCACACAGCAGCTTTCCATCTCTGATGTTTCCCTAAGATGCGGCAGGACCCATCCGTGAACAGGGCATATTGCTTCTCGTCTTCTGGCAACTGATTATACAAAGGGGCTTCTTCAGCCCCTGTCACTTCCTCCTCTGGTGACATCCCAAAGTCTTTGCCCTCCGGCCAGTCCATGATCACTTCTAGGATTCCTGGGCGACTGGAGTTCCCTATACGGGATCGTTGTGTGATCAGGGCAGCCCACTTACTCCATGTAGCATCGGTGGCATGATGAGTGGAAGAAACTCTGCCTTTGAACATCCAGCCCAGCACTGGCAGTCGAGGTGCCAGAAGGAGCTGTGCTTCAGTTCCAACCACTTCTGAGGCAGATCGGATTCCCTCATAAGCTGCCAGTATTTCTTTTTCGGTTGGAGTGTAGCGGACCTCAGATCCTCTGTATCCCCGTCTCCAAAATCCAAGGGGACGACCTCGGGTCTCTCCTGGATCTTTCTGCCAGAGACTCCAGGTAGGGCCATTCTTCCCGGCTGCGGTGTAGAGCACATTCTTTACTTCTGGCCCTGTCCGGACTGGTCCAAGGGCTACTGCATGCAGAATCTCCTGCTTGATCTGTTCAAAGGCTTGTCGCTGCTCAGTGCCCCATTTGAAATCATTTTTCTTCCGGGTCACCTCGTAGAGAGGGCTGACAATTTGACTGTAATTTGGGATATGCATTTGCCAGAAACCCACGACGCCTAGGAAAGCCTGAGTTTCCTTCTTGCTCGTTGGTGGGGACATAGCTGTTATTTTGTTAATCACATCCATTGGGATCTGGCGACATCCATCTTGCCATTTTACTCCTAGGAATTGAATCTCTCATGCAGTTCCCTCGACCCTACTTTGCTTGATGGCAAAAATGGCTTTCAGGAGGATTTGGATGATATTCTTCCCTTTCTCAAATACTTCGGCTGCTGTGTCACCCCATACAATGATGTCATCAACATACTGTAGATGTTCTGGAGCTGCATCCTGTTCCAGTGCGGTCAGGATCAGTCCATGGCAGATGGTAGGGCTGTGCTTCCACCCCTTGGGCAGCCGATTCCAGGTGTATTGGATGCCCCTCCAGGTGAAAGCAAACTGTGGCCTGCACTCTGCTGCCAAAGGAATGGAGAAGGCGGCATTAGCAATATGTCAGTCGTGGCGTACCACTTGGCTGCCTTTGACTCCAGCTCGTATTGGAGTTCAAGCATGTCCGACACAGCAGCATTCAATGGTGGCGTGACTTCATTAAGGCCACGATAGTCCACTGTCAGTCTCCATTCTCCATCAGACTTACGCACTGGCCAGATGGGGCTGTTAAAGGGTGAGAGGGTATTGCTGATTACCCCTTGGCTCTCCAGCTGACGAATCAGCTTCTGGATGGGAAGCAAAGAGTCTCTATTAGTGCGATACTGTCACTGGTGCACTGTTGTGGTGGCAATTGGCACCTGTTGGTCTGCAAGCTTTCACATTCCCACAACAGAAGGGTCCTGTGAGAGACCAGGCAAGATGGACAGCTGCTCAATATCCTCAGTCTCTACAGCAGCTATCCCAAACGCCCATCGGTACCCTTTCGGGTCCTTAAAGTACCCTCTCTTGCGATAGTCAATGCCAAGGATGCATGGGGCATCTGGGCCATTCACAATGGGGTGTTTTTGCCACTCCTTCCCAGTCAGGCTTATTTCAGCCTCCAACACAGTCAATTGTTGAGAGCCCCCAGTCACACCAGAAATGCTGATGGGCTGTACCCCCCTATAGCTTGATGGCCTGAGGGTACACTGTGCACCCGTGTCCACTAGAGCTCTGTACTCCTGGGGCTCTGATGTGCCAGGCCATCGAATCCATACAGTCCAGTAAACACGGTTGTCCCTTTCCTCCACCTGGCTGGAGGCAGGGCCCCTCTAATACTCACGTGCCTCCGTCATGTCCTGGAGAAAAGGATTATTGGACATGTCACTTTGTTCATCCCATTTAGATACGGGAGCAGCAACTTTTCTGGCTGGGTCCCCACTAGTAGATCTTTTCCCTTTCAGTTCATTTACTCGTTGTTCCAGGACAGAGGTAGGTTTTCCATCCCACCTCCTCATATCCTCTCCGTGGTCTCTCAGGTAAAACCACAGGGTACCCCGTGAGGGATATCGGTTGTATTCCTGCCTTGAAGGAGAGAAGCGCCTGCTCCTTATAACCGAAACACTGGCCCGTGGAGGTGGGGATCGGAACACCTCCTCTTGGAGTTCCTTGAGTTCTTTGGACAGTCTCTCCACAGCAGAGACACAGGCCTGTATGGGGGAGGAGAGGCTCTCCTCATACTCTCGTAATCGGCGGATCATCTCGTCCACGGTTGGTGCCTCGTCCTCTCTCCAAGTTATTATTGAGACCACGCTGGAGTATGAGGGTGGTGCACTCCGCATTAACTTCTGCCACATGGGCCGAGTGCAGTAGACTTCGTCAGGGTCGGTAGATGCTCGTGTGTGGCATATGTAATTCACGGACCTCCAAGTTCATGAGGAAAAGAGATCCTTTATTGTTTGACAGCATGGGTTTTTATATACAGTTTCGGTAATTTTCCAGAGTCTAAACCCCTCCCAGTATTTTGCAAAAGCTGAGGCTGATAACTAACTTTTGTAAGCTTAGTTCTGCAGGTGCCTTACAGTTAGCTAATCAAGCTCGTGACTTGAGCCCCTTTGGTGTCAACATCCTAGTCCTGTGTTTTTAATTCCTCATGTGTCTTGTGAGAACATGACCTTCAGCTCTTTGTGCGGTTCGTGAGTATCTGGTCCTGAGAACCTGACCTGTTCAGCTCATCCGCAACACTCGTGGGCTGTTTGGGTCTTGGTAAACTATCTCCAGTACCGCTAGTTCTCTTAGGTACTGGATGCCTTTCTCCATGCTGGTCCACCTACGCAGCTGTTGTGGCACTCTCTCTGAAAGGGTACCTTTCCTTTACACTGGTCAGGAGTCGCTTCCAGAGGCTGACATTTTGTGGCCTACGCCCAATTGCTTTATCAATTCCCCCTTCTCTGATAAGTGACCCCAGCTGTTTAGCCTCTCTCCCCTCTAGCTCCATACTAATGGCCCCATTATCCCAGCAGCGGAGCAGCCAGGTCATGATATGTTCACCCGGGCAGTGGCTGTAGTCACTATGGATGTCCCATAGCTCCCTCAGGGATAAGGACCATGTGGTCACAACAGCTTCATCCTCCGTCTCCAACTCTTGAGCTAGCCCTGCGCCCGTTTCCTTATTGACTCTTTCTGTCACCTGGGATGGCCCTGCTACCTCACCATCCTTGACTATGCAAACTGATTTATGTTTGTATTTCTTTTTTTTCAGCTGGGGCCACGGACAGTGGTCACCCCTGACAATAACACACAAAAGATTGAGGGAGTGAGGCTGCTGCAGAACGTGGGCTAATTCGGAGAGAAGACAAACTGGCTGTAGCAGGAGGCATTGGCATTGATGCAGGCATAGTGGAGGGTGATGCGGCAGATTGCGGTGCAGATGCTGAGGATGATGGCGCAGGCATTGATGCAGGTGTGCTGGGTTGTGATGCAGACACTGGAGATGGCGTGGTCACTGGGGCCGCGCGGGCTCGAGTTAGGAGCTTGGTCCCAGCGCGGCTCCGTGCTGCCCCCTTGCGCATTAAGGCAGCTCGGGTGACTGAACACACCCTGCATCTGCCTCGGGCACTGGGACCGGTGGGGGCAGGGCTCCCAAACATTTCCCTAACTTTGCCCCAAGCCACTAAAACATTCACTAGCAAGCTGATCCCTATCCACAGGTCACCCCAGCCACAAGAAAAATTTCCGAAAAACTCATATGCCTTTGCCATCGGACCGAGAGGAGAGGGGAAAAATTGAAAAAGTTTTTCCACATGCCTCCCAGCACCAAATAACCTCTCCTCTATCGGCTGTGTCCCTGAGGGGAGAAAGGGAGACGTGTAATTTTGGAAAATCTCCAGGAGGGAACTCCCGATGTACCAAGGGGCCAACCGTATTAAGTAGAGTGAGATGTAAATTATCCCTGCCAGCATCAGCAGCACACAGAACAGCCTGACCAGCCCCCTCAGCCCGGCTCGCACATAAAAAATCAAGATAATCACTAGCGCATAGGGGAGCAGATCCTGCTGTTTGGTCAGCAGCCTGAAAAGCCCCGAACTCAGAGTCTTGAGAAGCCACAGATACATTTTAAGGCAGGAACTTTTCACACACTATAGTCTGTTCCTTAACTCAACTCTTTTGAGGCCCATGTTGGGCTCCAAAACCGACTGTCGTGGTTTTAGCAACGAGCCGCTCTACCACTCCGCCCCCACCCCCCACCCCCTCCCGGTGTGGAAGGGTCGGAGGAACAAACCGAGGGAAAGCCCATAGGAGTTGAGATAAGAACTATTTAATTATATAAATGAAACTTAGGGAGTTACTAACAATGCTAGTGCTAATGAGTAATTTAAGAAACAGAGAAAACAGGTAGAACAAATGATACAGGATCTCACCCCGAGAAGGGAAAAAAAGGAAAGAAAACCCACCCGAAGGGAGCAAACCCCCCATGAAACCGCCCAGGGGCCGAGAGTAGGGAGAGTAAGAGAGAAAAAAACTTTCAAATCCCGACTCCCAGACCGATCTACCCGGCAAGAGACTCGCTCTGCCCGAAGCACCCACCGCTCGCCACGAGGTCCTCACAACAAACAAACCCCCAGCCCCCTTGGCCGGAAGCCCCCTCGACCCTTCCCCCTTCCGGGGTCGTACCCAACAGTAACCCTTTCTATCCACATCCCCACCCCCTCCCCGCTGGTCCTGCAGTGCCGCAGGCCCCGGGCTGGCACCACCTATCCTGCTTGATGTATTATGGGGTGAAGCAAAATATAGACTAACTGATGGAAAACTAAGACACCACCCCACTCCACATAGGTCCAGCCTTGCCAGAAGCCCAGCAGTGACCTGACCTGAGTTGGCTTCGGCGCCCAACGATCCCACACAACCCTTTCACCTGTCCTGTCCTGAGTGACCCCCACACCTGATGGAACCTGAAGTCATGGACTAATGAACATTTTGCCAAGATGCTCCATAGACTTAAGGAATGATATCTGTGTGGGATGGGATGGGAAAGGGGGAGTGGGCTGATGAGAATTTATGGAATAGCGTGGTACGTGAGCATGATGGAAATGGTATGACACAGGGGGTGGATAATGTCCTAGTCCCAGGCAGCAATGAGCTGCTCTCCTAGGGTCAGTTTATAATATTTTGGTTTACTCCATAATACATCAAGCTGAGTGGTTGGTGTCACCCCGGTACCAGCGTCACTGGGAGCTGGTGGCCCAGGGGCCGGGGGAAGTTTGAAAGCTACACAGTGTGTAAGGCGGCTGGACCTGGAAGGTGTGCGAGGGTCAACTCAGGGGTTCCAGCCAGCAGTGCAGTTCGGTCTTTGTTCGGACCTCATGGCGGGTGATTAGTGGAGAAGGAGCATCTTTTGTCAGGCAGATTGCTCTGGGAAAGGGCAGTTGGACCCTTTTTTTTTCCTCTCTGCTCTTCGATCTGGGGCTGATTGAGGGGGGGGGGGGGGGGTTTTCTCCTTCCATTTTTTTGTTTTGTTTTGTTTTGTTTTTTCTTTCTCGGGGTGCTGGTTTTATTTTTCTGCCTTGTCTGGAACCTGGCTGTGTCCATCCACGGGTCGTGAGATCCTGTATAATTTGTTCTGTTTTTCTGCTCTTTTAATTACTTATTAGCAATAGCATTGTTAGTAACTCCATAATTTTCATTTATATTATTAAATAGTTCTTACCTCAACTTTTACGTGCCTCTCTTGTTTTTCCTCCAACCCTTCCTCACTGGTAGGGGGGTGTGTGGGGGGGTGGAGTGGTGGAGCAACTGGTGGTGCTTAATTGCCAGATAGGGCTAAGCCACGACAAATATCATCAACCATATATCAATATATCATACTGATATTGATATATCAACATTATATAATCAAATATATATCAAAATATCATATCAATATTGATAGTATGTCATATATCAAGACCACCAACCCTTTTATTTCACATCAAGGCAGCTGCAACAAGTCTTTTGCGCTTCATCCTTGGGTCTGTTTCCTGCCAGGGCTATCAAGCCTAAATTCATCACAAAAAAACCCCTAGTTTCGGGCTGACCAAAGTATTTCATGAATCATGTGAATGTATCCGATTATTTTGGTTGGAAAAAACTCCTGTGCTTAGAGAAAGTCAAAATCCTTTACTATCAGAAAGGGAATGTTAAATTTTGACCTCTAGTGGTCTGTTACCTTTTGCCCCATCAAGACATTTTTAAAAGATGTGCAGTTTGGGGCTGAACAAATCCTTTCTGCATATTTTTCTATGCTCTGGTACATTAACTCAGTCACCCGCACACCCTTCTCAGTCTTTGCATTTCATTTCTTTCCCTCTTTCCACAATGGACATCATGCTCCCATCACACCGAGACTGGCTACATGCTCCTGGGAAGCACTTTGGGACTCTGAAGATATGAGATATATTATTTATCCTACATTTATGCTATGAAGAACTGAATATGAAGCCAGTTATTATTGCACATAATGCTGCAGTATAAATCATTCTACTGGGTCTGTTGGTAGGGGTGGAAATGCTGGGGCAAGAGAAGAAAACAAGTTGGAAGTGTCCTCCCTAACCCAGAAGGACTGCCATCATCCATAACACCCCGCTGCTCCCTGGCCATCACTCCTGGGCTTTATTTTGGATTTCTTAGCATTGCTCAGCCAAATGGGGGAAGACACAAGAGTGACCTGGCATGGGAAGAGCAGGATGCACTGAGGGTTTAGAGCCCACTCCAGATGGATTCCCAAATCTGAGACTGATGCTGACTGCAATTTGTCTCCTCCTGTTTTATAATCTCTTCAGAAATAAATTGGTCATAAAAAAATCACCGCCTGGTACACACGATGGGCAGATGTGTGTGTACTGCCCAAGGGCTTTGCAGGGGAGAACGGAGAAGGAGGGGGTACAAGGAGAGATGCTGGGTTTGATATGCACCCAGAACAATGAGAGAAGCAAAAGCAGTTCAGGGACTTTGCAGAATTATTACTTTGCAGCAAAGACCCTCCAAGTTCACTTCTCTTCATGCTGTGGGAATGCTGCCACAAGCAACCCACTCATTTCACAGATGGGCCCTGGCATGGCATACCATATTTCCACATACAGCTCATAATTTTATCTTATTACCTGCAGCATGTTGAGGAGCAGACTCCGGAATTTGGTTCCTTCCACCATGAAGAGGGCCATTTTGTCACAGAGCTTGGCTGCTGTGGAAGCAAAGCTGCGATCTGTCACTGCTTTCTGGTAGATGGTCTTGACTATTTCCCCCAGCATCTCCTCAGAGTTGGTAGAGTTCTGGGCCTCCTCCATGAAGGTGGTGAGCTTAGAGTCAACGTCGCTGCTGTTGTTCCTCATGCTGTTGAGGATTTCAATTAATTTGTCCATTTTGTTCTTTTCAGGATTGATGGTTTCCACCATGACTTCATCCTGGTTCATGAAAAGGGAAAGACAAAGAATCTGTTACACAAGGAAAAAACCAGACACATCAGCCCTTGTCCTTCCACAAACAGAGAAGGGGGAAGGGGATTGGGGAAACACAAAAACAGACATAGAAAATTCAAAGCATCTTTTAGAGGCACAATGTTCTCATCTCAGCATTGAAAACCACAAGTGAATGAGTCCTGCCCCAGAAATATTCTCTTTCTCGATTTCTCACAGCAGTCAATCCCAGAGTCCTCCCTGTCAGCTCAGGGAGAAGATGTGCTAAGGCCCTGGGCCAGGATGCCAAGGTCTGATCATCCCTAACTGCCTTCTGCATCTTTGACAGGTTTCTGGGGGTCTCTGCAACATGGTGATAATGGACATTTATTTGTCTCAATTTTGAAAGTGCACTGATGTTTTCAAAATGCTCAGATAACAAACCTACAAAAATATGTACCTTTTAATATATATTTAATCAGCTAAATTGAGATCAAAGATGTCACATGATCCCAGAGTTGGAAAAACTCTTAACTTTTCCACCTCTTGACTGTTACACTTCTTACTTCATGTCATTACCATAGAATTTAATGCTTCTTTTCAACATTTAATTATGCATTCGTCCCTTTCCCTCAGCATAAGGCATGCATGCTACTTGCTATGGTCTGCTTCCTTCTTCTCCTCTAGTGCAATCTTAAAATGTTTTATACAATACAAAACCATAGCAATTTTTCAGATAACCCCAATGCCAACTGGCAGTTGGAGTTGTCCAAACTTCCATCAGGAGACCAGTTGTGTTGACTACACCCACCCAAGAGCAGGTGCTTATGTGTCTTTCTTACAAGACTGTGAATTTGCAGGGACGACATTAAAACGAATATTCTGAAAGTTTCTGCTATACTCCCATTGCTTTAAAGAACATAAAATTAACTAACAAAATCTCTTCCTCCCCCTCAGGCCACATACCTAAATAGTAAATGCACATGCATACAAAGGTATACATTTCCAACATACACTCCCATGGAATTGTATATGTTCAGGTTATTTTTGCTACACATTTTGGAAATCTCATTGGAGATACCCCCACACATGCATTTTCTAGCTGACAAAAGAATCTCAAGAGAAAGAATCTGTGTTTCACTGGGGGCAAATGAAGATACAATCTCCAAATTCCTCAGAAATCTGAAGCTGAATATTATTTCCAAAAAGGATTTCTCCTCCTTCACTGCATGCAATAGCGTTGCCATTGCTGGGTTGTGTGTTGGTTTTAGTCAGGAAAGAGTTAACTCTCTTTACCGTGGCGGGTATGCAGCTAGGTTTCTGAATTTACCCAAGGAATAGTGCTGATAAGCTGTCTTTTTAGCTGGTGCTGGGGAATGCTTGCACCAAATCCAAGGTCTTCCTCAGCTTCTGATACTGCAGATGCGTTCCCAGCTTTCTTGCTACAGGCTGTGTGTGGGAACACACAGTTCAGACAGCTAACCCAAATTAACTAGAGTATTTCATTCCATAGTATGTCATGCTCAGTACATAATGGGGTGAGTGGGCTCGAGGGCCATCACTCTCTGCCTCTTTTCACTTTCTAACACTCTCCTTAACTCCTTTGTTAGCTGCTTTGCTAACTCCTTTGCTGGCTTGTTCGTGAGTGAATCGGTGGTTCTGTTAGTTTTCCCGGTCATGCTGGTGCTGATAGGGTTCACTCGGACTCTGCTGCGATAGTTCTTGAGCTCTGACTCTCGGGCTCTGGCTCTCAGGCTCGGGCTCTGACTCTCACATCTCGAGACCTGTCTGTGCATCGGTTGGTGGGTGGTGAGCAATTATATCATATTGTATCATATGTTCTAGTTTCTATTATTTTAATTACTGCTTATTAGTAGTATTTGTATATATTCATTTATACATATATATTATTCCTTTATATTCAATTAGCAAATAGTTCTTATCTCAATTTTACAAGCTTCTGTCTTTTTCCTCTGATTCTCCCCATCCCCATTTGTGTTTCACGGGTGATCTCGTGGGGCCTTTCACTAACTGCACATTTCCCCTTTTCTCATCGGGGACACAGCCTTTAGGGGAGAAATTATTCAGTTGGGTGGATATGTGGAAATTATTCCAATTTTCCCCCTCTTCTCTCTGGTCAATGGCACAAGTGTATGAGTATTTGGGAAATGTTTCATGATCTAGGGGTGACCTGTGGCCAGGGATCAGCTTGCTTTTGAATGTTCTCATGATCTTATGTAAGGTTAAAGAAATGTTTGAGAACACTCCCCATCTGCTACCGGTGCTTGGGGCAGAGGCAGGCTCTGTGCAGCCACTGCACACTCCGCACCGGCTTTGCCTCCCATGGCTACATCACCACCCGCTATTAGGCCACCATCTGTGCCAACTCCACCCCAGCAATAACGTCAACTCCCATTGACAGACACTTCAGCTGCACCTCCCACAGTGGCTCCACCTGCTGCAGGGAGCAATGCAGCCATGCAAACCCCTGCATGCCAGTGCCATTGTCAGTGTCAACTGACACCAGAGTCAGTTGCCCCAGTACAGAAAAAGAAATGGAAACGCAAATCAGCCTGTCTGTTAAAGGAGGAGGAGGGAGCAGGGCTGTCCCAAGAGGCAGAGACACAGGAGGAGGAGGCATTAGATACATCCATAGTGACAAAGACAGGGGATGACGATGATGATGATGATGCAGAAGTAACCACTCGATCTTTATCCATGAGGGAGCTCTGGGCTATCCAGAGACACTTTGGCCATTGTCAAGGTAAACATATTATGACCTGGCTACTCTGCTGCTGGGATAACAGGACCAGTAGCATGGAATTAGAGGGCAGAGAAGCCAAGCAGTGAGGGTCATTTGCTAGAGAAAGGGGCATTGACAACAGGATTGGGAGGAAGACACAAAATGTAAGCCTCTGGAGGTGGCTCCTCGCAAGTGTGAGGGAAAGGTATCCTTTTAAGGGAAGTGTGTCACATCACGTACGCAAATGGACCACCATAGAGAAAGGTATCCAGTGCCTGAGGGAACTAGCTGTGCTAGAGTTAGTTTATGGTGATGGGAAGACAGATCTAGATGAAGTCAACTGCCCATGTATCCAAAAGCCGAGCCACTGAAGAACACCAACACAATCAGCAGGTAGACCAGGCAACTAAGAATGCAGTGGCTCAAGTAGATCTGGACTGGCAACATAAAGGTGAGCTGTTCATGGCTCGGTGGGCCCATGACACCTTGGGCTACCAGGGGAGAGATGCCACGTACAGGTGGGCTCGTGACCGAGGGGTGGACTTGACTATGGACGCTATTGCACAGGTCATTCATGAATGTGAGATGTGCTGCCATCAAACAAGCCAAGAGGGTAAAGCCTCTTTGGTATGGGGGATGATAGTTGAAATACAAGTATGGGCAGGCCTGGCAGGTTGACTACATCACCCTCCCTCAAACCTGCCAAGGCAATTCCCATGTTCTCACAATGGTGGAGGCAACCACAGGGTGGCTGGAAACATATCCGGTGTCCCATGCCACTGCCCGAAATACCATCCTGGGCCTTGAAATGCAAGTCCTGTGGCGACACGGCACCCCGGAAAGAATTGAATCAGATAATGGGACTCATTTCCGAAATAGCCTCGTAGATGCTTGGGCTGAGGAACATGGAATGGAGTGGGTGTACCACATCCCCACCCCCTCCCCGCTGGTCCTGCAGTGATGCAGGCCCCAGGCTGGCACCACCTATCCTGCTTGATGTATTATGGGGTGAAGCAAAATATAGACTAACTGATGGAAAACTAAGACACCACCCCACTCCACATAGGTCCAGCCTTGCCAGAAGCCCAGCAGTGACCTGACCTGAGTTGGCTTCGGCGCCCAACGATCCCACACAACCCTTTCACCTGTCCTGTCCTGAGTGACCCCCACACCTGATGGAACCTGAAGTCATGGACTAATGAACATTTTGCCAAGATGCTCCATAGACTTAAGGAATGATATCTGTGTGGGATGGGATGGGAAAGGGGGAGTGGGCTGATGAGAATTTATGGAATAGCGTGATACGTGAGCATGATGGAAATGGTATGACACAGGGGGTGGATAATGTCCTAGTCCCAGGCAGCGATGAGCTGCTCTCCTAGGGTCAGTTTATAATATTTTGGTTTACTCCATAATACATCAAGCTGAGTGGTTGGTGTCACCCCGGTACCAGCGGCACTGCGAGGCAGCAGAGCAGGGGTGGGTAGGGGGAAGTTGGCAGAGCGGGCACAACCCGGAAGGTTGACTTGAGGTTCTGGTGACGAGCACAGCGCGGTCTTTGTTCGCACCTAATGGCATGTAATTAGGGGAGAAGGAGCGTCTTTTTTCAAGCGGATTGATCTAGGAGTCCATGTTTGAAAGGGTTTTTTCCTCTCCCTGCTCTCAGCTCCCAGACTGATTGAGGGTTTTTATTTTTTTCCCACTGTTTTGTTTTTTTTCTTTCTCGAGGTTTTTGGATTTATTTTTCTGCCTTGCCTGGAACCTGGCTGTGTCCATGCATGGGTGGTGAGATCCTGTATCATTTGTTCTCTTTTTCTGTTCTTTTAATTACTTATTAGCAATAGCATTGTTAGTAACTCCCTAAGTTTCATTTATATAATTAAATAGTTCTTATCTCAACTTTTATGGGTTTCCCTTGTTTTTACTCTGACCCTTCCTCACTGGGAGTTGGAAAGGGGATGTGGAGTGGTAGAGCAACTGGTGATGCTTAATTGCCGGACAAGGCTAAACCACCAAAATTTGCATGGAGAAAGAAAGAGGGGACTGCAAGATCTCATCTTCTCAGTTCAAGCTAGAAACATCATGACATGTTGTCCTGATACCTCTGGTGATTCTTAAGGTGAGTCTAAGTGCATCATCTTCCTCCATCTGTTGTGGTTTAACTCCGGCTAGCAAAATACCACGAAGCCACTTTCACAAATCCCCCTCCCCTCCTCCAGTGGAGGGCAAGAATCAGAGGAAAAAAAAATAAGGAAGCTCGTAAAACTGAGATAAGAACTATTTACTAATTAAATCTAAATCAATATATACAGGTACTACTACTAATAAATACTTAAAATAGTAGAAAATAAAACATATGGTGCAATTTATACAATATGATACAATATGATACAATTTCCCACCATCCACTGACCAATGCACACCCAGATGTTGAGAGACCGAGACCCACAGCCCGAGAGCGATCGCAGCCCGAGAGCCGCAGCCTGAAGGCCGGAGCCCGGGAGCCTACGCAGCAGATTCCGAGCAAACCTTATCACTGATAACACGGCCAGAAAAGTCAAAACAACCCACCATCTCCCACACAAATGAGCCAGCACAGGAGTCAGCAAAGCAGCTAACACAGGAGGGTTAGCAAGTTCCGGGAGGGACGAGCAAGGGAGTAAGGGAGAGAGAGAGAAGGGCAGAGTAATGGCTACCGGACCCTCTTCCCCACCCAAAGAGACTGGAACATGACGTACTATGGGATGAAATACTTCCTTGGTTAGTCTGGGTCAGCTACAGTATCCGAAGCGGACAAAAGACCTTGAGTCCAGTACAGGCCATCCCCAGCACCAGCTGAGGCCTTATCAATGTTTTCACTTACTGTCCAGCAACATAGTTTCTTGGCAACCAGAGTAAAGGGAGTTAGCCCTTTCCTGACTGAACCCAGCACATTGTCAAGCATGTCAGTTTACAGAATAGCAGTGTCTTAGCTTTGCACCAGCTAGTCTGTGTTTTGCTTCACCCCATAACACATCAAGCTGCATAGGTAGTGCCAGCCCAGGACCTGCGGCACTGCAGGACCGGCGGGGAGGGGGTGGGGATATGGGTGGAAAGGCTTGTGGTTGGACACGACCCTGGGAAGGGGAAGGGTCTGAGGGGGCTTCCGGCCGAGGGGGCTGGGGGTTTGTTTGTTGTGGGACCTCGTGGCGAGTGGTTGGTGCTCTGTGCAGAGCCAGCGTCTTGCCGGGCAGATCGGTCTAGGAGTCGGGGTTTGAAAGTTTTTTCCTCTCTCTTACTCTCTCGGCCCCCCGGGCGGTTTCGTGGGGGTTTGCTCCCTTCGGGTGGGGTTTTCTTTCCTTTTTTCCCTTCTTGGGGTGGGATCCTGTATCATTTGTTCTACCCTCTTCCTCCGTTCCTTAAATTACTCATTAGCACTAGCATTGTTAGTAACTCCCTAAGTTTCATTTATATAATTAAATAGTCCTTATCTCAACTCCTACGGGATTTTCTCGGTTTGTTCCTCCGACCCTTCCTCACCGGGAGGAAGTGGGGGGGGGGGGGGGGGGGGGGGGGCGGGGTGGTAGAGAAGGCTTGTCGTGAAACTACGACAAGCAGGAAAGGTAAATTGGCACTGATTTGAAGGGTCAATTAGCTTGGACTAGTTAAACTATTTTGTAACTTATTCATCACAGAAAAATATTGAAAAAATAAGATTAAGTAGAGGCAGAAAGCCCTCTTAATTGTTACTCAGAGTCTCAGAAGCAAGGATGTGTTTCTATACATCTGAACTATTTTAAGCGCTAACTTCCTGCATACAAAATTCTGCTGACAACCCCTCCCCCACAATGCTCTTGCACAGCACCAGCTGGGATGCAGCCTTGGGATAAAAGATGTAAACCATGACACAGCTTCAGAGCATCTTTCAGTTGCAAAACTGTGAATAATAATAATAATAAAAAAACCTTATTGCTATTTATTTAACACAATAAAATTGTGACACATGGTGCTTGCACCTACTCATCCCCACTCAAGTCTTTGTGCAACTTGAGCCTGCCAGTGTGTGTATGCATGTGCCATTGCTCACTGGTGCAGCCCTGCTGACACTGATGGGACTGGTGGATGCTGTTGCACTGCTGGGGTGTAATTGCCATGGCATCTAATAGGGAATATCCTGTCATGGGGGAGCAGGTAAATGAAAAAAAAAATTCAGTTTGAAAGTATGTTGTTCTGTATTAAATTTTATAGTGATTTTCATACATTCATATACTCTACAGAATTGCTGTTTTAATCCCTTTTCCATGAGACTCTTTTTAAAATAGGGCCAAACCTCCACCTCAGTTTACTAGACTGTAACCTTGCTTACTAACAGGTTCCTCACTGAGTTATTACTCTAATGAGTATTCAGCCTACTCCAAAGGCTGATGAACTACTTGTAGTCCAGAGATGCACAGTTACTCCTCCAAGACTCTCCAAAGGCAGGTACTACAAAGCAGACTATATTTTTTATTAACATACATTCTATGGCATGCATCTACCTGAAAACTAAAATGACAAATAGATAAGGGGGAGGAAATCATATAACAAAGCCAATTTCTCTCTCCCTCCCTCCAAACAAAGAGAAGAAAGTCTGTCATTAGATGACATGGGGTTAAATCAATGTTGTACGGAAATACTATGCCATTATATGCACCCCTGAGGGCAGCGTGTTGCAGCATTTTCCAAGGCATTTCGTCTCTATTCTTGAGACTGGATAGGAAAAACCTCAACTAACTCATAGACTGTTTGACACTGATTGTAATAATGTCACTATTGGTACTTACCTGGCCAGGCCATTTGTAAAATAGTGTTCACCTTACCTAAATTTGGCCAGAAAGTTAGATTTCTGCTCTAATGTAATCTAGGATCTCTACAGGGTCTCTGAGAGGAGACAAATCCCTCCAGAGGGCAATTCCTCTCCCTTCTCAACACCCATTACAGTGTGGGTGATGCACCCTTGGTGGGACCCCACTTGCTCCCAGGAGATGCCCAAGCAGCTGCATGGTTCAGGTGAAACAAAAGGGTAAGGCACAGGCAAGTGATGTGCTGCAGCTCAGCCAGGTTTGATTCAGGGACGACGGCTTTGCACCCCAGCAAACACTTGCATCCCAGGATGTCTGCAGCAGCGTGGGGGGAGATGGTGCCACTGCCCAGATGTCCCCGGTGTAAAGGAATCTTTCATAGTCTCTAGTGTAGGTTTAGAGCTGAGGTTTGGGGTCTTGTAGAAGTGCAGAAATACTGCTCAACAGGCCCAGAATGTTTTTTCTCAACCTGCTTCTGGTACAGACTCACCCAAGGCTGGTTTCAAACCCAGTCAAGCTAATCATGCAGAGACAGTTTGAACAAAGAGCAATTAATTAATTAAGCACAGGTGCTTTGCTAGACAAAAGGTAAACCCTTAATAGTACATCTTGAAGTCTGTCTCAGAATTGCACAAGACAGAAATGGCAGAAGGGTGATTACGGAGACAGCGATCCGAAGAGACCCTGAAACTGAACCAGGGATTGGAACCAGAACAGAAGAATGCAGCTGAGACAGGGGATTGTGATGGTCTTTGATAAACGATGAACTTTGGGGACTGAAAGGCTGAGTGGAAATATACAAAAACTTCAGACCTTATGTAATGAGTATTGATTGAATGGTATAAAAACTGTGCAAGATCTTTGGCCATTTGCCACTCACTGAGGTGATGGACCAACTCTGAATTGTGATTAAATAAATAGCATACCTAGAGCAACCTGCTTTGTCTGGGGAAAAATATTTAACACCCGGAGCCTTCTTTTCTCCAAGATGAACAAGTGTTCCATCCCTCTGATCATTTTTGGGTCCCTCCTCTGGACCCGCTCCAACAGGTCCATGTCTTTCCTGTGCTGAGTACCCCAGAGCTGGATGCAGTACTGGAAGGGGAGTCTCACCAGAGCAGAAGGGCAGAATAGCCTCCCTTGACCTGATGGCCACAGTTTGGGCTCTACCTAGCCAATGTGCCTGGCCACAGCTCCTGTTGAGTGGCTGTGGCAGTCAAAAAGCAGTCATTTCCCTAAGAAAGTGATGGCATAGCCCTGTTTGACAGAAAGCAAATGATGATATGGCTTTTCACCATGCAATCCTGGTGAGCTCAGAGCCACTGAGTGCTGGAGAAGGAGGGACATCTTCTTGAAAAAGCCTGTGTCCTATTAGTCTCCCTTTGCATGGCCGTGAGTCCCAGGAATCCTGGCTCCAATCTCCCTGCCAACTTATTTTCATGCAATGGCAGAGATACTGTAAAAGGTCTGAATTTTTTTTCATTTCCAGTTCAGGAGTTTTATTGGTGGAAATAGGGGTAACTGAATGTGTGAAGGATGAAAGGACTGAGCTGTGGAGGGGAAAAAGAAAAAATGGTAGAAATACAACAGTCAATGCTCAAACCCCAGATGCTCTAAGTGCATCTATTTGCTTGCCCATGGCAGGGACCTGTTTCCTTCTTTCAGTTGAACTCAGCTGGCTGGGTGAGTCATCATGGTGTTATGCTGGCAGGCATCCATGAGAGTCACCAGCCACTTTTCTGATCCACAGCTGATTACAGAGGCATTTGAAACCCTTTTTGCTTCTCTATCGCTTCCTCTTCCTGATTTCTTCTTCCCTCTTCCCACAGTTAACTGAATTTTGTTCACTGAGAGCTGAACTTCCCAAAGCAACCCATCCTTGTTATTTAAATTACTACATTACAGGTATGAAACAGCTCCACATGGCAATGAGAAATGTCCACCTCTCAACTCACAGCCCAGCCTGATGTGGCAGGAGGAGAGATGAGGCCGAATACTGCGTCCCTTTGACATGGAGGGAGGATTGAAGTGGGCAGAGCAAAACAACTCACGTCAGCCAGGACACCCAGTGCTTTGGGCTCAGTGCTTCAGGGTCATTAATAAACATATATAGGGTATAGAAGGATCACACAGCTGCATTATAACCCTCCATCTTATTGCACAAACTCATAATGTATTGTATGAATAGGGTCCCCACTAGTAGATTTTTTCGCTTTGAGTTCATTTACTCGTTCCTCCAGGAGAGAGGTAGGTTTTCCATCCCACCTCCTCATGATTGTGTTTGTGACACCAAATATTTATGTATACAACTTGCAAAGAAGGGTCACCGTGCATCTCTATCCAAACTACAGCTCTGTCGACAACAGGTAAAGTACCTTGGGTTTATTTTTAAGTCGGGAGAAAGGGAGATAGACCCTGACCGTATAAAGGCAGTACAGGAGATACCCAGACCTGGGACTAAGAAGCAGTTAAGGGGATTCCTAGGTCAAGTGGGATTTTGCAGACCATGGATCCCCAAGTTTAGTGAAATAGCTAAGCCATTACATGAGGCAACAAAAAATGAGGAAGTAGAACCGATTTGACTTCAGCAAAACTTTTGACACAGTCTCCCATGACATCCTTATAGACAAGCTTAGGAAGTATGGACTGGATATTGGGTGGTGAGGTGGATTGGGAACTGGCTGGAGGAAAGAGCTCAGAGAGTTGTGGTCAATGGGGCGGAGTCTAGTTGGAGGCCTGTGGCTAGTGGCATCCCCCAGGGGTCAGTGGTGGGTCCAGCACTATTCAATATATTCATCTGGACGAAGGGCTAGAATGTCCTCTCAGCAAGTTTGCTGTTGATACCAAACTGGGAGGAGTGGCTGCCATGCCAGAAGGCTGTGCTGCCATCCAGCGTGACCTGGACAGGCTGGAGAGCTGGGCAGGGAGAAATCGAATGAAATTCAATAAGGGCAAGTGTAAAGCACTGCATCTGGGGAAGAACAACCCCATGTTCCAGTACAGGTTGGGGGCTGTTCTGTTGGAGGGCAGCTCTGGGGAAAGGGACCTTGGAGTCCTAGTGGACAACGGGATGACCATGAGCCAACAGTGTGCCCTCGCGGCCAAGAAGGCCAATGGCATCCTGGGATGCATTAAGAAGAGCGTGGCCAGCAGGTTGAGGGAAGTTATCCTCCCCCTCTACTCTGCGCTGGTGAGGCCTCACCTGGAGTGCTGTGTCCAGTTCTGGGCTCCTCAGTTCAAGAAGGACAAGGAACTACTGGAGAGGGTCCAGCACAGGGCCACTAAGATGGTTAAGGGCCTAGAGCACCTTTGATATGAGGAAAGGCTGAGAGAGCTGGGTCTGTTTAGCTTAGAGAAGAGGAGGCTGAGGGGGGATCTTATCAATGCTGATCAATATCTGAAGTGTGGGTGTCGGGAGGATGGGGCCAGGCTCTTCTCAGTGGTGTCCAGTGACAGGACTAGGGGCAATGGCTATAAACTGGAAAACAGAAGGTTCAACCTGAACGTGAGGAAACACTTCTTCCCTGTTAGGGTGATAGAGCACTGGAACAGGCTGCCCAGAGAGGTGGTGGAGTCTCCTTCCCTGGAGACTTTCCAAAGCCACCTGGACTTGTTCCTGTGTGATCTGGTCTAGGTGATCCTGCTCTGGCAAGGGGGTTGGACTAGATGATCTCTAGAGGTCCCTTCCAACCCCTACCACTCTGTGAATCTGTTACTCTGTGATAACATGGGGCCCAGAAAGGGAAAAGGCTTTTCAAGCATTGAAGGGAGCACTGTTAAAAGCCCCAGCTCCAGGAATCCCAGATTATACCAAAACGTTTAAACTTTATTGTACTAAAAATAAGGGAACAGCGAATGGAGTTTTGACTCAAACTTTAGGTCCCTATGAAAGACCTGTAGCATATTATTCCTGCTCTTTAGATCCAGTAGTTAAAGGAACTCCTTTTTGTATTCAAGCTATAGCAGCTGCTGCTGAGTTAGTAGAAAGAACTCAAAAAATAGTTTTGGGACATCCCCTCACGGTGTGTGTGCCTCATGAAGTGGAAATCCTTTTAAAACAATATGCAGAGAAGGCACTTTCTCCGTAAAGGGTACACCGATCTGAACTAATACTTTTGCTTGCTGATAATTTGGAGCTGGAAAGGTGCAATACTCTGAATCCCGCCACCCTGATGCCGCTGCCTACAGATGGTGAGAAGGATCACCCAAATTTTAACCTTTTTGCAGACGGATCGTCATATTAGGAAGGTGGTCAGAGATGCACCAGATATACCGTTACCACGGAGACCCAGGTATTATTGGCTGGACCTTTATCCCCCAATCTAGGTGCGCAGGGAGTGGAAATTGTGGCTCTTACCAAAGCAGCTGAGTATGCTATTGGCAACTGTGTTAACATCTATATGGACTCAAAATACGCCTTCGGAGTATGCCATGCCACAGGTGTGCTGTGGGAAGAACGGGGATTTCGTACCTCTCCAGGTAAAACCATTGCGCACAGGGAGCTAATAAAAGACTTACTGGAGGCAATACAACTGTCCTCTGAGCTGACTGTGATACACATTAAGGCTCATACCAACAAGCAGGATAAAATATCCAAAGGAGATACTCTTGCTGATCAGGCAGCGAAAGCTGCCGCTTGAAAAGTCATCTTCGCTATGACTTTGATTTTGGAAAAGGAACCTGACACTGAGCTACCTGACAAAGAGAAACTTTCCAAAGAGCTGCCGGGAGAAGAAAAACAGCTATGGGAGAAACTCGGAACTCAGCATTGTGGAGGACAGTGGATTTTATGGGGTAAACCATTACTCCCGAAAAGGTATTTATTGCCGATTACACACTGGCATCATAAAAAAACACATCGGGGTCTTGAGAACATTGCCTTGAGGATTCAGAGACTGTGGGCGGCCCCAGGAATTTATGCTACAGCGAAAAGAATTTGTGAAAGCTGCCGACTTCGTAAAGAATATGCATCTCTTAGAATCAAGAGACTCCTGGGAAAATGACTCCCGACAATGTATCCATTCCAAAAAATGCAAATAGACGGTGCTGAAATGCCTAAAGCCATGGCATTTACATATTTGCTTGTTATTGTTGAACAATTATCGGGATGGCTGTAGTCTCTAAGGATGTCCTGTAACTCCCTCAGGGATAAGGACCATGTGGTCACAACAGCTTCATCCTCCATCACCGACTCTTCAGACGGCCCTGCTCCCATCTCCTTATTGACTGTTTCTGTCACCTGGGATGGCCTTACTATCTCACCATCCTTGACTATGCAAACTGATTTACGTGTGTATTTCTTTTTCTGAACTGGGGCCACGGACAGCAGTCAACCCTGGCAATAGCACACAAAAGACTGAGGAAGTGAAGCTGCTGCAGAGCGTGGGTTGATTGAGTGGGAAGACAAGCTGACTGCAGTGGGAGATGTTGACGTTGATGCAGGCATAGTGGGGGGTGATGCAGGTGTGGTAGACTGTGGTGAAAGCATTGAGGGTGATGATGCAGGCATTGGAGGTAGTGATGCAGGTGTGCTGGATTGTGACCCAGACACTGGAGCCAACATAGATGTGGTCGCAGTTGCACGGGCTCGGGTTACCAGCTTGCTCCCGGCGCGACTCCGTGCTGCCCCATTGCGCATTAAGGCAGCTCGGGTGACTGCACACACCCTGCATCTGCCTCGGGCACTAGGACCGGTGGGGGCAGGGCTCCCGAACATTTCCCTAACTTTGCCCCAAGCCACTAAAACATTCACTAGCAAGCTGATCCCTAGCCACAGGTCACCCCAGCCACATGAAAAATTTCCGAAATACTCATATGCCTTTGCCATCAGACCAAGAGGAGAGGGGAAAAATTGAAAAAATTTTTCCACATGCCTCCCAGCACCAAATAACTTCTCCTCTATTGGCTGTGTCCCCGAGGGGAGAAAGGGAGAGGTGTAATTGTGGAAAACCTCCAGGAGATAACTCACGATGTACCAGGGGGCCAACAGTATTAAGTACAGATGGAGGCAAAGTATCCCTGCCAGCATCAGCAGCACACAGAACAGCCTGACCAACCCCCTCAGCCCGCCTCACATATAAAAAATCAGGATAATCAGTAGCACATAAGGGAGCAGATCCTGCTGTTTGGTCAGCCACCTGAAAAGCCCTGAACTCAGAGCTTGGACAAGACACAACCACATTGTAATGCAGGGCTTATCACACACTATAGTCTGTTTCTTATCTCAACTCTATCAAGCCCCACATTGGGCACCAAAACCGACTGTCGTGGTTTTAGCAACCAGCCACTCTACCACTCCGCACCCCCACACCCCCTCCCGATGAGGAAGGGTCAGAGGAACAAACCGAGGAAAAGCCCGTAGGAGTTGAGATAAGAACTATTTAATTATATAAACAAAACGTAGGGAGTTACTAACAATGCTACTGCAAATAAGTAATTTAAAGAACACACAGACAAAAAAAATAGAACAAATGATACAGGATCTCACCACCCGTGGATGGACACAGACAGATTCCAGGCAAGGCAGGAAAATAAAGCCAAAAAACCACAAGAAAGAAAAACTAAACAATAACAAAGACAGCAAACCTCCCCCCAAACAGCCCGGGAGCTGAGAGCAGGGAGAGCAAAAGAAAAAAACTTTCAAACCCTGACTCTCAGATCAATCCGCCTGACAAAAGATGCTCACTTTGTGCTGAGCACACAGCACGTGCGATGAGGTCCCAACAAAAAAGAAGCCCCCTGCCCTCCTGGCCGGAAGCCCCCCCTGGACCCTTCCCCCTTCTGAGTCGTGCCCAACTGTAACCCTTTCCGTCCACATCCCCACCCCTTCCCTGCTGTTTTGCATAGCCGTGGGCACCGGGTTGGCACCACTGTCGTGGTTTAACTCCGGCTAGCAAAATACCACGAAGCCGCTCTCACAAATCCCCCTCCCCTCCTCTAGTGGAGGGCAAGAATCGGAGGAAAAAGAAATAAGGAAGCTCGTAAAACTGAGATAAGAACTATTTACTAATTAAATCTAAATCAATATATACAGATACTACTAATAATAAATACTTAAAATAGTAGAAAATAAAACATATGGCGCAATTTATACAATATGATACAATATGATACAATTTCCCACCATCCACTGACCAATGCACACCCAGATGTTGAGGGATGAAAATCAGACCCAGAGAGCCCGAGAACCAAAGCCTGAGAGCGATTGCAGCCTGAGAGCCGCGGCCTGAAGGCCGGAGCCCGGGAGCCTACGCAGCAGATTCCGAGCAAACCTTATCACTGATAACACAGCCAGAAAACTCAAAACAACCCATCATCTCTCACACGAAGGAGCCAGCACAGGAATTGGCAAAGCAGCTAACGCAGGAGGGTTAGCAAGTGCCTGGAGAGACGAGCAAGGGAGTAAGGGAGAGAGAGAGAAGGGAAGAGTAATGGCTACTGGACCACCTTCCCCACCCAAAGAGACCGGAACATGACGTACTATGGAATGAAATACTTCCTTGGTTAGTCTGGGTCAGCTACAGTATCCGAAGAGGACAAAAGACCTTGAGTCCAGTACAGGCCATCCCCAGCACCAGCTGAGGCCTTTATCAATGTTTTCACTTAGTGTCCAGCAACATAGTTTCCTGGCAACCAGAGTAAAGGGAGTTAGCCCTTTCCTGACTGAACCCAGCACACAAGCCAAGAGGGTGAAGCCTGTTTGGTATGGGGGGCAATGGCTGAAATATAAATATGGGGAGTCCTGGCAGGTTGACTATATCACACTGCCTAAAACCTGCCAAGGCAAGTGCCATGTGCTCACAATGGTGGAGGCAACCACAGGGTGGCTGGAAACATATCCTGTGCCCCATGCAACTGCCCCAAAATATTATGCTGGGCCTTGAAAAACAAGTCCTGTGGTGACATAGCACCCCAGGAAGGGTTGAATCAGACAATGGGACTCATTTCCGAAATAGTCTCATATACACTTGGGCCAAAGAGCACGGCATTGACTGGGTGTATCACATTCCCTACCATGCACCTGCCTCTGGGAAGGTCGAAAGGTGCAATGGGCTGTTAAAGACCACCCTGAGGGCAATGGGGGGTGGGACTTTCAAAAATTGGGATACACATTTGGCAAAGGCCACCTGGTTAGTCAACACCAGAGGATTTGCCAACCGTGCTGGCCCAGCTCAATCAAAACTTCTGCGCACTGTGGAAGGAGATAAGGTCCCTGTAGTGCATGTTAAGAACATGCTGGGAAAAACAGTCTGGGTTATTCCTGCCTCGGGCAAAGGCAAACCCATCCGTGGGGTTGCTTTCGCTCAAGGACCTGGAGGTACTTGGTGGGTAATGAGAGAAGATGGGCAAGTCCGATGTGTACCTCAAGGAGATTTGATTCTGGGTGAAACTAGCCCATGAACTAAATTGTATGATGGACATTAACTGCTGCATATAACCCTTGTTCTGAGTTCTGTGTTGTAGGAATCACTCTGGCAGAGATCACCTGAACCTACAGAGGTCCAACCTTGCCAGAGGGCAGTAGTGACCTGACCTGAGCTGGCATCGGCGCCCAAGGATCCCACGCAACACTTCACCTTTCCAGTCCTGAGTGACCACCTGATGGAACCCAAAGTCATGGACTAATGGACATTTTGCCAATATGGTTCATAGACTAAGGGAATGATATCTGTGTGGGATGGGATGGGAAAGGGGAAGCTGGTTCATGTAAATTTATGGATAGTATGGAAATAAGCATGACATAAATGGTATGAATTAAGGGGTGGAGAATGTGCTGGGTTCAGTCAGGAAAGGGTTAACTCCCTTTACTCTGGTTGCCAGGGAACTATGTTGCTGGACGTGGATTCCAGGTGTATTGGATGCCCCTCCAAGTGAAAGCAAACTGTGGCCTGCACTCTGCTGCCAAAGGAATGGAGAAAAAGGCATTAGCAATGTCAATCGTCACGTACCACTTGGCTGCCTTTGACTCCAGCTCGTATTGGAGTTCCAGCATGTCCGGCACGGCAGCACTCAGTGGTGGCGTGACTTCATTCAGGCCACGGTAGTCCACTGTCTGTCTCCATTCTCCATCAGACTTACGCACTGGGCAGATGAGGCTGTTAAAGGGTGAGAGGGTTTTGCTGATCACCCTTTGGCTCTCCAGCTGACGAATCAGCTTCTGGATGGGAAGCAAAGAGTCTCTGTTAGTTCGATACTGTCACTGGTGCACTGTTGTAGTGGCAATTGGCACCTGTTGATCTGCAACCTTTAGCAATCCCACAACAGAAGGGTCCTGTGAGAGACCAGGCAAGATGGACAGCTGCTCAATTTCATCAGTCTCTACAGCAGCTATCCCAAAAGCCCATCGGTACCCTTTTGGGTCCTTAAAGTACCCTCTCTTGAGATAGTCAATGCCAAGGATGCATGGAGCATCTGAGCCACTCACAATGGGGTGTTTTTGCCACTCCTTCCCAGTCAGGCTTATTTCAGCCTCCAGCACAGTCAGTTGTTGAGAGCCCCCAGTCACACCAGAAATGCTGATGGGCTGTACCCCCCTATAGCTTGATGGCCTGAGGGTACACTGTGCACCCGTGTCCACTAGAGCTCTGTACTCCTGTGGCTCTGATGTGCCAGGCCATCGAATCCACAAAGTCCAATAAACACGGTTGTCCCTTTCCTCCACCTGGCTGAAGGCAGGGCCCCTCTAAAAGTGATCTGATTCACAGTCATTCATGTCTTGGGGGAATGGATTATTGCTCCCGTGCTGTTTGGCTACGGGAGCAACAGTTTTCTTGGAAGAGTCCTTACTTGTGTGCTTTTTCCCTTTCAGTTCACATACTCGTTCCTCTGAGTGTGAGGTAGGTTTTCCATCCCACTTCCTCATGTCCTCTCCGTTGTCACGTAGGTAAAACCACAGGGTGTGGCGTGATGGATACCTTTTATATTCCTTTGAGGAAAGGAACGCTTCCTCCTAATAGCTGAGACACTGGCTCGTGCAGGTGGGGTTTGGAACATCTCCTTTCTGAATTGCTTAAACTCCTTGGACAGTTCCTCTATAGCTGAGACACAGGCCCGCATGGGGGAAGAAACAGTGTCCTCACAGCCCTGGAACTGTTGAACCAACTCCTCCACTATTAGGACTTCATCCCTTTGCCAAGTTGTCCTGGTTTTTATCACGACCAACCACTCCGCACCCCCACACACACCTCCCGGTGAGGAAGGGTCGGAGGAACAAAATGAGGAAAAGCTCGTAGGAGTTGAGATAAGAACTATTTAATTATATAAATGAAACTTAGGGAGTTACTAACAATGCTAGTGCTAATGAGTAATTTAAGGAACAGAGGAAAAAGGTAGAACAAACGATACAGGATCTCACCCCGAGAAGGGAAAAAAAGAAAGAAAACCCACCCGAAGGGAGCAAACCCCCACAAAACTGCCCGGGGGCCAAGAGAGTAAGAGAGAGGGGAAAAAAACTTTCAAACCCTGACTCCTAGACCGATCTGCCCGGCAAGACGCTGGCTCTGCCCGGAGCACCATCCACTCGCCACGAGGTCCCACAACAACCAAACCCCCAGCCCCCTTGGCCGGAATCCCCCTCAGACCCTTCCCCTTCCCAGGGTCCTGCCCAACCACAAGCCTTTCCACCCATATCCCCATTCCCTCCCTGCCGGTCCTGCAGTGTGGCGGGCCCCGGGCTGGCACTACCTATGCAGCTTGATGTGTTATGGGGTGAAGCAAAACATAGACTAGCTGGTGCAAAGCTAAGACATATACTTTGATTGTATATAAACTATTTGGTGGAAAAGCTAGGTGCGCACAGTAGGAGGAGATATCCTCTGCGCGAGTGCTGCAACAAAGAATGCCTGCTTCCAATCATTGTAATTGAGTCTGGAAGTTTACTCTGAAACTCTGAATTACAGTAACACTATCTACCTGTAGAAGCCCTTCTTGTTGGCCTTGATGTCCCTGGACAGGTTTAATTCTGTCAGGGCTTTATCTTTCCTTACCTGATTCCTGACCTCTCGGACAACTTCCCTGTAATCCTCTCAGGCTAGCTGTCCCGGCTTCCACCCACTGTAGGCTTCTTTTTTTTTTCTTTGTTTCACTTTGTCCAGCTGCTGCTTGTTCATCTGCACAGGCCTCCGTGCACTTTTACCTGACTTCCTCTTCATTGGCATGCATCGCTTCTGAGTTTGGAGGATGTCGTGGTTTTAGCAACCAGCCGCTCTACCACTCCGCACCCCCACCCCCTCCCGGTGAGGAAGGGTTGGAGGAACAAATCGAGGAAAAGCCCATAGGAGTTGAGATAAGAACTATTTAATTATATAAATGAAACTTAGGGAGTTACTAACAATGCTAGTGCTAATGAGTAATTTAAGGAACAGAGGAAAAAGGTAGAACAAATGATACAGGATCTCACCCTGAGAAGGGAAAAGGAAAAACAAAGCAACCCAAAGGGAGTAAACCCCCCACGAAACTGCCCGGGGGCTGAGAGAATAAGAGAGAGAGGAAAAAAAAAACTTTCAAACCCCGACTCCTAGACTGATCTGCCTGGCAAGACGCTGGCTCTGCCCGGAGCACCAACCACTCACCACGAGGTCCCCACAACAAACAAACCCCCAGCCCCCTTGGCTGGAAGCCCCCTCAGACCCTTCCCCTTTCCAGGGTCATACCCAACCATAAGCCTTTCCACCCATATCCCCACCCCCTCCCCGCTGGTCCTGCAGCGCCGCAGGTCCTGGGCTGGCACCACCTATGCAGCTTGATGTGTTATGGGGTGAAGCAAAACATAGACTAGCTGGTGCAAAAATATAGACTAACTAGTGCAAAGCTAAGACAGAGGAGAAGGTCCTTGCATACTTGCCAGCTTTCTTGGGCCCCTCTTCCCTCCAGGGCTTCTTCCAAGGAACCTTCCCAATCAGTTCCCTGAAGAGGCCAAAGTTTCCTCTCCTGAAGTCCAGGGTAGCGAGCTTGCTGCGCACCCTCTTCGCCTCCATAAGGATCTCCAACTCTACCGTTTCATGGTCGCTGCAGCCATGGCTGCCCTTGAGCTTCACATTCCACACCAGCCCCTCCCTGTTGGTGACAACAAGGTCCAGCATGGCACCCCTCCTCATCGGCTCCTCTGTCACTTGGAGAAGGAAACAAACTCCTAGAACTGTTCTGCAAAAATGAGGAGCAATCACAGCAGAGTTCACAGTAAAACTCTAATTTAAGAAAGCACAGCTCTTTGTAGGAATGTACACTACCAAAAACACACCAAGAGCTTTAGTGTTGTCTAATATTCAGTATGGTAGTGGTTCACCTTCAGTAGGATAAAAGGTCCTTTGAGGTTTACTACTCAGAGTAAGACCACTAAGCTGGACTGCACTTCAATCCTTTCAAGCTTACAAAATGTAAGGGTTGAACTTGCCACTAACTGGGAGTCTAAAAAAAACCCCTATCACTCTGTTCCTGACACTAAAATTGGCCCGATGGGTCACATCTCTTAGAGTTACCTTATTTTATCCTACCTCCAAAATGGGATTTTCCTATTTCATAACATATTGTGATAACTAATAACGATCATAGATGAGATGTGATACTGCATGCTATGCACCTAGAAGTATTTAAAGTAACCAAATACATGAGGCAGGAACATTAAATGGAAACTTTAAAATCTTCTTTCATTAATATACATGTATTGAACTAGTTTTCAGCTAGGCTGATGCCCCAGAAAACTCTTCCAGCATTTAGAAGAAAAGCCAAACACTAATCACTGTCCTGGAGGTTAAACTGGGACTGCAGGATTAGTCATCTTTGGTAAACAGTTGTGGTTGTTCTTATTTTCCTCTCCCACTGCTTTTTCTAATCTGTGGCTGGTGCAGTGGGAGCATTCTCATCAATGTTTTCTCATAAATTCAGCTTGCAAACATGAAAGAACAAAGACACTTAAGAAAAGCTCACAGCTCTCAACCCCCACATCCTGCTGTAGGAGTGGGGATCCAAAACCTCCTTATACAACTTTTAAATCAATCCTTTGGAGGATAAGAATAAAAAACAGACCAATTCCCCCCCACCACCACCACACACACACACTTTTTTTTCTTTTTCCTACTTCTGCATTTCTTGGTCAAATAGGCTGTGGTGAGGAATGGTGATACCAAAATGTGAGAAGAAACAACAGTTCTTGTAGTTTGATATTTTCATTAGAAACTGGAAAAGATAAGGAAGCTCATAAAATTGAGAAAAAAAATATTTACTAATTGAATATATATGAAGAAAAGGAGGTTGATGGGAAACCTGATCACTCTCTACAGCTACCTGAAAGGAGGTTGTAGTGAGGCAGATGCTGGTCTGTTCTCCTAGGTAACTAGTGAAAGGACAAGAGGAAATGGCCTCAAGTTGTGTCAGAGTAGGTTTATATTAGATATTAGGAAAAACAACTTTACTGATAGAGTTGTCAGGCATTGGAACAGGCTGCCCAGGGAAGTGGTGGAGTCACCATCCCTGGAGGTGTTCAAGGAGTGTGTAGACATGGCGTTTGAGGACATGGTCTAGTGGGTATGGGAGTGCTGTGTTGATGGTTGGACTAGATGATCTTATAGGCCTTTTCCAGCCGTAGTGATTCTGTGATTCCCACTTATGTACTGAGCATGACATGCTATGGAATGAAATACTCCTTTGGTCAGTTTGGGTTAGCTGTCTGAACTCTGTGTCCCCACACACAGCATGTAGTGAGGAAGTTGGGAACACGTGCAGTATCAGAAGCTGAGAGAGACCTTGAATTTAGTACAAGCACTCCCCAGCATCAGCTAAAAAGACACCTTATCAGTAGTATTATCAGGGTAAATCCAGAAACCTAGCTTCATACCAGCCACTCTAAAGAAAGCTATCTCTTTCCTGACTAAAACCAGCACAACTGCATAGATTTAATATCATAAACAAGCATAATCTTCAATTCAGTGCAAAAAATAGTGTTTATTTCATTTTAAACTATTTATACCCTTTTTTATCTCTCGACTTCAGGAGTTCTCTTACTGTGACCTCTAATATGTTATAGGTTGTTTTCAGGGCAGGAGTACCATCCTTGCCATTAGACTGCCTGACTTTTTTTGTGTCAACTTCAGAATAAGGAGAAGGCCACCTTTTCCTGGGAGTTTGAAGCTCAGTGACAGAGCTGCATTCCCATCAAGCTTTTGACACCACAGCTGTATCAGGAATGTTTAAAGACAACAAAAAACCCCCTGCCTATTTAATCTGAAAAACTACAGAAACATTAATAAACAAAGTCAACACCTTTAAATTGGCTCACTGAAGTTATACACAAGATTTCCAGATAGGGTTTACTTCTCTTACTAGCACACAGATGCTGAAGAACAGGATAGTTTGGTTACCTGGAAACCTCTGAAGACATTTGCGATATCTGTAACACAAATCTGAGTCGCAGACATACCTGGTGACAGACACTTTGAAGAATTATGTAAAGCAAATTACATACCACATTCCTGAACCAAAAGGCTATAAAGTTGCCAAATAAAACTGGAAATAACTCTAATAAACCATTAATTCTCTTCAAGAAATAGATTTAAAAAAAATAGAAAAGGAACATTTTAAAGAAGATGATAGAAAATCTTCACATTTTTCTTAGTTCCACTCCTAGCCCATTCTGGAGACACCTATTTCAAGTCCTCTGGACATAAGCAATACAATTTTTGAGTTGGAACAATATTTCTGCTGTGTATTTGAAGACTGTGCATTATAAATGAAAATGCAAATGTGGCCACAATATAAAAAAAACCCGAAAACCAACAAACACACAACAAAAACCCCAAAGGTTTTATGGTATTATATAAGAACAGAATACCACAGTATTATGACTGTTTGAAACCTGGGAAACTAAGTGCAAGCTAGAAGAGGGTGAGAGGGAGGAAATCATATGAGAGATGTGGGAAAAAACAGCAATCCACCCAGTGTTGGATTCAGTTTTACAACTGACTCAATCAGCTATCAGCCTTGAAACAACATCACATGATGATTCAGGCTGAAAGGGACCTCAAGGAGGTCTTTGGCCCAACCTCCTGCTCCAAGCAGGTGCAGCTATGGGGTCACAGCAGGTTTCTCAGGGCTTCATCCAGCTGACTCTCAGAAACTTTCAAGTATGGAGATGACAACTTCCCTAGGTAGCTTGCTCCACTGCTCTATTGTCCTCATGATCCTCACACAGAAATATTTCTATAGGATTTCAGAAACTTTTCTTTAACTAATTCTTCATTTATAAGATGGAAAAAAAAAAAAATCCCCTTCCAAACCTACACATGCATCATGGTTTAACCCCTGCTAGCAATTAAGTACCACAGAGCCACTCACTCACCTCCCCTCCTCCTCCAGTGGAGGAGGAGAATTGGAGGAAAAGACAAGGAAGCGTGTGGATTGAGAACAATTTAATAATTGAATATAGGTGAATAAAATGATGGTAATAATATTAACAATACTACTACTAATAAGTAATTAAAATAATAGAAAATAAAACATATTATATAATTGCTCACCACCCACCGACTGATACACAGCCAGGTCCCAAGCAGCAAGAGTCAGAGCCAGAGAGCATAGAGAAATAGCCCGAGAGCAATCGCAGCAGAGTCAAAGAGAGCCCCATGAGCCAGAGAGCGACCGAGAAAGACAACCAACCCACCAGCTAATGAATGAACAAAACAAGCTAATGCATGGGCAAACAAGCTAACAAACAAATCAAACAAGCTATGGGCCACCCCCGGCTTATATACTAAGCATGACATTCAATGGAATGAAATACCCCTTTGGTTAGTTTGGGTTAGCTGTCTGAACTGTGTCTCCCCTGCCCCCACTGCTTGTAGTGAGGAAGTTGGGAACACAGGTGCAGTATCAGAAGCTGGAAAAGTCCTTGAATTGGTGCAAGCACTCCCCAGCGCCAACTAAAAAACCCCTTATCAGTACTATTCTCAGGGCAAATCCAAAACACAGCCTCATAGCAGCTACTGTTAAGAAAATTAACTCTGTCCTGACTAAAACCAGCACAGCATGTCTGAAAGAGGATTAAGGCAGAAGGAAGATAAAAAACAAAAAAGTTTTCAGAAGTACAAAAGAAATTTTTCAGTGTCGTGGTTTAACTCCAGGTAGCAAAACACCACGAAGCCACTCTCACAAATCCCCCCTCCCTTCCTCCAGTGGAGAGGAAGAATCAGAGGAAAAAGAAATAAGGAAGCTCATAAAATTGAGATAAGAACTATTTACTAATTAAATTTAAATTAATATACACAAATACTACTAATAAGTAATTAAAATAATAGAAAACAAAACATATGATACAATTATGATATGAATTATGAAACTCCTACAACCATATCCCCTCTCCCTGCCCTCCCTTTAATCCTGACCCATAAGCTCTCACTCACCTCATCCATCCCCAGGTGGAGTTCCATGCAGTCCAGCTGGTCTCTGACATAGGGAGCAACACCCCCTCCTGGTCTCCCCTACCTGTCCTTCCTAAAGAGCCTGTATCCTTCCATTCTGATGCTCCCACCACGTCTCCATGATGCCAATGAGATCATAGCCCCTCATTCGTGTGCACACCTCTAGCTCCTCTTGTTTATTTCCCATGTTCCGTGCGTTCGCATAGTGGCATTTAAGATGGGCCTCCGATGAAGTTGGCTTGCAGACTGGAACACCTAGAATTCCCTTGTTCTGCCTGCCAGGTGTTCTCCTGCTGACCTGTGATTCTTCTTCAGGCTCTTGGCATCTGTTGGTGTCACTTCTGATTTTCCCCCCTTCCCCCTTCCAACCTAGTTTAAAGCCCTATCAAGGAGCCCTGCCAATTCGTGGGCAAGAATCCTTTTTCCCCTCTGAGACAACTGCACGCCATCTGTCGCCAGCCAGCCTGATGCTATAGAAACCTCCCCACGCTCACACCAGCCTCTGAGCCATGTGTTGATCAGATGTGGTTTTCTATTTCTCCCAGTATTCTTCCCTGCTGCTAAAGGGATGGAGGAGAACACTACCTGTGCCCCCGATCCTGCAACCATTTGCCCCAGTGCCCTGAAGTCTCTTTTTATGGCTTTTGGATTTCTCTCCTCAAGCTCATTACTGCCCACCTGCTTTACCAATAGAGGGTAATAGTCAGAGGGCTTTACCAGATCAGGAAGTTTCTTGGTGGTGTCCCTAACCTGGGCCCCAGGGAGGCAGCAGACTTCCCTGTGCGATGGGTCTGGGCGGCATATCGGGCCCTCTGTTCCCCTCAGAAGGGAATCACCTGCAACAATGACCCTTCTCCTTTTTTTAACGGAGGCTGTTGTAATGTGTGGGGCTGACAGGGTTGTCCTATGAATCTCCCTGGAAGGACCTTCCTCTGCCAATGCCTGGCCCTCAAGTTCCAGAGCCCCGTATCTATTCTGCAGGGGCAACTGGGAAGGGAGGGCAGGTGGGGATGCGCTTACCACGCTGAGCAGGTACCCATTTCCATTCTGCTCCCTCTCTTGGGTTCCCCCCCTCTGCCTGGTGGCAAGTGGATATGGGGTTAACTGTTATCTGTGTGCCCTCCACCTGCTGCTTTTTCCTTCGGGGTGGTTGATCAGTGAAGCAAGGACCTCTCTCCTTCTCACCCTTCCTCATACTCCTCAGCCTCTCAACTTCCTCCTTCTGTTGTGCCACCATGCTGAGCAGATCCCCCACCTGTTCACACCTCACGCAGGGGCTGTCTCTGCTGCCCTCAGGTATGAGGGACAGGCTGAGGCATTCTCTGCAGCCAGACACCTGGAAGGCAGCATCCCTTATTGGGAGCACTGTCTGGGTCGCCCCGTTCTTCCTAGAAATGGCTTTCCTCCGAGTGGCCACCATGGCTGGGCCTTGCCCGCACGCCTCACCTGCTCAAACTGCTCCTCAGGGGTGTTTAAATCTCACGCCATTGCTTCTGGCAATACCCACACTGCGACAGCCTCTTGCGAGAGCTGCCACCTCTGAATGGGTCTCTTGGCTCTTCCTCAGGATTCCCGGGCTCTGGGAACCAACTTGTCTGTCCCAATCTAGCGCTCAGCCACCAGACTTAGCGTTGCCAATGCTGGGCTCATCGTCAACTGAGCTTGGAGGAGAGAAAAATATAAACCCTAAAAGAAAGGTATAGAGAACAAAACAGATGAAGAAGGTAATTAATGTTTAGTATACTATTGTCGTGGTTTAACTCCGGCTAGCAAAATACCACGAAGCCGCTCTCACAAATCCCCCTCCCCTCCTCCAGTGGAGGGGAAGAATCGGAGGAAAAAGAAATAAGGAAGCTCGCAAAATTGAGATAAGAACTATTTACTAATTAAATCTAAATCAATATATACAGATACTACTAATAATAAATACTTAAAATAGTAGAAAATGAAACATATAGTACAATATATACAATATGATACAATTTCCCACCATCCACTGACCAATGCACACCCAGATGTTGAGGGATGAAAATCAGACCCTGAGAGCCCGAGAACCACAGCCCGAGAGCGATCGCAGCCCGAGAGCCGCGGCCTGAAGGCCGGAGCCCGGGAGCCTACGCAGCAGATTCCGAGCGAACCCTATCAGCGATAACACAGCCAGAAAACTCAAAACAACCCACCAGCTCCCACACAAATGAGCCAGCACAGGAGTCAGCAAAGCAGCTAACGCAGGAGGGTTAGCAAGTGCCCGGAGAGACGAGCAAGGGAGTAAGGGAGAGAGAGAGAAGAGAAGAGTAATGGCTACCGGACCCTCTTCCCCACCCAAAGAGACCGGAACATGACGTACTATGGAATGAAATACTTCCTTGGTTAGTCTGGGTCAGCTACAGTATCCGAAGCGGACAAAAGACCTTGAGTTCAGTACAAGCCATCCCCAGCACCAGCTGAGGCCTTATCAATGTTTTCACTTACTGTCCAGCAACAGAGTTCCTTGGCAACCAGAGTAAAGGGAGTTAGCCCTTTCCTGACTGAACCCAGCACATTCTCCACCCCTTATTTCATACCATTTACATCATGCTTATTTTCATATCATCCATAAATTCACATGAACCAGCTTCCCCTTTCCCATCCCATCCCACACAGATATCATTCCCTTGGTCTATGAACCATATTGGCAAAATGTCCATTAGTCCATGACTTTGGGTTCTATCAGGTGGTCACTCAGGACAGAAAAGGTGAAGTGTTGTGTGGGATCGTTGGGCGCCGATGCCAGCTCAGGTCAGGTCACTACTGCCCTTCTGGCAAGGCTGGACCTCTGAAGATTCAGGTGATCTCTGCCAGAGTGATTACTACAATACAGAGCTCAGAACAAGGGTTATTTGCAGCAGTTAATGTCCATCATACAATTTAGTTCATGGGCTAGTTTCACCCAGAATCAAATCTCCTTGAGGCACACATCGAACTTGTCCATCTTCTCTCATTACCCACCAAGTACCTCCAGGTCCTTGAGCGAAAGCAACCCCACGGATGGGTTTGCCTTTGCCCGAGGCAGGAATAACCCAGACTGTTTTTCCCAGCATGTTCTTAACATGCACTACAGGGACCTTATCTCCTTCCACAGTGCGCAGAAGTTTTGATTGAGCTGGGCCAGCACGGTTGGCAGATCCTCTAGTGTTGACTAACCAGGTGGCCTTTGCCAAATGTGTATCCCAATTTTTGAAAGTCCCACCCCCCATTGCCCTCAGGGTGGTCTTTAACAGCCCATTGCACCTTTCGACCTTCCCAGAGGCAGGTGCATGGTAGGGGATGTGATATACCCAGTCAATGCCGTGCTCTTTGGCCCAAGTGTCTACGAGACTATTTCGGAAATGAGTCCCATTGTCTGATTCAATCCTCTCTGGGATGCCATGTCGCCACAGGACTTGCCTTTCAAGGCCCAGGATAGTATTCAAGGCAGTGGCATGAGGCACAGGATATGTTTCCAGCCACCCTGTGGTTGCCTCCACCATTGTGAGCACATGGCACTTGCCTTGGCGGGTTTTAGGCAGTGTGATGTAGTCAACCTGCCAGGCCTGCCCATATTTATATTTCAGCCATCACCCCCCATACCAAACAGGCTTCACCCTCTTGGCCTGTTTGATGGCAGCACGTCTCACATTCATGAATGACTTGCGCAATAGCGTCCATGGTCAAGTCCACCCCTTGGTCACAAGCCCACCTGTACGTGGCATCTCTCCCCTGGTGGCCCGAGGTGTCATGGGCCCACCTAGCCATGAACAGCTCACCTTTTTGTTGCCAGTCCAGATCCACCTGAGCCACTGCAATCTTAGCAGCTTGATCCACCTGCTGGTTGTATTGATGTTCTTCAGTAGCTCGAGTTCTGGGTACGTGGGCATCGACGTGACGCACTTTGACAACCAGGTTGTCTAGACGGGAAGCAATGTCTTGCCATAATACTGCAGCCCAGATGGGTTTTCCTCGGCGCTGCCAGTTGCTCTGTTTCCATTGCTGTAGCCACCCCCACAGTGCATTCGCCACCATCCATGAGTCAGTGTAGAGATAAAGCACTGGCCATTTCTCTCGTTTAGCAATGTCCAAAGCCAGCTGGATGGCCTTTACCTCTGCGAACTGACTGGATTCACCTTGTCCTTCTGCAGTCTCTGCAACTTGTCGTGTAGGACTCCACACAGCGGCTTTCCACCTACGATGTTTCCCTACAATGCGGCAGGACCCATCAGTAAACAGGGCATAGTGCTTCTCATTGTCTGGCAATTGGTTGTACAAAGGGGCTTCTTCAGCCCGTGTCACCTCCTCCTCTTGTGACATTCCAAAGTCTTTGCCTTCTGGCCAGTCCATGATCACTTCTAGGATTCCTGGGCGACTGGGATTTCCTATGCGAGCTCGTTGTGTGATCAGGGCAGCCCACTTACTCCACGTAGCATCGGTGGCATGATGAGTGGAGGAGACTCTGCCTTTGAACATCCAGCCCAGCACTGGCAGTCGAGGTGCCAGGAGGAGCTGTGCTTCAGTGCCAACCACTTCTGAGGCAGATCGGATTCCCTCATAAGCTGACAGTATCTCTTTTTCGGTTGGAGTGTAGCGGGCCTCAGATCCTCTGTATCCCCGGCTCCAAAATCCAAGGGGACAACCTCGGGTCTCCCCTGGTTCTTTTTGCCAGAGACTCCAGGTAGGGCCATTCTCCCCGGCTGCGGTGTAGAGCACATTCTTTACCTCTGGCCCTGTCCGGACTGGTCCAAGGGCTACTGCATGCACGATCTCCTGTTTGATCTGTTCAAAGGCTTGGCGCTGCTCAGGGCCCCATTTGAAATCGTTTTGCTTCCAGGTCACTGCAGAGAGAGGGTTGACAATTTGGCTGTAATTTGGAATATGCATCCGCCAGAAACCCACAACACCTAGGAAAGCCTGAGTTTCCTTTTTGCTTGTTGGTGGGGACATAGCTGTGATTTTATTGATCACGTCCATCGGGATCTGGCGACGCCCATCTTGCCACTTTATTCCTAAGAACTGGATCTCTCGTGCAGGTCCCTTGACCTTACTTTGCTTTATGGCAAAACCAGCATTCAGGAGGATTTGGATGATTTTCTTCCCTTTCTCAAAAACTTTGTCTGCTGTGTCGCCCCATACAATGATGTCATCAATGTACTGCAGATGTTCGGGAGCTGCATCCTGTTCCAGTGCGGTCTGGATCAGTCCATGGCAGATGGTAGGGCTGTGCTTCCACCCCTGGGGCAGCCGATTCCAGGTGTATTGGATGCCCCTCCAAGTGAAAGCAAACTGTGGCCTGCACTCTGCTGCCAAAGGAATGGAGAAAAAGGCATTAGCAATGATGTCAGTCGTGACGTACCACTTGGCTGCTTTTGACTCCAGCTCATATTGGAGTTCCAGCATGTCCGGCACCACAGCACTCAGTGGTGGTGTCACTTCATTCAGGCCACGATAGTCCACTGTCTGTCTCCATTCCCCATCAGACTTACGCACTGGCCAGATGGGGCTGTTAAAGGGTGAGCGGGTTTTGCTGATCACCCCTTGGCTCTCCAGGTGACGAATCAGCTTCTGGATGGGAAGCAAAGAGTCTCTGTTAGTACGGTACTGCCGCCGATGCACTGTTGTAGTGGCAATTGGCACCTGTTGATCTGCAACCTTTAGCAATCCCACAGCAGAAGGGTCCTCTGAAAGACCAGGCAAGACGGACAGCTGCTCAATTTCATCAGTCTCTATAGCAGCTATCCCAAAAGCCCATCGGTACCCTTTTGGGTCCTTAAAGTACCCTCTCTTAAGATAGTCAATGCCAAGGATGCACGGAGCATCTGAACCAGTCACAATAGGGTGCTTTTGCCACTCCTTCCCAGTCAGGCTTATTTCAGCCTCCAACACAGTCAATTGTTGGGAACCCCCAGTCACACCAGAAATGCTGATGGGCTGTACCCCCTTATAGCTTAATGGCATGAGGGTACACTGTGCACCCGTGTCCACTAGAGCCTTATACTGCTGTGGCTCTGATGTGCCAGGCCATCGAATCCACACAGTCCAGTAAACACGGTTGTCCCTATCCTCCACCTGGCTGGAGGCAGGGCCCCTCTAAAAGTGATCTGATTCACAGTCACTCATGTCTTGGAGGGATGGATTATTGCTCCGCTGCTGTTTGGCTACGGGAGCAACAGTTTTCTTGGAAGAGTCCTTACTGGTGTGCTTTTTCCCTTTCAGTTCACATACTCGTTCCTCTGAGTGTGAGGTAGGTTTTCTATCCCACTTCCTCATGTCCTCTCCGTTGTCACGTAGATAAAACCACAGGGTACGGCGTGATGGATACCTTTTATATTCCTTTCTCTGAGGAAAGGAACGCTTTCTCCTAATGGCTGAGACACTGGCTTGTGCAGGTGGGGATTGGAACATCTCCTTTCTGAATTGTTTAAACTCTTTGGACAGCTCCTCTATAGCTGAGACACAGGCCCGCATGGGGGAAGAAACAATGTCCTCATATCCCCGGAACTTTTGAACTATCTCCTCCATTATTGGGTCTTCATCCCTTTCCCAAGTGAATACTGCAAACGCGGCGGCTATCGAGGGTGGTCCATTCTGCATTAACTTCCGCCACATGGGTCGTGTGCACCTGATTCTATCTGGATCTATCCTCCCATCATGACGATAAACTAACTCTAGCACAGCTAGTTCCCTCACGTACTGGATAGCTTTCTCCATGGTGGTCCATCTGTGTACATGATATGGCATGTCTTCCTTAAAGGGATACCTTTCCCTCACACCATCCAGAAGCCTCCTCCAGAGGCTTACATTCTGTGTCTCCCTCCCAATTCCTCTGTCAATGCCACTCTCTTTAGCAAGTGACCCCAGCTGCTTGGCTTCTCTGCCCTCTAATTCAATGCTACTGGCCCCGTTATCCCAGCAGCGGAGCAGCCAGGTAATAACATGTTCACCTTGCTGATGGCCAAAGTCTCTCCGGCTATCCCGGAGCTCCTTCAAGGCTAAAGATCGCATGGTTATATCTGCATCACCCTCATCCTCTGTCCCTGTCACTGCTGCTTGGGATGGCCCTGCTGTCTCCCCATCGACCTGTACCAGACGCCCTGATTTACGCTTCCATTTCGTTTTCTGTACTGGGTCAACTAACACTGGTGCTGGTTGATGCTGACAGTACCACACATGGGTCTGCACGGCTGCATTGCACCCTGCAGTGTGTAGGGCTGTTGTGGGAGGCGGAGCTGCAGCAGGAGGTGGAGCTGCTGTGGGAGGTGGAGCCGCAGCGGGAGGCAGAACCACACTGGGAGGCAAAGCTGCAGCAGGAGGTGGAACCGCAGTGGGAGGTGGAACTGCAGTGGAGGGTGAAGCTGTTGCAGGAGGTGGAACCGTTGTGGAAGGTGGAGTCACACTGGGAGCTGGAACTGCAGCAGAAAGTGGAACTGTTGTGGGAGGTGGAACCACAGTGGGAGGCGGAGCTGGTGCAGAGGGTGCAGTGGCTGCAGTGCCCATCGAGAAGAGTTGATGTTGCTGCAGGGGTGGAGGTGGCGCAGGCGGTGCAGTGGCTGTAGTGTTTGTCAAGGGGCATTTACGTCGCCGTGGGGGTGGAGTCGGTGCAGAGGATGGGCTACTTGTGAGCGGTGATGTAGCCATGGGGGATGAAGCCGGCACACAGGGCCTGCCTCTTCCCCAAACACCAGTAGCAGATGGGGCAGTATTCCAAAACATTTCTTTAACTTTACACAAGAACACAATAACATTCAGAAATGTGCTGATCCATGGCCACAGGTCACCCCGAGACCATGAAAAATTTCCCAAATACTCATACACTTGCACCATTGACCATAGAGAAGAGGTAGAAAATTGGAATAATTTCCACACATCCACCCAACTGAATAATTCCTTCACATCCAACCCACTAAATGATTTCTCCTCTACAGGCTGAGTCCCAGAAGTGAAAAGGGAAAAGGTATAATTAGTGAAAGTCCCTATGACATTACATGAGAAACATGCAAACGCTGCCAGTACTGCATACAGATACATGATTATTCCCCAAACCAGTAATATACAGACCAGCCAAATCAGACTCTTCAATCTGGTCAGAGCATACATCATCAGTATCATAAGGAGCACCCAAGGCAGTAAATCCCACTGTTCTATCATCCAATTAAAGATCCAAGAACTTAACGTGCTGACCAACCACCACAACATCTCTGTAACCAATACTTATCACACAATCTGCTTTAACACACAGTAATCAGATCTGTTCTTATTTCAACCCTTCGAGCCCCACGTTGGGCACCAAAAAGGACTGTCGTGGTTTAACTCCGGCTAGCAAAATACAACTATATAATAGTTAAGAATGATTAAGGAATGTATAGTGTAATCCATCAAGGTGAATTTATGATACTGGTCTAGCTACAAATAGCTTGAATATTATAACTTAGACAGTAGTCAGGGCAATATGATGTTTCTTGGAAAAAAATCCACAATGATCACACTCATGCTACCCTGAACAAAAATGCCTATGCAGTCACGTTAATGGTGCGTAGATGTGGTGGATTAACCTTGGCTGGAGGCCAAATGCCCACCAAGCCGCTCTTCACTCCCCCTCCTCAGAGGGAGGACTCCTCACCCTCTTCCCCTGCTCCAGCATGGGTCCCTCCCATGGGGTGCAGTCTTTCAGGAGCATCCTGCTCCAGCCTGGGTCCCCCATAGAGTCACAAGTCCTGCCAGCAAACCTGCTCTAGCCTGGTGTCGTGTTTTAACTTTGGATAGCAAAATACCACAAAGCCACTCTCACAATTCCCCCCTCCTCCAGTGGAGGGGAAGAATCGGAGGAAAAAGAAACAAGGAAGCTCCTAAAATTGAGATAAGAACTATTTACTAATTAAATCTGAATTAATATATACAAATACTACTAAAAATAAGTAATTAAAATAATAGAAAATAAAACATATGATACAATATGATACAATTATGATACGGTTGCTCACCACCCACTAACCAGTTCACAACCAGGTGCTGAGTAGCAAGACAGAGCCAGAAAGCCCAAGAGCCGCAGCCCAAGAGCAATTGCAGACCGAGAGCCACAGCTGGAGGGCTGGATCCCGAAAGCTGACACAGCAGATTCTGAGCGAACCCTATCAGTGATACCACAACCAGGAAAACTAAAAAAACCCTCCAATACCCTCACAAACAAGGCAGCACAGAAGTTAGCAAAGCAGCTAACACAGGAGTCAGGGGGAGTGTTAGCGAGTGTACAGAAGTAAATGAGCAAGAGAGTAAGAGAGAGAGTAATGGCTCCCAGACCCCCTCCTCCTCCCATATGCCCCAAGCATGACGTACTATGGAACAAAATACTTCCTTGGTCAGTTTGGGTCAGCTGCCTGAACTGTGTGTCCCCTACACTGCCTGTAGAGAGACAATGAGAGCTGGGAACGCAGCTGCAGTATCAGAAATGGAGAAAGACCTTGAATTCAGTGCAGGCATTCCCCAGTGCCAGCTAAGACCTTATCAGTACTTCTCTCAGCATCCAGGAACACAGCTTCCTAGCAGCCACGGTAAAGAGGGCTAACTCTTTTCTGACTGAACCTAGCACATTTGGGCTCCTCTCCTCATGAGGCCACAGCTCCTGCCAGGAGCCTGCTCCAGTATGGGCTGCCCATGAGGTCCTTTGGGCATCCACCTGCTCCAGCATGTGGTCCTCCATAGGCTACAGGCGGGTCTCTGCTCCAGCGTGGATCTCCATGGATGCAGGGGCACAGCCTGCCCTCTCACCATGGTCTGCACCATGGGCTGCAGAGGAATCTCCGCTCTGGCCTTTAGAGCACCTCCTCCCCCTACTTCTCCACTGACCTCAGTGTCTACGGAGCTCTCTCTCTCACATCTCACTCTGTCTGTCTGCAAAATCTACCTTCTTCTAGTTTTTATTTTTCCCTTCTTAAACATGTATGATGGTTTAACCTCGGCTAGCAATAAAGTACCACGCAGTCGCTCACACACCTCCCCCCCATCCTCCAGTGGAGGAGGAGAATCAGAGGAATAAACAAGGAAGCTCATAAAATTGAGATAAGAACTCTTTATTAATTTAGTATAAATTAATATTATAGTGATACTAATAATATTAACAATACTACTAACAATAAGTAATTAAAAGAATAGAAAATAAAACATATGATACAATTGCTCACCACCCGCCAACCGATACACAGCCAGGTTCTGAGTAGCAAGAATCAGAGCCCGAGAGCCCGAGAGCTGGAGCCCAAGAGCAATTGCAGCAGATTCCGAGTGAAACCCATGACCAGGAAAGCAAACTGACCCACCAACTCACTAACGAGCGAGCAAGCAAGAAAAGGAGATGGCAAAGCAGCTAACCAAGGATCTAAGGAACTAGCAAAGGCGTTAGGAGAAGAGTAAAAGGTAATGAGTTATGGCCCCCCAGCCCACTCCCCACTTATGCACTGAGCATGATGTACTATGGAATGAAATACTCCTTTGGTCAGTTTGGGTTAGCTGTCTGAACTGTGTGTGTCCCCACACTGCATGTAGCAAGGAAGTTGGGAACACAGGTGCAGTATCAGAAGCTTAGAGGGATCTTGAATTTGGTGCAAACACTCCCCAGCACCAGCTAAAAGACACCTTATCAGTACTGTTCTCATGGCAAATCCAAAAGCATAGCTGCATACCAGCCACTGTGAAGAAAGTTAACTCTTTCTTGACAAAAACCAGCACAACGTTATCAAAGAGGTGTTATGACTGCGATTGGCTTGGCCTTGGCCAGCCACAGGTGTGTCTTGGAGACGGCTGGCATTGGCTCTATCACACATAGGGAGGCTTCTAGCAGCTTTTCACAGAAGCCACCCCTGTAGCCTCCCTGCTACCAAAACTCTGCCATGCAAACCCAGTACAGTAGAGAAACAGTGTACTAGGAAAAGTGATCAATGTTCAAAGTTTGGAGATGGTGTAATGGTATGACAATATTCTGAATTTAATAGAACTCTGGAAAATGAAAAGTGAGAAGTCTTTCAAGGGTTGGGTGTCGAAAAGTGCTACATCCACCACATACAGACATTTCTAGGAGAAACTATATCCCTTTATGCACTGCAGAAGAGGTTTTAGATCAGAACTATTGGAGCTGCTGACTGCCAGACATTTCTGGAAGACTAATTGCTATTTACTGAGGAGTTGCAGCCAAAAGTTTTTAAATAGCTCCTAGCATACTGCAGAATACTCTCGCAATTTATCCTGATAACCTTGTTCTCTAATTGTTTTTGGTTTACTGTGCACTCACAGAATTGCAAGTATTTTAAATCACAAATTTATGCACACCTTGATTAACCTCCCTTTCAGAGAGAGGTAAGAGAAACCTTTTAAAGCCCACTTAACAGAACAGGGCTGCCAGCATAAATTCCTCTCCATAGCAAAAAGGCCAAATATTACTTTATTTTATTGTTGATGAAAACATTTTGGGTCTAATATACATATGAAAGTGATATTTGATCTAATCATGACATTTATATAAATTTTAAAATATAATATATTTATATAAACTATCAAATAAATTATATCAACTATAAACATATAAATAAGGCAGAATCATGAAGTACTCATCATTTATACATATACATTTGTAACGCATGCATTAAGTGAAATTTTCTCCTAGTACAAGGGCTTCTCCTATGGGCAATTTGCTGGTATTCCATACAAATGGGCTCTGCTGCACTTCAAACACAACATAAGACCTAACTTAAAAATGTGATGTTCAGTTACTGAAACAAGTAGTAACAAAAGTTTCTAACACTTTCTCATTCTTCTCCTATTGCAATGTCAATCTGTTTCACTCATGAACCATGAGATACACAAGTGACACACATGTTCACAATTTCAGGCAACTGCAAAAATTGTTGTTGTCCACACTGTGCCTCAGATACCTTTGCTTGTTTATGCAGATGATACCATCATGAGCATCCATATTTTCTATGCCTTAGATGATCCTATCATAAATGGGAGCACTCAAATTTTCCTTTTTATCACCAATCTTTATTTCTTGGATTCCAGTATTATTTAAAAATACTGGAATCAGGGTATCGATATTAACTAATGTTTTTGAAGGAGTACCCTCAGAAGCACTTCATCCATACTTAGAGGGGAAAGGAGGAAGAAGAAATTCAGACTGCCATTGACAGAAGTGACCTGTAATATTGCTACACAGATCAAGACATCTAGTGAGTTAAGCTTGCTAAGTGATATAAATTCTAACACACTGCTCCAGTTGACTTGTTGACTCAATTCAAAATTATCCTATTTCCTAAGTGATACATGAGAACATGAGGAACATGTGCAAGTGGCTTCTGGGAAACTCTCCCTTAAAAATGATCTGCCTAGCATCCTAAAAATAAAAAGGTATATGCAGAGAAGAGGAAAGGGAGAACTTGGGTTTTTTTCAGGACTCAGTTGCCTAAAACACAAGATTTTCATCTTTCTGTTCCCTTACTTCATTGATTGTATGCTGCCCAGTTTCTTGTCACTATCACAACAACACATATCCCAATTCCATGACAAGGCATATCCCTTGTCAGTGGGCTTCAGAGCTCCTTTTTTGCCACCACTTGAAGGATCAAATCCAGATTTATGCTCAAGTCCAGTATTCAGGAAACAACAGGTGTCAACTTTACCACAGCAAAACTCAGCATCTCTCCATCTGTATTTAATAAGGCAACAACAAAGCAATTACGATGGAACAGGAAGAGAAGATCAGGTTCATGACCACCGGAGGAACCTGAACATACCTAAGTACATGTGACCTGAGGAGATGCATCCTAGAGTCCTGAGAGAATTGTCTGACGTAGTTGCCAAGCCACTCTCCATGATATTTGACAAGTCATGGCAATCAGATGAAGTCCCCAGTGACTGGAAAATAGGAAACATTGCACACATTTTTTCAAAGGGTAGAAAAAGGACCCTAAGAACTAGTGACCTTTCAGCCTCATCTCTGTGCCTGGGAAGATCATGGAACAGATCCTACTAGAAGCTGTGCTAAGGCACATTGAGGACAGGGAGGTGAGACAGCCAGCATGGCTTCACCAAGGGCAAGTCCTGCCTGATCAATTTAGTGGCCTTCTATGATGGAGTGACAACATCAGTGGGCAAGGGAAGAGCTATGGATATCATCTAGCTGGACTTCTGTAAGGTTTTTGACACAGTCCCCCACAACATCCTTCTCTCTAAATTGGAGAGATATGGGTTTGATGGATGAACTGTTCAATAGATGAGGAATTGGTTGGATAGTCACATCCAGAGGGTAGTGGTCAGCGGCACAATGTCCACATGGAGATCAGTGACAAGTGTTGTCCCTCAGGGGTTCCTATTGGCACCAGTACTGCTTAATATCTTCATCAGTGACACAGAGAGTGGGACTGAGTGCACCCTCAGCAAGTTTGCAGATGACACCAATCTGAGTGGTGTGCTTGACATTGCCTGGGGGATGGGATGCCATCCAGAGTGTCGTGGTTTAACTCCAGCTAGAAAAATACCACGAAGCCGCTCTCACAAATCCCACTCTCCTCCTCCAGTGGAGGGGAAGAATTCGAGTAAAAAGAAATAAGGAAGCTTGTAAAATTAAGATAAGAACTATTTACTAAAGAAATCTAAATCAATATATAAAAATACTAACGATAATAAATAATTAAAATAATAGAAAAGAAAACATATGATACAATATAATACCATCCACTGACCAATGCACACCCAGATGTTGAGTGATGAAAGTCAGACCCAGAGAGCCCAAGAACCACAGCCCGAGAGCGATCGCAGCCCGAGAGCTGCAGCCTGAGGGCCAGAGCCTGGGAGCTAACGCAGCAGATTCCAAGCGAACCCAATCAGCAATAGTATGGCCAGGAACTCTAAAAAACCCATCAACTCCCACACGAACGAGTCAGCACAGGACTTAGCAAAGCAGCTAATGCAGGGAGGGTTAGCAAGTGCCCGGGAGTAGACGAGCAAGGGAGTAAGAGAGAGAGAGTAATGGGAAGAGTAATGGCTACCGGACCCCCTCCCCACCCAAAACCTGGAACATGACGTACTATGGAATGAAATACTTCCTTTGTGAGTTTGGGACAGCTATCTGGACTCACAAGACAGTGAGAGCTGGGAATGCAGCTGCAGTATCAAGACCTGGAATTCAATGCAGGCCCTCCCCAGCACCAGCTGAGGCCTTATCAGTATTTTCTCTTAGCATCCAAAAATATAGTTCCCTAGCAACCACAGTAAAGGGAGTGTCCTGGTTTAACTCCGGTGTTATCAGGATCAGCCGGTGTTATCACGATCAGCCGTTCTACCACTCCGGACCCCCCCCACGCACCTCCTCCCGGTGAGGAAGGGTCGGAGGAACAAACCGAGGAAAAGACCGTAGGAGTTGAGATAAGAACTATTTAATTATATAAATGAAACTTAGGGAGTTACTAACAATGCTAGTGCTAATGAGTAATGTAAGGAACGGAGGAAGAGGGTAGAACAAATGATACAGGATCCCACCCCAAGAAGGGAAAAAAGGAAAGAAAACCCACCCGAAGGGAGCAAACCCCCCACGAAACCACCCGGGGGCCGAGAGAGTAAGAGAGAGAAAAAAACTTTCAAACCCCGACTCCCAGACCGATCTGCCCGGCAAGACGCTGGCTCTGCCCGGAGCACCAACCACTCGCCACGAGGTCTCACAACAAACAAACCCCCAGCCCCCTTGGCCGGAAGCCCCCTCAGACCCTTCCCCTTCCCAGGGTCCTGCCCAACCACAAGCCTTTCCACCCCCATCCCCACCCCCTCCCCGCCGGTCCTGCCGTGCCGCGGGCCCCGGGCTGGCACTACCTATGCAGCTTGATGTGTTATGGGGTGAAGCAAAACATAGACTAGCTGGTGCAAAGCTAAGACACTAATCCACCCCTTTTGATTCACCACATCCACATCAAGCTCACCTCCCACAGTATTCCGTAATCTCCCATCAGCCCGCTTCCCCTTTCCCATCCCATCCCACACGGATATCATTCCCTTAGTCTATGGACCATCTTGGCAAACTATCCATTAGTCCATGAATTCAGATTCCATCCGGTGTGGGGTCACTCAGGACAGGCAAGGGTGGAAGGGTTGTGTGGGATCGTTGGGCGCCGAAGCCAGCTCAGGTCAGGTCACTGCTGCGCTCCTGGCTAGGCTGGACCTCTGTAGGGTGGGGTGGTTTTCTGCCAGAGCGGGTGCTTGTAACATGAAGCTCAGAGAACAGGGGTTAGTGGCAGCAATTCATGTCCCTCATGTAATTATGGGCTGTTTTCTCCCAGAATCAAATCCCCCTGAGGCACAGAGCGGACTTCCCCATCTTCTCTCATTACCCACCAAGTGCGCCCACATCCTTGAGCAAAAGCAACCCCACGGATGGGTTTGCCTTTGCCCAAGGTGGGAGGAACCCTAACTGTTTTCCCCAGCATGCTTCTAGTATGTACTACAGGGACGTTATCTCCTTCTACTGTCCGTAGAGGGTTTGAGTGTGCAGGGCCAGCTCGATTGACGGATCCCCTGCTATTAACTAACCATGTGGCCTTTGCCACGTTGGCATCCCAATTCCTGAGTGTTCCACCCCCCATTGCTCTCAAGGTGGTCTTTAGCAGCCCATTGCACTGCTCGACCTTCCCTGAGGCAGATGCATGATAGGGAATGTGGTAAACCCACTCAATTCCATGTTCCTCAGCCCAAGCGTCTATGAGGCTATTTCAGAAATGAGTCCTGTTATCTGATTCAATTCTTTCCGGGTTGCCGTGTCGCCACAGGACTTGCTTTTCAAGGCCCAAGATAGTATTTCGGGCAGTGGCATGGGACACCGGATATGTTTCTAGCCACCCCGTGGTTGCCTCCACCATTGTGAGAACATGGCACTTACCCTGGCGGGTCTTGGGGAGGGTGATATAGTCAACCTGCCAGGCCTGCCCATACTTATATTTCAGCCATCGCCCTCCATACCAAAGAGGCTTCACCCTCTTGGCTTGTTTGATGGCAGCATGTCTCACACTCATGGATAACCTGAGCAATTGTGTCTATCGTCAAATCCACCCCTCGGTCATGAGCCAACCTGTACGTGGCATCTCTCCCCTGGTGGCCCGAGGTGTCATGGGCCCACCTAGCCATGAACAGCTCACCTTTATGTTGCCAGTCCAGATCCACCTGAGCCACTGCAATCTTAGCAGCCTGGTCTACCTGCTGATTGTGCTGGTGTTCTTCAGTGGCTCGGCTTTTGGACATGTGGGCATTGACATGACGCACCTTGACGACCAGGTTGTCTAGACGGGAAGCAATGTTGTGCCATAATACTGCAGCCCAGATGGGTTTTCCTCGGTGCTGCCAGTTGCTCTGTTTCCACTGCTGCAGCCACCCCCACAGAGCATTTGCCACCATCTATAAGTCAGTGTAGAGATAAAGCACTGGCCATTTCTCTCGTTGAGCAATGTCCAAAGCCAGCTGGATGGCCTTTACCTCTGCAAACTGACTGGATTCCCCTTGGCCTTCTGCAGTCTCTGCAACTTGTCGTGTGGGACTCCACACAGCGGCTTTCCACCTACGATGTTTCCCTACAATGCGGCAGGACCCATCCATGAACAGGGCATATCGCTTCTCGTCTTCTGGCAACTGATTATACAGAGGGGCTTTTTCAGCCTGTGTCACCTCCTCCTCTTGTGACATCCCGAAGTCTTTGCCCTCCGGCCATGATCACTTCTAGGATTCCTGGGTGACTGGAGTTCCCTATACGGGATCGTTGTGTGATCAGGGCAGCCCATTTACTCCCTGTAGCATCGGTGGCATGATGAGTGGAGGAGACTCTGCCTTTGAACATCCAGCCCTGCACTGGCAGTCGAGGTGCCAGGAGGAGCTGTGCTTCGGTTCCAACCACTTCTGAGGCAGATCGGATTCCCTCATAAGCTGACAGTATCTCTTTTTCGGTTGGAGTGTAGCGGACCTCAGATCCTCTGTATCCCCAGCTCCAAAATCCAAGGGGATGACCTCAGGTCTCTCCTGGATCTTTCTGCCAGAGGCTCCAGGTAGGGCCATTCTCCCCGGCTGCGGTGTAGAGTACATTCTTTACTTCTGGCCCTGTCCGGACTGGTCCAAGGGCTACTGCATGCACAATCTCCTGCTTGACCTGTTCAAAGGCTTGTCGCTGCTCAGGGCCCCATTCAAAATAATTTTTCTTCCAGGTCACTTCATAGAGAGGGCTGACAATTTGGCTGTAATTTGGGATATGCATCCACCAGAAACCCACGACGCCTAGGAAAGCTTGTGTTTCCTTTTTGCTCATTGGTGGGGACATAGCCGTTATTTTATTGATCACGTCCATCTTGCCATTTTACTCCCAGGAATTGAATCTCTCGTGCAGGACCCTTAACCTTACTTTGCTTGATGGCAAAAATGGCTTTCAGCAGAATTTGGATGATATTCTTCCCCTTCTCAAAAACTTCGTCAGCTGTGTCACCCCATACAATGATGTCATCAATGTACTGTAGATGTTCGGGAGCTGCGCCCTGTTCCAGTGTGGTCTGGATCAGTCCATGGCAGATGGTAGGGCTGTGCTTCCACCCCTGAGGCAGCCGATTCCAGGTGTATTGGATGCCCCTCCAGGTGAAAGCAAACTGTGGCCTGCACTCTGCTGCCAAAGGAATGGAGAAAAAGGCATTAGCAATGATGTCAATCGTAGCGTACCACTTGGCTGCCTTTGACTCCAGCTCGTATTGGAGTTCCAGCATGTCTGGCACAGCAGCACTCAGTGGTGGCGTGACTTCATTCAAGCCACAGTAGTCCACTGTCAGTCTCCATTCCCCGTCAGACTTACGCACTGGCCAGATGGGGCTGTTAAAGGGTGAGTGGGTTTTGCTGATCACCCCTTGGCTCTCCATTGTGGGAGATTTCTTACAGGAGAACGGATATGTTGGCGAACAAAGCTACACAGAGCTGGACTAGGCCGCAAACTGCCTGCACGGCCTTGAAGCATACTTGAGGACGATAAAGGAAGAAACAAAGACAAAGGGGATCAGCAAATTCTTGGCAGAGAGAAGTGGAGTATGGGATAGCCAATCATGTATTAGCTTAGAGCGCGTGGACAGCTTATGGCAAAACAGATGTAACCAATCAACTTGCGTATGTGCGCGTGGACAGATAAAAATACTGTATATAAGCGCAGCCAATGAGGCAATAAACGGCTTCATTTTATAACTCTAATAGAGTTATCTTGGAGTCCGTATCGTCCACCTTGTCACTCCAGCTGACGAATCAGCTTCTGGATGGGAAGCAAAGGGTCTCTGTTAGTACGATACTGCCACCGGTGCACTGTTGTGGTGGCAATTGGCACCTGTTGGTCTGCAACCTTTAGCAATTCCACAACAGAAGGGTCCTGTGAGAGACCAGGCAAGATGGACAGCTGCTCAATTTCATCAGTCTCTACAGCAGCTATCCCAAAAGCCCACTGGTACCCTTTCGGGTCCTTAAAGTACCCTCTCTTGAGGTAGTCTATGCCAAGGATGCATGGGGCATCTGGGCCAGTCACAATGGGGTGGTTTTGCCACTCCTCCCCCGTCAGGCTTATTTCAGCCTCCAGCACAGTCAGTTGTTGAGAGCCCCCAGTCACACCAGAAATGCTGATGGGCTGTACCCCCCGTAGCTTGATGGCATGAGGGTACACTGTGCACCCGTGTCTGCTAGAGCTCTGTACTCCTGGGGCTCTGATGTGCCAGGCCATCAAAAGGCAGGGCCCCTCTAATACTCACGTGCCTCAGTCATGTCCTGGAGAAAAAGATTATTGGACATGTCACTTTGTTCATCCCGCTTAGATACGGGAGCAGCAACTTTTCTGGCCGGGTCCCCACTAGTAGATCTTTTCCCTTTCAGTTCATTTACTCGTTGTTCCAGGACAGAGGTAGGTTTTCCATCCCACCTCCTCATATCCTCTCCGTGGTCTCTCAGGTAAAACCACAGGGTACCCCATGAGGGATATCGGTTGTATTCCTGCCTTGAAGGAGAGAAGCGCCTGCTCCTTATAACCGAAACACTGGCTTGTGCAGGTGGGGATCGGAACACCTCCTCTCGGAGTTCCTTGAGTTCTTTGGACAGTCTCTCCACAGCAGAGACACAGGCCTGTATGGGGGAGGAGAGACTTTCCTCATACTCTTGGAATCGGCGGATCATCTCGTCCACGGTTGGTGCCTCGTCCTCTCTCCAAGTTATTATTGAGAGCACGCTGGAGTATGAGGGTGGTGCACTCCGCATTAACTTCTGCCACATGGGCCGAGTGCAGTAGACTTCGTCGGGGTCAGTGGATGCTCGTGGGTTGTTTGGGTCTCGGTAAACGATCTCCAGTTCCGCTAGTTCTCTTAGGTACTGGATGCCTTTCTCCATGCTGGTCCACCTACCTAGCTGTTGTGGCACACTCTCTCTGAAAGGGTACCTTTGCTTTACACTGGTCAGGAGTCGTTTCCAGAGGCTGACATTACTAACAATGCTAGTGCTAATGAGTAATTTAAGGAACAGAAGAAAAAGGTAGAACAAATGATACAGGATCTCACTCCGAGAAGGGAAAAAAAGAAAGAAAACCCACCCGAAGGGAGCAAACCCCCCCACAACACTGCCCGGGGGCCGAGAGAGTAAGAGAGGGAAAAAAAAAAAAACCTTTCAAACCCCGACTCCTAGACCGATCTGCCCGGCAAAACACTGGCTCTGCCCGGAGCACCCACCACTCACCACGAGGTCCCCAGTCGTCCAGGGTCGGCAGACATCCAAGGGGAGCTGATCACCCAAATATCGGTGAGGCGTGCCATCAGTCCCGTCCATCGCCCACCGTCTCTGGAAGGATCCCGGACGAGCCCCCGTTTGTACGGAAAATCACTCTACCAGGAGTCAGTGTTCACAAAGGAGACAGAGGAGTCCTGTTAAAAAAAATAAGAATAAAACTTTATTCAAATAAAGAAAGAGTCCACGGGACATATTCCTGTGGGGTCTTTCAGTGTACAGGGGGACGCAGCCCCCTTTTATCCTACTTTCCCGACCGCAAGAGACCCTCCTCATTTCCCCATTGGCTGAGGTACTCTGAGTGTACAGACTTCCCAATCCGCCTAAGATATTCAAGACAAGTTCATTTGACACATTCAGGATATCCCTGTAATTTAGATATTCCAGATATTCAGGTGGTTTACCATATTCAAGGGTTCATGTAGTTTCGATAGTCTCTTATCTTAAGTCTGAGTTCACACAGGCTGCTTTTGTTCCTTGTCTTGAGCCTGGGTGTGCACAGGCTTCTTTTGTAAAGACACAGAACTGGTGTTCCTATCATGGCTATGTGGAAATTGGGCTAGGAAAGTATTACCCTTGGAGTGGAAGGGAACTTGCACTCTGGGAGCAATAGTTCTGAACCTAGCCATTTGTTGAGGACATACGTACCCACAGCACTGGCCCCTTGGGAACCAACTTCCGTAGAATTAAAGAGAACTAATAATCCTCTAGTTGAAAGAGGAACAGCATACCACAGTATTGTAAGGTGGTTAGTCCCTTCACTGAGGGTAAGTGAATTAGAGAAAGCTGTTGTTAACATCTGTGCTGGATTCAGTCAGGAAAAAGTTAACTCCCTTTACTGTGGTTGCTAGGAAGCTGTGTTCCTGGATGCTGAGAGAAGTACTGATAAGTTCTTAGCTGGCACTGGGCCTGTACTGAATTCAAGGTCTTTCTCCGTTTCTGATACTGCAGCTGCATTCCCAGCTCTCATTGTCTCGCTACAGGCAGTGTAGGGGACACACAGTTGAGACAGCTGACCCAAACTGACCAAGGAAGTATTTCATTCCATAGTACGTCATGTTCCGGGGCAAGGGCAAGGAGGGGGTCCGGGAGCCATTACCCTCTCCCTTACTCCCTTGCTCGCTTACTCCCAGGCACTTGCTAACCCTCCCTGCATTAGCTGCTTTGCTAACTCCTGTGCTGGCTCATTCGTGAGGGAGTTGGTGGGTTTATTTAGTTTTCCTGGTCGTGCTATTGCTGATAGGGTTCGCTTGGAATCTGCTGCGACAGCTCTTGGGCTCCGGCCCTCAAGACACCAATTAGCACTTCCATCATTGTCCATGGGATTAGAAGCCACTCAGTGCCTCAGTACACACAACCATCTCAGAACAGTGGTAATGTGAAGAAGGATCAGCACCACCAAAATACGACAAACTTTCTAAATCAAGTGTTAATAGAGAAAAATAAACAGACAAAAAATAGTTCCCCCCCGCCCCGCCACAGATCCTGGATAGCTCTACAGCCTAAAGATTTCCATCCAGCCTTGGCCACTGTGTAGTGAGTTTGGCAGTTAAGCGTCCCTTGATCGTACCAAGCACTCCTGTGTTGCGAAGGCAGGGAACAGCACTGACCATATGGGGAGTTCAACTTCCTGACCAGGGTGCATGCCAGGAATTCAACCACCTGGTGTCGGTGGGAGTAAGAATGGAATAACTAATCATTCCTTGACAACCCTGAGACTCGGGCAAGTTGGTACCATCAATTACTGACATTCTAGTAATCAACAACCCTAGTTGTAGCCAAAGTGGAAAATTACTGATGCCTAAAGTCAATTATCTCACAACCCTATAAACAACGGTTCCAAGAAAGACCCTTTGAGCTCTTCTGGACCGCAGCGGGCTGTGCCCAATATCTCCCTCTGAGTGGGACGCCTCTCAGAGTTCACAAACTCTCAAGATTGTGGAATCGGAGGACCTTGCAACTTAGGCTGAAACCTCCTTGAGGCTCAACTCTTTGCCTATTGAGAGATGCACAGGTGTCAGATGTGAATATTTTCACTGAACTCAAGGGGAAATTTTAACAGGTATACCTTTGTGTATATATATCTATCTCTATATCTGTGTGCAATTTTGCGTTAATAACTTTGTTAAATCTTTGATTAGGTTGCTGTGTTGATTCATTGATAGTTAAGTTTTGCTAGGGAATTATATAATCTAATTGTGTGATTCATTTTAATAGTGTTAATAAACTTTTAACTGCTGCTTTTTAAAATTGCTGCTATCCCAAAGTTACACAGAACACAAAAACACCACACTGTGATCCCTACACCTAATCCCTTAGACATAAACCGTTGACCAAGTCTGGGACTAAGAGTAGATTCAGCTGCACCCAGACTTCTCTTTGAGGAGTTTAGAAAAGCAAGGGTGTCCACTCTGAACCTTGTGACTCAACAGCAGAAACTTTCTCACCCTTTTTCCCTAAGCCATATATATATATATATATATAAATCACACCAACTGAATTAAGATTCGATTTCCACTCACCCTGTGTAAATAATTTTTAATCTGTGTATAAACCATTTCAACCCAGTGCGAATTTGATTTCACCTTTGCATGCTTTTCCATGTTGAATAAGTAATAGAGTGGCCCTTGCCATTGAATTCTGTTAAGTCACGCTTTTCACAAATTCATATTAAAATAGCTTTTTCCCCCTAATATCTGTGATGCTGATCTTTTAAGTGGCCTAACCATTCTCCTTCGCAACAGCGTGTGGCCTTGTTGAGATTTACCGAGATTATTCCCCCAGTGCACCAGCTGCCTTAGATATTTGGCTTGCATGAGCTGACTCGAAAAGAGCTTTTGGATCCTAAGCAGAAAATGTAGGCACATAAGTCAAAATCATGTTCCTGAAAACTCCTGCATAGGAGGCATCTGACTCCTAATCCTACTGGAATCTCAACTCCATAGGACTTCACCTTAAATTCCCCTGGTGCCATCCCTCTTAGCTCCCCTGTCCATACCACCCAACCCTGGTGATTGTGTTGTGCATGCCCAGGAAAACCTCACTCTCCCAGCAGACACTGAAAGCAAAGATCCAACTGTGTTCAGACCTGAACTGTTCCTCTACTTTGTTCTGGAAGCTCCTGCTTGTAGCATCCTCCCACAAAGTGTTCATCACAAGGACACCAAAGATTTCTACCATCTCCTGAGGTAGAAACATGCAGAAAATGATAGTGCTCATCTTAACCCAGTGGCATGGTGGCCACAGCACACTCCCAGGATGTGGGAGACCCACTTTCAATATTCTTCCCTTGAGAGGTTTCAAAGCCACATCCTAACCAGGAGACCAGAGGCTACTCTGTGGCAAAGATGTTCCCACCCTTCCTGCTGCAGGTTTTCTGCCAACAGCCCACAATGTGTTGGCTTCACATCTCTCCTCTGGATCTCACCTCTCAGTATGTATCCAATTTATCAGATTATCTCCAAAATTTACAATGTAGGCAATATAAATCACCTCCCAACGCTGGATCTATCCAGCATTTTGATCCGCAATTTGGACAATCAATTATCTGGACCAGTCCTCCTATTGGATACCCAGTCTCCTTAGGCATTCTCTGAAATAACAGGTTAGCTTACAAATTATTCTGAAGAGTGTCCACTGCCAAAATCCTAGAAAACAGGGTTTACAAAGAATTATTCCAAAAATTATCAAACACACACCTGAAAAGACCAGTGGTCCCTCTTGAGGACACTCCAGCTCTGTATATGCCAACCCCTCTTCCCAATTACAGGTTACATTCATTACTCTGAGAGATAGAAAATGTTCACAAGTCCTTTTTCCTAGTTCTGACTTTTAAAGGATCTTCTGTCAGGATGGCTTCCCAAAGATTAGGATCAGTAGATGCCTTTACTCGTATATAATGTGTCCACCCTTTTTCTGTGGTTCTTACAGCTGTTTCAGTGGTGAGCAGTACTTGGGATGGTCCTTCCCACTCAGGTTGAAGTTTCTGTTCCTTCCAAGTGTGTATCAGGACTCAATCTCCCACATGGAACGAATGTACCGGGAATTCCAAAGGTGGGGTTTGAGCCAACAGTCCACGAGCCTTAAGAGATAACAGAGAAGAAGACATCCCGAGCATATAGTTCTTAAGAAATAAATCCTTGGTTTCGAAAGTAGGAAGCTCACCACTTCCACCTAAATATGGTAGCCCAAACAACATCTCGTATGGTGATACTCCTATATTATCTCTAGGAGCAGTCCGAACTTGTCGTGGTTTAACTCCGGCTAACAAAACACCATGAAGCCGCTCCCACAAATTCTCCCTCCCTCCTCCAGTGGAGGGGAAGAACCAGAAAAAAAAAGAAATAAGGAAGCTCATAAAATTGAGACAAGAACCATCCACTAATTGAATCTAAATGAATATATACAAATACTACCAATAATAAGCAAACAAAATAGTAGGAAATAAAACATGTGATACAATATCCCTGGATGTCTTCAAGACCAGGCCGGATGAGGCCCTGAGCAACCCAGTCCAGTGGAAGGCCTCTCCGCCCATGGCAGGGGGACCAGAACTAGATGATCCCCAAGGTCCCCTCCAACCCAAACCACGCCATGATTCTATGAATATGATACAGTTGCTCACCACCCACTGACCAATGCACAACCAAGTGCTGAGTAGTGAGAGTCAGAGACAGAGAGCCCGAGAGCCACAGCCTGAGAGCTGTTGCAGCAGATTCCAAGCGAACCCTATCAGTGATAGTACGACTGGGAAAATTAAACAAACCCACCAACTCCCTCACGAGCGAACCAGCACAGGAGTTAGCAAAGCAGCTATCACATGAGTCAAGGAGAGTGTTAGCAAGTATACGGAAGTCAAAGAGCAAGAGTGTAAGGGAGTAATGGCTCCCGGACCCCCTCCCCGCCTATGCCCCAAGCATGACATACTATGGAATGAAATACTTCCTTGGTCAGTTTGGGTCAGCTGTCTGAACTGTGTGTCCCCTATACTGCCTGTAGCGAGACAATGAGAGCTGGGAACGCAGCTGCAGTATCAGAAGCTGAGAGAGAGACCTTGAATTCAGTGCAGGCATTCCCCAGTGCCAGCTAAGACCTTATCAGTACTTCTCTCAGCATAAATCCAGGAACACAGTTTGAGGAGCACAGCTTCATAGCAGCCAGGGTAAGGAGAGTTAACTACTTCCTGACTAAACCCAGCACAAAACTCTAAAAAGGGCTATTGGTAGGCATTTTGTCCATGGAAGTTTAGTTTCCAAATCTAATTCTGATAACTGTTTCTTCAATGTTTGATTCATCTGTTCCAACTTCCCAGAGGAGGAGAGATGCCATGGGGTGTCGGAGATTGAGGGCACGGACCCCGGCATGATGTGCACCAAGCGAGATCGTTTATTGTTTTACAGTGTGGGATTTTATAGACGGATTCGGTAGTTTTCCACAGTCTAAACCCCTCCCAGTGTTTTGCAAAAGCTGAGGCTGATAACTGTAACTTCTGTAAGCTTGGCTCTGCAGTGCCTTACAGTTAGCTTATCAAGCTTGTGACTTGAGCCCCTTTGGTGTCAACATCCTGTATTTTTAATTCCTCATGTGTCTTGTGAGAACAAGACCTTCAGCTCTTTGTGCAGTTTGTGAGAACCTGGTCGTGAGAACCTGACCTGTCCAGCTGGTCCACAACATCTCCCCCTTTCTTGTTTTATGCCAGCCACAGGATGCTTGGCTTGCTCTCCCCTCCTGGATGGCCCTCTTATAACAGAGGAGACCATCCCTCACATCAAGGTCTGGTATGGCGTGTGTCCCCACCGCTCAACGCCTGCTGGGTTGCAGCCAACAGCGGAGCTAAAAGATCTTCTTGGTGGCAAACACAGAGGCCAACCCAGTCTTGCCCTTGACTGTGGTAGGAGGTGCTTGGCCAGCCCCAGTCCTGTCACCTGGTTGTCAATGCAGAGCTTCACCTGCCTCAGCCAGTAACAAGTCACTACCGTGGCAAAGCAGACGCAGATTTGTATTAGCAATATGACTACAATTAAAGGATGGACTAATAACATTTTTCTGATATCGTTGTGAAACCTAAACACAGATAGCTGGTATCATGACAAAGTGGTCAGTATTAATAACAGAATGATTCTGTAAAACAACTATATATTCAGCCCATGCCAACCTATTTTGTATTTCTATAGCGCTTATGCAATCCAAGATACTAAGTGTAGCAAAGGTTGTATCACCACTACTGCTAAAATCACACAAACTATAAGCATTACTACAACAACTCATATGTCAGTCAGGGTGAGCATACATTAATAAGAGAAAGATTGCAACATTTTATGGCACTAGCATTTGAAGGAGTTACATAATCAGCATTAGTTTGGTATTGTCTTCTGTAATTCAAGGATTGTCATGCAGTCACTCCAGGTGAAAAGGTCAAGTTCACTACTGGGCAGCACTGATTCGCTTTGCAGGTGTAATTATCTTGCTGTCGTGGACTGTTTTCCCAATTCCAGTGTATGGAATTATTCATCTTTTCCAAATTGCTTCCTGGGGTAATGACATTGCCCAAACAGACCATAATCAAAGGATGAAGATCGTGGTCATGATCCGAATCAGTTGTTTCTGCAAAACAAAACTAGATAATCATAATATCATTCTCAAAGGTAACATTTATGAGCAGGAACATATCCCATTTTTCCCATCTGGATATGATTACTAAACCGGTGTTATCTTTTTCTAGCTGCTGATTTGGGAGGACCCTTAGGTCCTTCCAGCCATACTTAGCTCCGTTGTTAAAAAGCACTAGCAGATCCAAATCCTTTGTCACCTCGTACAGTTGTTATCTGTGGGGCTTGTCCTTTAACCACCTTGGATTTGAGAACAAGTAAAATTTGGGCAATCCTAACTTGTGGCTGAATCAGTAGGTCTTGAACGCCACCCTTTACCAATATAACTTTAATTTCTCCTCGATAATCAACATCAATGACTTCCTCTACTATTTCTATTCCTTTTTCATTTTGTGGTGTTGCAAAATCCAAAATTTTCTGTTTGGCTGTTGACAATATTTCTCTATGGCCTTGGTGCCACTGTGTTCCTAAAAATTTTACTGTTTGTGCCGGTCCTTGGATTTTGAAGTTACCTCTGGTTCGATTGAACACAGTATAATACAGAATTTAGAGGAATTTTCTTTTGTAACACAAATGGGTAATGTTTCAGTATAAAATTCTGCATCTTGACCATGAAACCAATCTGAATTATTCTGTAATCTGCCTAAGGGTGATACCCAGTGTCCCCCGGACTAACGTGTACTTGGGCTTGAGTTAAGGGAGGCACTGTAAGGAGACAGAAAATCATGCTCAATTGATCAGAAATTATTGTCAAAATAGACCAAAAAATGTGTTTATCACATTAGGTTCTGGTCCACATTTTCGCAGCATACTACTTGCGGTTTTATCAAGCTTTTTAGGTTGACCCAATGTTACGCCATCATATGTCCTCTTGCGCTTGTTGAGGTTGATCCTCAGGCGTTTCATCGGGGGGATTGGATTTGTCGTCATGTCCTTCCAGCTCATAATACGGCTTGATGTGTTGGGCTGGAACCCAATGAAGACCTGAAGGTAACAGAATACAAGCACACCCTCTTCCCCACGTTAGTAATTCTGCAGGACTTAAATCCTTAATAAATCCTTAAACCACGCCTTTGGGTTTTGGGAACACATCGGAGGAATACTGAAATGCCGTTTTATCGCAGTTGTCTGTAAATGCTGAGAGGATCGATTTAAAAAAAATTTTAAGGTATATGTTGCATTTTCCAACTGTTCTTGTGGGGACATATTCCCCCTTTCTTGTTTTAAAAGCACGTTTGAGATTTCTATGCCTGTCCAGAGGGTGAATGCGGAATGCCTGTTACATGTTGGACCCTCCACTGTTGAAGAAATGACACAAGGCCCTTCACGGTCTCAGCTGGGCCGTTATCAGTTTTAATTGTACGTGGTACTCCCATGAGAGCAAAACAGTGTTTTGCTAATTGACGGGGTTGGCAGGAAGAGCACAGACACCAAGTTAAAGTTGAAAAGAGAAACTTCTTACTACAGTCTAAACCAGCAGACAGCATAAGCAAAGTAACGCATCTATCGTTGCTACATAAAGTTACTAACAGTGATTAAGAAAGATCCATCACCAATTGCCCTAATACTTCACCATCATCCAGATCCGCACATCAGCTGGGGAGCCCCGGTCGCAGCGAGGATTTGGAGAACCTGTCCCGGCAACTGGGAAATCCTACGCAGTGCATCCACTCGTAGGTGAGGCTCCAAAGTCGCCGTGAGAGGGTCCAGCTTTTATACAGTTGAATAAACAATCTTTGAGACTCCATGTGCGGAGACATGGACGTTCCCCCCCCTTTCACTGGATTCCACCCAAGGCCTGGCCAGGGCCCAGGGCGGAATCCAAAAGGGGCATCTCTATCTGTTTGGCTCAGACAAGGCTGGACATCTGGCTGCACGGCCTTGGTAGTCTGTCTCTAAATAGATGTTTCATTAATTGATCAAAATCTTGTTCGTTTAAGAGTAGATAAATTTTATCTGGATCCTTACCTGTCAGCATCTGCGCTCATTCCCGAGCCTTAACAAGCAAAGTAATCAACAAATGTGTGGGTAGTAACTGTTCTGCACAGGCTGTGTGGTAAAAATACCCATTCCAGCCTTTTTACCGAATTCTCACTAGCATCATATTGCCCTATAAGTGCAAGCAGCTGTCTCTTGCCATGAAGCAGATACAACGTAACCGGAAAGTGTGTGCAAAAGCGATCTGCCGCTTGTTCTTGTCAACGATAGCTGTCTTTCTCCAGCGACTGGGATCCGTTGCACCTCTAACAATGTGAGTTTCGGAGCTTGTTCATGTGCCTGGGGATTCATACCAGCTTGTGCTGTGGCTGTAATATAACATCCCAGACCAAGCAATTCATCTGAACCTCTATTAACCTCCTGCGTGAGATTTTGCATTGCCTGCTCCGTCACCAAATCATGATATTCCGTTGCCCATACAGAATACTGCGCCGCTGTTAACACAGTCTTTAATAACTTCCAGTCATAAGGGGTCATTACATAACTATCCCCAATAGCTCCAAACAAGCCAGCAGTATAAGCGCTTTGTAAGCCATTCTCCTTTATAGCCTTTTGCAATTCTTTACTCATTTTGTAAGGCAGGGCAGCATACTCTGGAGGTCTTTGCGGTCGATAAATTACAGGACAAGCTCTAAATGTCTCTATATCCCCTTTAGCAAAAGCAGCATCTCGACATTGCTGTATTAATGATTTTTCAGTATGCGCTGTCTTATCAGGAGAGGTAAGATCAATCAAAGGCATGCCCTGTAACGGTGGAGCAGAATGGACCACAGGCTGACCCTGGGCTAGTACTGTTTGGACAGAGGGTGCCAAATTAGCAGTAACTTTTACGGGAGTGGGAGGCGGATATAAATCAAATTCCCTCTCAGGATTTACTGGACCAGGATCAAAAGGATCATCAGGTTCAGGAGATGCAGCAGTCACATATTCATTTACTGAATCTCCTTCTTGTTTCCTTTGAAGCAAATTTTCAGCTGGCTCTAAGTTCTGCAGCGCCATAAACACTGTGTGCCAGGTTACAATAACCTCCTCACAAACTGTGAGCTGTAACTGTTTCTTACTTGTTATCTCTTCGCCTACTTTCTCCCAGACCTTACTGTCATAGCTGCCTTGTGAAGGGAACCAGGTGCAGTGTTCCTTTATCCAAAAGAATAAATTAGCAAGCCTAACGGCTGGGATTTTTTGAATGGCCTGTACTGCCAACTCGGCAGCCTGCGTTAAAATTTCTGTGTTTAGCCGAGCTTGTTGCTGGGGATCAGCGAAGTCTCCCTCCCCCATTAGTTGTGCCGTGCCGGTGCTCCTGCCGGCCTCTTCCCAAGTTCGTACTTCAAACGCCGTTACCGAATCGGCGGGTATACCATTAGTCTTTAGCCATTTCAACGTAAGTTTTATCTTGTAATCATCATACTTAATACCACGATTCTGTAATATTTTAAGCAATACCTGTACTATAGCTTTCTCTTCCGCGGATACTTGTACTCCCATCTTTAAATGCTATCCAGCCGCTCACCTGCACTCAGACGGAGAGGTGATTGACCCGGGTATAGGTGCTTCAGGCAGTCCAGCTGCTGTAGCGACTCGTTCGGCTGGAGCTTCTCCCGGCACCGCAGCGTCTCGACCCTATCGGGGTCACCATTTGTCGGAGATTGAGGGCACGGACCCCGGCATGATGTGCACCAAGCGAGATCGTTTATTGTTTTACAGTGTGGGTTTTTATAGACGGATTCGGTAGTTTTCCACAGTCTAAACCCCTCCCAGTGTTTTGCAAAAGCTGAGGCTGATAACTGTAACTTCTGTAAGCTTCAGCTCTTTGTGCAGTTTGTGAGAACCTGGTCGTGAGAACCTAACCTGTCCAGCTGGTCCACAACAATGGGGTATGGAATTCCCATCTTATCCCCAGAGTTCTCATTAATCCTTGTAGAACGTGTGATGTAAAATGACTTCCTTGGTCAGAATTCCAGGCAGACTCTTTATTTCAGGTACAAAAAGAAACTTCACTTCCAGTTGTAAAGCTGCCTCTTTAGCCTTTTCATCTGCCAATCTGTTCCCCCATTCTTCTAAAGAATTTCCTTTCTGATGTGCCCTTACGTGTACAACAGTGATTTCTTCAGGTAATAAGAAGTTTTCTAAAACTTGTTTAATTAATTCTTCATAGACTAATTCTCTCCCTTTGGAGAGGCCTTGTTCTTCCCATATTTTTCCAAATATATGTATCACTCCGTACGCGTATCGTGAATCAGTATATATCGTTCCCTGTCTTCCTTGCAACAATTTTAATGCTTGATTTGAAGCATAAAGCTCACAAGTTTGAGCTGACCAATTACTAGGCAGGCTTCCCATTTCCTCTACTCTCCCGTATGTCCCTTCAATAATAGCATAACCGTTTTGTCGTTTTCGATTCACCACTCTGGATGACTGTCACGGAAGTGGGACTATGCTGAGTGGTTTAGGCCGCTTAAAAAGATCAGCGTCACAAATATTAGGGGAAGAGCTAATATTTTTAATATGAATGTGAGAAGCGTGACTTAACAGAATTCGATGGCAAGGTCCCCTCTACTACTTATTTGACATGGAAAAAACATACAAAGGCAAAATCAAATTAGCAACAGATTAAAGTAGTTGGTACATGAAGTAAAAATTATTTACAGAGTCAGGGAAATCAAGGCAGGATTGGATTGTTGTGACACGGATTAGGGAAAAGGGGCAAGGAATTTCCTCCCATTCGGTCACGAGGTTCAGAGTGGACCCCCTTGCTTTCTAAACTCCTCGAGAGAGAAGTCTAGGTGCGGCTGAATCCACCCCTAGTCCCAGACCTGGTCAACGGTTTATGTCTAAGGAGATGGGGAAAGGGGAATGATTTAAGGAGAGAGAGTAAGGGAATTTCCTCCCGTTCGGTCACGAGGTTCAGAGTGGACCCCCTTGCTTTCTAAACTCCTCGAGAGAGAAGTCTAGGTGTGGCTGAATCCACCCCTAGTCCCAGACCTGGTCAACGGTTTATGCCTAAGGAATCGGGGAAAGGATCAGAGTGTGTGAACTTTCGTGCTTGGTGTGAAACTTGGGGATAGCAACAATGTGGGGCAGCAATGATTCCAAGTTCCTTAACACTATTCAGATATGTCACACAATTAGATCATACAATTACTCAGCCGGACTTAACTTTCAACAAATCAGTACAGTAACTTAATCAAGGACTTAACAAGGTTATCAACATAAAGTTGCATGCACACACACAGACAGATACAGAAATAGAGAGAGATATACGTATATTTGTATGAAGGTGCCTGTTAAAAAATTTCCCCTTGAGTTCAGTGAAAATATTCACGTCGGATGTCTGTGCATCTCTCAACGGGCGAAGAGTTGAGCCTCAAGGAGGGTTTATTCAGCCCAGTTTGTGTCGACTGTTTTCTGATTTCACAAACTTGAGAGTTTGCGAACTCTGAGAGGCGTCCCACTCAGAGTGAGATGCTGGGCGCAGCCCGCTGCGGTCCAGCAGAGCTCAAAGGGTCATCCTTGGAACCGCTATTCATAGGGTCACGAGATAATTGACTTTAGGCATAAATAATTTTACATCCTGGCCTTATCTGGGGCAGGTTGTCATTGGAATTTCCAGCTGGTACCGATCTATCCAGACTGTGATAAGGTTCAAGGCTGGCAGGAGATGATTTCACTCTCATCCGACACCGCAACCAGGCAACTGACCCCTAGCGTGGCCACTCCCCACCTTGGTAGTGCAAGAGTGTTTTGATGTGATAAGGGGCGCTTAACCACCAAACTCCCTGCACAATGGCCAAGGGTTGATAGGGATCTCCAAGACCATAAAACTTTCCAGGAGTTAAGAGGGGAAGAAATGCACCACCACACTCCACCCCGTGACGTGACTAAAGTCAATTCATCTTGCTCCAACAGAGTGGCGGTGTGGTCGCCTCTCGCCTCTGTGCCTATGAATAGATTGATGCTTTGTTCCAATTATAATTTGGGGAAATTTTGTATTGTGTTGGTTATAATCATTAAATGGTTAGAGTATATATATGATCACATAGAATGCAATTAAACAACATAAATGCAATTAAACAACATTATATATTCGAAGAGGTTCTTGTAATAGTCTAACTTGTTGTGCCACTCTCCAAGTCTTGATAGAACTACGTTTAACAGTAAGCACACTATAACTAGAGTCAATAGAATCACGATGGGGTGTAGCATCCGATTCAGTATTCCAGTTGCAGTGGGAGACCACCCAAATAAACTGTCCCATAAGTGATGTTCTCCATCTTTCTTTACTCTTTCTAGGACATGGTGTATCTCCTTGGTGTCATGATGGACAGTAATCAGGGTTCTTTGTCCATTTTCCTGGATTTGTTTCAGCAGTCTTTGGAAATCATCATGCTGTAGTAGTTTTCTTATCATTGTAAGATTCATTCCTATAGGTGTAGGCATCAGATCTTGATATGACATATAGTTAGATTGTAGTAGCTGATAAGTTGTGGTAGGAGCTGAACAGTTGAAGTCACATCCCATAATTTCAGCAAAGTTACAAACACAGATATTTGAGTGATTATTTGTTTCCACAGTTGTGTTGTCTGCAAGTAGAAAATCACAAAGGGTTCTCATACAAACACATCCATTTCCGATATATACCAGTACAGCTTCAGGGGTTTCTTTGGGGTGTACTTCAAAATGACAAACATTTTGTTTGGTATCAAGACAAATGTCTTGAGCCTTAATAGTATTGCTTTCACAGATAAATCCCTGTTCTTCTCGCACAACACATGCATCGACATCAACAGTTTGCCATTTATTATTGTTTTGCTGGGCCCATACTCTATGCTCCAGTGGATAGAGTACAGTTCCGTGGTGATTTAGTCCCAGCGCAATGATTGGGTATATGGTGTATACCAAAGCATTGCGGATTGTTAAAACAAAAGCTGTGGCTTTACTGTTGGTGGGGTCATATGTGAAACTGAGTAGATGCCACCAGGATTGGAATTCCCTTTCAAATTTGGTTGCCTTATCCCAGATTATCTTTCGAATTTCAGTAGGTAAGATTCCTTCTTCGCCTTCTCTAATGATAGCCGCCACTATAGATTGCACCCATAGTTGTGCTTGGATACAGCTCAAGGCAAGAGAAATATTACCTTGGATTGTACCAAGAGCATTTATCATTAATTGATGGTCCTTTTCCTCTATTTGCTCCCATTGAGGTAGAATGTTTGATAGAAGCCATTGATTTGCTCCTAATGCCAGTAAAGATGATTTTAGCGGGTGTTCTAATTTGTTTAGGTCATTGGTAGCAGCAGTTAGTTTGTTCATTAGGATTTCAGCATCTACACTGTTCAATACTCCCAGTGCTGTCCCTAAGATACCAGTAACATCTCTCCTTGATCGTTTTGGAGAGGTGAGGGTTCGACCGTGTAACCATGCTGACCATCCTCTGTAGGATGTGCCCAGGAATGGTGAGCAGGAAGGTTTAGTTGTGGAAATATCAACTTGCATTGACAGTTCCACTCGTTTGAGAGACCAGGATGGGTTGAATAACATTTGCTGTTGTCCTATGTTTTTAATTATGTAGGGACCAGTGTTATAAATGTGAGGAGTCATTTCAATGTCATTCTTAAATTGAAAACCTAGGTTAGCATGGGAGTTAGGATCTGTCCAAAGGCACATTATGCGTGCTGACCGTGGTATGGTAAAAGTATACCAGCATTCACTTTTGAAAAGACAGTCATGTCTGCGTTGTGTTCACCCAATATAGTTCACAACTATGTGTAAACTTGTTGTCATGCACTTAGTGCGGTTTTCAATTCGACATCCTACTGAAAAGAGGTCTCCTTTGGTTCCCTTTAGAGATGGAATTTCTTGATTTTCGTCTTTTTCAATGACCCATTCTTGTTTATGAAAGAAGATGTCATTGTGTAGTACAGTCGTGGATAAATTTAGGTTGGGGGCAGGTATGTCAGAAAGTATGTAAGCATTTATCCATGGCCACCCCGTCATACATGAATTCCATATTTCACGCCTAGTAATCAAGAAGTTGAACAATAATTCCACACCGCAACCAGGCAACTGACCCCTAGCGTGGCCACTCCCCACCTTGGTAGTGCAAGAGTGTTTTGATGTGATAAGGGGCGCTTAACCACCAAACTCCCTGCACAATGGCCAAGGGTTGATAGGGATCTCCAGGGCCATAAAACTTTCCAGGAGTTAAGGGGGGAAGAAATGCACCACCACAATGACCCATCTATAAATAATATTTCTCCTTCGCTTTAAAGGCACATCTTGCAAATCTGATCCAATCTTTCTCTGGTACTCTACAAGGTCTAGGAATTATGTTCTACATCTGCTGCATCTTCTGTTCCCTTAGATAAGAAGGAAGCTGGATTCAAAATAGAACCTGTGATTATAGTCGAATCATCCTTTTCAATTAACATTGCTTCATATTTTAATATTCTAGAATCTGTAAGCCATCTTCCTGCCTTTTGAGTAAGGATTGTTTTACCTGATGAGGGGTGACAACAATCAATTGCCCCCCAGGAGTAATAATTTGGTCCTAAGAACTGATCTAATTGTTCTGCCAGTCCAATAGGGTCCTCAATCAGGGTCTTCATTTCCTTTTTAAAACTCCTCACCTCTCTGCTGGTAGGGAGGGGAGCTTACATATCCTATTTCTCCTTGTCCCATCGGAACTTCCCTAAGTGGGTACATAGGAACATTAGTAAGGTTAGTATCGGGAAAGGGGAAGTTCTCAATGTCTCTTTTACATTGTTCTAACTCCCGCCAGAGCCTGGAGTGCACTCCCCCTCTAGAAGCGGTGTCTGTTTGTCACGTAAAAGGGTAAACTAATTTGGCAGAAAATAAACCCCCTTGTATTCCAGCTTGTCCTCAGATATCAGAGGGGCTGGGGGCGGTTGGGTTTAGATTCTGAGTGATATCCAATTTGGCACTATTAGTCCGGCCATGTTCAATATGATGGAACTATCACGATTCCAGATTCACTAATAGCACGCTGCACTCCTGTCTAATCATGCCGGTGATTGCTGGTGATAATACACTGTCTGCAAAACACATGCAAATATTGAAACTATGGATAATACAGCGCGCAGAATCTAGTAACATAAAACTACTCGAACGATATAGCAGCATAAAATAACTCTATATATAGATTCCTAAATTTCCTAGGAAAATTCTTAAGAGTTTAAATCTCACCCAAGGTGTCCCTACGGTGGGGGGAAAGAGAGGCTCACCCCGTTGACTGATCCCAGGAGTCAGAGGCAATCTGCGATGGTATCTTCCCTGACTTGTTCACGATGACGTCTTCCCTCACATCCCCCTGAAAGCCCCTTCAGTTCTATGCCTTTCCTTAATGCCTGTCTCCACAGTCCCTCACTCTCCCTCTGCCGCTGCCACCAATGCAACATTAGGATTATAAAGAGGAGGTAAATTATCTATTGGGTCCCATTTACGATCTTTTTGTTCCTTATTTAAGCCCTGGCTCTTTTCTATGAGAAACTGTTTTGCCTCTTGTATCCAGCAAGCGGCATAAGCTGATTCTTCCTCCGAAAAAGGAGTTTTACCATTTACATATGTATTTAAAGCCTGACATACCCAATCTTTGTCAGACCTTTATTTTGGCCAAAATACTGATGTTCCTTTTATTGGTTCTTTGGGCCACACAAGTACACAATACCTAACCAGTTTCTTTTTGCCTTTTTCTTTTCTTCTTGGTTTTTTTTTTTCCAATTTCTTATCATTCTACCCAAAGGACTATCAGTAGGCACTGTCGCCCTAGGGACCTTTTTCCCATCCCGAGTTCCCCTGGAGCCCTTATCCCCGTTTCTCCCAGTTCCCTTTAGTCATGCTGCTACAGAAATCCACCTCCTGCAGAGTACCACACGCTAAAATCCTGGGTCTAGAAAATGGGGTGTATTGCCGGACACTTTACCGTGCGCAGGGTACTGTACACCTAAGGGTTTCTCCAGATCCCGAGACTCTTTCTCTGTCGATCACTCGCCTTGTCCGTCTCCGGCCGCGCCCCTCGCGGGACTACGGAACCATGGATCGAGACTCTGCACTCGCTTCGTACTGAAGTACGTCTCAGTCACACATCACACGAGTCTCACCCGACCCCCAAGGCAATACTTCATTTCTCGTTTGTGGCCAGCAGGTCGAGGGAGGTGATTCTCCCCCTCTACTCTGCTCTCGTGAGACCCCATCTGGAGTACTGTGTCCAGCTGTGGGGCCCTTGTCTTAGCTTTGCACCAGCTAGTCTATGTTTTGCTTCACCCCATAGCACATCAAGCTGCATAGGTAGTGCCAGCCCAGGACCTGCGGCACGGAAGGACCGGCGGGGAGGGGGTGGGGATGGGGGTGGAAAGACTTGTGGTTGGACACGACCCTGGGAAGGGGAAGGGTCTGAGGGGGCTTCCGGCCGAGGGGGCTGGGGTTTGTTTGTGGTGGGACCTCGTGGCGAGTGGTTGGTGCTTCGGGCAGAGCCAGCGTCTTGCCGGGCAGATCGGTCTGGGAGTCGGGGTTTGAAAGTTTTTTTTCTCTCTCTTACTCTCTCGGCCCCCGGGCGGTTTCGGAGGGGGAGTGTGGGGGGGGTGTGTGTTGCTCCCTTCGGGTGGGGTTTTCTTTCTCTTTTTCCCTTCTTGGGGTGGGATCCTGTATCATTTGTTCTACCCTCTTCCTCCGTTCCTTAAATTACTCATTAGCACTAGCATTGTTAGTAACTCCCTAAGTTTCATTTATATAATTAAATAGTTCTTATCTCAACTCCTACGGGCTTTTCCTGGTTTGTTCCTCCGACCCTTCCTCACCGGGAGGTGGGGGGGGGTGGGGGGGTGGGGGGGGGCGGAGTGGTAGAATCGGCTGATCCTGATAACACCGGAGTTAAACCAGGACAGCCCTCAGCATAAGAAGGATATCGACCAGTTGGAACGAGTCCAGAGGAGGGCCACGAACATGATCAGAGGACTGGAGCACCTCTCCTATGAAGCAAGGCTGAGAGAATTGGGCTTGTTCCACCTGGAGAAGAGAAGGCTTCGGGGAGACCTTATTGCAGCCTTCCAGTACCTGAAGGGGGCCTACAAGGAAGCTGGAGGGGGGCTTTTTATAAGGGCCTGTAGTGACAGGAAAAGGGGTAATGGGTTTAAATGGAAAGCAGGGAGCTTTAGATTGGTAATCAGGAAGAAATTCTTCACCAAGAGGGTGGTGAGGCACCGGCACAGGTTGTCCAGAGAAGCTGTGGATGCCCCCCCATCCCTGGCTGTCTTCAAGGCCAGGCTGGCTGAGGCTTTGAGCAACCTAGTCTAGTCGAGGGTGTCTCTGCCCATGGCAGGGGTGTTGGAACTAGATGATCTTTAAGGTCCCTTCCAACCCAAACCATTCTATGACTCTATGATTCTTAAATTTTTCTTACCTTGGTCTGTGTACAGTTACCAGGTCAATTTTAAAACCCGGAGTGCCTACCGTCCTTATCCTCCCCAGCTTCTTCACGGATCCTGCCTCTTTAAACAGCCTCGGGTCTTCTGTCAGCTCTTTACGGAACCACTGCTGCCGATGCACAGGACCACCAAAATCAACGGGGTGCACCTTCCTGCTGCCGCAACAACGTGGTTCCCCCGGCGGGTGACAGATCCCGGATGAGCCTCCAAATTGTGAGAAACACTCGCAAGGCCAATTACTTAGGCTCAGACAGGGATCTCAGTGAAGCAGCATTTTATTTGCGATTGCAATGGCGGGTGTCCCCCCCCTTGCAGGAGAGAGAGAGAGCGCCTCGTAGCAATAGAGTACACATTATATAGCCTAATTCCCGACGCATACAGCCTCCTCCCCTGTTTCCTCATTGGCCGAGTACTCCAGGTTCACAGCCTACCCGACGCGTGTTTCTATACTTCTATACATATATGAGATTTTGAACAACTTTAAAATTTGTTTAAGGAGAACGCGTGACCGTTCCCTTTTTAACCATTTAGTATGTCTTTGGTGTGTCTTATTTTGCAATTCTTTATCATGTTGCTAACCTGTTCTTTCTTATTCTGCTGAGATGGTGATATTTCTTTTTTCTTTTTTTTTTTATTTGAGCTTGCAAACTAACCCTTGCTCAGGATGGTTAAGAAAAACAGTTCATGCAAACATATGATAAAACTGAGTCCTTTCTAGGACTAGAATTTTCCATCTGCAAAAACACAAGAAAGTTACAAGCGAGCAAGCAAAGGAGTTATGGCCCCCCCAGCCCGCTCCCAGCTTATGTATGTACTGAGCATGACATGCTATGGAATTAAATACTCCTTTGATTAGTTTGGGTTGGCTGACTGAACTGTGTGTCCCTCCACACTGCTTGTAGTAAGAAAGTTGGGAACATGGGTGCAGTATCAGAAGCTGGGAAAGACCTTGAATCCTTAGCACCAACTGAAAAACACCAGTGTTATCAGTACTCTTCTCAGGGCAAATCCAAAACAGCCTCATACCAGCTACTGTGATGAAAATTAACTCTGTCCTGACCAAAACCAGCACAGTGATGAAAATTAGTGTTTAACTGCAGCTAATAAAACTATTGAAACACCATTCCGGAAAGTAGAAATCTTACAACCAAGAACAGATACTTGCACTATCTCTCCATTTTGCTTTTTCTAGTCTTTTCAGTAGGCCTGGTGTTTAAATATGGTGCTGGCACACAGCTAGAAGCCCAGTTCAGCTTGCAGTCTAATTTACTATACAGTTTATTTTCCATGTTACTGTTTGATGCACTTCCTTGTTTAATAATATCCTAAATAATTCAAAATAATTATGTACACTTTATAAATTGACTACATACATTTACAAATTAAAGGACCCCCAGTACAGCTCTTGCTCTACTCATGTACACAGCTGTTATAGAAGAATATATTACTCCAAAACTTTGGCCTGTTTATGAAATGCCCAACATTTTAAAACAGTGGCTACGGTTACCTACCCTGGGACAGGAAGCACAGTAGAAGGGACAATCTTTCCAACAATGATTAATTACAGTGTAAGAACACACACTCATATGCAGCTGCATACCTGCAACGAATCTTCATTCCTATAGCCATTTGAAAGACAATATGCATGACCTCAGTTCTGGAGTGACTTTCTCAGGCAGTTTACTTCTTTCTCATTGCAAGGTGATTTCAGACCCTTAGAAGTTCCCAGCTTTCAGATTTGGAGCATGAATGTTGACAGAAGCAGTAGCAGGGGAATTTATTGTTTGGGGTGAGGTGGAGGTTGATTGGTTTAGAAAAACCAATCCACCCCAGAAAAGAGCACCTTTTTCCAGCTGAAGTTTTGATGGATAGGGTATGGTTTGTCACACCAATATGGGTGAAACATCCAAAGATACTGAGGACAAAACCGATGATAGGAAACTAGCATGGCCTCTTTCCCTTGCTTCCGCTATCCAATCCTTGTCTTTTCTACTACATGATCCACACAATATCTGTGAGATAGGAGTGCAGTTAGCATTGTTATCCTTTATTGTATGAATTATACCATGCATGCATGCTCAGAATAATAAAACCAGGTTTTAATATTACAAAGGATAGGTACTTCACCAGTCTAGGAGAAACCTGTATCTGTGATACACTGATCAGACGAGGGATTATGCTCCACGGATGATGCAAAAGCTGATCAAACAGCAATACCAAATTCACTTCCTAATAGACACTCATTAAGGGAAAGCAAACAGTATTAGGCAATGTCTTACAAGGAGCCTTCTGTGATTTAACTCATTACAGAAGTAATGGTTGAGGCAATGAGGGCTCAATATCCAGCTGTGAACATTGCAGATTGATTCACGCAAGACCTGACAAAACCAGGTAGTGGTAGGAAACAATACGCCTCAACAGAGGCATATGGCAGGCATCAAGCAAGTCTTTCGAATAATTATCTGGTAGGAGAAAACACGGTCACAAGAACAAGACTGGAGCTCAGTGACAGTTTGAGGACTGCATATATAAAAATACCTAAAAAGGCATACCTTAGGTAGGACTTTTGGGAAAATGAGAAATCCTAAATAGCAATTCAAAATTGCTAATGTTTTTGGTTTGAATCTTCTAAAGAGTGCTCTGGTTTGGCAGAGAGAACAAAGCAGGAATTATTACTTCTATTCCCTACTAAGCACAGGGACATCTAGAACGCTTCACAACTGCACCACCATGTTGGGATACAAGTCAGTACCAGAATGCATCTTCCCAGGAGGAGGCAAAGCTGGACTTGCTGAGCTCACTTTCTTATCATGAAGTCAGTAGTTTTATGACTTCCTTCTACCTGGGGCCATCTACAGGTTTTCAAAGATTTTGTTACCACTTTATAGCTCAGAAGCCTAAGAACAACTGTGTGAAGCAACTTGTTTTTAAATAAAATCCTGGTTTATTATAATTCAAATTGCACAAGCATGTTAAAGAGATGTTAGTTGGAGTTTTTTTTTTTTAAAGACAGAACTGCACCATTTTAAACCACTGCAACAGAATATAAAGCAACAATTAACTTGCATCATGCTCCTGCTGCTCCTCTTCAGGAAAGAAAGGCACAATGTTTCAAAAAAAAAAAAATTAACTGAAGTATCAAATCAAGACTTTGCTCTTAGTAAGCTAAGTGCATTGTGCATATAGCATAACTCCTTTAGCTCATCCAAAGATTTGACATGAAAATCTAAACTCATCATTTAACCATGCCAATTACATTGCCACAATGCAATTCATAGTTCTTTAGCAAGGTCAAGTACAGCTATAGTTTTTAAGGTGAAAGCCTGTAGTGCACTAGCAGTTAGTGAAACTAAGATACATTTACCTTCCAAAGCTAGATTTCTTCTTAAGTTATTTAGCCTAAACTCTAATCACACCAAATAGATTATAGATGAAAAATAGTCCCACTGAGGAAAATAAAGAACTTCAGTTTTCAAACATTTTAAATTAAGAAATGTGCTAGCTGCCATTTTAGTGGCAAGAGACCCTCTCCTGTAAGTGATAAGGGGTTTTTATTCAGCTAAAATGTGCAAAGAAAACAGTGTCAAAGTGAGAGAAATATCAATCCTTATGAGTAAATTCCTTTAATACGTTTTCTTGTCAGAAACTTCTGTGGATCTCTTTGCAGCAATTCCATTTGCAATGCCATTGCTTTCAAACTGCAAATAAAAGACAGCATCATTAACGGGATGTCAAAAAAGGTCTCTACACCCAGAACAATAACAGTTGGTGATGAAAATGCCTTTTAGAAGCAAGGCCAGTCAAGATCTACGAAGAAATCTGCAGCAAGAACCAAAGGGGAGGTGTCTCTTCAGATTTATGCACAAAATTATTGCTTCTGGAGGGGAGGGGGGGAATGAGGGCAGAGACAACATATACAAATATCTACATTTTGTTAGAAGAAATAAATGATAATTGTACAATTTACACACACTAAACATTTTCCCCCATTACAAGTGGCAGAGCTGGCTGAAGAGTGGTTGGTTTTTTTTAATTCTGCTTCATGTATCTGGTGCGATGCACCAATTACCTGACTTCTTCCTTCTTTGAAAGAATAGCCAGTCATTTAAAAAAAATTTAAATTAATTAAAATATTTCAGAAAACTGATACAATTCCTGTTCTTCCAAGCCCTACCAATAGCTGTCTTGAAGCAACTATTCAACTAACTAGCTGACTCAGTACCAGCAACTCCCTTTCATGAAAAAATAACCACAAAAACATCTGTAAAAACACCCAACTATTTACTCTTTTGTGGCACCCACCCTGAACTATGGCTTGGTGTTTTATCTGGAGATTCCCTAGTTAGCTAAATGCATTAATCTTACTTTATAAATTCCACACTCATCCTGAACTCTTTTTATGGCTGAAGATGCCTGTGGATTTCCAATGCTACCTCCTTGACCTTGTTTTGTTGCTGTTGTTTCTTGCACAGCTTTCTTGGACCATACATGCTTAATGAAAGGTGCAATAGCAGGACAGATATACGGTTCAAGGAATTTCTTGTAGACCCAAAGGAGAACTGGAATGACAATACAGGGAACGCACACCATGGTTTCCTCTTGTTCTGTGACAGCTGGCGAGTAGAAAAAAACCAACAGCTTAGGATACAGTGTTTATATGCCATGAGCTAAGAAAACAGTCTTAAATAATGAATAAAGATTGTAGTTGATATTCAAACATGAAAGATTTTTTAATAATAGATTAACTGTTAGTTTCAAAAATGCTGTGTGTTACAATGTTACAAAGTCCTCAACAAGGGAAGCATTCTTGACATTTTAACAAAAAAGGAGTAGAGTTTGCTATTAATTCATCATTCCTACAGCTAGAGCTTAGAAAAACATATGTAGAAAATCAAAGTCTTTATTTAAACCACACAAAAACAGTTTAAGCGGTGAACTGCAGGTATCAGAGGGTCCAAAAGGTTTTTCTCATTCCCTTTTTATTTAAAGTGAAATTAAATTGCAGGACTCCAATCCATCTAATGGCTTGCTATCACTGAAGGGCAAGTCGGTGGGAAGGGGGAAGAGAATCCTAGTCAGGATTTAAGAAAAAGAGAATATGGGTTATTTCCTTCTTCCTGCACAGATTTTGGAATCACTTGATCCCACACCAATCCCATACAATTGGCCAAACTATTAGAAAACAAATCCTTGTGTCTCTAAAGTCAGAGAAGAATCTTAAATTGAGACATGAATGAGGTAATCCCTCAAAGCCATTCAAAAATTCATGTACTCTCTCCACCAGAGCTTCCTAGATACTAAATTTCCAGCAACATGATGTTGATTCAGTGGATTCATCCATTAGCTAAGGAACATGCCTGGATGGAACACTGCAGGTTTTCTGAGGTAACAGCAAGAGTCTGTGTAGCCACCTTGCGTCAAGATTCCAGACTGAAAAATAAGTCATACCTCTGCCAGATGCAAAAAGCGGACCCCTAGAAGTATAACACCAGTCCCAATATATTGAAATATTGTTTGTCTGTGTATTCTTCTGTGATTTGGTGATGCTCCTGTCACCTGGTTAACAGGCAGTTAATTCTTTCGGGGGGGGGGGGGGGGGGGGGGGGGGAATAGTGAAAGGGCAAATGGTCCAATTTCAATAGCAAGCTCATTTCTTTGAGTTACAAGTCTTTGTGTACCTCTGTAAGCCACCATACATTGGGGTCAGCAGAGAGAACATACATGCCATTACAAATTTAAGCACATTTGGTCTTGATTTCCCATGTTTACAGAAAAAAAAATACTACACAGACAAAAGGGCTCCCCCCCCCCCCCCCCCCCCTCCAAAGGATGATCTAGCCTAGAAGGGCTAATTTATGTAATGTTCCAGCGTCTGCTTCACTGTAGGAAGACGTTTAGGCTAGAGTATTCCCCGGAAGCCAGTCCAACCTTCCCGGTTTACGGTAAACGGCAAGCAGCGGTGGCTGCAGCGCAAATATTTTCCGAATCAGTAAAGTTCCCCTCAAACACGCGTTGAAGCCAACGAGCTCCGCAGCTCGGCCTGAGCTGTTTAATTCACCCCGGCCGCTTACGGTTAACGGAGCCGCTCCGGCCGCAGAGAAGGGAGCAAGTGGCGAGGCGAGTCCACTCCACCAGGGACACTTCCAGATGGGCGGCCACGCCAGGATCCCAGTCGGGATTGAGGGCTGGCAGACCATGAAGGGACCCTCAGGGGAGTAGCCCCGGCCCCCGGCTTACCTTAGTCGGCAGCGACCCAGCGCTGTTACCGGCTGCCGTAGACTCCGCCGTCGGACCGGAAACTGTTCCCGCATTTCCAGCTAACGCATACGGCGGCCTTACCACCAATAGAAGGCGGTATACGTGTCACGTGACCCACGCTCGGCCGACGCCAGCACCACCTCCCGCCGGCATTCTAGCCAGCCGGCCAGGCGGGACATCCGGCCAGAGCAGCAGCGGGCTTGGGGGACGCAGGGCTGTTTCCAGCTTGTGCGCAGGCAAGGACAGTGGGGCAAGGGAAAATAAACACCCGCCTTTGCTGCCAATTCTTGTTTTGTACATTAATCATACTGGTAAGTCAGCCACAGCACACTGCTGAAGTAACATACCGCCCCCAACCCTCATGAGGTCAAGCAAGCTGAGCAGAGGCACCCATTTACAGCAGAGAAGTGCACGCAATGTATCTTAACTTTTTAAAATTTATTTATGTATAGCTGTTGTGTCAGATTTACTCCCGAGCCATTAGCTTTTGCTTCTTCAGCTTCTTTTGGGATATCTGAAAAACACAAACACAGAAGTGAGAAAACAGCGATAGTCTGTATCTTCCCAAAACACCTTACAAGTAAGTTTAAACAGTCATCCTTTGAAAGAAGCACTGAGAAATGTTAGAAATGTCTTCATCTGTTTACAAGATGTTCTATTAAACACCAGCACATAAGCGATGTAATACTTGCAAGTATGCTTACAGGTTGACTCCTGGATTTTAATTTCATTGTAACACACATGGCACCTGTACACGTACATACAGGGAACACTGTGACTGCTTTGGGGAAGGGAAGAACAAACCATCTGTGCACTGTAAAACACCAAGAAGTACTTTAAGTTCTTGTCATGGTTTAGCCTTATCTGGCAATTAAGTACCACATAGTCGCTCGCTCACCTCCTCCCCCCCACCACAATGGAGAAGGGTCAGAGGAAAAGACAAGGAAAGCTTGTAAAAGTTGAGATAAGAACTATTTAATAATATAAATTATAATTAGTGAAACTAACAGCACTACTACTACTAACTAAAACAATAGAAAATAGAACATATGATACAATAGCTCATCACGCACTGACCGACATCAGGTCCCAGAAAACAGTGAGCAATCCAAGAGTGGGGAGAAAACACACACACCCCGACCCCAAACCACTAACAAAAAGAACTGCTCTGCTAACAGCCGTGCCAAGAACTAACGACCCAGCTATCAAGCTAGCCCAAAGCCTTCATGATCCCCTCTCCAGGCCACCTCTCTGTGCACAGCCAGCCTGAGGTACCATGAAACGAGAGAAATCCCTTGGCTGCTCTGGGCCAGCCAGCTCTGTGTAGGAGAGGCACTCGCTCCTGCCCCAAACCAGCACAGTTCTCAACGTTGTACTTACAATAAATACAGAGGTTGCTCAGAAATAACTTTTTTTCAGGGGTGCTCCAAAGGTGTCCTAAGATAGTCATCACAGCAACCCCTCTGTCTCAAAACTACCAAGCATTAACACCAGAGATTTCTCTAACTTTAACATTAAAGAGGACTAAAGATAGGATGTTTTGGTACCTTTTTCTTTTGAGCAACTTCTTCCTCTGGCTTGGGAACAATCTGCTCCTTCTCAGTGAGGATCATCTCGATGTGGCAGGGGGAGCTCATGTAGGGGTTGATCCTACCATGTGCTCTGTAGGTGCGCCGGCGCATTTTGGGAGCCTTGTTGACCTGGATATGCTCAATGACCAGAGAATCCACATCAAGACCCTGGGAGCAGGGGAAAAGATAAAACTTGAGACTTTTATCTTCAAATAATTTATCTCCACGGCAAAAAACATGAATAACCACACACACCCCCCACTGCTGGCAAATGTCACAGCTTCACTTGGCTGTGTCACAGAAGTATTTACCAAGCAAGCACCAGCTGAAGAAGTCAAAAGAACACAGACCACTCTCCCATGTCGCAAGGAATCTACAACGATGCTGATGGTTCAAGAAAGAATTATTGTTTCATAGTTATTCCAAAGGTGTCCTAAGATAGTCATCACTGCCAAAGTTACCAAATTACGTGCTGAGTATACTACAAAGGTACAAATTGACCAAGAGTCCACAGATTTTGGTTTGTTCTGTAGATTTTGAGAGATTAAGTGTTCCATAGATTTTAAGATATGTAAACTACACTTGTTCTAAACAGTTGATAACCACACACAAACTAGCTACTTGTGAAAAATTATTAGTTGCATTTTAGCTTGAAAAATGCACGCAGCCTAATTCAAACGAACAGTACACCAAAAGCCTCTACACAATTTGGTTTCACCTACAAGGCAGGCCTTATGCAGCCACTGAGTTCAGGAGTGCCACCACACAGCAACAACACAAACACTTTGCATTTAATAACACCTATGCAGCCTACCTTGAGCTCAGCATTGCTCTCCGCGTTTTTGAGCATGTGCAGCAAGAACTCTGCGCTTTTCTTGGGCCACCGTCCCTGTGTCCAGCCCCACTGCTTGGCCTAGAAGAGAATTCCCTTTTTGTCCTGGTACAACACAACTTGCCCTTTACACACCATTAACTTGCATTATAACCCCTTTTAGTAAGGCTGCATACCAAAATAATTAAATTGATCAATTACTTGACACTGCAAGTAGATGCAACGCTTGCTGTACTGGAATTAACAAACATAAGAAGAAAAAAAGAGGTTATCGTGAATAATGAGAGACTATTTTCCACATCACCTTTTCTCTCTTCTGTAACCAGCCACAACCAAAGCATCCTCCCCATGTTCTCATCTCAGACCTCACCTGGGCGCATCTACCGACTCCCCCATTGTAGCGACGGAAGGGAACACATTGCTTCTTCAGGGTGACGTCCTTCAGGTACTTGGTGGCCTTGCGAATGTGCATGCCCTTGATGGCCTGTGCAGTCTCACGAGTATTCTAGCAACACAGAGGACAGCAAGGTTCCTCTTTAGCACATCTTTACAAGTTACAATGGGAGCAAAAATACTCCTCTCCCTTTCCTGGATCCTATTCTTTTTGCTACAAACTCAGCTTAAAAGAAGCACTTACATAAAAAATAAAATTAAAGAATGAAGAATAATTAGCAATGTTTTTTTTCTTCCCTTACCTACTTTTCTAATCCTTGGTATCACTTCCATTACCAAATTTGCAGCTCTGGCACATCTTCACTGTTTTTTACCTAGTCGCTAGGTCTTTCCAACCAGCAAAATTAAAAATTTGAATGTTTGGCCACAAATAATAAAAAAAACCCAACCAACACAGAAGCCTGAAGGATAAATTCTTACTAAAATGTCAAATATGGCACCTCAGAGGAAGCCATGAGAAAACATGCTACACAAACAAGCTACAAACAATCTAATTATCTCTGCAGGGGAAATCTTAAAGGGAAGAAAGAAAAAGGCTGAGAAAGAAAAATCGAGAATAAAATATCGATGCTTAAGACAGCATGCTAAATGCAAAAGTCAGAGCGTAACTATAATCCTACCTGATCACAACAAAAGAGCAAACCAAAGTAAGTGACTCCTTTTCACCTGCACTAGATAACACTGAGCAGAAAAGCAGCTGCTCAACTTTGGTTTTGTGGTTAACTTGAACGTGTCCCAAATTCACTACCACACCTAAACCTTTTCCAGAGGCACCTATATTCTCAAGCACAATCCTCATGCCAAACTTCTTGACCAGCAGCATGATCAGATGAACCTAATGTTCTTTCCAAACAACCAAAAAGGCAGAGTAAGACAAATGAAATAAATCTCTCATCTAACACTAGCCAAATTCCTCTTGCTAAAATCACCACAACTGCTTTCCTACTGTACTTTATTAGACAGGAAGCTGTTTAGGACACACCATCTCAGTTTCGTTCCTGTGGATAAAAAAACATTACTAGCAAACACAGGCCATAATCCACACTATGACCCTTAAGTAATTAAGTATTGATACAGGAGAGTAAAAGACGCTTCCTTAAAAAAAAAAAAAATAAGAAGAAGAAATGTTGACCAAAACCCAAATGAATTTGCATTTCCTACTATGTACACACTGCATACCTTGAAATGCACTCGCAGGTTGGATCCCCGTGACTTGCATGCTGCGGAGAAAAAAAGACCAACATCTACAATGAAAACTTCAATGGCTTTGGTGAAATCCTATGCAAACGTTCACAAGAACTCACATTTCGTGGGGTTCTCTGGATCCAGAGAGTAGCGCACCATTTTTGGACCTCAACTGCAAAAAAGCAATTTTAAAAACCCCCATATTAAGCTTCCAACATACTCAGAAACTGGATCGTTCACCTTACTGCCAATAGCTAACTAAAGGAGCTGCTCAGAAATTACGCTTTCTTTTCACAATTAAATCCAAAGACGTCCTAAGAAAGTCATCACCACGGCTTCTCCCTAGGGCTACTTCCACCTCGCACCCGCCAGCCACCTCCAAGTTCCGCCATCTCGTCCCCCACCCGACCTCCCCCACACCAACCACGAAAATACCGAGCCCCCTCATCACCTCCCCGTGGCACCCTAGACGGGATGAGACCAGATTAAGACTACTCCCTAACCACCATAACCCCCACACCTCTAGACAGCGGCGAGAAAGAGGAAAAGCAGAGCATGCCGGGAACCGGAAGAACCCCCAGCTCTCGCGACAGCCCGGCGGGATTTCAGCCAGGGAACGTCGCGGAGGTGCCGCGCCGAGCGCGGGGCGAAAGGCACTGAGAGAGACCGTCGACAAATGCGTAGCGGCGGGTGGGGGCGAGGGGTCAGGGGCCAGTCAGGGCCGCACAGCCCTGCGTGTGAGCCTGAGGTGTGAAAATAAAACGTGCGTGGACACTAGCCAGCACCTTCGTGTCTGTGCGGGAGTGTGGGAGTGCACACCTGTGCAGGACTCCCCACAGCCCGAGGCTTACCCCTGCAAAATGGTGCTGTGCCCACGGCCCTGAGGGGTTAGCCTTGGCAGATCTCTTGCTGTCCAGGGAAGAGACCTCTTTTCTTCAGAAAAGCCTGTCACTGGAGCAAAGACACAATTTTGTTAACCCTGTAAGAGCTAATTTTCTTGTGTTTTTGCAGATGGAAAATTCCAGTCCTAAAAAAAAAAATGAACTCAGCTACAGTTTTATCATGTTTGCACAAACTGTTTTTCTTAATAATCCTGAGCAAGGATTAGTTGGCTAGGTCAAATAAAAAGAAATATCACCACCTCAGCAGAATGAAAATGTACAGACACATTTAAAAAATAACAGGTTGGCAAGAAGATAAAGAATTGCAGAATAAGACATAGCAAAGACATACTAAAGGGTTACAAAGGGAATGGTCACGCGTTTTCCTTAAAAAAATTTAAAAGTTGTACAAAAGTACAACAAGCGTTGAGTAGGCTGTGAACCTGGAGTACTCGGCCAATGAGGAAACAGGGGAGGGGGCTGTATGCGTCTAGGAACAGGATATATAATGTGAACTAGGAGATATATATATATGTATCTCCTAGGATATGTATCCTAGGAACTAGGATATATAATGTGTACTGTATTGCCAGAAAGCGCTCTCTCCTGGGGGGGGGGGGAACGGGACTCCCGCCATTGCAATCGCAAATAAAATGCTGCTTCACTGAGATCCCTGCCTGAACCTAATTGACCTGCGAGTGTTTCTCACAACCCTCAGCTTAAGGCCAGTGTTGCTCACGGACCAGAAATTGGTTGAGACTAGGCCAAGGAGCAAGCCTAAGGGCTGCAACTAGGTGGCAGTTTAGGATGAGAATAGAGAGGAACACATCGCCTATCAGAGGTATCCAAGAGATCAGACCGAATGAACCTCTGTTGATGAATTGTAACTGAATTGCACCATTATAAAAAAATCAGACACTTGCTTGTTAAAAGATTTTTGTTTCCATTTTAGTCTGCGTTTGCAACTATAACTGCTTGGAAAATTTGACAAAGCAGCGGTTCAATAAAACGGAAATATTTCCTGAAAGTGGTACTCAGCTCTGGCAAAGGGGTCATGGATAAAAGTTTGACAGAGTGGGGGAAAAAAGAGAAACATCTTCCCGAGTGGCTAATATTCTGGTGTGCAGGCACCTCCCTGGCACGAGGGAATCCAGGTTCAACAGCACATTTAGAAATGAGCAGAGCAAGAACTTACTGCCTGTGTAAATGCTCTCTGAACAGGAGGCTATTTTTGGATATCTTGTTTAGTGCTAAAAAACCCCAAAGCTTTGAAGCTAGGATTTCACCCAGATGGGAAGAGGAAAATATTTGAACTATCACAAATATTTACATGGCTGAAAATCGTAGACCTCTGATTTTGACTGCAGCTCTCTATTTATTTGCCTTAAAAGGTGCCTTTTACTTTGATTTCAAGGAGAAACTTTCTGCAAAGTCTTCAAGTAACTTCTAAGCACTGATCTCAAAGCAGGGAAACCTGCTGGGATACAGGCAAATATTATTTCTTCTTTTTATATACAAATTTCACGTGAAAAAAAAAAAGAGTTAGGAGCCCATACTCACAAGAACACACACTACCTTACAGTTGTAGATGCTTATTTTGTGATACTCAAGACACCAATTAGCACTTCCATCATAGTCCATCTGTTTGCTGCTGAAAGACATGGGTCCCTGGAGGAGGGCTTCTTTCTTGCCTAATGAAATTATATAGTAAAGTCTGCTGATATATGGGAGACTGAAAAAGAAAACAGCTTTAGTTGACTCACAACTTGCAAAAATTGGCACAACAAAGCCCAGACAGGGTGCAAAGGCTGGTGTTTGGCATTAAACACAGACAGTAATCCTCCCAGTCTCGAGCAGACTGGAAAGGGAAAGAACACCAAGGTTTTGCCCACGTAAAGCTGCACGGACTTCAGCAGGGCTCTGCAGGAGCACCTTCAACAACAGGATCATGGAAGCTATTTTTGTTTTCTTTTTTCAATACTACTTTTAAATCAATAATTTCTGGAAATTTCATATTCTTTTACCTCAAGACACAACTGGCAAAGTATTTATGCAAGGGAAAGAAACATTATATTTGTTTAGTTTTCATGCTTTGGTTACATAGAACAGGTAATAGTATTTCTCCACCCCCACCCCCCCCAATGTTTTTGTCTATGTGTGTGGCTGGGGCCAATTTGCAAAGACCAATGGAACATCTCACCTCACATCAGTGATTTTGACAAATGCATGTAAAATTTGTTGGATTTAAATAAAAGGTTACAATATTTCCAAAACAGAGAAGGATTTCCACAGAAGCAGTTGGTTCCCATTCCCATATGATTTAGAGATGAACAGACAAGGGCTGCATTATGAACTGCAGTCCCCTCAAACCAGTACCCCTCCAACTCTTTGCATTACCCTAGATCCCCAGACTCCAAATTCCTACCCCTCTCTCCAGAGGCCAGCTACCTGCTACTCCCAACTCAGACCTTTTAGTCTACATACTACCTCTTCTCCCAAACATTCCCTGTTTTGCCCCAAACCCTGAAATCCAGAGATTTAAGTAGCACCAAACCCCACACATACTGAGGCTCTGCCTCGACCCTGCTACTGTTTCAGGCCTCTCCCTGCATGTTACACCAAAGCAGTACCTCTCTCTCACATCTAGCAGAAATTTCAGAAAACCAGACCATAGATACATTTACGAAAAGTCTGCCCACATGGAATTTAAAGTTGAAAGAGGATGAATGGTAGCCTGACTAAAATGCATACAAGCCACCATGACAAAGCATTTAAACAAAACAACTGACTCACCAGAACAAGTGGTATTCATACCACCTGTTTACCACCTGCCCCACTATTTCCACTATTGCAGCTTAAAGTAGAATATAGGTGCAATCTTTTGCTGTTTATTTCCATTGCAAGAAGGCTCATTAGCATTTCTGAAGTACATGGGTACATGTGTTCTCTAGACTACAATGTCACAGGAAAAGACCCACAGATGAATCAAAAAAAACCCATCCTGAAAAGTAACAGCTGTTTTAAGTTAATGAAATTACCCAAAATTAATGAAAAATGTTTCCAAAACAGTTTTACTGAAGTCTGGGCTGAGAGATTTCAACCTGAAACCTTCAAACAACCTTTACAGAGGTTTGCTTTTGTGTTCTGTTTTCTTTTAAGCAGAACAAGTTTTCTAACAAAATGTATTTTGCTATCTTTTGTTTTCAAGTATAGTCTAAACAAGCCATCAGAAGCATTTGCTCTGACATTAGGTACCACCCCAGAACATGACATACCATCGGCCACGTGTCAGGTTTTTGTGAAGGATGCTGTCTCGCAGAATTTCTTTGTGGAATAATTGGCAGGAGAGAAAGACTATGAGAGATCTCACAGCTTCCAAGGAAATGCTATATGTAATTTCTCTGCAGGAAAAAAGGAAAAAAAGTAAAGTTTAATCTGCTGGGTTTGTTTACAAACTAACTTCCAAGAACACTTAGTAGCTTCACCTCAGGTTATACACTGTTTAGCAAAGCAAGTTTCAATTGGGAACACACAAACAACAAATTCTGAAAACCCAGATTCACTTCAGAGCAACAATGGGCTGTTTTTCTTAGATGTAAGCACTTTTTTTTATATGCCAAACAACAAGATATGCTCATTTTAGTTGGGACAGTTAATTTTCTTCACAGTAGCTGTCATAAGGCTACGTTTTGGATTTGTGCTGAGAAGAGTACTGATAACATTGGTGGTTATAGTTGGTGCTGAGGAGTGCTTGCAGCAATTCAAGGTCTTTTCCAGCTTCTGATACTGCACCTGTGTTCCCAACTTTCTCACTACAAGCAGCAGGTGGGAATGCAGTTCAGACAGCTAATGCAAACTGACCTAAGTGGTATCTCATTCCATAGCATGTCATGCTCAGTATATGAGCCGGGGGTGGGCTGGGGGCCATTTTTGGTTAGTTGGTTGTTTTTCTCATTTATGCTCTCACTCATGGGGCTCTCTCGGACACTGCTACGATTGCTCTAGGGCTCTGACTGGGCATTGGTTAGCAGGTGGTGAGTAATTGTATAATTTCTTTTATTTTCAATTATTTTTACTACATATTATTATATTATTAGTATTGTTAGTATTACTAGTATCACTATTTTATTCCTTTATATTCAATTATGTTCTGGGTTCAGTCAGGAAAGAGTTAACTCTCTTTACCCTGGCTGCTAGGAAGCTGTGTTCCTGGATGCTGAGAGAAGTACTGATAAGGTCTTAGCTGGCACTGGGGAATGCCTGCACTGAATTCAAGGTCTTTCTCCACTTGTGATACTGCAGCTGCGTTCCGAGCTCTCGCTGTCTCTCTACAGGCAGTGGAGGGGACACACAGTTCAGACAGCTGACCCAACCTGACCAAGGGAGTATTTCATTCCATAGTATGTCATGCTTGGGGCATATGGGAGGAGGAGGGGGTCTGGGAGCCATTACTTTCTCTTACTTCCTCTCTCTGACTTCTGTACACTTGCTTACGCTCCCCCTGACTCCTGCGTTAGCTGGTTGCTAACTCCTGTGCTGCCTTGTTTGTGAGGGAGTTGGTGGGTTTATTTAGTTTTCCCGGTTGTGCTATTGCTGATAGGGTTCGCTCGGAATCTGCTACGATTGCTCTCAGGCTGCGGCTCTCGGGCTGAGATCGCTCTTGGGCTCTCTGGCTCTGACTCTCACTACTCAGCACCCAGTCGTACACTAGTCATTGGGTAGTGAGAAATTGTATCGTAATTGTATGATATTGTATCATATGTTTTATTTTCTATTATTTTAATTACTTATTATTAGTAATATTTGTATATATTAATTTAGATGTAATTAGTAAATAGTCCTTATCTCAACTTTACGAGCTTCCTGATTTCTTTTTCCTCCAATTCTCTCCATCCACTGGAGGAGAGGAGGGGGGATTTGTGAGAACATCTTCGTGGTATTTGGCTAGCCGGAGTTAAACCACAACAAATTGTTAAATTGTTCTTATCTCAGCCCATGAGTTTCCTTGTCTTTTCTGCTGATTCTCCTCCTCCACTGGAGGGGGCAGCCAGGAGGGGGGGTGAGCGAGCAGCTGTGTGGTACTTACTTGCTGGCTGGGGATTAAATCAAGAGAGAATGTCACCTTCCAAAGTGCTTATCGTGGTTTACCACTCAGCCGCTCACTCACTTCCCCCCCAGCCCAGTGGAGTAAAAGTCAGAGGAAAAGACAAGGAAACTCATAAAGTTGAGATAAGAACTATTTAATAGTTGAATATAAATGAAAATTATGGTGATACTACTAATAATAAGTAATTAAAGTAATAGAAAATAGAACATATGATACAATTGCTCACCACCCGCCAACCGACACACAGCCAGGTCCAGAGTAGTGAGAGTCCAAGCTGGAGAGATGCCAGAGCCCCAGGGTGACACCACCACTGGGGCGGGGAACCTCGGCTGCTCTGTGCCAGCCGACAGCACTGTGAAGAAAAGCAGCTCTTTCCTGCCTGAAGCCATCACAGTGCTCTTTCAAAAAATGAGTTGGAACCTACAGTGCAATATCTCTTGAAACACAATAAATTAACCACAGAAAACACTGACTGGAGTAAAACTCTTCATTTGTCTCAGGATCAGAACTGGTGTGGTCCTTACCAAAATGAACAGTATTTAATTTAGAAGTCAGTTTGATTTTTAACACCCTCAAATGCTTTAATATTCTCAAGTGTGGTGCTAGAAATGCTATAAGTAACATGCAGGATAAGGATAAGGAAGAAGACTTTCATGGTGTATAGACAGCTTAAGTTAAGCTCTTCTGCAGTAGCTCTATGTCTTAGCTTTGCACCAGCTAGTCTATGTTTTGCTGTACCCCATAGCACATCAAGCTGCATAGGTAGTGCCAGCCCAGGACCTGCGGCACGGCAGGACCGGCGGGGAGGGGGTGGAGATATGGGTGGAAAGGCTTGTGGTTGGACACGACCCTGGGAAGGGGAAGGGTCTGAGGGGGCTTCTGGCCGAGGGGGGCTGGGGTTTGTTTGTGGTGGGACCTCGTGGCGAGTGGTTGGTGCTCCGGGCAGAGCCAGCGTCTTGCTGGGCAGATCGGTCTGGGAGTCGGGGTTTGAAAGTTTTTTTTCCTCTCTCTTACTCTCTCGGCCCCCCCCGGGCAGTTTCATGGGGGGTTTGCTCCCTCCGGGTGGGTTTTTCTTTCCTTTTTTCCCTTCTTGGGGTGGGATCCTGTATCATTTGTTCTACCCTCTTCTTCCGTTCCTTAAATTACTCATTAGCACTAGCATTGTTAGTAACTCCCTACGTTTCATTTATATAATTAAATAGTTCTTAACTCCTACGGGCTTTTCCTGGTTTGTTCCTCCGACCCTTCCTCACCGGGAGGAGGTGTGGTGGGGGGGGTTGGGGGTGGTGGAGCAGGCTTGTCGTCTAACTACGACACTCTAGGACAGAGTTTCTGAGCAAGGAGCATGTTAGTTATTTGCTCAAAGTCAAGAGGAAACTGTAATCACGATTTCCTGGATCACAGTCCACACAACCACACTACCTCTGATAGAAAAATGTTTTTCAAAGTGAAGGTTATGCAAACTCAGTTTTTGTTTTCTCTCACATGACTGAATCCATAACGTTTTAAGTTGTATATCAGGAAGGGACATACTACTTGCATAACATTCTTCCTTAAAATCCTGAAGTATATTTTAATTACTTTTCAGTTTTGTCAATTTCCTGACTTTTTGCCCACTATTGAGGAAGCTAGCCAATGTAAATCCTGATAATTAGATCAGGCCAGAGGTAACACTGTGATCTGGTTCTACTGCAAACTCATCTCAGCCAGAAGCAACGCTGAGCAAGGAATGGCTAACACTCTCTCTCCAAAAAAGCAATGTTTTGCAATCTACTACGCAACTTCATCCCGAGAAAAGCAAGGAACACCTATTTATATCAATTAATAGATGTGAGAAATGCTCGCAGGCCAATTACTTTGGCTCAGGCAGGGATATCAGTGAAGCAGCATAGAGCACTTCGTAGCAATAGAGTACACATTATATATACTAGTTCCTGATGCCTAATTGTAAGTTTTTGAAAGAATCTGATAAACTGAGTACATTAATGACAGAGGTGATATTTCTATTGATGACGATAGGGATTATTCGTTTAGGAATATCATGGAGTGGACACCGGATATGTTTCCAGCCGCCCGGTGGCAGCTTCCACCATTGAGAGCACATGGCACTTGCCTTGGCGGGTTTTGGGGAGGGTGATATAGTCAACCTGCCAGGCCTCCCCATATTTATATTTTAGCCATCGCCCCCCATACCAAAGAGGCTTTACTCTCTTGGCTTGTTTGATGGCAGCACGTCTCACATTCATGGATAACCTGAGCAATTGTGTCTATGGTCAAATCCACCCCTCGGTCACGAGCCCACCTGTGCGTGGCGTCTCTCCCCTGGTGGCCTGAGGTGTTATGGGCCCACCTAGCCATGAACAGCTCACCTTTATGTTGCCAGTCCAGATCCACCTGAGCCACTGCAATCTTAGCAGCCTGGTCTACCTGCTGATTGTGTTGGTGTTCTTCAGTGGCTCGACTTCTGGGTACGTGGGCATCGACATGACAGACTTAGACAACCCGCTTGTCTAGATGGGAAGCAATGTCCTGCCATAGCGCGGCAGCCCAGATGGGTTTGCCTCGGCGCTGCCAGTTGCTCTGTTTCCACTGCTGCAGCCACCCCCACAGAGCATTCACCACCATCCATAAGTCAGTGTAGAGACAAAGCACTGGCTGTTTCTCTTGTTTAGCAATGTCCAAAGCCAGCTGCATGGCTTTTACCTCTGCAAATTGATTCGATTCCCCTTGGCCTTCTGCAGTCTCTGCAACTTGTCGGGTGGGACTCTGCACAGCAGCTTTCCACCTATGATGTTTCCCTGCAATGCGGCAGGACCCATCAGTAAACAGGGCATACTGCTTCTCATTGTCTGGCAACTGGTTGTACAAAGGGGCTTCTTCAGCCCGTGTCACCTCCTCCTCTTGTGACATCCCAAAGTCTTTGCCTTCCGGCCAGTCCATGATCACTTCTAGGATTCCTGGGCGACTGGGATTTCCTATGGGAGGTCATTGTGTGATCAGGGCAGCCCACTTACTCCATGTGGCATCGGTGGCATGGTGAGTGGAGGAGACTCTGCCTTTGAACATCCAGCCCAGCACTGGCAGTCGAGGTGCCAGGAGGAGCTGTGCTTCAGTTCCAACCACTTCTGAGGCAGATCGGATTCCTTCATAAGCTGCCAGTATCTCTTTTTCAGTTGGAGTGTAGCGGGCCTCGGATCCTCTGTATCCCCGGCTCCAAAATCCAGGGAGTCGACCTCGGGTCTCTCCTGGATCTTTCTGCCAGAGGCTCCAGGTAGGGCCATTCTCCCCGGCTGCGGTGTAGAGTACATTCTTTACTTCTGGCCCTGTCTGGACTGGTCCAAGGGCTACTGCATGCACAATCTCCTGCTTGATCTGTTCAAAGACTTGTCGCTGCTCAGGGCCCCATTCAAAATAATTTTTCTTCCAGGTCACTTCGTAGAGAGGGCTGACAATTTGGCTGTAATTTGGGATATGCATTCGCCAGAAACCCACGACGCCTAGGAAAGCTTGTGTTTCCTTTTTGCTCGTTGGTGGGGACATAGCCGTTATTTTATTGATCACGTCCATCTTGCCATTTTGCTCCCAGGAATTGAATCTCTCGTGCAGGACCCTTAACCTTACTTTGCTTGATGGCAAAAATGGCTTTCAGCAGAATTTGGATGATATTCTTCCCCTTCCTAAAAACTTCGTCAGCTGTGTCGCCCCATACAATGATGTCATCAATGTACTGTAGATGTTCGGGAGCTGCGCCCTGTTCCAGTGCGGTCTGGATCAGTCCATGGCAGATGGTAGGGCTGTGCTTCCACCCCTGGGGCAGCCGATTCCAGGTGTATTGGATGCCCCTTCCCAGTGAAAACAAACTGTGGCCTGCACTCTGCTGCCAAAGGAATGGAGAAAAAGGCATTAGCAATGATGTCAATCGTCGCGTACCACTTGGCTGCCTTTGACTCCAGCTCGTATTGGAGTTCCAGCATGTCTGGCACAGCAGCACTCAGTGGTGGCGTGACTTCATTCAAGCCACAGTAGTCCACTGTCAGTCTCCATTCCCCGTCAGACTTACGCACTGGCCAGATGGGGCTGTTAAAGGGTGAGTGGGTTTTGCTGATCACCCCTTGGCTCTCCATTGTGGGAGATTTCTTACAGGAGAACGGATATGTTGGCGAACAAAGGTACACAGAGCTGGACTAGGCCGCAAACTGCCTGCACGGCCTTGAAGCATACTTGAGGACGATAAAGGAAGAAACAAAGACAAAGGGGATCAGCAAATTCTTGGCAGAGAGAAGTGGAGTATGGGATAGCCAATCATGTATTAGCTTAGAGCGCGTGGACAGCTTATGGCAAAACAGATGTAACCAATCGACTTGCGTATGTGCGCGTGGACAGATAAAAATACTGTATATAAGCGCAGCCAATGAGGCAATAAACGGCTTCATTTTATAACTCTAATAGAGTTATCTTGGAGTCCATATCGTCCACCTTGTCACTCCAGCTGACGAATCAGCTTCTGGATGGGAAGCAAAGAGTCTCTGTTAGTACGATACTGCCACTGGTGCACTGTTGTGGTGGCAATTGGCACCTGTTGGTCTGCAACCTTTAGCAGTCCCACAACAGAAGGGTCCTGTGAGAGACCAGGCAAGATGGACAGCTGCTCAATTTCATCAGTCTCTACAGCAGCTATCCCAAAAGCCCACCGGTACCCTTTTGGGTCCTTAAAGTACCCTCTCTTGAGGTAGTCTATGCCAAGGATGCATGGGGCATCTGGGCCAGTCACAATAGGGTGGTTTTGCCACTCCTCCCCCGTCAGGCTTATTTCAGCCTCCAGCACAGTCTGTTGTTGAGAGCCCCCAGTCACACCAGAAATGCTGATGGGCTGTACCCCCCTGTAGCTTGATGGCATGAGGGTACACTGTGCACCCGTGTCTGCTAGAGCTCTGTACTCCTGGGGCTCTGATGTGCCAGGCCATCAAAAGGCAGGGCCCCTCTAATACTCACGTGCCTCCCTCATGTCCTGGAGAAAAGGATTATTGGACATGTCACTTTGTTCATCCCGCTTAGATACGGGAGCAGCAACTTTTCTGGCCGGGTCCCCACTAGTAGATCTTTTCCCTTTCAGTTCATTTACTCGTTGTTCCGGGACAGAGGTAGGTTTTCCATCCCACCTCCTCATATCCTCTCCGTGGTCTCTCAGGTAAAACCACAGGGTACCCCATGAGGGATATCGGTTGTATTCCTGCCTTGAAGGAGAGAAGCGCCTGCTCCTTATAACCGAAACACTGGCTTGTGCAGGTGGGGATCGGAACACCTCCTCTCGGAGTTCCTTGAGTTCTTTGGACAGTCTCTCCACAGCAGAGACACAGGCCTGTATGGGGGAGGAGAGACTTTCCTCATACTCTTGGAATCGGCGGATCATCTCGTCCACGGTTGGTGCCTCGTCCTCTCTCCAAGTTATTATTGAGAGCACGCTGGAGTATGAGGGTGGTGCACTCCGCATTAACTTCTGCCACATGGGCCGAGTGCAGTAGACTTCGTCGGGGTCAGTGGATGCTCGTGGGTTGTTTGGGTCTCGGTAAACGATCTCCAGTTCCGCTAGTTCTCTTAGGTACTGGATGCCTTTCTCCATGCTGGTCCACCTACCTAGCTGTTGTGGCACACTCTCTCTGAAAGGGTACCTTTGCTTTACACTGGTCAGGAGTCGTTTCCAGAGGCTGACATTACTAACAATGCTAGTGCTAATGAGTAATTTAAGGAACAGAAGAAAAAGGTAGAACAAATGATACAGGATCTCACTCCGAGAAGGGAAAAAAAGAAAGAAAACCCACCCGAAGGGAGCAAACCCCCCCACAACACTGCCCGGGGGCCGAGAGAGTAAGAGAGGGAAAAAAAAAAAACCTTTCAAACCCCGACTCCTAGACCGATCTGCCCGGCAAAACACTGGCTCTGCCCGGAGCACCCACCACTCACCACGAGGTCCCCAGTCGTCCAGGGTCGGCAGACATCCAAGGGGAGCTGATCACCCAAATATCGGTGAGGCGTGCCATCAGTCCCGTCCATCGCCCACCGTCTCTGGAAGGATCCCGGACGAGCCCCCGTTTGTACGGAAAATCACTCTACCAGGAGTCAGTGTTCACAAAGGAGACAGAGGAGTCCTGTTAAAAAAAATAAGAATAAAACTTTATTCAAATAAAGAAAGAGTCCACGGGACATATTCCTGTGGGGTCTTTCAGTGTACAGGGGGACGCAGCCCCCTTTTATCCTACTTTCCCGACCGCAAGAGACCCTCCTCATTTCCCCATTGGCTGAGGTACTCTGAGTGTACAGACTTCCCAATCCGCCTAAGATATTCAAGACAAGTTCATTTGACGCATTCAGGATATCCCTGTAATTTAGATATTCCAGATATTCAGGTGGTTTACCATATTCAAGGGTTCATGTAGTTTCGATAGTCTCTTATCTTAAGTCTGAGTTCACACAGGCTGCTTTTGTTCCTTGTCTTGAGCCTGGGTGTGCACAGGCTTCTTTTGTAAAGACACAGAACTGGTGTTCCTATCATGGCTATGTGGAAATTGGGCTAGGAAAGTATTACCCTTGGAGTGGAAGGGAACTTGCACTCTGGGAGCAATAGTTCTGAACCTAGCCATTTGTTGAGGACATACGTACCCACAGCACTGGCCCCTTGGGAACCAACTTCCGTAGAATTAAAGAGAACTAATAATCCTCTAGTTGAAAGAGGAACAGCATACCACAGTATTGTAAGGTGGTTAGTCCCTTCACTGAGGGTAAGTGAATTAGAGAAAGCTGTTGTTAACATCTGTGCTGGATTCAGTCAGGAAAAAGTTAACTCCCTTTACTGTGGTTGCTAGGAAGCTGTGTTCCTGGATGCTGAGAGAAGTACTGATAAGTTCTTAGCTGGCACTGGGCCTGTACTGAATTCAAGGTCTTTCTCCGTTTCTGATACTGCAGCTGCATTCCCAGCTCTCATTGTCTCGCTACAGGCAGTGTAGGGGACACACAGTTGAGACAGCTGACCCAAACTGACCAAGGAAGTATTTCATTCCATAGTACGTCATGTTCCGGGGCAAGGGCAAGGAGGGGGTCCGGGAGCCATTACCCTCTCCCTTACTCCCTTGCTCGCTTACTCCCAGGCACTTGCTAACCCTCCCTGCATTAGCTGCTTTGCTAACTCCTGTGCTGGCTCATTCGTGAGGGAGTTGGTGGGTTTATTTAGTTTTCCTGGTCGTGCTATTGCTGATAGGGTTCGCTTGGAATCTGCTGTGACAGCTCTTGGGCTCCGGCCCTCAAGACACCAATTAGCACTTCCATCATTGTCCATGGGATTAGAAGCCACTCAGTGCCTCAGTACACACAACCATCTCAGAACAGTGGTAATGTGAAGAAGGATCAGCACCACCAAAATACGACAAACTTTCTAAATCAAGTGTTAATAGAGAAAAATAAACAGACAAAAAATAGTTCCCCCCCGCCCCGCCACAGATCCTGGATAGCTCTACAGCCTAAAGATTTCCATCCAGCCTTGGCCACTGTGTAGTGAGTTTGGCAGTTAAGCGTCCCTTGATCGTACCAAGCACTCCTGTGTTGCGAAGGCAGGGAACAGCACTGACCATATGGGGAGTTCAACTTCCTGACCAGGGTGCATGCCAGGAATTCAACCACCTGGTGTCGGTGGGAGTAAGAATGGAATAACTAATCATTCCTTGACAACCCTGAGACTCGGGCAAGTTGGTACCATCAATTACTGACATTCTAGTAATCAACAACCCTAGTTGTAGCCAAAGTGGAAAATTACTGATGCCTAAAGTCAATTATCTCACAACCCTATAAACAACGGTTCCAAGAAAGACCCTTTGAGCTCTTCTGGACCGCAGCGGGCTGTGCCCAATATCTCCCTCTGAGTGGGACGCCTCTCAGAGTTCACAAACTCTCAAGATTGTGGAATCGGAGGACCTTGCAACTTAGGCTGAAACCTCCTTGAGGCTCAACTCTTTGCCTATTGAGAGATGCACAGGTGTCAGATGTGAATATTTTCACTGAACTCAAGGGGAAATTTTAACAGGTATACCTTTGTGTATATATATCTATCTCTATATCTGTGTGCAATTTTGCGTTAATAACTTTGTTAAATCTTTGATTAGGTTGCTGTGTTGATTCATTGATAGTTAAGTTTTGCTAGGGAATTATATAATCTAATTGTGTGATTCATTTTAATAGTGTTAATAAACTTTTAACTGCTGCTTTTTAAAATTGCTGCTATCCCAAAGTTACACAGAACACAAAAACACCACACTGTGATCCCTACACCTAATCCCTTAGACATAAACCGTTGACCAAGTCTGGGACTAAGAGTAGATTCAGCTGCACCCAGACTTCTCTTTGAGGAGTTTAGAAAAGCAAGGGTGTCCACTCTGAACCTTGTGACTCAACAGCAGAAACTTTCTCACCCTTTTTCCCTAAGCCATATATATATATATATATATAAATCACACCAACTGAATTAAGATTCGATTTCCACTCACCCTGTGTAAATAATTTTTAATCTGTGTATAAACCATTTCAACCCAGTGCGAATTTGATTTCACCTTTGCATGCTTTTCCATGTTGAATAAGTAATAGAGTGGCCCTTGCCATTGAATTCTGTTAAGTCACGCTTTTCACAAATTCATATTAAAATAGCTTTTTCCCCCTAATATCTGTGATGCTGATCTTTTAAGTGGCCTAACCATTCTCCTTCGCAACAGCGTGTGGCCTTGTTGAGATTTACCGAGATTATTCCCCCAGTGCACCAGCTGCCTTAGATATTTGGCTTGCATGAGCTGACTCGAAAAGAGCTTTTGGATCCTAAGCAGAAAATGTAGGCACATAAGTCAAAATCATGTTCCTGAAAACTCCTGCATAGGAGGCATCTGACTCCTAATCCTACTGGAATCTCAACTCCATAGGACTTCACCTTAAATTCCCCTGGTGCCATCCCTCTTAGCTCCCCTGTCCATACCACCCAACCCTGGTGATTGTGTTGTGCATGCCCAGGAAAACCTCACTCTCCCAGCAGACACTGAAAGCAAAGATCCAACTGTGTTCAGACCTGAACTGTTCCTCTACTTTGTTCTGGAAGCTCCTGCTTGTAGCATCCTCCCACAAAGTGTTCATCACAAGGACACCAAAGATTTCTACCATCTCCTGAGGTAGAAACATGCAGAAAATGATAGTGCTCATCTTAACCCAGTGGCATGGTGGCCACAGCACACTCCCAGGATGTGGGAGACCCACTTTCAATATTCTTCCCTTGAGAGGTTTCAAAGCCACATCCTAACCAGGAGACCAGAGGCTACTCTGTGGCAAAGATGTTCCCACCCTTCCTGCTGCAGGTTTTCTGCCAACAGCCCACAATGTGTTGGCTTCACATCTCTCCTCTGGATCTCACCTCTCAGTATGTATCCAATTTATCAGATTATCTCCAAAATTTACAATGTAGGCAATATAAATCACCTCCCAACGCTGGATCTATCCAGCATTTTGATCCGCAATTTGGACAATCAATTATCTGGACCAGTCCTCCTATTGGATACCCAGTCTCCTTAGGCATTCTCTGAAATAACAGGTTAGCTTACAAATTATTCTGAAGAGTGTCCACTGCCAAAATCCTAGAAAACAGGGTTTACAAAGAATTATTCCAAAAATTATCAAACACACACCTGAAAAGACCAGTGGTCCCTCTTGAGGACACTCCAGCTCTGTATATGCCAACCCCTCTTCCCAATTACAGGTTACATTCATTACTCTGAGAGATAGAAAATGTTCACAAGTCCTTTTTCCTAGTTCTGACTTTTAAAGGATCTTCTGTCAGGATGGCTTCCCAAAGATTAGGATCAGTAGATGCCTTTACTCGTATATAATGTGTCCACCCTTTTTCTGTGGTTCTTACAGCTGTTTCAGTGGTGAGCAGTACTTGGGATGGTCCTTCCCACTCAGGTTGAAGTTTCTGTTCCTTCCAAGTGTGTATCAGGACTCAATCTCCCACATGGAACGAATGTACCGGGAATTCCAAAGGTGGGGTTTGAGCCAACAGTCCACGAGCCTTAAGAGATAACAGAGAAGAAGACATCCCGAGCATATAGTTCTTAAGAAATAAATCCTTGGTTTCGAAAGTAGGAAGCTCACCACTTCCACCTAAATATGGTAGCCCAAACAACATCTCGTATGGTGATACTCCTATATTATCTCTAGGAGCAGTCCGAACTTGTCGTGGTTTAACTCCGGCTAACAAAACACCATGAAGCCGCTCCCACAAATTCTCCCTCCCTCCTCCAGTGGAGGGGAAGAACCAGAAAAAAAAAGAAATAAGGAAGCTCATAAAATTGAGACAAGAACCATCCACTAATTGAATCTAAATGAATATATACAAATACTACCAATAATAAGCAAACAAAATAGTAGGAAATAAAACATGTGATACAATATCCCTGGATGTCTTCAAGACCAGGCCGGATGAGGCCCTGAGCAACCCAGTCCAGTGGAAGGCCTCTCCGCCCATGGCAGGGGGACCAGAACTAGATGATCCCCAAGGTCCCCTCCAACCCAAACCACGCCATGATTCTATGAATATGATACAGTTGCTCACCACCCACTGACCAATGCACAACCAAGTGCTGAGTAGTGAGAGTCAGAGACAGAGAGCCCGAGAGCCACAGCCTGAGAGCTGTTGCAGCAGATTCCAAGCGAACCCTATCAGTGATACCATGACTGGGAAAACTAAACAAACCCACCAACTCCCTCACGAGCGAACCAGCACAGGAGTTAGCAAAGCAGCTATCACATGAGTCAGGGAGAGTGTTAGCAAGTATACGGAAGTCAAAGAGCAAGAGTGTAAGGGAGTAATGGCTCCCGGACCCCCTCCCCGCCTATGCCCCAAGCATGACATACTATGGAATGAAATACTTCCTTGGTCAGTTTGGGTCAGCTGTCTGAACTGTGTGTCCCCTATACTGCCTGTAGCGAGACAATGAGAGCTGGGAACGCAGCTGCAGTATCAGAAGCTGAGAGAGAGACCTTGAATTCAGTGCAGGCATTTCCCAGTGCCAGCTAAGACCTTATCAGTACTTCTCTCAGCATAAATCCAGGAACACAGTTTGAGGAGCACAGCTTCATAGCAGCCAGGGTAAGGAGAGTTAACTACTTCCTGACTAAACCCAGCACAAAACTCTAAAAAGGGCTATTGGTAGGCATTTTGTCCATGGAAGTTTAGTTTCCAAATCTAATTCTGATAACTGTTTCTTCAATGTTTGATTCATCTGTTCCAACTTCCCAGAGGAGGAGAGATGCCATGGGGTGTCGGAGATTGAGGGCACGGACCCCGGCATGATGTGCACCAAGCGAGATCGTTTATTGTTTTACAGTGTGGGATTTTATAGACGGATTCGGTAGTTTTCCACAGTCTAAACCCCTCCCAGTGTTTTGCAAAAGCTGAGGCTGATAACTGTAACTTCTGTAAGCTTGGCTCTGCAGTGCCTTACAGTTAGCTTATCAAGCTTGTGACTTGAGCCCCTTTGGTGTCAACATCCTGTATTTTTAATTCCTCATGTGTCTTGTGAGAACAAGACCTTCAGCTCTTTGTGCAGTTTGTGAGAACCTGGTCGTGAGAACCTGACCTGTCCAGCTGGTCCACAACATCTCCCCCTTTCTTGTTTTATGCCAGCCACAGGATGCTTGGCTTGCTCTCCCCTCCTGGATGGCCCTCTTATAACAGAGGAGACCATCCCTCACATCAAGGTCTGGTATGGCGTGTGTCCCCACCGCTCAACGCCTGCTGGGTTGCAGCCAACAGCGGAGCTAAAAGATCTTCTTGGTGGCAAACACAGAGGCCAACCCAGTCTTGCCCTTGACTGTGGTAGGAGGTGCTTGGCCAGCCCCAGTCCTGTCACCTGGTTGTCAATGCAGAGCTTCACCTGCCTCAGCCAGTAACAAGTCACTACCGTGGCAAAGCAGACGCAGATTTGTATTAGCAATATGACTACAATTAAAGGATGGACTAATAACATTTTTCTGATATCGTTGTGAAACCTAAACACAGATAGCTGGTATCATGACAAAGTGGTCAGTATTAATAACAGAATGATTCTGTAAAACAACTATATATTCAGCCCATGCCAACCTATTTTGTATTTCTATAGCGCTTATGCAATCCAAGATACTAAGTGTAGCAAAGGTTGTATCACCACTACTGCTAAAATCACACAAACTATAAGCATTACTACAACAACTCATATGTCAGTCAGGGTGAGCATACATTAATAAGAGAAAGATTGCAACATTTTATGGCACTAGCATTTGAAGGAGTTACATAATCAGCATTAGTTTGGTATTGTCTTCTGTAATTCAAGGATTGTCATGCAGTCACTCCAGGTGAAAAGGTCAAGTTCACTACTGGGCAGCACTGATTCGCTTTGCAGGTGTAATTATCTTGCTGTCGTGGACTGTTTTCCCAATTCCAGTGTATGGAATTATTCATCTTTTCCAAATTGCTTCCTGGGGTAATGACATTGCTCAAACAGACCATAACCAAAGGATGAAGATCGTGGTCATGATCCGAATCAGTTGTTTCTGCAAAACAAAACTAGATAATCATAATATCATTCTCAAAGGTAACATTTATGAGCAGGAACATATCCCATTTTTCCCATCTGGATATGATTACTAAACCGGTGTTATCTTTTTCTAGCTGCTGATTTGGGAGGACCCTTAGGTCCTTCCAGCCATACTTAGCTCCGTTGTTAAAAAGCACTAGCAGATCCAAATCCTTTGTCACCTCGTACAGTTGTTATCTGTGGGGCTTGTCCTTTAACCACCTTGGATTTGAGAACAAGTAAAATTTGGGCAATCCTAACTTGTGGCTGAATCAGTAGGTCTTGAACGCCACCCTTTACCAATATAACTTTAATTTCTCCTCGATAATCAACATCAATGACTTCCTCTACTATTTCTATTCCTTTTTCATTTTGTGGTGTTGCAAAATCCAAAATTTTCTGTTTGGCTGTTGACAATATTTCTCTATGGCCTTGGTGCCACTGTGTTCCTAAAAATTTTACTGTTTGTGCCGGTCCTTGGATTTTGAAGTTACCTCTGGTTCGATTGAACACAGTATAATACAGAATTTAGAGGAATTTTCTTTTGTAACACAAATGGGTAATGTTTCAGTATAAAATTCTGCATCTTGACCATGAAACCAATCTGAATTATTCTGTAATCTGCCTAAGGGTGATACCCAGTGTCCCCCGGACTAACGTGTACTTGGGCTTGAGTTAAGGGAGGCACTGTAAGGAGACAGAAAATCATGCTCAATTGATCAGAAATTATTGTCAAAATAGACCAAAAAATGTGTTTATCACATTAGGTTCTGGTCCACATTTTCGCAGCATACTACTTGCGGTTTTATCAAGCTTTTTAGGTTGACCCAATGTTACGCCATCATATGTCCTCTTGCGCTTGTTGAGGTTGATCCTCAGGCGTTTCATCGGGGGGATTGGATTTGTCGTCATGTCCTTCCAGCTCATAATACGGCTTGATGTGTTGGGCTGGAACCCAATGAAGACCTGAAGGTAACAGAATACAAGCACACCCTCTTCCCCACGTTAGTAATTCTGCAGGACTTAAATCCTTAATAAATCCTTAAACCACGCCTTTGGGTTTTGGGAACACATCGGAGGAATACTGAAATGCCGTTTTATCGCAGTTGTCTGTAAATGCTGAGAGGATCGATTTAAAAAAAATTTTAAGGTATATGTTGCATTTTCCAACTGTTCTTGTGGGGACATATTCCCCCTTTCTTGTTTTAAAAGCACGTTTGAGATTTCTATGCCTGTCCAGAGGGTGAATGCGGAATGCCTGTTACATGTTGGACCCTCCACTGTTGAAGAAATGACACAAGGCCCTTCACGGTCTCAGCTGGGCCGTTATCAGTTTTAATTGTACGTGGTACTCCCATGAGAGCAAAACAGTGTTTTGCTAATTGACGGGGTTGGCAGGAAGAGCACAGACACCAAGTTAAAGTTGAAAAGAGAAACTTCTTACTACAGTCTAAACCAGCAGACAGCATAAGCAAAGTAACGCATCTATCGTTGCTACATAAAGTTACTAACAGTGATTAAGAAAGATCCATCACCAATTGCCCTAATACTTCACCATCATCCAGATCCGCACATCAGCTGGGGAGCCCCGGTCGCAGCGAGGATTTGGAGAACCTGTCCCGGCAACTGGGAAATCCTACGCAGTGCATCCACTCGTAGGTGAGGCTCCAAAGTCGCCGTGAGAGGGTCCAGCTTTTATACAGTTGAATAAACAATCTTTGAGACTCCATGTGCGGAGACATGGACGTTCCCCCCCCTTTCACTGGATTCCACCCAAGGCCTGGCCAGGGCCCAGGGCGGAATCCAAAAGGGGCATCTCTATCTGTTTGGCTCAGACAAGGCTGGACATCTGGCTGCACGGCCTTGGTAGTCTGTCTCTAAATAGATGTTTCATTAATTGATCAAAATCTTGTTCGTTTAAGAGTAGATAAATTTTATCTGGATCCTTACCTGTCAGCATCTGCGCTCATTCCCGAGCCTTAACAAGCAAAGTAATCAACAAATGTGTGGGTAGTAACTGTTCTGCACAGGCTGTGTGGTAAAAATACCCATTCCAGCCTTTTTACCGAATTCTCACTAGCATCATATTGCCCTATAAGTGCAAGCAGCTGTCTCTTGCCATGAAGCAGATACAACGTAACCGGAAAGTGTGTGCAAAAGCGATCTGCCGCTTGTTCTTGTCAACGATAGCTGTCTTTCTCCAGCGACTGGGATCCGTTGCACCTCTAACAATGTGAGTTTCGGAGCTTGTTCATGTGCCTGGGGATTCATACCAGCTTGTGCTGTGGCTGTAATATAACATCCCAGACCAAGCAATTCATCTGAACCTCTATTAACCTCCTGCGTGAGATTTTGCATTGCCTGCTCCGTCACCAAATCATGATATTCCGTTGCCCATACAGAATACTGCGCCGCTGTTAACACAGTCTTTAATAACTTCCAGTCATAAGGGGTCATTACATAACTATCCCCAATAGCTCCAAACAAGCCAGCAGTATAAGCGCTTTGTAAGCCATTCTCCTTTATAGCCTTTTGCAATTCTTTACTCATTTTGTAAGGCAGGGCAGCATACTCTGGAGGTCTTTGCGGTCGATAAATTACAGGACAAGCTCTAAATGTCTCTATATCCCCTTTAGCAAAAGCAGCATCTCGACATTGCTGTATTAATGATTTTTCAGTATGCGCTGTCTTATCAGGAGAGGTAAGATCAATCAAAGGCATGCCCTGTAACGGTGGAGCAGAATGGACCACAGGCTGACCCTGGGCTAGTACTGTTTGGACAGAGGGTGCCAAATTAGCAGTAACTTTTACGGGAGTGGGAGGCGGATATAAATCAAATTCCCTCTCAGGATTTACTGGACCAGGATCAAAAGGATCATCAGGTTCAGGAGATGCAGCAGTCACATATTCATTTACTGAATCTCCTTCTTGTTTCCTTTGAAGCAAATTTTCAGCTGGCTCTAAGTTCTGCAGCGCCATAAACACTGTGTGCCAGGTTACAATAACCTCCTCACAAACTGTGAGCTGTAACTGTTTCTTACTTGTTATCTCTTCGCCTACTTTCTCCCAGACCTTACTGTCATAGCTGCCTTGTGAAGGGAACCAGGTGCAGTGTTCCTTTATCCAAAAGAATAAATTAGCAAGCCTAACGGCTGGGATTTTTTGAATGGCCTGTACTGCCAACTCGGCAGCCTGCGTTAAAATTTCTGTGTTTAGCCGAGCTTGTTGCTGGGGATCAGCGAAGTCTCCCTCCCCCATTAGTTGTGCCGTGCCGGTGCTCCTGCCGGCCTCTTCCCAAGTTCGTACTTCAAACGCCGTTACCGAATCGGCGGGTATACCATTAGTCTTTAGCCATTTCAACGTAAGTTTTATCTTGTAATCATCATACTTAATACCACGATTCTGTAATATTTTAAGCAATACCTGTACTATAGCTTTCTCTTCCGCGGATACTTGTACTCCCATCTTTAAATGCTATCCAGCCGCTCACCTGCACTCAGACGGAGAGGTGATTGACCCGGGTATAGGTGCTTCAGGCAGTCCAGCTGCTGTAGCGACTCGTTCGGCTGGAGCTTCTCCCGGCACCGCAGCGTCTCGACCCTATCGGGGTCACCATTTGTCGGAGATTGAGGGCACGGACCCCGGCATGATGTGCACCAAGCGAGATCGTTTATTGTTTTACAGTGTGGGTTTTTATAGACGGATTCGGTAGTTTTCCACAGTCTAAACCCCTCCCAGTGTTTTGCAAAAGCTGAGGCTGATAACTGTAACTTCTGTAAGCTTCAGCTCTTTGTGCAGTTTGTGAGAACCTGGTCGTGAGAACCTAACCTGTCCAGCTGGTCCACAACAATGGGGTATGGAATTCCCATCTTATCCCCAGAGTTCTCATTAATCCTTGTAGAACGTGTGATGTAAAATGACTTCCTTGGTCAGAATTCCAGGCAGACTCTTTATTTCAGGTACAAAAAGAAACTTCACTTCCAGTTGTAAAGCTGCCTCTTTAGCCTTTTCATCTGCCAATCTGTTCCCCCATTCTTCTAAAGAATTTCCTTTCTGATGTGCCCTTACGTGTACAACAGTGATTTCTTCAGGTAATAAGAAGTTTTCTAAAACTTGTTTAATTAATTCTTCATAGACTAATTCTCTCCCTTTGGAGAGGCCTTGTTCTTCCCATATTTTTCCAAATATATGTATCACTCCGTACGCGTATCGTGAATCAGTATATATCGTTCCCTGTCTTCCTTGCAACAATTTTAATGCTTGATTTGAAGCATAAAGCTCACAAGTTTGAGCTGACCAATTACTAGGCAGGCTTCCCATTTCCTCTACTCTCCCGTATGTCCCTTCAATAATAGCATAACCGTTTTGTCGTTTTCGATTCACCACTCTGGATGACTGTCACGGAAGTGGGACTATGCTGAGTGGTTTAGGCCGCTTAAAAAGATCAGCGTCACAAATATTAGGGGAAGAGCTAATATTTTTAATATGAATGTGAGAAGCGTGACTTAACAGAATTCGATGGCAAGGTCCCCTCTACTACTTATTTGACATGGAAAAAACATACAAAGGCAAAATCAAATTAGCAACAGATTAAAGTAGTTGGTACATGAAGTAAAAATTATTTACAGAGTCAGGGAAATCAAGGCAGGATTGGATTGTTGTGACACGGATTAGGGAAAAGGGGCAAGGAATTTCCTCCCATTCGGTCACGAGGTTCAGAGTGGACCCCCTTGCTTTCTAAACTCCTCGAGAGAGAAGTCTAGGTGCGGCTGAATCCACCCCTAGTCCCAGACCTGGTCAACGGTTTATGTCTAAGGAGATGGGGAAAGGGGAATGATTTAAGGAGAGAGAGTAAGGGAATTTCCTCCCGTTCGGTCACGAGGTTCAGAGTGGACCCCCTTGCTTTCTAAACTCCTCGAGAGAGAAGTCTAGGTGTGGCTGAATCCACCCCTAGTCCCAGACCTGGTCAACGGTTTATGCCTAAGGAATCGGGGAAAGGATCAGAGTGTGTGAACTTTCGTGCTTGGTGTGAAACTTGGGGATAGCAACAATGTGGGGCAGCAATGATTCCAAGTTCCTTAACACTATTCAGATATGTCACACAATTAGATCATACAATTACTCAGCCGGACTTAACTTTCAACAAATCAGTACAGTAACTTAATCAAGGACTTAACAAGGTTATCAACATAAAGTTGCATGCACACACACAGACAGATACAGAAATAGAGAGAGATATACGTATATTTGTATGAAGGTGCCTGTTAAAAAATTTCCCCTTGAGTTCAGTGAAAATATTCACGTCGGATGTCTGTGCATCTCTCAACGGGCGAAGAGTTGAGCCTCAAGGAGGGTTTATTCAGGCCAGTTTGTGTAAAAATTTCCCCTTGAGTTCAGTGAAAATATTCACGTCGGATGTCTGTGCATCTCTCAACGGGCGAAGAGTTGAGCCTCAAGGAGGGTTTATTCAGCCCAGTTTGTGTCGACTGTTTTCTGATTTCACAAACTTGAGAGTTTGCGAACTCTGAGAGGCGTCCCACTCAGAGTGAGATGCTGGGCGCAGCCCGCTGCGGTCCAGCAGAGCTCAAAGGGTCATCCTTGGAACCGCTATTCATAGGGTCACGAGATAATTGACTTTAGGCATAAATAATTTTACATCCTGGCCTTATCTGGGGCAGGTTGTCATTGGAATTTCCAGCTGGTACCGATCTATCCAGACTGTGATAAGGTTCAAGGCTGGCAGGAGATGATTTCACTCTCATCCGACACCGCAACCAGGCAACTGACCCCTAGCGTGGCCACTCCCCACCTTGGTAGTGCAAGAGTGTTTTGATGTGATAAGGGGCGCTTAACCACCAAACTCCCTGCACAATGGCCAAGGGTTGATAGGGATCTCCAAGACCATAAAACTTTCCAGGAGTTAAGAGGGGAAGAAATGCACCACCACACTCCACCCCGTGACGTGACTAAAGTCAATTCATCTTGCTCCAACAGAGTGGCGGTGTGGTCGCCTCTCGCCTCTGTGCCTATGAATAGATTGATGCTTTGTTCCAATTATAATTTGGGGAAATTTTGTATTGTGTTGGTTATAATCATTAAATGGTTAGAGTATATATATGATCACATAGAATGCAATTAAACAACATAAATGCAATTAAACAACATTATATATTCGAAGAGGTTCTTGTAATAGTCTAACTTGTTGTGCCACTCTCCAAGTCTTGATAGAACTACGTTTAACAGTAAGCACACTATAACTAGAGTCAATAGAATCACGATGGGGTGTAGCATCCGATTCAGTATTCCAGTTGCAGTGGGAGACCACCCAAATAAACTGTCCCATAAGTGATGTTCTCCATCTTTCTTTACTCTTTCTAGGACATGGTGTATCTCCTTGGTGTCATGATGGACAGTAATCAGGGTTCTTTGTCCATTTTCCTGGATTTGTTTCAGCAGTCTTTGGAAATCATCATGCTGTAGTAGTTTTCTTATCATTGTAAGATTCATTCCTATAGGTGTAGGCATCAGATCTTGATATGACATATAGTTAGATTGTAGTAGCTGATAAGTTGTGGTAGGAGCTGAACAGTTGAAGTCACATCCCATAATTTCAGCAAAGTTACAAACACAGATATTTGAGTGATTATTTGTTTCCACAGTTGTGTTGTCTGCAAGTAGAAAATCACAAAGGGTTCTCATACAAACACATCCATTTCCGATATATACCAGTACAGCTTCAGGGGTTTCTTTGGGGTGTACTTCAAAATGACAAACATTTTGTTTGGTATCAAGACAAATGTCTTGAGCCTTAATAGTATTGCTTTCACAGATAAATCCCTGTTCTTCTCGCACAACACATGCATCGACATCAACAGTTTGCCATTTATTATTGTTTTGCTGGGCCCATACTCTATGCTCCAGTGGATAGAGTACAGTTCCGTGGTGATTTAGTCCCAGCGCAATGATTGGGTATATGGTGTATACCAAAGCATTGCGGATTGTTAAAACAAAAGCTGTGGCTTTACTGTTGGTGGGGTCATATGTGAAACTGAGTAGATGCCACCAGGATTGGAATTCCCTTTCAAATTTGGTTGCCTTATCCCAGATTATCTTTCGAATTTCAGTAGGTAAGATTCCTTCTTCGCCTTCTCTAATGATAGCCGCCACTATAGATTGCACCCATAGTTGTGCTTGGATACAGCTCAAGGCAAGAGAAATATTACCTTGGATTGTACCAAGAGCATTTATCATTAATTGATGGTCCTTTTCCTCTATTTGCTCCCATTGAGGTAGAATGTTTGATAGAAGCCATTGATTTGCTCCTAATGCCAGTAAAGATGATTTTAGCGGGTGTTCTAATTTGTTTAGGTCATTGGTAGCAGCAGTTAGTTTGTTCATTAGGATTTCAGCATCTACACTGTTCAATACTCCCAGTGCTGTCCCTAAGATACCAGTAACATCTCTCCTTGATCGTTTTGGAGAGGTGAGGGTTCGACCGTGTAACCATGCTGACCATCCTCTGTAGGATGTGCCCAGGAATGGTGAGCAGGAAGGTTTAGTTGTGGAAATATCAACTTGCATTGACAGTTCCACTCGTTTGAGAGACCAGGATGGGTTGAATAACATTTGCTGTTGTCCTATGTTTTTAATTATGTAGGGACCAGTGTTATAAATGTGAGGAGTCATTTCAATGTCATTCTTAAATTGAAAACCTAGGTTAGCATGGGAGTTAGGATCTGTCCAAAGGCACATTATGCGTGCTGACCGTGGTATGGTAAAAGTATACCAGCATTCACTTTTGAAAAGACAGTCATGTCTGCGTTGTGTTCACCCAATATAGTTCACAACTATGTGTAAACTTGTTGTCATGCACTTAGTGCGGTTTTCAATTCGACATCCTACTGAAAAGAGGTCTCCTTTGGTTCCCTTTAGAGATGGAATTTCTTGATTTTCGTCTTTTTCAATGACCCATTCTTGTTTATGAAAGAAGATGTCATTGTGTAGTACAGTCGTGGATAAATTTAGGTTGGGGGCAGGTATGTCAGAAAGTATGTAAGCATTTATCCATGGCCACCCCGTCATACATGAATTCCATATTTCACGCCTAGTAATCAAGAAGTTGAACAATAATTCCACACCGCAACCAGGCAACTGACCCCTAGCGTGGCCACTCCCCACCTTGGTAGTGCAAGAGTGTTTTGATGTGATAAGGGGCGCTTAACCACCAAACTCCCTGCACAATGGCCAAGGGTTGATAGGGATCTCCAGGGCCATAAAACTTTCCAGGAGTTAAGGGGGGAAGAAATGCACCACCACAATGACCCATCTATAAATAATATTTCTCCTTCGCTTTAAAGGCACATCTTGCAAATCTGATCCAATCTTTCTCTGGTACTCTACAAGGTCTAGGAATTATGTTCTACATCTGCTGCATCTTCTGTTCCCTTAGATAAGAAGGAAGCTGGATTCAAAATAGAACCTGTGATTATAGTCGAATCATCCTTTTCAATTAACATTGCTTCATATTTTAATATTCTAGAATCTGTAAGCCATCTTCCTGCCTTTTGAGTAAGGATTGTTTTACCTGATGAGGGGTGACAACAATCAATTGCCCCCCAGGAGTAATAATTTGGTCCTAAGAACTGATCTAATTGTTCTGCCAGTCCAATAGGGTCCTCAATCAGGGTCTTCATTTCCTTTTTAAAACTCCTCACCTCTCTGCTGGTAGGGAGGGGAGCTTACATATCCTATTTCTCCTTGTCCCATCGGAACTTCCCTAAGTGGGTACATAGGAACATTAGTAAGGTTAGTATCGGGAAAGGGGAAGTTCTCAATGTCTCTTTTACATTGTTCTAACTCCCGCCAGAGCCTGGAGTGCACTCCCCCTCTAGAAGCGGTGTCTGTTTGTCACGTAAAAGGGTAAACTAATTTGGCAGAAAATAAACCCCCTTGTATTCCAGCTTGTCCTCAGATATCAGAGGGGCTGGGGGCGGTTGGGTTTAGATTCTGAGTGATATCCAATTTGGCACTATTAGTCCGGCCATGTTCAATATGATGGAACTATCACGATTCCAGATTCACTAATAGCACGCTGCACTCCTGTCTAATCATGCCGGTGATTGCTGGTGATAATACACTGTCTGCAAAACACATGCAAATATTGAAACTATGGATAATACAGCGCGCAGAATCTAGTAACATAAAACTACTCGAACGATATAGCAGCATAAAATAACTCTATATATAGATTCCTAAATTTCCTAGGAAAATTCTTAAGAGTTTAAATCTCACCCAAGGTGTCCCTACGGTGGGGGGAAAGAGAGGCTCACCCCGTTGACTGATCCCAGGAGTCAGAGGCAATCTGCGATGGTATCTTCCCTGACTTGTTCACGATGACGTCTTCCCTCACATCCCCCTGAAAGCCCCTTCAGTTCTATGCCTTTCCTTAATGCCTGTCTCCACAGTCCCTCACTCTCCCTCTGCCGCTGCCACCAATGCAACATTAGGATTATAAAGAGGAGGTAAATTATCTATTGGGTCCCATTTACGATCTTTTTGTTCCTTATTTAAGCCCTGGCTCTTTTCTATGAGAAACTGTTTTGCCTCTTGTATCCAGCAAGCGGCATAAGCTGATTCTTCCTCCGAAAAAGGAGTTTTACCATTTACATATGTATTTAAAGCCTGACATACCCAATCTTTGTCAGACCTTTATTTTGGCCAAAATACTGATGTTCCTTTTATTGGTTCTTTGGGCCACACAAGTACACAATACCTAACCAGTTTCTTTTTGCCTTTTTCTTTTCTTCTTGGTTTTTTTTTTTCCAATTTCTTATCATTCTACCCAAAGGACTATCAGTAGGCACTGTCGCCCTAGGGACCTTTTTCCCATCCCGAGTTCCCCTGGAGCCCTTATCCCCGTTTCTCCCAGTTCCCTTTAGTCATGCTGCTACAGAAATCCACCTCCTGCAGAGTACCACACGCTAAAATCCTGGGTCTAGAAAATGGGGTGTATTGCCGGACACTTTACCGTGCGCAGGGTACTGTACACCTAAGGGTTTCTCCAGATCCCGAGACTCTTTCTCTGTCGATCACTCGCCTTGTCCGTCTCCGGCCGCGCCCCTCGCGGGACTACGGAACCATGGATCGAGACTCTGCACTCGCTTCGTACTGAAGTACGTCTCAGTCACACATCACACGAGTCTCACCCGACCCCCAAGGCAATACTTCATTTCTCGTTTGTGGCCAGCAGGTCGAGGGAGGTGATTCTCCCCCTCTACTCTGCTCTCGTGAGACCCCATCTGGAGTACTGTGTCCAGCTGTGGGGCCCTTGTCTTAGCTTTGCACCAGCTAGTCTATGTTTTGCTTCACCCCATAGCACATCAAGCTGCATAGGTAGTGCCAGCCCAGGACCTGCGGCACGGAAGGACCGGCGGGGAGGGGGTGGGGATGGGGGTGGAAAGACTTGTGGTTGGACACGACCCTGGGAAGGGGAAGGGTCTGAGGGGGCTTCCGGCCGAGGGGGCTGGGGTTTGTTTGTGGTGGGACCTCGTGGCGAGTGGTTGGTGCTTCGGGCAGAGCCAGCGTCTTGCCGGGCAGATCGGTCTGGGAGTCGGGGTTTGAAAGTTTTTTTTCTCTCTCTTACTCTCTCGGCCCCCGGGCGGTTTCGGAGGGGGAGTGTGGGGGGGGTGTGTGTTGCTCCCTTCGGGTGGGGTTTTCTTTCTCTTTTTCCCTTCTTGGGGTGGGATCCTGTATCATTTGTTCTACCCTCTTCCTCCGTTCCTTAAATTACTCATTAGCACTAGCATTGTTAGTAACTCCCTAAGTTTCATTTATATAATTAAATAGTTCTTATCTCAACTCCTACGGGCTTTTCCTGGTTTGTTCCTCCGACCCTTCCTCACCGGGAGGTGGGGGGGGGTGGGGGGGTGGGGGGGGGCGGAGTGGTAGAATCGGCTGATCCTGATAACACCGGAGTTAAACCAGGACAGCCCTCAGCATAAGAAGGATATCGACCAGTTGGAACGAGTCCAGAGGAGGGCCACGAACATGATCAGAGGACTGGAGCACCTCTCCTATGAAGCAAGGCTGAGAGAATTGGGCTTGTTCCACCTGGAGAAGAGAAGGCTTCGGGGAGACCTTATTGCAGCCTTCCAGTACCTGAAGGGGGCCTACAAGGAAGCTGGAGGGGGGCTTTTTATAAGGGCCTGTAGTGACAGGAAAAGGGGTAATGGGTTTAAATGGAAAGCAGGGAGCTTTAGATTGGTAATCAGGAAGAAATTCTTCACCAAGAGGGTGGTGAGGCACCGGCACAGGTTGTCCAGAGAAGCTGTGGATGCCCCCCCATCCCTGGCTGTCTTCAAGGCCAGGCTGGCTGAGGCTTTGAGCAACCTAGTCTAGTCGAGGGTGTCTCTGCCCATGGCAGGGGTGTTGGAACTAGATGATCTTTAAGGTCCCTTCCAACCCAAACCATTCTATGACTCTATGATTCTTAAATTTTTCTTACCTTGGTCTGTGTACAGTTACCAGGTCAATTTTAAAACCCGGAGTGCCTACCGTCCTTATCCTCCCCAGCTTCTTCACGGATCCTGCCTCTTTAAACAGCCTCGGGTCTTCTGTCAGCTCTTTACGGAACCACTGCTGCCGATGCACAGGACCACCAAAATCAACGGGGTGCACCTTCCTGCTGCCGCAACAACGTGGTTCCCCCGGCGGGTGACAGATCCCGGATGAGCCTCCAAATTGTGAGAAACACTCGCAAGGCCAATTACTTAGGCTCAGACAGGGATCTCAGTGAAGCAGCATTTTATTTGCGATTGCAATGGCGGGTGTCCCCCCCCTTGCAGGAGAGAGAGAGAGCGCCTCGTAGCAATAGAGTACACATTATATAGCCTAATTCCCGACGCATACAGCCTCCTCCCCTGTTTCCTCATTGGCCGAGTACTCCAGGTTCACAGCCTACCCGACGCGTGTTTCTATACTTCTATACATATATGAGATTTTGAACAACTTTAAAATTTGTTTAAGGAGAACGCGTGACCGTTCCCTTTTTAACCATTTAGTATGTCTTTGGTGTGTCTTATTTTGCAATTCTTTATCATGTTGCTAACCTGTTCTTTCTTATTCTGCTGAGATGGTGATATTTCTTTTTTCTTTTTTTTTTTATTTGAGCTTGCAAACTAACCCTTGCTCAGGATGGTTAAGAAAAACAGTTCATGCAAACATATGATAAAACTGAGTCCTTTCTAGGACTAGAATTTTCCATCTGCAAAAACACAAGAAAGTTACAAGCGAGCAAGCAAAGGAGTTATGGCCCCCCCAGCCCGCTCCCAGCTTATGTATGTACTGAGCATGACATGCTATGGAATTAAATACTCCTTTGATTAGTTTGGGTTGGCTGACTGAACTGTGTGTCCCTCCACACTGCTTGTAGTAAGAAAGTTGGGAACATGGGTGCAGTATCAGAAGCTGGGAAAGACCTTGAATCCTTAGCACCAACTGAAAAACACCAGTGTTATCAGTACTCTTCTCAGGGCAAATCCAAAACAGCCTCATACCAGCTACTGTGATGAAAATTAACTCTGTCCTGACCAAAACCAGCACACGGTTAGCAAAACAGCAGCATTTGGACACTTGGTGAGTTTTCCAGCTAAGCCACTCTCTACAACCATGTCCTAAATTCTACTGGCCCAGACAGTGAGTCCCAGGAGCAAGTTCTGTGAGCTTGGAAGAGGAGGAAATGCATCTCTAGAAGATGTATTGACAATTATCAGCAGGACAAGACACTATAGGAGTTTTGTTCTGCATCAGTATTTCTGCCTTCATTACTGGAAGAGCTCAATTATGTTATATATTCCTCCCTGTGATTTTTAATAAGAGATGTTTCCACAGGGGGGCAGAAGTTCCTTACTTAAGGAGATATATAATAAAATTATGTTAGATATATATTTATGTGTATACATCTATATATGTGTACATATAGAAATCATCCTAAGTGTATCATCTAAAACATGTGAACAGCTTGAATGCTTTTGATTCCCTGTGAGTCCTCCTAAAACACAGGCAATTCTTTACAAGAAGAGGTTAGCTACACAGTCTATTTCTGTCATCTATATACTGTACCCAGTCCAGGGGTGAGGAAACAGCCAAGGGAGCTCGTCATGACAGCTGAGCATCTGTCCTTACCGTCTGTAAAGGAATTTCACAAAGCTGTTGCATACTTGCTTAGCTATGGTATATAGGTCCATGTAAAGGAATTTCTCATAGTTTCTAGTGTAGGTTTAGATCTGAGGTTTGGGGTCTTGTAAAAGTGCAGAAATACTGCTCAACAGGCCTAGAATGTTTGTTCTCAACCTGCTCCTTGTACAGACCCACCCAAGGCTGGTTTAAAACCCAGTCAAGCTAATCATGTAGAGACAGTTTTAACAAAGAGTGATTAATTAATTAAGCACGAGTGCTTTGTTAGACAAAAGGAAATTAATGAGTAGAAACTGCTTGATTTAGTTAAACTCTTAATAGTACATCTCGAAGTCTGTCTCAGAATTGTGCAAGACAAGAAACGGCAGAAGAGTGATTATGTAGATGGCAACCCAAAGAAGACCCTGAAACTGAAACAAGGATTGGAACCAGAACAGAAGAATGCAGCTGAGACAGGGGATTGTGATGGTCTTTGATAAACAATGAACTTTGGGGACTGAAAGGCTGAGCGGAAATATACAAAGACATTGGACCTAATGTAATGGGTATTGATTGAATGGTATAAAAACTGTGCAAGATCTTGGGCCATTTGCCACTCAGGTGGTGGCCCAACTCTGAGTTGTGATTAAATAAATAGCATACCTAGAGCAACCCGCTTTGTATGGTGAAAAATCTTTAACACCGTCACCACTGCTGAAGTGTGACACAGCAGGCACAGCACCTTCTCCACGCTGCTGGTGAGAAGCCAGCCGGGAGCATGATCAAAACAAAAAAACCCACAGCAATCAGTGAGATTGTCTTAATACTCAACATTTTTTGGCATATTGTCCTAGAGATACAGGTTCATCTACTTCATGCATGCCCAGCTAGGAGGAAATCACTGGTAAAATAAACCTCCTATGTGATTAAATAACCTTTTAGCTGTAGTTTGTGTTTATTCAGTGTATTTCTTGTCAGCAAACTATTTACGCAGGTTGTGTGGGTCTATGACTGTTCATTCATAGCTTTAATTGCTAGAAATGGACCAGCCAATCACCTTGATGACTAAGGCAGTAAGTAAAGACATCATGTAAGTGCCTGATCATAAACACTATTTGGGATAAATTAAGTCCTGGGCTTGCACTTGTTCTAACCTGTCTGGCTCATAACCAAGATGTGCTGCTTTAAATGTGCTTTTGGTTAATGAAACAAAAAATATCCCTGGAATCAGGGATGTTGCCCACAATTTGCATCCATAATTTAGGCACAAATTAAAATATGGAGAATTCTGTTTAAGCATGAGAGAAAACCCTTTTTTGTTACTGTGAGAATGGTTGAAACCTGGAACAGGTGGGTCAGTGACAATATCCGAGGCAACCAGCTCTGGCTGACCCTGTTTTGAGCTGCTGCGGGTTTGCACTAGATGATCTCCCCTGCCCCCTTCCAACCTCAACTTTTCTAGATCTGTGAATTTTGTCAACATTTCTAAAGCCAAGTGTGCCCTGTACTATGAAACACAGCATCAAACACAATCCATTTGTTTTATTGCATCTCCTCATCAAAATGGATCAAAGAAATCTCCTCCTTTCCTCTGTTATCTGCTCTATCTTTTTGCGGCTGCCCTGTTCTAGAGTACCTCTGAATCACCTGATAAACCACAATCAAACCTGTTCTTCTCTTCCAGGGGCTTCTGCACCTCTAACTCCCTGCTGACAGACACCACACAGGGACCCGAGGCAGGAACAGTCCTTGCAGGTAGGACCCGTCTTTGTCACCCCTGCAGCCCTCTGTTCTAAACCAAGGTGGAGATCTGCTCAGAACCTAGGAAATGAAGTTGGATGATGCCTATTAACACAACCTGTGCAAAAGTTGCATCCAGCAGATAGCATGGCAAGAAGCTACAGCCCTGAACATCTATTCTCTTCCAAACTTAATGTCTGTAGCAACCTTTCCAGCATCTTTGCTTATCATCCCAGTGCATGGTTTCCATGTTCATTCCTTCCTATTCTTATTGTCAGAGGTTTTTCCCCCAGGTTCTGCTCACTCCTTGTGGTGGTGCATTTCTTCCCCTTTTAGCTCTGGAACTGCTCTTTGGCCTTAGAGATTCCTGTCAATCCTTATCCATTGTGCAGGAAGTTTGGTGGTCTGGGTAGATTGGTACCAGCCGGGAATTCCACTAACCGCCTACCCGAATCAAGGCCAGGATGTAAAATTATTGATGCCTCAAGTCAATTATCTTGTGACCTTATAAATAGTGGTTCCAAGGATGACCCTTTGAGCTCTCCTGAACAGCAGCAGGCTGCGCCCATAATCTCCCTCCGAGTGGGTGTAGTGAAAATAATTGATTGTGGCTCGTGATTGATTACTGCTTCTATACTTATCCACCTCTGAAAATGATAACATAAACATTCGGACAATATCATATTGTGTGGCAACTGGACATGGTTCGCTTCTCAGTCTCATCTTGGGCACCTGGCCAGCGTTCCGGGTGGGATTGATAATGGGAGCATAACAGTCTGCAAGTTCACAAGGTTTGTGCCAAAACGACTTATGTAAGGCGTTTCTTACTTGCTATAAAAGCAGGAGACCCTTGGGCTGACTTCTGAAGCCTCACCTATGGGTGGACACACCGTGTAGGAGCTTCCCAATTACCGTAGTTCTCCAGGGGCCAGTTGCCAAGGGGCTTCTCAGCTGATCTGCGAACCTGGATGATGGTTTTGAGGTGGTAATTGGTGATTCATACTTTTCTTAATCACTGTCTTGCTGTACAGTAATGAACAGGTGCATCGCTATCCTGCTTATCTTTCCTTTCTAATTGGTGCATCGTTATTCTGCTTTTCTTTTTGGTCTGTTACTATGATATATATGTAGTAAATCATATTAATCTTCATATATTAAGCTAGAGTCTGTGTTTTTACTTGGAATCCCACCATTCAGCAAGACATAATTGGCGTAGTTGTCAGGATTCGAAGTAAAAATGTCTTTATTTTGGTGAAGAGATTCTAATGTTGCTACTGGAACTGTTGATATTCTCGGGTGGGAACAGTTACCTTATTGTATTTTGGCCACTGAGTGGTCTTCTGGTGCTGGATTGTGTTTTGTGGAATTTGTGTTTAGCAGAAGCAGAACCTTCTGATGTAGTAAAATGCATGCAGAAAGTACTGATCGAGAAGGGAAAAGAAATGGCCACTTTAGGGCAACGTGGGTGGATTTTGTTAACTGCTTATAGGAAACAACATCAGCAATGAGATCAGTTATGTGTCAAGAAAGTAGCATTGGAAAAACAGATATGTGATTTGAAGGGTAAAATAGTTATGTTGCAGTGTCAGAATCGTTTGCTGGCAGACAAATTAGACACATACCAGACCGAGACAGAAAAAGTGGCTGTTAGGGTTGCTCAGTATAAATATCGAAAGCGATGGGAGAGAGTGAATAGAAAAAAAGGTGCATGCCGTGACTGCTGAGGCAGGCACACAGTGGGATCCAGATAAATGGGACGGGGATATATGGGTTTTGACTGATTTTGCAAAGAATCCCCCTCCGAGGATATAGAAGTAAAGCCCATTGTTAGAGGAAAGTTAGAGCAAGGAATAGATGGGCAGCATGTGATGTGAGATGTAACAGGATTTTACTCAAAATGAAATTACAGATATGATCAAGCAATTTCAACAAAAATGTGGGGAATTGCTGCTTACAGGGATGGTGTGACTGTATAGCTTAGGGGCATCGGGAGTTACTCTAGATGAAGTAGACAGCAAAAAATTTTTGATGTTGAGCTCTGACTCATTTCTGCAGGATGCTTTTCGATATCATCGTCAGGGAGATACAAGCTTGTTAGTCTTAGCAGCTGCAGGGTGCAGTCACAAGTATCCTATGGAAGGAGATTGGCCTGGGGGGATCGCCCCTGGTACACTTTATGAGATTGCACTCAGCGTTTAAAGGAGGAAGGGATGAAAACTGCTATTTTCATAGGATATGCTTTTGGATAATTATAGCCATTCAGGGATGACAGAACTCCCAGAGGGTACCGCTCAGCCTTCTGCACCGCCTTTGGAGCCTCGACGGGGTGCCTCGCTCCATGGCAGAGGGCCCTGCTGGTGAGTTGGGCATTCCAGGGGATCGGAAGGATTTGAAGCAGTTTGATGGTTTTTACCCCTGGTGAGATGTTAGAGCTTTAGTTTAGCAATTGAAAGAATTGAAAATTGACTGAAAAAAAGGGTTGAGCTCCAGTTCAAGGATGGTTGAGGGAGGATGAGTGGTCTCATGTGGAATTGTAAATTTACTGGAGGAATCTGTCTGAGCAAGTTGGAGTCCTTGTGGTTGCTGGAGTGGAGGTCTCTCTGGTTTATGGAGGTCCAAAACGATTTAAAGGTCAAAGAGTTATTATTACTGACTAGGAGAAAAACAAATTGAGGCTGTACAAACTGAAATTGAGATGAAAAGGGGAAATTTGCCAAAATGAACTTACTCAGTTATGATAGTTATTGCTTTAATTGAACCAGTACAACAACATCCAGGAAAGTGGTATGCAGTAAATGATTTAGCAAATGCATTCTTTACCATACCCACTGCTGAAGAGCACTGGGATCAGTTTGCTTTTACTTGGCAGGGTAAGCAGTATACTTTTACTTGCTTACCCCAGGGGTGGGTTCATAGTCCCATCATTAGCCACTGAATAGTGATTGAACATATGGACCAATTAGTAATGCCAGGCACAATGCAAATAGTGCATTATATCCATGATTGTTAGTTCAACATATGTGAGAGAAAGGGTGGGAAATTTACCCAAGCAAAATCCAAGGACTGGCACAAACAGTAAAATATTTAGGAATACAGTGGCACCAAGGCCATAGAGAAATATCATCAGAAGCCAAAGAGAAAATTTTGGGTTTTGCAACACCACAAAATGAAAAAGGAATAAAATATTAGACAAAGTCATTGATGCTGATTATCAAGGAGAAACAAAAGTTATGTTGCTAAATAGTGGTGTTCAAGACCTACTGATTCAGCCACAAGATAGGAATGCCCAAATTTTAATTTTAGCTGTTCTAAAATCCAAGGTGGTTAAAGGACAAGCCCTGCAGATAACAACTGTATGAGGTGACAAAGGATTTGGATGTACTAGTGCTTTTAACAACAGAGCTAAAGTATGGGTGCAAGGACCTAACCCACAGAAGTTATAGCTACTGGAAAAGATAATATTGGTTTAGTAATCAAATCCAGACAGGAAAAATTGGAATATGTTCCTGCTCATAAATGTTACCTTTGAGAATGATATTATGATTATCTAGTTTTGTTTTACTGAAACAACTAACTTGGATCATGACCATGATCTTCATCCTTTGATTATGGTCCATTTGGACGACATCATTACCCCAGGAAGCAATTTGGAAAAGATGAATAATTCCATACACTAGTGAAGAATGTAAATGATTACTGCTCTTTAGCCTAAAATCACATACCTTACTGCTCTTCAGTGGAACACTAAAACTACTGCTCTCAATGGAACACTGAATTATAATAATATTACAATTAATGTTGTTTTTGAGAAGGGAAGGAAAATGGGATGAAGGAATGCAGGATTAATACCCTGCCTCAGGACCCTTTAGTTTTAGCACTAGAAAAAGATCAGAACCAACCAAGGATTTGAAGATGTTGCTCTGCGTGTAGTGTTGGGCAGAGGTGTTTAAAGATAGCTGCTGCTAAGAAGCCTGGTGAGGAACCTCCTATACCTCCTGAGGATTTGAGTTATCCTTTCCCATTGCTGCTGCAGTGGCCTTCTCCTCCCTACTCCCCTCAGCCCCAACCAAAGTCTCAGGACCCCTTTCCCTCACCCCCAGCCTCCCAAGTAGGGGAAGATGAGCGAGGGGCAGCAGGAAGTTCCTCTCCTGTGGCTGGCAGAACAAGGAGCCACACTCAAAGTGGACCTCAGCTTTTAGCCCCGTTGTGGGAGGTAATGGGGCCAGGTGGCCCAGCTAAAGTAAAGATTCCCTTTTCTACGACCGATTTAGATGCTTGGAAAGAAGTAGCAAAGGGCTATCGGGAAGATCCAACTCGGGTAGCAAAGCGATTTGAGCTGATTGTGAAAAATCATGATCCTGACTGGGCTGATGTAGATTTAACGTTGGGAGAAATGACTGAGACAGAAAAGCAACTGGTTTTGAAGACTGCCTAAACTCATGTTCAGGCCCACATTACTAGGGGAACGCTTTAGGGGAGTGTGGATTATCACGTTCCCCTGAATGATCTGTCTTGGGATCCTAATAGCCAAAATGATTATGGGAGGTTAAGGAGATAGCAAGATTGGGTAAAATTAGGGTTGGAAAATGCTGTCCTGTGAGCTATAAATTATTCTGCCTTATATGTTATTAGGCAAGGACCAAGGGAGACCCCTACTGAATTTTTGAACCAATTGCAGAATGCTATGAGAAAATTTACTAATATGGATCCATCCTCGGAAATGGGGCAGAAACAGCTAGTCACTTGGTTTCTTGGGCAGTCTGCCACGGATATTAGAAGGAAAATTCAGAAACTCAAGGAACCTCATACCCAGGACTTAGAAAAGTTGCTTGAAGAAGCTTGGTGGATTTTTAGAAACCGTGAGGAGGTAGAAAGAGGGAAGTTGTCAAAGGTTATAGCCACTGCAACTATAGCAGCTCTAGAACAGAGGGGAGGGGGAAATAGAGGGGGATTTAGGGAAAAAGGACGTGGGAGAGGAAGAGAAGGGTCTAGGACTGTTCTGGGAGAGAATCAATGTGCATATTGCAAAAAAGATGGACACTGGAAGAATGAATGTCCCAAATTGCAGGGGAGACCATATGCAGTGGTCGCTGCTGTAGAAACGGACTGACGGGGATCTGGGGCATCTACCCTAGCAGATCCACTGGTTACCTTAAAGCTAGGGAATCAGGAAAAAGAGGTGGAATTTCTAATAGACACTGGCACATCGTTTTCTGTCTTAAATCAGGAATTAGTACCTGTGAGTGAAAATGTTGTAAACATCGTAGGAGCTACTGGTCAACAGAGAAGGTCATATTTCTTAAAACCACTCAAGTTCCAGATAGGGAAGCAGTTAGGATTGCATCAGCTTCTCTATTTGCCCAATTCTCCCAAGTCACTCCTGGGGAGAGACCTATTGGAACAATTGGAGGCCAAAATAGAGTTTAAGCAGGGAAAAGTGGAGCTTAGGGTGAACGATGAACAATTAATAAAAGTTTTGAGCTTATTTATTCTAGAACCAACTCAAGCAGAAAATACTACTTCTGAGTGGACAGAAAGTGTAAATCAAGTGTACCCTGGAGTGTGGGCATCCATTAGGGTTGCCAGGAAGAGCAAAAAATGCTAAGCCAGTAGTGGTAGAACTAAAGGAAGGAGTTAGCCCAGTGAGGCAGCGACAATACCCCCTGAGGCTAGAAGATAGGAAAGGAATAGAAGGACCAATTAATAATTTTCTGCAGCAAGGATTATTAGTCGAATGTGAGTCGGAATATCACACCCCCATCCTCCCAGTGAAAAAGCCTGTCGGGACGTATACATTAGTTCAGGACTTGCAAGCAATTAACTGTATTGTGAAGGACCTGCATCCAGTGGTAGCCAACCCATATACCTTACTAGCCAAGCTAAGGGGGGAACAGGAATGGTTCACAGTAATAGACCTCAAAGATGCCTTTTTCTGTCTGCCTTTGGCCTCAAAGAGTCAGTAGTTGTTTGCTTTTGAGTGGGAAAATCCCACTACGGGATGGAGAGCTCAGTTAACCTGGACAGTGTTACCCCAAGGATTTAAAAATAGCCCTATTATCTTTGGAAATCAACTAGCCCGAGAACTTGAAATGTGGGAACGTCTAGATGGAGATGGTTACAATATGTGGATGACCTACTCATAGCAACCAAAGTTGAAGGAGGAGTGTGTCTGTTGGACTGTGAGCCTGTTGAATTTTTTGGGACTAAATGGATATCGAGTTTCCCCACAGAAAGTCCAAGCGGTAAGACAACAAGTAGCTTACCTAGGATACGAGTTATCTGGCGGACAGCGAGAGTTGGGAACTGGACGAAAAGAGGCTATTTGTAAGGCTTTTGCCCCTTCCCCAGATGGCAAAAGAATTGAGAACCTTTCTTGGAATGACAGGTTGGTGTAGACTTTGGATTTATAGTTATGGAATAATGGTTAAACCTCTGCATGAACTACTGAAAAATAACTCTGGACAATTGATATGGACAACTGAGGCGAAGGCGGCCTTTGAAGAACTAAAGTTGGAGCTGACGCGAGCCCCAGCTTTAGGACTTCCAGACGTAACCAAACCTTTCTGGCTCTTCTCACATGAAAGGCAAGGAGCGGCTCTGGGGGTCTTGGCACAAAGACTAGGACCTTATAAAAGAGCCGGGGCCTATTTCTCAAAACAACTGGATGAAACCAGTAGAGGGTGGCCTGGGTGCCTGCAGGCGGTTGCTGCTGTAATATTGAAAGTACAAGAAGCCCAAAAGTATACCTTGGGACAAAAGGTCACCGTTCTTGTTTCGCACACAGTCTCAGCGGTATTGAAGCAGAAGGGTAATCATTGGTTGTCACCATCCAGATTTCTAAAATATCAGGCTATATTAATTGAGTCAGACAACCTCGAAATTGAAGTGACTAACGTTGTGAACCCAGCTTCTTTTCTTAGTGGTGAAACAGGGGAGCCGCTTGTACATGACCGTCTCGAAACTATAGAAGCCGTATATGCAATCCAATCAGACTTGAAAGTGAACCCTCTTGAAGATGCACAAGAGTCTTGGTATGTAGATGGGAGCAGTTTCATCCAACAAGGAATTCACAAAGCTGGTTATGCGGTAACTACCACGGATAAGGTCATCGAGTCGTGCCCTCTACCGGCAGGAAGATGGGCTCAGAAAGCTGCGATTATAGCTTTAACGAGAGCCCTAGAATTGGCAGCAGGAAAAAGAATAAACATTTGGACAGATTCCAAATATGCTTTTGGAGCAGTACACGCACATGGAGCAATATGGAAAGAACGTGGACTTTTGACTACTCAAGGGAAACAGATTAAAAAAGCGCCTGAGATCTTGCGACTATTGGAAGCTGTACAATTGCCATCTAAGGTTGCAATCATGCACTGTAAAGGGCACTCAAGGGGTGACAATGATCCAGAAATGGGAAACAGAATGGCTGATTATGAGGCCAAAGAAGCAGCAGAAAAAGATCCTAAATTCACCATAGCCGCTCTGATTCCGGAAAAGGAATATATGGTCATTAGGGAAGAAAGAAACATTAACTACTCTAGGGAAGACAGATAATTAATTCAAAAATTAGGAGAAAAAGTATCACCCTTGAGAATAGCACAGATAAAGGATAACAGGTTAGTAATACTGTCGTGGTTTAACTCCGGCTAGCAAAATACCACGAAGCCGCTCTCACAAATCCCCCTCCCCTCCTCCAGTGGAGGGGAAGAATCGGAGGAAAAAGAAATAAGGAAGCTCGTAAAATTGAGATAAGAACTATTTACTAATTAAATCTAAATCAATACATACAGGTACTACTAATACTAAATAATTAAAATAGCAGAAAATGAAACATACAGTACAATATATACAATATGATACAATAGGATACAATTCCCCACCATCCACTGACCAATGCACACACAGATGTTGAGGGATGAAAATCAGACCCAGAGAGCCCGAGAACCACAGCCCGAGAGCGATTGCAGCCCGAGAGCCGCGGCCTGAAGGCCGGAGCCTGTGAGCCTACGCAGCAGATTCCGAGCAAACCTTATCAGTGATAACACGGCCAGAAAACTCAAAACAACCCACCAGCTCCCACACAAATGAGCCAGCACAGGAGTTGGCAAAGCAGCTAACGCAGGAGGGTTAAGATGTGCCCGGAGAGATGAGCAAGGGAGTAAGGGAGAGAGAGAGAAGAGAAGAGTAATGGCTACCAGACCCTCTTCCCCACCCAAAGAGACCGGAACATGACAGACTATGGGATGAAATACTTCCTTGGTTAGTCTGGGTCAGCTACAGTATCCGAAGCGGACAAAAGACCTTGAGTTCAGTACAAGCCATCCCCAGCACCAGCTGAGGCCTTATCAATGTTTTCACTTACTGTCCAGCAACAGAGTTCCCTGGCAACCAGAGTAAAGGGAGTTAGCCCTTTCCTGACTGAACCCAGCACATTCTCCACCCCTTATTTCATACCATTTACGTCATGTTTATTTCCATATCATCCATAAATTCACATGAACCAGCTTCCCCTTTCCCATCCCATCCCACACAGATATCATTCCCTTGGTCTATGAACCATATTGGCAGAATGTCCATTAGTCCATGACTTTGGGTTCTATCAGGTGGTCACTCAGGACAGAAAAGGTGAAGTGTTGTGTGGGATCGTTGGGCACCGATGACAGCTCAGGTCAGGTCACTACTGCCCTTCTGGCAAAGCTGGACCTCTGAAGATTCAGGTGATCTCTGCCAGAGTGATTACTGCAACATAGAGCTCAGAACAAGGGTTATTTGCAGCAGTTAATGTCCATCATACAATTTAGTTCATGGGCTAGTTTCACCCAGAATCAAATCTCCTTGAGGCACACATCAAACTTGCCCATCTTCTCTCATTACCCACCAAGTACCTCCAGGTCCTTGAGCGAAAGCAACCCCACGGATGGGTTTGCCTTTGCCTGAGGCAGGAATAACCCAGACTGTTTTTCCCAGCATGTTCTTAACATGCACTACAGGGACCTTATCTCCTTCCACAGTACGCAGAAGTTTTGATTGAGCTGGGCCAGCACGGTTGGCAGATCCTCTGGTGTTGACTAACCAGGTGGCCTTTGCCAAATGTGTATCCCAATTTTTGAAAGTTCCACCCCCCATTGCCCTCAGGGTGGTCTTTAACAGCCCATTGCACCGTTCAACCTTCCCAGAGGCAGGTGCATGGTAGGGGATGTGATACACCCACTCAATGCCGTGCTCTTTGGCCCAAGTGTCTACGAGACTATTTCGGAAATGAGTCCCATTGTCTGATTCAATCCTTTCTGGGATGCCATGTCGCCACAGGACTTGCTTTTCAAGGCCCAGGATAGTATTCCGGGCAGTGGCATGAGGCACAGGATATGTTTCCAGCCACCCAGTGGTTGCTTCCACCATTGTGAGCACATGGCACTTGCCTTGGCGGGTTTTAGGCAGTGTGATGTAGTCAACCTGCCAGGCCTGCCCATATTTATATTTCAGCCATCGCCCTCCATACCAAACAGGCTTCACCCTCTTGGCCTGTTTGATGGCAGCACGTCTCACATTCATGAATGACCTGCGCAATAGCGTCCATGGTCAAGTCCACCCCTTGGTCACGAGCCCACCTGTACGTGGCATCTCTCCCCTGGTGGCCCGAGGTATCATGGGCCCACCTAGCCATGAACAGCTCACCTTTCTGTTGCCAGTCCAGATCCACCTGAGCCACTGCAATCTTAGCAGCTTGATCCACCTGCTGATTGTATCGATGTTCTTCAGTAGCTCGACTTCTGGGTACGTGGGCATCGACGTGACGCACTTTGATGACCAGGTTGTCTAGACGGGAAGCAATGTCTTGCCATAATGCTGCAGCCCAGATGGGTTTGCCTCGGCGCTGCCAGTTGCTCTGTTTCCATTGCTGCAGCCACCCCCACAGTGCATTCGCCACCATCCATGAGTCAGTGTAGAGATAAAGCACTGGCCATTTCTCTCGTTTAGCAACGTCCAAAGCCAGCTGGATGGCTTTTACCTCTGCAAACTGACTCAATTCACCTTGTCCTTCTGCAGTCTCTGCAACTTGTCGTGTAGGACTCCACACAGCAGCCTTCCACCTACGATGTTTCCCTACAATGCGGCAGGACCCATCAGTAAACAGGGCATATTGCTTCTCATTGTCTGGCAATTGGTTGTACAAAGGGGCTTCTTCAGCTCGTGTCACCTCCTCCTCTGGTGACAGTCCAAAGTCTTTGCCTTCTGGCCAGTCCATGATCACTTCTAGGATTCCTGGGCGACTGGGATTTCCTATGCGAGCTCGTTGTGTGATCAGGGCAGCCCACTTACTCCACGTAGCATCGGTGGCATGATGAGTAGAAGAGACTCTGCCTTTGAACATCCAGCCCAGCACTGGCAGTCGAGGTGCCAGAAGGAGCTGTGCTTCAGTTCCAACCACTTCTGAGGCAGATCGGATTCCCTCATAAGCTGACAGTATCTCTTTTTCGGTTGGAGTGTAGCGGGCCTCGGATCCTCTGTATCCCCGGCTCCAAAATCCAAGGGGTCGACCTCGGGTCTCCCCTGGTTCTTTTTGCCAGAGACTCCAGGTAGGGCCATTGTCCCCAGCTGCAGTATAGAGTACATTCTTTACCTCTGGCCCTGTCCGGACTGGTCCAAGGGCTACTGCATGCACGATCTCCTGCTTGATCTGTTCAAAGGCTTGGCGCTGCTCAGGGCCCCATTTGAAATCGTTTTTCTTCCGGGTCACTGAAGAGAGAGGGTTGACAATTTGGCTGTAATTTGGAATATGCATCCGCCAGAAACCCACAACACCTAGGAAAGCCTGAGTTTCCTTTTTGCTTGTTGGTGGGGACATAGCTGTGATTTTATTGATCACGTCCATCGGGATCTGGCGACGCCCATCTTGCCACTTTATTCCTAAGAACTGGATCTCTCGTGCAGGTCCCTTGACCTTACTTTGCTTTATGGCAAAACCAGCTTTCAGGAGGATTTGGATGATCTTCTTCCCCTTCTCAAAAACTTCGTCTGCTGTGTCGCCCCATACAATGATGTCATCAATGTATTGCAGATGTTCGGGAGCTGCACCCTGTTCCAGTGTGGTCTGGATCAGTCCATGGCAGATGGTAGGGCTGTGCTTCCACCCCTGGGGCAGGGGATTCCAGGTGTATTGGATGCCCCTCCAAGTGAAAGCAAACTGTGGCCTGCACTCTGCTGCCAAAGGAATGGAGAAAAAGGCATTAGCAATGTCAATCGTCACGTACCACTTGGCTGCCTTTGACTCCAGCTCATATTGGAGTTCCAGCATGTCCGGCACAGCAGCACTCAGTGGTGGCGTGACTTCATTCAGGCCACGATAGTCCACTGTCAGTCTCCATTCCCCATCAGACTTACGCACTGGCCAGATGGGGCTGTTAAAGGGTGAGAGGGTTTTGCTGATCACCCCTTGGCTCTCCAGCTGACGAATCAGCTTCTGGATGGGAAGCAAAGAGTCTCTGTTAGTACGGTACTGCCGCCGATGCACTGTTGTAGTGGCAATTGGCACCTGTTGATCTGCAACCTTTAGCAATCCCACAGCAGAAGGGTCCTCTGAGAGACCAGGCAAGACGGACAGCTGCTCAATTTCATCAGTCTCTAAGGCAGCTATCCCAAAAGCCCATCGGTACCCTTTTGGGTCCTTAAAGTACCCTCTCTTAAGATAGTCAATGCCAAGGATGCACGGAGCATCTGAACCAGTCACAATAGGGTGCTTTTGCCACTCCTTCCCAGTCAGGCTTATTTCAGCCTCCAGCACAGTCAATTGTTGGGAACCCCCAGTCACACCAGAAATGCTGATGGGTCATACCCCCTTATAGCTTGATGGCATGAGGGTACACTGTGCACCTGTGTCCACTAGAGCCTTATACTGCTGTGGCTCTGATGTGCCAGGCCATCGAATCCACACAGTCCAATAAACACGGTTGTCCCTTTCCTCCACCTGGCTGGAGGCAGGGCCCCTCTAAAAGTGACCTGATTCACAGTCACTCATGTCTTGGAGGGATGGATTATTGCTCCGCTGCTGTTTGGCTACAGGAGCAACAGTTTTCTTGGAAGAGTCCTTACTGGTGTGCTTTTTCCCTTTCAGTTCACATACTCGTTTCTCTAAGTGCGAGGTAGGTTTTCTATCCCACTTCCTCATGTCCTCTCCATGGTCACGTAGGTAAAACCACAGGGTACGGCGTGATGGATACTTTTTATATTCCTGTCTTTGAGGAAAGGAACGCTTCCTCCTAATGGCTGAGACACTGGCTTGTGCAGGTGGGGATTGGAACATCTCCTTTCTGAATTGTTTAAACTCTTTGGACAGCTCCTCTATAGCTGAGACACAGGCCCGCATGGGGGAAGAAACAATGTCCTCATATCCCCGGAACTTTTGAACTATCTCCTCCATTATTGGGTCTTCATCCCTTTCCCAAGTGAATACTGCAAACGCGGCGGCTATCGAGGGTGGTCCATTCTGCATTAACTTCCGCCACATGGGTCGTGTGCACCTGATTCTATCTGGATCTATCCTCCCATCATGACGATAAACTAACTCTAGCACAGCTAGTTCCCTCACGTACTGGATAGCTTTCTCCATGGTGGTCCATCTGTGTACATGATATGGCATGTCTTCCTTAAAGGGATACCTTTCCCTCACACCATCCAGAAGCCTCCTCCAGAGGCTTACATTCTGTGTCTCCCTCCCAATTGCTCTGTCAATGCCACTCTCTTTAGCAAGTGACCCCAGCTGCTTGGCTTCTCTACCCTCTAAGTCAATGCTACTGGCCCCGTTATCCCAGCAGCGGAGCAGCCAGGTAATAACATGTTCACCTTGATGACGGCCAAAGTCTCTCCGGCTATCCCGGAGCTCCTTCAAGGCTAAAGATCACATGGTTATATCTGCATCACCCTCATCCTCTGTCCCTGTCACTGCTGCTTGGGATGGCCCTGCTGTCTCCCCATCGACCTGTACCAGACGCCCTGATTTACGCTTCCATTTCTTTTTCTGTACTGGGTCAACTAACACTGGTGCTGGTTGATGCTGGCAGTACCACACAGGGGTCTGCACGGCTGCATTGCACCCTGCAGTGTGTAGGGCTGTTGTGGGAGGCGGAGCTACAGCAGGAGGCGGAGCTGCTGTGGGAGGTAGAGCCGCAGTGGGAGGCAGAACCACACTGGGAGGCGGAGCTGTTGCAGGAGGTGGAACCGCAGTGGGAGGTGGAACTGCAGTGGAGGGTGAAGCTGTTGCAGGAGGTGGAACCATTGTGGAAGGTGGAGTCACACTGGGAGCTGGAACTGCAGCAGAAAGTGGAACTGTTGTGGGAGGTGGAACCACAGTGGGAGGTGGAGCTGGCGCAGAGGGTGCAGTGGCTGCCGCATCTGTCGAGGGGAGTTGCCATCGCCGCGGAGGTATAGGTGGTGCAGGCGGTGCAGTGGCTGCAGTGTCCATCGAGAAGAGTTGATGTTGCTGCAGGGGTGGAGGTGGCGCAGGCGGTGCAGTGGCTGTAGTGTCTGTCAAGGGGCATTTACGTCGCCGTGGGGGTGGAGTCGGTGCAGAGGATGGTCTATTTGTGAGCGGTGATGTAGCCATGGGTGATGAAGCTGGCACACAGGGCCTGCCTCTTCCCCAAACACCAGTAGCAGATGGGGCAGTATTCCAAAACATTTCTTTAACTTTACACAGGAGCACAAGAACATTCAGAAATGTGCTGATCCATGGCCACAGGTCACCCCGAGACCATGAAAAATTTCCCAAATACTCATACACTTGCGCCATTGACCATAGAGAAGAGGTAGAAAATTGGAATAATTTCCACACATCCACCCAACTGAATAATTCCTTCACATGCAACCCACTAAATGATTTCTCCTCTACAGGCTGTGTCCCAGAAGTGAAAAGGGAAAAGGTATAATTAGTGAAAGTCCCTATGACATTACATGAGAAACATGCAAACGCTGCTAGTACTGCATACAGATACATGATTATTCCCCAAACCAGTAATATACAGACCAGCCAAATCAGACTCTTCAATCTGGTCAGAGCATACATCATCAGTATCATAAGGAGCACCCAAGGCAGTAAATCCCACCTTTCTATCAATCATCCACTTAAAGATCCAAGAACTTAACGTGCTGACCAACCACCACAACATCTCTATAACCAATACTTATCACACAATCTGCTTTAACACACAGTAATCAGATCTGTTCTTATCTCAACCCTTCGAGCCCCACGTTGGGCGCCAAAAAGGACTGTCGTGGTTTAACTCCGGCTAGTAAAATACCACGAAGCCGCTCTCACAAATCCCCCTCCCCTCCTCCAGTGGCGGGGAAGAATCGGAGGAAAAAGAAATAAGGAAGCTCCTAAAATTGAGATAAGAACTATTTACTAATTAAATCTAAATCAATACATACAGGTACTACTAATACTAAATAATTAAAATAGCAGAAAATGAAACATACAGTACAATATATACAATATGATACAATAGGATACAATTCCCCACCATCCACTGACCAATGCACACCCAGATGTTGAGGAATGAAAATCAGACCCAGAGAGCCCGAGAACCACAGCCCGAGAGCGATCGCAGCCCGAGAGCGATCGCAGCCCAAGAGCCGCGGCCTGAAGGCCGGAGCCCGGGAGCCTACGCAGCAGATTCCGAGCAAACCTTATCACTGATAACACAGCCAGAAAACTCAAAACAACCCACCAGCTCCCACACAAATGAGCCAGCACAGGAGTCAGCAAAGCAGCTAACGCAGGAGGGTGGGCAAGTGCCCGGAGAGACGAGCAAGGGAGTAAGGGAGAGAGAGAGAAGAGAAGAGTAATGGCTACCGGACCCTCTTCTCCACCCAAAGAGACCGGAACATGACAGACTATGGGATGAAATACTTCCTTGGTTAGTCTGGGTCAGCTACAGTATCCGAAGCGGACAAAAGACCTTGAGTTCAGTACAAGCCATCCCCAGCACCAGCTGAGGCCTTATCAATGTTTTCACTTACTGTCCAGCAACAGAGTTCCCTGGCAACCAGAGTAAAGGGAGTTAGCCCTTTCCTGACTGAACCCAGCACAAATACCTTCCTTTGTGATGTGAAAATTTGTAACGGAGGAACACAATAAAACACATTGGGGACCAGATGCCCTTTATCAGTATCTGAATCAAAATTGGGCAGGAGTGAACTTATATACCACTATTAGACAGGTGAGTAGACAATGTTTAAGAAACAACCTGAATACTGGAACAAGGCCTCAGCTAGGAACTATTAGTAAAGGACAGGCACCAGGAGAATTGTGGCAAATAGATTTTTCAGAACTCCCTAGAAAAGGGGGGTACCGATATCTACTGGTAACTTACTGATACATTTTTGGGGTGGCCAGAAGCCTTTCCTTGCAGGACCAACAAAGCTAGAGAATTAGTTAAATTATTGTTGAATGAGATTATTCCTTGATTTGGAATTCCAGCAGTTATATCATCAGATAGAGGGACTCACTTCACTGCCGAGATAGTGCAACAGATTAGTAAATTTTTAACATTGAGTGGCAATTGCATACCCCTAATCGGCCTCAAGCAAGTGGACAAGTAGAGAAAATGAACCACATGATCAAACAACAAGTTGCCAAAATTTGTCAGGAAACCAATTTGTACTGGTATCAAGCTTTACCCATAGCTTTGCTTCACATTCGAACTAAACCACGAAGCAAAGAAAACTTAAGTCCTTTTGAAATTTTATATGGCAGATCCTACCAGGTTCGGGATGGTGAAGGAGATTTGAGTCAGATAGGAAATGCCCATCTAACACAATATTTGATTATGCTAGGTAAACAATTACAGCAAATCACTGAAACTGTTATGGGAACTAGAGTAAAGGGACTAGACCATCCCATTCATCCTTTTAAACCAGGAGATTGGATATTTGTTAAAAATTTTTCAGGAGACCCCCTGGAAGAGAAGTGGAATGGACCTTATCAAGTATTATTAACCACCTTCACTGCTGTCAAGATAAAGGAACAACCAGCTTGGATTCACTACTTGCGTAAAGAAGGTGCCATCACCATGAACAGTAACCGAAGAGGGTCCTACGAGGCTGCGATTGAAGCAACAATGATTATTTTGATTTTAACTACTGGACCTGTGGGTGGACATAAAAATAACCTAGTGTTAAAATTATTACAAGGTTTTGGCAAACAGCACAATCTTTCCCCCATTACTGGTTGTTTACCCTTTCCACAGTCAGCAGAAAACCCTGTGCCTTGGGGAGGATTAACAACCAACATCACTCATATATGGGAACAGATGTGGAAAAACTCGCAAAATATTACCTCTTTGAAGTGGACTAACCTAGAAGGGAATTATTCCCTTAACTACAAGGTGGCCAATGGAACGATTGACCTTAATGGATGCAACGTAACCAGACCTCTTACCCCATGGGCGTGAGATATAACCTATAGACACCCATCCAAAAATTATGGCACTAATACTAGTAATGAATGTGCTCTGACCCCATGGGGCTATCAAATTCCACATCCATGGGAAGAACCCCAATCGGGAAAATGGGAATATGTGGAGGAGGTAAAATGGTGTATAGAACTGACCAGACAGAAGGGAGAATCCAATGATACCAATTGGACCAAAATTTTATACGGGAACATCAATAGAATGAGGAACACCAAAAGGAGAAACCCAAAGTGGAATTGTACAAAAGTATATAATTGTTCATCCTATGATGATGAGATTCAAAGAATATACCCTGTGGCAGTTTTTAAGGTGGGGATGTATATGTAGAAATCTCACCACACAATTGCAGGACACTTGGAGGTGGTTAACAAATAATGATACATGGCCAAACCTTGACTGTTCCCATGATGTAGTCGAGAGCTTGGGAGCAATGGTATGGTTAAATTCTGCTGGAGAGTGGTATACCCATGCCCTACTTCAAAAACCAATACTGCAATGGACGTTAGGTATGTTAACCTTATGCCCACTGTGGAAACAAGAGCCATTATGGCCCCAACCCTGGTTAAGCTCAGACAGAAAGAGACGAGAGGCCAGTGAATTGCAGGACCTTACTACCGCCATGAAAGTAGGATGGGTAATTGAAGGCATCTTTGCTCCGGGATACTCTACTTTCAAGAATAAAATGGAACTTATTTAACATTTCAAGTAGAAAGTTTAGCAAATGCTACGCCGAAAGGGTTTGAGGATTTAAACTATCAATTACAAGCAGTTCCCAAGATCACATTGTAAAATAGGTTAGCATTAGATTTTATACTTTTAAAAGAACATGGAGCGTGCGGATTTTTAGATTTACAAAATGACACGTTGCATCCATATCCCGAATGTCACAGCAGGTCTAAATGGTCAAATGAATAAAATCAAAGAAGCATCTCACCAAACCAGGGAAATTAGAGAATCTCTTGAACATAATTGGCTCAATACACTATCACAAAAACTTGGATTCTCCCTCTCTGGATGGCTCGCATAGCTTTTGCAAAATGTGATTATAATTTTGCTTATAATTATCATAGCTTGTTGTCTTTTAGGATGTTCTAAAAGTGTAATCGTTAGACTGATGATACACATGTGGGCAAACCTGTCAATTAACCGATATCCAAGTTATGAGATGTTGCAAAAGAATTTGCAAGGTAAATGAAAAGGGGGGGATGAAGAATATAAATGATTACTGCTCTTTAGCCTGAAGTCACATATCGTTCAAAGTAGCCGACCTATTGTTTAAATTTATGAGGAACTTGGCATGTAAGGCATGTCTCCTAAACCACCAAGATAAGCTGAGCTGCAAGGCAGGCAAAAGGGGCTGGCCCAAGCTGGATTTTATTTATGCAAGAGCTAAGTAGAAGAAAAGGTCAAAAGATTGTTTGTGAAGAAGACTCGGAACCTTCATCAAAAGACCCAGAAAGAAAACCCACCCGAAGGGAGCAAACCCCCCATGAAACCGCCCAGGGGCTGAGAGAGTCAGAGAGAGGAAAAAAAACTTTCAAACCCCGACTCCCAGACCGATCTGCCCGGCAAGACGCTGGCTCTGCCTGGAGCACCAACCACTCGCCACGAGATCCCCACCACAAACAAACCCCCAGCCACCTTAGCCGGAAGCCCCCTCAGACCCTTCCCCTTCCCAGGGTCATGTCCAACCACAAGCCTTTTCCACCCATATCCCCACCCCCTCCCCGCCGGTCCTGCAGTGCCACAGGCCCTGGGCTGGCACTACCTATGCAGCTTGATGTGTTATGGGGTGAAGCAAAACATAGACTAGCTGGAGCAAAGCTAAGACAGAAAGCCAAAGCCCTGACAGAATTAAACCTGGCCAGGGACATCAAGGCCAACAAGAAGGGTTTCTATAGGTGCATTGGGGATAAAAAGAACATCAGGGCAAATGTGGGCTCTCTGCAGAAGGAAACGGGAGAGCTGGTTGCCATGGACAAGGCCGAAGTACTCAATGCTTTTTTTTGCCTCGGCCTTCACTGTCAAGGGTGCAAGCCGTACCCCCAGAGTCATGGAAGACAAGGGCAAGAGCTGGGAGAACGAGGACCCATCCATGGTGAGTGAGGATCAGGTTCGGGAACACCTGATGAACCTGAAAGTGCACAATTCCATGGGAACTGATGGAATACATCCATGGGTCTGAAAGGACTATTGCATGAGATTGCTAAACCTCTATCCATCATATTTGAAAAGTCGTGGCAGTCTGGTGAAGTTCCCACAGACTGGAAAAGGGGAAACATAACCCCCATCGTTAAAAAGGGAAAAAAGAGGGACCTGGGAAACTACAGGCCAGTCAGTCTCATCTCTGTGCCTGGCAAGATCATGGAGCAGATCCTCCTGGAAATCATGCTAAGGCACATGGAAAGTGAGGAGGTGATTGGTGACAGCCAACATGGCTTCACCAAGGGCAGATCATGCCTGACAAATATGGTGGCCTTCTATGATGGGGTCACGACCTTGGTGGATAGAGGACAGCCAACTGACATAATCTACCTGGACTTGTGCAAAACCTTCGATACCGTCCCACACGACATCCTTGTCTCTAAACTGGAGAGACATGGATTTGACGGATGGACCTCTTGATGGAAAAGGAACTGGCTGGCTGGTCGCACTCAGAGAGTTGTGGTCAATGGCTCAATGTCTGAGTGGAGACCAGTGACGAACGGCATTCCTCAGGGGTCGGTGTTAGGACCGGTACTGTGCAACATACTCGTCAGTGACATGGATGATGTGCACCCTCAGCAAGTTTGCTGATGACGCCAAGCTGTGTAGTGCGGTCGACACACTGGAGGGAAGGGATGCCATCCAGAGGGACCTTGACAAGCTGGAGAGGTGGGCCACTGCCAACCTCATGGAGTTCAACAAGGCCAAGTGCAAGGTCCTGCACCTGGGTCAGGGCAATCCCAACTACAAGTACAGGCTGGGTGGAGAATGGATTGAGAGCAGTCCAGAGGAGAAGGACTTGGAGGTACTAGTGGATGAAAAGCTGGACATGAGCTGGCAGTGTGCGCTGGCAGCCCAGAAAGCCAATCATATCCTGGGCTGTATCCAGAGAAGTGTGGCCAGCAGGTTGAGGGAGGTGATTCTCCCCCTCTACTCTGCTCTTGTGAGACCCCACCTGGAGTACTGTGTCCAGCTGTGGAGCCCTCAACATAAGGATATCGACCAGTTGGAACGAGTCCAGAGGAGGGCCACGAAGATGATCAGAGGGCTGGAGCACCTCTCCTATGAAGGAAGGCTGAGAGAATTGGGTTTGTTCAGCCTGGAGAAGAGAAGGCTCCGGGGAGACCTTATAGCAGCCTTCCAGTACCTGAAGGGGGCCTACAAGGAAGCTGGAGGGGGACTTTTTACAAGGGCCTGTAGTGACAGGAAAAGGGGTAATGGGTTTAAATGGAAAGCAGGGAGTTTTAGATTGGAAATCAGGAAGAAATTCTTCACCAAGAGGGTGGTGAGGCACCGGCACAGGTTGCCCAAAGAAACTGTGGATACCCCATCCTTGGCTGTCTTCAAGGCCAGTCTGGATGAGGCTTTGAGCAACCTCGTCTAGTGGAGGGTGTCCCTGCCCATGGCAGGGGTTTGGAACTATATGATCTCAAAGGTCCCTTCCAACCCAAATCATTCTATGATTCTATGATTTTATGATTTCCATTACCAGAATCCATGCTCACAAAAATTCCACCAAAAGGGAACTTGAACCCCAAACAAACTCCTGCGTCCCTAAAGCTTTCACTTTAAGAGACTACCAGAGGGGACTCAAACCCCTTAAGGATCCTTATAGCTGTTTTGCTAATTGACGGGATTGGCAGAAAGAACATAGACACCAAGTTAAAGTTGAAAAGAAAAACATATTTACTACAGTCTAAAACAGCAGACAGCATAAGCAATGTAACGCATCTGTCATTACTACATAAAGTTACTAATAGTGATTAAGAAAGATACATCACCAATTGCTCTAATACTTTACCATCATCCAGATCTGCACATCAGCTGGGGAGCCCCCATCGCAGCGAGGATTTGGAGAACCTGTCCCAGCAATTGGGAAATCCTACGCAGTGCGTCCACTCGTAGGTGAGGATCTCCAAAGTTGCTGTGAGAGGGTCCAGCTTTTATACAGTTGAATAAACAAATCTTTGAGACTCCACGTGCGGAGACATCTGACGTTCCCCCCGCCTTCCACTGGATTCCACCCAAGGCCTGGCCAGGGCCCAGGGCAGAATCCAAAAGGGACATCTCTATCTGTTTGGCTCAGACAAGGCTGGACATCTGGATGTATGGCCTTGGTAGTCTGTCTCTACATAGATGTTTCACCTTCTAATGATTATATTTTATCTAAGCTTCATTCTCTGCTAACGAGCACACACATTCCAACAATGATCAGTGGGTACTCCCACAGTCACTTCCCATACTGATATGATGCTGGTCAGGAGATTCACTCAGAAGTCAACTTTGGTTTGAGGCCTATGATTCAGGCCTGTTCGAGGCCTGTAATCCAGGCATTTTTATATCAATTGCCCAACCCTGCTGGGTTTTTCACCCCGACTGACCAGCAGGCTTATCAGTTACCAGATACCCAGTACAAAACTTTACCACTGTTTCCATAGTTATCTCTGCGGGAGTCCTAAGATCCTCCCAGCTTTTTAGCATCTGACCTAACAGACTATCTGATGGTATTGTCGAACTCTTTCCTTCTCCATTTCTCCTTTTCTCTTTACTCTTATTATTTCCCATTTACAATATTAATAGTTTAAGAAATTTGGCAGAAAGTAAACCCCTTGCATTCCAGCTTATCCTCATATATCAGAGGGGCTGGGGGCAGCTGGTCTTAAATTCTGAGTAGCATCCAATTAATATACAAAAATCAGTACAATAACCCTAGATTTATACACCAGAGCAATAATCAAGATCCGATAAACACAATCCAGTACAGCAAAGCATAAAGTTCCAAAGGACCAAATAATCACAGACCAGATGGAGACTCAAATCCCTTTCAACCCAGACATTATCCAGATCTTCCTCGTCTGAGATAACTATCTAGAGGGGATTCAAGCTCCTAAGATACCTCTTTAGCCCAACCCCGCACAGCTTCTTGCGGTGTCTGTCGGGACGGTAACCAGAACCAATTTTTCCAGGCCCACTGCCTGTTCAAGGGCGCGTCCTCCCTTATACCAAATGAGCGGAGTAACCAAACTATAGGTCCCCAATCTCCGGCTTACTGTCTGGCATGGTTCTTTTCACCCCCCTTGAGTGTCCCTAAGAACCTTTCCTTAGTTTCCAGGTCCATTGCCTGTTACCAAACTAGAAAGGAAAGAAGAAACAATCAGAACTTAGCTGACCAAGATACATATGATATATAATGTGGGCATAACTACATGAATGTCTTGGGCGTATCAGGACGTCTGTACACTCAGAGTACCTCAGCCAATGGGGAAATGAGGAGGGTCTCTTGTGGCCAGGAAAGTAGGATAAAAGGGGGCTGCGTCCCCCTGTAGATTGAGAGACCCCACAGGGATATGCCCAGTGGACTCTCCCTTTATTCGAATAAAGTTTTTACAGGATTTCTTTGTCTCCTTTGTGAACATTGAGTCCTGATGATGTGATTTTCCGTAAAAATGGTATGCTGCACTCCGCCACTATCTCAAGTAAACTGAAAAGGTATCATTTGGTTTGAAATGTTACTCAGCAGATAAGAAATGTATTTGTTAGCATGTACAGAAATGGCTGTGATGGACTGTCTAGATGTGTAGATAGTAAATCTATCATCAACTTCCATGGGAAAAGCATGGAAGATGTCTCTGTACTATAAAAACATTCATCTTGAAGAATATAAATGATTACTGCTCTTTAGCCTGAAGTCACATATTGTTCTAAGTAGCCGACCTATTGTTTAAATTTATGAGGAACTTGGCATGTAAGACATCTCCTAAACAACAAAGATAAGCAGAGCTGCAAGGCAGGCAAAAGGGACTGGCCCAAGCTGGATTTTATTTATGCAAGAGCCAAGGAGAAGAAAAGGTCAAAGGATTGTGTGTGAGGGAGACTCGGAGCCTTCATCAAAAAACCCCAAAAGACCACCACCAGGAAGCGGTGTGCATGTGCCGGGAAGAGGGGATGTAGGCAAATGAGTTCCAGGAAAAATTATAATATTCCTTCCCTTTCTGGGAAATAAATGAATATGCATGTATGAAAAGGGAATAAAAACTTTGTGAATGTGATGACAGGTGCACACTTTTGGTGGAGCGATCCCCAGTGTGTCCAGCGCTGCAATAAAGAATACCTGCTTAACAACTCTGGTTGTTAAGTTGAATCTTTCCTTTATGGCGTCAATCTTCTTTATAGAAACTGGCTACATAAAGATTATGCTGTAGAGAATTCATTGGTGTAGATCTTCATAATTAACAAAATACTCTAAAAAGAGTTTTTAACTTGCATTTTGTCAAAACTCTTTTTAAAAAGAAGAATCATAGAATCATAGGATGGTTTGGGTTGAAAGGGACCCTAAAGATCATCTAGTTCTAACCCCCCTGCCATGGGCAGGGACACCTTCCACTAGACTAGGTTGCTCAAAGACTCATCCAGCCTGGCTTTGAGGACAGCCAAGTATGGGTGTCGTGGTTTAACTCCAGCTAACAAAATACCACGAAGCTGCTCTCACAAATCCCCCCTCTCCTCCTCCAGTGGAAGGGAAGAATCAGAGGAAAAAGAAATAAGGAAGCTCGTAAAATTGAGATAAGAACTATTTAATAATTAAATCTAAATCAATATATACAGATACTACTACTAATAAATAATTAAAATAATAGAAAATAAAACATGGAACAATTTCTTACCATCCACTGACCAATGCACACCCATGTGCTCAGTAGTGAGAGTCAGACCCAGAGAGCCCGAGAGCTGCAGCCCAAGAGCGATAGCAGCCCGAGAGCCACAGCCTGAGGGCCAGAGCCTGAGAGCTGTTGCAGCAGATTCCGAGCGAACCCTATCAGTGATACCATGACTGGGAAAACTAAACAAACACACCAACTCCCTCACAAACGAGCCAGCACAGGAGTTAGCAAAGCAGCTAATGCAGGAGTCAGGGAGAGTGTTAGCAAGTGTATGGAAGTAAATGAGCAAGAGAGTAAGAGAGAGTAATGGCTCCCAGACCCCCTCCTTGCCTATGCCCCGAGCATGACATACTATGGAATGAAATACTTTCTTGGTCAGTTTGGGTCAGCTGTCTGAACTGTGTGTCCCCTACACTGCCTGTAGCGAGACAGTGAGAGCTGGGAACGCAGCTGCAGTATCAGAAGTGGAGAAAGACCTTGAATCTGGTGCAGGCATTCCCCAGTGCCAGCTAAGACCTTATCAGTACTTCTCTCAGCATCCAGGAACATAGCTTCCTAGCAGCCATGGTAAGGAGAGTTAACTCTTTCCTGACTAAACCCAGCACATGTTCCCTCCAACCACAAAGCCTTCAAAGTCTTCCTAGGAAGTCTGCTGTCCCCTCTGCCAATGTCACTCCCTCTACAACAAGGCCAACCAAAACCTGAAGCCATCCCGCACATCCAAGCAAGTCTTCCACATGCCCTCCCAACTTTCCACGACTGGATTTTCAGAAGACAGCCTCCCTCCTTAATGCCTGTCTCTTTTGATGCACTCTACATTGGTCTTCCTTGTTCTCCTCAAGGGCTCTGCTCTTATCCCAGATGATTTCTCACTCCTATTGTTGTTGGCCTTATGGTTACTCCCCCCACAACTCACCAGCAGGGAGGTTCTCCTGGATTCCCTTCTCTCCAGGCTCACCAGTTTGTGCTACAGCACTTCAATGTTTGCGCCTGTCGCGGTGGCCTTGGTTTCTGGCCAAGGCCATTTCTGTGCAAGGGACATAAACTCTTGCTGTTCCTCTGGCATCTTTTTAGGCCAAAGCAAAATAAAGAGGTCCTAAAAGCTCCAGAATCGAGCAGGTGACACTCCAGCACAGGAAATGGGGAAAAGACTCTTTGAGGATTCCAAGGTCACTTAGCAGAGGACCTAAGATCACAGTCCTGTAGAGATTATAAGGCTTCCTGGGCAGACCAGGGACATAACTAGAGGTTGGACCAAATGACCTCCAGAATCCCCCTACAACCTTAATAAATCTACAACAGTTTCCAACTCCTAAGACCACAAAGCTATTTAAACTCCCCCAAAACCAAACATATACTAAACCCCTCTTTTTTTAGGGCTAGGGGTTTTATTGTTTGCTTTCCTGAGACCATGTCTCCCATTTCCTTCCAGAGAGGACCCACATTTTTCTTGATCTTCCTTTTGTCACTTATGTACCTATGGAAGCCCTTCTTGTGTCCTTGATGTTCCTGGCCAGGTTTAATTCCATCAGGGCTTTAGCTTTCCTAACCTGATCCCAGACTGCTCAGACAGTTTGTCTTTATTCCTCCCAGGCTACCTGTCCTTGCTTCCACTCTCTGTAAGCTTCCTTTTTGTGTTTGAGTTTGTCCAGGAACTCCTTGTTCATCCATGCAGGCCTCCTGGTGTTTTTGCCTGACTTCCGCTTTGCTGGGAGGCATTGCTCTGATTACCTCTGATGTAACATGACACTCCTGCCCTCGGGCCACTGGATCTGCCCGCCACCCACAGATCCCACAGAGCCAAGAATTCATTGTGTCCTTCTCATCACTTTGGCTAACCTGCTGAGGGACCTCTTCCCTGCTTCATCTCTCCCACCACCCTTTGCCTCACTCTTCCTCAAAGCCCTTCCACAATCAGCAAGACATTTCCTGACAGAGAATATATACAAGTCTCAATGGAAACTCTTCCCAAACACAACTTGTTGATCACACCATAGCAGAACCAGTCTGAGACTCTATAAGGTAGCCACATCCGTCAGGAAGGCAGTCATCATCCCCTTCCAATAGGCTCTTCTCAGCATTAAAAAGGATTATTTCATGGTTGAATCTGTCTGACATTAATTTCTAGCTATTGCATGCTGCTTTTTTTTTTGTGTCTGAAAATATTTCTTACAGATTCTCATGAAGGGTTGCCATTCTGGCATTTCTACTCAACTTTTATGCAAAATTAAATTTATGCTGTTGTGAGAGATAGATGATAAAAGATAGCAAACTATTTTCCCAACATTACAATCTTGGTTTACAAAACCAGACCAACCAACCAGAAACCCACCACTCAGAAAAGCTGGGGGAAGACACAATTCCAAACCCCAACAGAAGAATGCTGAAGGAATGGTTAAACAAGAAGCCTAAGCAACTGAAGACACTTCTACAAGTCATCCCTGGCTCCTGCTTCTCTATGTCAAAGGAGCAGAAGGGACATACAATTTTGATCTTCTGAAAAACTCGTGTGAAATCCAGGCCTGCCTGAAATCAGTCAGAGCTTACTCTCAGCAAGTTTGCTGACGATATAAAACTGGGAGGAATGGCTGCCATGCCAGAAGTCTGTGCTGCCATCCAGCGTGACCTAGACAGTCTGGAGAGCTGGGCAGGGAGAAATCTAATGCAATTCAATAAGGGCAAGTGTAAAGCACTGCATCTGGGGAAGAACAACCCCATGGATCAGTACAGGTTGGGGGCTGTTTTGTTGGAGGGCAGCTCTGGGGAAAAGGACCTTGGAGTCCTAGTGGACAACAGGATGACCTGTCATGGTTTAACTCCGGCTAAAGAGATAAGAGCAAAGTTAAAGCAAAGAGTCTCTGTTAGTGCGATACTGCTGCCGATGCACTGTTGTAGTGGCAATTGGCACCTGTTGGTCTGCAACCTTTAGCAATCCCACCACAGAAGGGTCCTCTGAAAGACCAGGCAAGACGGACAGCTGCTCAATTTCCTCAGACTCTATAGCAGCTATCCCAAAAGCCCATCGGTACCCTTTTGGGCACCCTTAAAGTACCCTCTCTTGAGATAGTCAATGCCAAGGATGCACGGAGCATCTGAACCAGTCACAATAGGGTGCTTTTGCCACTCCTTCCCAGTCAGGCTTATTTCAGCCTCCAACACAGTCAATTGTTGGGAACCCCCAGTCACACCAGAAATGCTGATGGGTTGTACCCCCTTATAGCTTGATGGCATGAGGGTACACTGTGCACCCGTGTCCACTAAAGCCTTATATTGCTGTGGCTCTGATGTGCCAGGCCATCGAATCCGCACAGTCCAATAAACACAGTTGTCCCTTTCCTCCACCTGACTGGAGGCAGGGCCCCTCTAAAAGTTATCTGATTCACAGTCACTCATATCTTGGAGGAATGGATTATTGCTCCGCTGCTGTTTGGCTACGGGAGCAACAGTTTTCTTGGAAGAGTCCTTACTTGTGTGCTTTTTCCCTTTCAGTTCACATACTCATTCCTCTAAGTGCGAGGTAGGTTTTCTATCCCACTTCCTCATATCCTCTCCGTGGTCACGTAGGTAAAACCACAGGGTGTGACGTGATGGATACCTTTTATATTCCTTTCTTTGAGGAAAGGAACGCTTCCTCCTAATGGCTGAGACACTGGCTTGTGCAGGTGGGGATTGGAACATCTCCTTTCTGAATTGCTTAAACTCCTTGGACAGCTCCTCTATAGCTGAGACACAGGCCCGCATGGGGGAAGAAACAATGTCCTCATATCCCCGGAACTTTTGAACTACCTGCTCCACTATTGGGTCTTCATCCCTTTCCCAAGTGAATACTGCAAATGCGGCAGCTAACGAGGGTGGTCCATTCTGCATTAACTTCCGCCACATGGGTCGTGTGCACCTGATTCTATCTGGATCTATCCTCCCATCATGACGATAAACTAACTCTAGCACAGCTAGTTCCCTCACGTACTGGATAGCTTTTTCCATGGTGGTCCATCTGTGTACATGATATGGCATGTCTTCCTAAAAGGGATACCTTTCCCTCACACTATCCAAGAGCTGCCTCCAGAGGCTTACATTCTGTGTCTCCCTCCCAACTCCTCTGTCAATGCCACTCTGTCTAGCAAGTGACCCCAACTGCTTGGCTTCTCTACCCTCTAATTCAATGCTACTGGCCCCGTTATCCCAGCAGCGGAGCAGCCAGGTAATAACATGTTCACCTTGATGACGGCCAAAGTCTCTCCGGCTATCCCGGAGCTCCTTCAAGGCTAAAGATCACATGGTTATATCTGCATCACCCTCATCCTCTGTCACTGTCCCTTGGGATGGCCCTGCTGTCTCCCCATCAACCTGTACCAGACGCCCTGATTTACGCTTCCATTTCTTTTTCTGTACTGGGTCAACTAACACTGGTGCTGGTTGATGCTGGCAGTACCACACAGGGGTCTGCACGGCTGCATTGCACCCTGCAGTGTGTAGGGCTGTTGTGGGAGGCGGAGCTACAGCAGGAGGCGGAGCTGCTGTGGGAGGTAGAGCCGCAGTGGGAGGCAGAACCACACTGGGAGGCGGAGCTGTTGCAGGAGGTGGAACCGTTGTGGAAGGTGGAGCCACACTGGGAACTGGAACTGCAGTGGAGGGCGAAGCTGTTGCAGGAGGTGGAACTGTTGTGGAAGGTGGAGCCACACTGGGAACTGGAACTGCAGTGGAGGGCGAAGCTGTTGCAGGAGGTGGAACCGTTGTGGAAGGTGGAGCCACACTGGGAACTGGAACTGCAGTGGAGGGCGAAGCTGTTGCAGGAGGTGGAACCGTTGTGGAAGGTGGAGCCACACTGGGAGCAGGAGCTGCAGCAGAAAGTGGAGCTGTTGTGGGAGGTGGAACCACAGTGGGAGGTGGAGCTGGCGCAGAGGGTGCAGTGGCTGCCGAGTCTGTCGAGGAGACTTGCCATTGCCGTGGAGGTATAGGTGGTGCAGGAGGTGCAGTGGCTGCAGTGCCCATCGAGAAGAGTTGATGTTGCTGCAGGGGTGGAGGTGGCGCAGGAGGTGCAGTAGCAGTAGTGTCCGTCAAGAGGTGTTTACGTCGCCGTGGGGGTGGAGTTGGTGCGGAGGATGGTCTACTTGTGAGCGGTGATGTAGCCATGGGGGATGAAGCCGGCACACAGGGCCTGCCTCTTCCCCAAACACCAGTAGCAGATGGGGCAGTATTCCAAAACATTTCTTTAACTTTACACAGGAGCACAAGAACATTCAGAAATAAGCTGATCCATGGCCACAGGTCACCCCGAGACCATGAAAAATTTCCCAAATACTCATACACTTGCGCCATTGACCATAAAGAAGAGGGAGAAAATTGGAATAATTTCCACATATCCACCCAACTGAATAATTCCTTCACATGCAACCCACTAAATGATTTCTCCTCTACAGGCTGAGTCCCAGAAGTGAAAAGGGAAAAGGTATAATTAGTGAAAGCCCCTACGAGATGACATGAGAAACATGCAAATGCTGCCAGTACTGCATACAGATACATGATTATTCCCCAAACCAGCAGTATACAGACCAGCCAAATCAGACTCTTCAATCTGATCAGAGCATACATGATCAGTATCATAAGGAGCACCCAAGGCAGTAAATCCCACCGTTCTATCATCCACTTAAAGATCCAAGAACTTAACGTGCTGACCAACCACCACAACATCTCTGTAGCCAATACTTATCACACAATCTGCTTTAACACACAGTAATCAGGTCTGTTCTTATCTCAACCCTTCGAGCCCCACGTTGGGCGCCAAAAAGGACTGTCGTGGTTTAACTCCGGCTAGTAAAATACCACGAAGCCGCTCTCACAAATCCCCCTCCCCTCCTCCAGTGGAGGGGAAGAATCGGAGGAAAAAAAAATAAGGAAGCTCATAAAATTGAGATAAGAACTATTTACTAATTAATCCTAAATCAATATATACAGATACAACTAATAATAAATACTTAAAATAGTAGAAAATGAAGCATAGAGTACAATATATACAATATGATACAATAGGATACAATTTCCCACCATCCACTGATCAATGCACACCCAGATGTTGAGGGATGAAAATCAGACCCCAAGAGCCCGAGAACCACAGCCCGAGAGCGATCGCATCCCGAGAGCCGCGGCCTGAAGGCCGGAGCCCGGGAGTCTATGCAGCAGATTCCAAGCAAACCTTATCACTGATAACACAGCCAGAAAACTCTGGCAAAGCAGCTAACGCAGGAGGGTTAGCAAGTGCCCCGAGAGACGAGCGAGGTAGTAAAGGAGAGAGAAGGGAAGGGCAGAGTAATGGCTACCGGACCCTCTTCCCCACCCAAAGAGACCGGAACATGACGTACTATGAAATGAAATACTTCCTTGTTAGTCTGGGTCAGCTACAGTATCCGAAGCGGACAAAAGACCTTGAGTTCAGTACAGGCCCTCCCCAGCACCAGCTGAGGCCCTATCAATGTTTTCTCTTATCGTTCAGCAACATAGTTCCCTGGCAACCAGAGTAAAGGGAGTTAACCCTTTCCTGACTGAACCCAGCACATGACCATAAGCCAACAGTGTACCCTCACAGCCAAGAAGGCCAATGGCATCCTGGGATGCATTAAGAAGAGTGTGGCCAGCAGGTCGAGGGAAGTTATCCTCCCCCTCTACTCTGCGCTGGTGAGGCCTCACCTGGAGTACTGTGTCCAGTTCTGGGCTCCTCAGTTCAAGAAGGACAAGGAGCTACTGGAGAGGGTCCAGCGCAGGGCCACTAAGATGGTTAAGGGCCTGGAGTACCTTCCATATGAGGAAAGGCTGAGAGAGCTGGGTCTGTTTAGCTTGGAGAAGAGGAGGCTGAGGGGGGATCTTATCAATGCTTATCAATATCTAAAGGGTGAGTGTCAGGAGGATGGGGCCAGGCTCTGCTCAGTGGTTTCCAGTGACAGGACTAGAGGCAATGGCTATAAACTGGAAAACAGAAGGTTCAACCTAAATGTGAGGAAACACTTCTTCCCTGTGAGGGTGACAGAGCACTGGAGCAGGCTGCCCAGAGAGGTGGTGGAGTCTCCTTCCCTGGAGACTTTCAAAAGCTGCCTGGACTTGTTCCTGTGTGATCTGCTCTAGGTGATCCTGTTCTGGCAGGGGGGGTTGGACTAGATGATCTCTAGAGGTCCCCTCCAACCCCTACCATTCTGTGAATCTGTGAATCAACTTCAGCATAATCTTGTTATGTGTCTGATGTTCCTTGATGCTGCAAGGTTAACCAAACAGAAGACCCTCCCAGGCACATTTTTTTTTCTATACATCATGTGCCACTGAAGCACAAATTCCAGCACCTGAAGTCTGTATGCTAAATGCAGTCAACTTTACCCCAAATAGGTATTGCAAGAGGGCTCAGTTTCCCCTTGCGACAAAATAAGTCTTGAGACAGGGAGGAACTCCAGCTCCTAGATAACACTGAAGGAATCAAAAGTCGCAAGCAATGACTATCCGTATGTGCAGCCTGGCCAGAAACATGAGCTCTGGGAATACATGGTGAGAACAGGTACCCAAGTTGGTAACAAACATCTGCCAAGGAGGTTCTGAAAAGTAAATCAAATGTCAACAACTTACCCTAGCCATGAGCACCCCAGCAATGCACATGAACGATGTTTACCCTCTTGCAAGTTACCACAGGTTAAAGCCCATTCTTTAACCTTTTATAAAAATGACAGCAAACATGTGAGTGGTCGTCTTTACCTTGCACTCTTCATCCAGTAGGTCCAAGATACCAAGTTTTGCCTCTATAAGGTCTATGCAGGGCTGGTTATAGTAGAAGTCTGTGAGAGTCCAAGGGATGCCCTCCATGTATTCTTGTTCCAGCTTAAACACGTGCTGAGATTGGAGAAACAGCAGAGTTACTGACTGTGACCCCAGCACAACACCATCCCCTTCCCCATTCACCCATTTGTCCTCACTAGAGTATTCATTCCCTCAATACATCCAGAAACCATAGAAGCTTTAGGTGCTCTCATGTACAGCTTTGTACAGGATCTACCATTTACACAATCTAGCTTCTGGCAAGCAAAATAAAAGCATTAAACTAAGAAACCATTGGTCAGGGGAAAAAAAGTGGCTTTAAATTACTTTCACTAGAAAATGACTGAAGCTATCACTACATTTAGGTGGGACTCATATTGAAATGGCAATGATGACATACATATCTTTTGGGCTGAGAAAAATCCGTCTCCTTTAGTGCTCTGTTGATTAAATTAGTGACCTGCAGCAGGTTCACAAGCTGGGAGTCAAGCCAGGGCTGAGCACATGTGACCCTATCTGCAAGTAGAGCTTCACAAAGAGCACCCATCATCCTAGAAGGGATATCAGCAGCAGTATCTAACTGACTCAGGAACATTTTTATTGCAGATTGTTATTTAAAAAAAATAAAATCACACAACATTTTGCATGTCTTATATGGCTCAGACCTCTGCCCAATCAGATAAATTGTGTCTAGCTATTTCTGAGATACTCTAATCATATTAAAAATGATTTTTCAAATGCACATTTTCTTCAAAGATAGCTTTTTAAAATCTCTTCAAATGTGTCATCTCAGAGTTTGAATTTATAAGCTTCAGAAGTGATAGTTGGACATACTAAGTAAAATATGAATAGTGCAAACACAATCCATAATTTACTTTTCATCTTTAGCAGCAGTAATCAGATGCATTGGATATACCACAAATGTTTCTGTCCACGCATATGATACAAAGTGCCAAACTACTCCACAGTACTTAGCTGCTCAAATTTAACAATTTTTTCCTTCATACCCTGAAACTAGTAGTAAATTTTTCCCTGCTTACAACAAAAGCAGAAGACGACTCCTTACTGGTTTCATTTCCAGTGCAGGTAAGCACTTGTATCTAATAAAATAGAAGAATCATAGAATTATAGAATGGTTTGGGTTAGAAGGGACCTTAAAGATCATCTAGTTCCAACACCCCTGCCATGGGCAGGGACACCTTCCACTAGACCAGATTGCTCAAAGCCTCACCCAGCCTGGCCTTGAACACTTCCAGCGATGGGCCATCCACAGCTTCTCTGGGCAACCTGTTCCAGTGCCTCAACACTCTCTCCATGAAAAATTTCCTCCTGATATCCAGTCTATATCTACTCTCTTTCAATTTAAAGCAATTACTCCTTGTCCTGTCACTATGGAATATCTCAGGTTTTTGTGAGGCATGTCCAAGTGAAAAATGAGGAGTGTGTCTAATCCTGCTATTTCACACAGTTTTAGTAGCAGAGGCTTAAGCCACATTTAACGGGCAGGTTTCCACCCATGCTTTGTCACACACTGGAAATCAGAACTCAGCACAAGGCTATCCAGGTTTAGTTCAGTTTGGGCTTGAAACTATGCAAAAAAAAAAAAAAAAATTGGCAATCTACTTATTCAAAGCCATCAGTGGACCTTTGCATAAACCATTTGCAAACCTGCTTCCATTATCAAGCTTGTAAATCAACCAAGCAACATTTTAAACTTGATATGAATATTTAGTACAATTGCAAAGCACAATCATTGCCCAGGAGAGCTGGTAACCCAAGGACTACATTCATTCTGATCTCGCGATCTGGCCAGGCTGCAGGTAAATGCTGTTAAGCAGAAGCCATGCATACAATAATTGCACCTTGATACATTTTCTACTAAGTTTTATGGAACATTTCCAAGCTGACCTTACCGAGTTGAACTGCTGCTGGAGCTTTCCTTTGGCATAGTTGATACAAAACTGTTCAAAGCTATTCAGTTCACAAGTTTCAAACCTATGAAGCAATGAATAAATCAGCATTAAGTGATGCTACATCTCAAAATCTACTTTTCTCTGCAACAGTGTCATCTGCATGACAGGGTACACTAGTTATTCAACCATCTCTTCACATTCCTCTTATCCCAGATCTACACTTCATTCCTCATTCCCAAAAATGTCTATCTTTCCTTGCCAAACTCAAGGGATTCAAGAGGTCTCTTCTGCTATGCACAAATGAGATATTCGGTACAACTGTAGCTTCCTGCCCATCAGTCAGTAGTGCTGAGACAAGAAATGTAACAGTCTCCTTCAGGGGAAAGTATGCTGAAATATTAAGTCCAAATATATTCACTGAAAGGTGATGGAGACACAGTAGCTGCTATCTTAAAAGATCCAACATGGTATTTTTTAATGCAATTCAATAGAGCAGAAAAAGAAGGTATTATTAAATTCATAGCATCTATATTGCATCCCTGACAGCACAGAAATTAGATACACATCAGCAAGTGAGTTCAGGAGGTAGAGGGAGAAATGGTGCTTTCAGCTCCAATTCCAACATGTTCCTTAGAGGGAGTTTGATGTTGGTCTCAGTGATACCCCTCTTCACCAGGGCTTCAAAAGCTTCCCTTGCAGAAACATTATCCCACCTCTCTACGAGCCACTAGCCAACGCCAAACTGAGCTCAAAACTGTCTTTCTAATCACAATTAGAAACTAAAAGGTATGCAGTTTTAATAACACAAACTACAGGAAAGCAGAAGAAAGCCAGTGGAGCCGCTGGGGCAGTCGGGGCTGAAGCATGTAGTACCCAGGGACTGGCAGAGGGAGCTTGGTCCCCAGCTCCACACATGTCCTTGCCAGGAGGTCCTGCCTGCACAAAGTGCCTGTGCTAAGACAACATCCTAATGGGAAAAAGAAAACCAATGGCTGTTTTGTTTCTCTTCATTTCAGCACCTATATCATGGTGAAAAAAATAAACACATTAATCACTCCAATCCATCACCATGGCTCCCGGGAAGGCACATCCCGGCTTGAGGACAGATGTTGGGGGAAAAACACTGCATTTTGGCTTTTCCTGATTCTGCTGTGTCACTGGTTATCTCCTCAATCTGCTGCAGCACCAGGGTTTATACTAAAATATTTAAAGTTCATAAAGAAGTCAGGCATACAGCTGGCTGCCTGGGTATTCACAGTTCCCTTCATATGGCAAACAGAGGGAAAAAAAGCCATCCCCATTGAGTCCAGGAATGCCACATGAATTCACTCCTCAGGTAGACTGCAGTATTTCTACTACAGCAAATGATGCACTTTCAATAGATACATAAAGGTTTTTAATGCTGCACCCTCTCACCCCAATACTAACAGAGAATTAACGATGCAGAGTCGACCATTAGAGAATTAGGAGACAGACCCCACGGCCTCTGCACCCTTGGCTTGGACTGCATCCCTAGAAATCCCACCCATGGGGACAGATCTCCCCCAGAAGTGATGGGACAGATGTGCTCTTGGGATGTCAGGGACATGAAGAGGAGGCTGTGTGCAGTCTCCCCTACCTTTCTAGCTGTCATGGTTTAAGCCCAGCCAGCAACTAAGTACCACTGTCCTAGTCCCAGGCAGCGATGAACTGCTCTCCTAGGGCCAGTCTATATTTTGTTTCACTCTATAATACACCAAGCTGAGTGGTTGGTGTCACCCTGGTACCAGCGGCACTGTGAGACGGTGGGGTAGGGAGGGGAGGGACACGTTTGCAGGGCGGGTGCGACCCAGAAGGTATGGGAGGGTTGGCTCCGAGGTTCCGGCCAGGAGCACAGTGCGGTCTTTGTTCAGACCTCGTGGTAAGTGATTAGCGGAGAAGGAGTGTCTTTGGTCAAGCAGTTTAATCTAGGAGTAGGGGTTTGAAAGATTTTTTTCCTCTCCCTGCTCTCGGCTTCCGGGCTGACTGAGGGGTTTTTTCTCCCTCCGTTTTGGTAGGTGTTGTGGTTTAACTCCAGCTAGCAAAATACCACAAAGCTGCTCTCACAAATCCCCCTCCCCTCCTCCAGTGGAGGGGAAGAATCGGAGGAAAAAGAAATAAGGAAGCTCGTAAAATTGAGATAAGAACTATTTACAAATTAATCCTAAATCAATATATACAAACACTACTAATAATAAATAATTAAAATAGTAGAAAATAAAACATATGGTACAATATATGCAATATGATACAATATGATACAATTTCCCACCATCCACTGATCAATGCACACCCAGATGTTGAGTGATGAAAATCAGACCCAGAGAACCCGAGAACCACAGCATGAGAGCGATCGCAGCCTGGGAGCCTACGCAGCAGATTCCGAGCAAACCTTATCACTGATAACACGGCCAGAAAACTCAAAACAACCCACCAGCTCCCACACAAATGAGCCAGCACAGGAGCTAGCAAAGCAGCTAACGCAGGAGGGTTAGCAAGTTCCCTGGAGAGACGAGCAAGGGAGTAAGGGAGAGAGAGAGAAGGGAAGAGTAATGGCTACCGGACCCTCTTCCCCACCCAAAGAGACCGGAACATGATGTACTATGAAATGAAATACTTCCTTGGTTAGTCTGGGTCAGCTACAGTATCCGAAGCGGACAAAAGACCTTGAGTTCAGTACAGGCCATCCCCAGCACCAGCTGAGGCCTTATCAATGTTTTCTCTTAGTGTCCAGCAACATAGTTCCCTGGCAACCAGAGTAAAGGGTGTTAACCCTTTCCTGACTGAACCCAGCACAGTAGGGTTTTTTTCTTTCTTGGGGTTTTTTGATTTATTTTCCTGCCTTGTCTGGCATCTAGCTGTGTCTGTCCACAGGTGGTGAGATCCTGTATCATTTGTTCTATTTTTCTGCTCTTTAATTACTTATTAGCAATAGCATTGTTAGTAACTCCCTAAGTTTTATTTATATAATTAAATATTTCTTATCTCAACTTTCACGAGCCTCCCTTGTTTTTCCTCCGACCCTTCCTCACTGGGAGTGGGGGGGTGTGGTGTGGTAGAATGACTGGTGGTGCTTAATTGCCAGACAGGGCTAAACCACAACAACCGCACAGCCGCTTGCTCACCTCCCCTCCTCCAGTGGAGGAGCAGAACTGGAGGAAAAGACTCATGGGTTAAGATAAGAACAATTTAATAATTTAATAATTTAATATGTAATGAAAATAATGGAAAAGAAAACAAATGATAGGACCGCTCATCACCTGCTGACTGACCGAGAGCCAGAGCCAGAGCCAGAGAGAGAGAGGGAGTCCACCCCTGGCCCAACCCCCAACCCATACACTGATCATGACATTTCATGGAGTGAAATACTCCCTTGGCCGGTCCAGCCCAGCCGTTTTGATCGTGTCCCCTCCTGGCTTCTTGTAGCGAAGAAGCTGGGAACATAGGCACAGCACCAGAAACTGAAAAAGCCCTTTGACTCAGTACGAATACTCCTTAGCACCAACTAAAAACACCAGCACTATCAATAGTCTTCTTGACACAAATCCAAAACATAGTCTCATACTAGCCAGTGGGAAGAAAACCAACCCGGTCCCAACCAAAACCAGCACACTAACTTAATTCCTCTCTGAGAGGAAAAGGAAGAACAACAGATATTTTGAAAAAAAAAAAAAAAAGATCAATATTTGGCAGAATGCATTAAAACTCACAACCTAAATTTGGGGAACCAAGCCACTTTCAAGAAACTCAGGTTGCCAGCACCTGAAGTCCCTACATTGTTAATTACTCAGCATTTAGACAACAATACCCACTTCTGAAAGGGGTTTACAGTCTCTTTAGGAGATGAGAATCACACACCAGCATTATGGCTCAGAGCACAGACACCCTACCCCTGCAAACCTGCCTCTTTCAATAGGACCATGTGTGGGTTTTAGTCAGGACAGAAATTTCTTTGCAGTGGCTGGTATGAGACTCTGTTTTGGATTTTCCCTGAGAAGAGTACTGATAACACTGGAGTTTTTTAGTTGGTGCTAAGGAGTGCTTGCACCAGTTGAAGGACTTTTTCAGCTTCTGATACTGCACCTGTGTTCCCAACTTTCTCACTACAAGCAGCAGGGGGGACACACAGTCCAGACAGCTAAATCAAACTGATCAAAGACATATTTCATTCCATTGAACATCATGCTCAGTATAAGAGCTGGGAGTGTGCCAGGGGATCAGGGTTCATCTGTTCGTTAGTTAGTGAGTTGGTGGGTTGCTTGGCTTTCTTGGCCGTGCTCTCACTCATGGGGCTCGCTCAGACTCTGGTGTGATCTCTCTCTCAGGCTCGTTCAAATTCTGCTGCAATCGACCTCGGGCTCTGGCTCTTGGGCTCTCGGGCTCTGGCTCTTGGGCTCTCGGGCTCTGACTCTTGCTAGTCAGGACCTGGCTGTGTATTGGTTGGCAGCTGGTGAGCAACTGTATAATTTGTTTTATTTTTCATTACATAATATTATTAGTATTGTTAATATTATTAGTATGACTATTTTATTCCTTTATATTCAATTATTAAATTGTTCTCAATCCACAAGTTTCCTTGTCTTTTCCTCCAATTGTCCTCCTCAACTGGAGGGGGGCGGGAGGTGAGCGAGCAGCTGTGTGGTGCTTCATTGCTGGCTGGTATTAAACCACGACAGTCCTTTTTGGTGCCCAACGTGGGGCTCAAAGGGTCAAGATAAGGACAGATCTGATTACTGTGTGTCAAAATGGAATTTTTATAACTATTCATTATAATGTTTTGGTGGTGGCTGATTAGAACTTTGAGTTCTTTGCTCTGTAAGTTGTTAATAGAACGGTGGGATCTCCTGCCCTACATATTCCTTATTATGTTGATTACATATGCTTGAGCCTGGTTGAAGGGTCTTGTTCAGCTGGTCAGTGTATTACTGGTGTTGTGAGCAATCCAGTATCTGTATTCAGTATTATCAGCACCCCAGTACTTTGCGAGCCATCTCCTGGAGACTTTCACTAATTACACTTTTCCCTTTTTCTCCTCAGGGACTCAGCCTATAGAGGAGAAATACCAGTTTTTTCCCTCTTCACTTGGGCCAATGGTAAAAGCATATAAGTATTTTGGAAATTTTTCATGGTCTTGGAGTGTCCTAGTGCCAGGGATCAGCATGCTTCTGAATGTTCTCCTGATCTGGCTCAAAGTTAAAAAACTGTTTGGAAATGCTGCCCCATCCACTACCTGTGCTCAGGTTCAGTGAAGTTCAGTGCACAAGACTCATGTGGCAGAAAGTACTATGGAGTGGCACCATCCTCATGTGCCAACATATTGGCAATAATGAATTGGAAAGAGGATGAGGTACCAAGAAGGGATGACGTGGTCCACCAACTCCAGGAATATGAGTAAAGTCTCTCTTCCCACATACAGGCCTGTGTCTCGGCTGTAGAGAAACTGCCAGACATCCTAGCAGAGAAAATGTCCTGGGAGTTTGTCTTAGCTTTGCACCAGCTAGTCTATGTTTTGCTTCACCCCATAACACATCAAGCTGCATAGGTAGTGCCAGCGCAGGACCTGCGGCACTGCAGGACCGGAGGGGAGGGGGTGGGGATGTGAGTGGAAAGGCTTGTGGTTGGACACGACCCTGGGAAGGGGAAGGGTCTGAGGGGGCTTCTGGCTGAGGGGGGCTGGGGGTTTGTTTGTTGTGGGACCTCGTGGTGAGTGGTTGGTGCTCTGTGCAGAGTCAGCGTCTTGCCGGGCAGATCGGTCTGGGAGTTGGGGTTTGAAAGTTTTTTTTCTCTCTCTTACTCTCTCGGCCCCCGGGCGGTTTTGTGGGGGGTTTGCTCCCTTCGGGTGGGGTTTTCTTTCCTTTTTTCCCTTCTTGGGGTGGGATCCTGTATCATTTGTTCTACCCTCTTCCTCCGTTTCTTAAATTACTCATTAGCACTAGCATTGTTAGTAACTCCCTAAGTTTCATTTATATAATTAAATAGTTCTTATCTCAACTCCTACGGGCATTTCCTGGTTTGTTCCTCCGACCCTTCCTCACCGGGAGGGGGTGGGGGTGGGGGGGGTGTGGGGGCAGAGTGGTAGAATCAGCTAGTCGTGAAACCATGACAGTCCTTTTTTTGGCGCCCAACGTGGGGCTCGAAAGAGTTGAGATAAGGAACAGATTATAGTGTGTGATAAACTCCTGCCTTAAAATGTACCTGTGGCTTCTCAAGACTCTGAGTTCAGGGCTTTTCAAGCTGCTGACCGAACGGCAGGATTTGCTCCCCTTTGTGTTAGTGATGATCTTGATTTTTTATGTGCGAGGTGGGCTGAGGGGGCTGGCCAGGCTGTTCTGTGTGCTGCTGATGCTGGCAGGGATACTCTCTCTCTATCTCTACATAATACTGCCGGCTCCTTGGTACTTCGCGACTTACCTGCTGGAGGTTTTCCACAACTACACCTCTCCCTTTCTCCCCTCGGGGACTCAGCCGATAGAGGAGAGGCTATTTGGTGCTGGGGGGCACGTGGAAAAACTTTTTCAATTTTTCCCCTCTCCTCTCGGTCCGATGGCAAAGGCATATGAGTTTTTCGGAAATTTTTCATGTGGCTGGGGTGACCTGTGGCTGGGGATCAGCTTGCTAGTGAATGTTTTAGTGGCTTGGGGCAAAGTTAGGGAAATGTTCGGGAGCCCTGCCCCCACCGGTCCTAGTGCCCGAGGCAGACGCAGGGTGTGTGCAGTTACCCGAGCTGCCTTAATGTGCAAGGGGGCAGCGCGGAGTCGTGCCGGGACCAAGCTCCTAACTCGAGCCCGCACGGCCCCAGTGTCTGCAGCGGCCCCAGCGCCCGCGGGAGCATCAGCGTGTGTGGCGGCTCCAGTGTCTGCAACAGAACCCAGCACACCAGCAACAATGCCTTCCGTGCCCGTGCCATCCTCAACACTTGCACCCAACCTGCCGCATCATCCTCTACTATGCCTGCATCAATGGCAATGCCTCCCGCTACCACCAATCTGTCTTCTCCCCCAGCCAACCCACTTTCTGCAGCAGCCTCACTCCCTCAATCTTTTGTGTGTTATTGTCAGGGGCGACCACTCTCTGTGGCCCCAGGCCGGAAAAGGAAATACACACATAAATGAGTCCGTATAGTCGATGATGGTGAGGTAGCACGGCCATCCCAATTGACAGAATCTGTCAATAAGGAAATGGGAACAGGACTAGCTCAAGAGTCGGAAACAGAGGATGAAGCTGTTGTGACCACACGGTCCTTATCCCTGAGGGAGCTACGGGACATCCGTAGAGACTACAGTCGCTGCCCAGGTGAACATATCATGACCTGGCTGCTCCGCTGCTGGGATAACGGGGCCAGTAGTATGGAGCTAGAGGGGAGAGAGGCTAAACAGCTGGGGTCACTTGCCAGAGAAGGGGGAATTGATAAAGCAATTGGGCGTAAGCCACAAAATGTCAGCCTCTGGAAGCGACTCCTGACCAGTGTAAAGGAAAGGTACCCTTTCAGAGAGAGTGTGCCACAACAGCTACGTAGGTGGACCAGCATGGAGAAAGGCATCCAGTACCTAAGAGAACTGGCAGTACTGGAGATAGTTTACCGAGACCCGAACAACCCACGAGCATCCACTGACCCCGACAAAGTCTACTGTACCCGGCCCATGTGGCAGAAGTTAATGTGGAGTGCACCACCCTCATACTCCAGCGTGGTCTCAATAATAACTTGGAGAGAGGACGAGGCACCAACCGTGGACAAGATGATCCGCCGATTCCAAGAGTATGAGGAAAGTCTCTCCTCCCCCATACAGGCCTGTGTCTCTGCTGTGGAGAGACTGTCCAAAGAACTCAAGGAACTCCGAGAGGAGGTGTTCCGATCCCCACCTGCACAAGCCAGTGTTTCGGTTATAAGGAGCAGGCGCTTCTCTCCTTCAAGGCAGGAATACAACCGATATCCCTCATGGGGTACCCTGTGGTTTTACCTGAGAGACCACGGAGAGGATATGAGGAGGTGGGATGGAAAACCTACCTATGTCCTGCAACAATGAGTAAATGAACTGAAAGGGAGAAGATCTACTAGTGGGGACCCCGCCAGAAAAGTTGCTGCTCCCGTATCTAAGCGGGATGAACAAAGTGACATGTCCAATAATCCTTTTCTCCAGGACATGAGGGAGGCACGTGAGTATTAGAGGGGCCCTGCCTTTTGATGGCCTGGCACATCAGAGCCCCAGGAGTACAGAGCTCTAGCAGACACGGGTGCACAATGTACCCTCATGCCATCAAGCTACAGGGGGGTACAGCCCATCAGCATTTCTGGTGTGACTGGGGGCTCTCAACAACTGACTGTGCTGGAGGCTGAAATAAGCCTGACGGGGGAGGAGTGGCAAAACCACCCTATTGTGACTGGCCCAGATGCCCCATGCATCCTTGGCATAGACTACCTTAAGAGAGGGTACTTTAAGGACCCGAAAGGGTACCGATGGGCTTTTGGGATAGCTGCTGTAGAGACTGATGAAATTGAGCAGCTGTCCATCTTGCCTGGTCTCTCACAGGACCCTTCTGTTGTGGGATTGCTAAAGGTTGCAGACCAACAGGTGCCAATTGCCACCACAACAGTGCACCAGTGACAGTATCGCACTAACAGAGACTCTTTGCATCCCATCCAGAAGCTGATTCGTCAGCTGGAGAGCCAAGGGTTGATCAGCAATACCCGCTCACCCTTTAACAGCCCCATCTGGCCAGTGCGTAAGTCTGATGGAGAATGGAGATTGACAGTGGACTATCGTGGCCTGAATGAAGTCACGCCACCACTGGGTGCTGCTGTGCCGGACATGCTGGAACTCCAGTACGAGCTGGAGTCAAAGGCAGCCAAGTGGTACGCTACGATTGACATTGCTAATGCCTTTTTCTCCATTCCTTTGGCAGTAGAGTGCAGGCCACAGTTTGCTTTCACCTGGAGGGGCATCCAATACACCTGGAATCGGCTGCCCCAGGGGTGGAAACACAGTCCTACCATCTGCCATGGACTGATCCAGACCACACTGGAACAGGGTGCAGCTCCCGAACATCTGCAATACATTGATGACATCATTGTATGGGGCGACACAGCTGACGAAGTTTTTGAGAAGGGGAAGAATATCATCCAAATTCTGCTGAAAGCCGGTTTTGCTATCAAGCAAAGTAAGGTGAAGGGTCCTGCACGAGAGATTCAATTCCTGGGAGTAAAATGGCAAGATGGACATGGCCAGATCCCGATGGACATGATTAACAAAATCACAGCCATGTCCCCACCAATGAGCAAAAAGGAAACTCAAGCTTTCCTAGGTGTCGTGGGTTTCTGGCAGATGCATATCCCAAATTACAGTCAAATTGTCAACCCTCTCTACGAGGTGACCCATAAGAAAAATGATTTCAAATGGGGCCCTGAGCAGCGACAAGCCTTTGAACAGATCAAGCAGGAGATCGTGCATGCAGTAGCCCTTGGACCAGTCCGGACAGGGCCAGAAGTAAAGAATGTACTCTACACCGCAGCCGGGGAGAATGGCCCTACCTGGAGTCTCTGGCAGAAAGATCCAGGAGAGACCCGATGTCATCCCCTTGAATTTTGGAGCCGGGGACATAGAGGATCTGAGGTCCACTACACTCCAACCGAAAAAGAGATACTGTCAGCTTATGAGGGAATCCGATCTGCCTCAGAAGTGGTTGGAACCGAAGCACAGCTCCTCCTGGCACCTCGACTGTCAGTGCTGGGTTGGATGTTCAGAGGCAGAGTCTTTTCTACTCATCATGCGACCGATGCTACATGGAGTAAGTGGGCTGCCCTGATCACATAACAAACTCAAATAGGAAACCCCAGTCACCCAGGAATCTTGGAAGGCATCATGGACGGGCCGGAAGACAAAGAATTTGGACTGTCACCAGAGGAGGAGGTGACACGAGCTGAAGAAGCCCCTTTGTACAACCAGTTGCCAGAAGATGAGAAGCAGTATGCCCTGTTCACGGATGGGTCCTGCCGCATTGTAGGGAAACATCAGAGATGGAAAGCTGCTGTGTGGAGTCCCACACGACAAGTTGCAGAGACTGCAGAAGGCCAAGGGGAATCGAGTCAATTTGCGGAGGTAAAAGCCATCCAGCTGGCTTTGGACATTGCTCAACGAGAGAAATGGCCAGTGCTTTATCTCTACACTGACTCATGGATGGTGGCAAATGCTCTGTGGGGGTGGCTACAGCAGTGGAAACAGAGCAACTGGCAGCACCAAGGAAAACCCATCTGGGCTGCCACGCTATGGCAGGACATTGCTTCCCGTCTAGACAACCTGGTCGTCAAGGTGCGTCATGTCGATGCCCACATGCCCAAAAGCCGAGCCACTGAAGAACACCAGCACAACCAGCAGGTAGACCAAGCTGTTAAGATTGCAGTGGCTCAGGTGGATCTGGACTGGCAACATAAAGGTGAGCTGTTCATGGCTAGGTGGGCCCATGACACCTCGGGCCACCAGGGGAGAGATGCCACGTACAGGTGGGCTCGTGACCGAGGGGTGGATTTGACCATAGACACAATTGCTCAGGTTATCCATGAATGTGAGACGTGCTGCCATCAAACAAGCCAAGAGGGTAAAGCCTCTTTGGTATGGGGGGCGATGGCTGAAATATAAATATGGGGAGGCCTGGCAGGTTGACTGCATTACACTGCCTAAAACCCGCCAGGGTAAGTGCCATGTTCTCACAATGGTGGAGGCAACCACAGGGTGGCTAGAAACATATCCGGTGTCCCATGCCACTGCCCGAAATACTATCTTGGGCCTTGAAAGGCAAGTCCTGTGGTGACACGGCACCCCGGAAAGAATTGAATCAGATAATGGGACTCATTTCCGAAATAGCCTCGTAGATGCTTGGGCTGAGGAACATGGAATTGAGTGGGTGTACCACATCCCCTCCCATGCACCTGCCTCAGGGAAGGTCGAGCGGTGCAATGGGCTGCTAAAGACCACCCTGAGAGCAATGGGGGGTGGAACACTCAAGAATTGGGATGCCAACTTGGCAAAGGCCATATGGTTAGTTAATAGCAGGGGATCTGTCAATCGAGCTGGCCCTGCACACTCAAACCCTCTACGGACAGTAGAAGGAGATAAGGTCCCTGTAGTACATACCAGAAGCATGCTGGGAAAAACGGTTTGGGTTACTCCCACCTTGGGCAAAGGCAAACCCATCCGTGGGGTTGCTTTTGCTCAAGGACCTGGGCGCACTTGGTGGGTAATGAGACAAGATGGGGAAGTCCGCTCTGTGCCTCAGGGGGATTTGATTCTGGGAGAAAACAGCCCATAATTACATGAGGGACATGAATTGCTGCCACTAACCCCTGTTCTCTGAGCTTCATGTTACAGGCACCCACTCTGGCAGAAAACCACCCCACCCTACAGAGGTCCAGCCTAGCCAGGAGCACAGCAGTGACCTGGCCTGAGCTGGCTTCGGCGCCCAACGATCCCACACAACCCTTCTACCCTTGCCTGTCCTGAGTGACCCCACACCTGATGGAATCTGAATTCATGGACTAACGGAACGTTTGCCAAGATGGTCCATAGACTAAGGGAATGATATCCGTGTGGGATGGGATGGGAAAGGGGAAGCGGGCTGATGGGAGATTATGGAATACTGTGGGAGGTGAGCTTGATGTGGATGTGGTGAATCAAAAGGGGTGGATTAGTGTCTTAGCTTTGCACCAGCTAGTCTATGTTTTGCTTCACCCCATAGCACATCAAGCTGCATAGGTAGTGCCAGCCCAGGACCTGCGGCACTGCAGGACCGGTGGGGAGGGGGTGGGGATGGGGGTGGAAAGGCTTGTGGTTGGACAGGACCCTGGGAAGGGGAAGGGTCTGAGGGGGCTTCCGGCCGAGGGGGGCTGGGGTTTTGTTTGTGGTGGGACCTCGTGGTGAGTGGTTGGTGCTCCGGGCAGAGTCAGCGTCTTGCTGGGCAGATCGATCTGGGAGTCGGGGTTTGAAAGTTTTTTTCCTCTCTCTTACTCTCTCGGCCCTCGGGCGGTTTTGTGGGGGGTTTTCTCCCTTCGGGTGGGGTTTTCTTTCCTTTTTTCCCTTCTTGGGGTGGGATCCTGTATCATTTGTTCTACCCTCTTCCTCCGTTCCTTACATTACTCATTAGCACTAGCATTGTTAGTAACTCCCTAAGTTTCATTTATATAATTAAATAGTTCTTATCTCAACTCCTACGGGCTTTTCTCGATTTGTTCCTCCGACCCTTCCTCACCGGGAGGAGGTGTGGGGTGGGGGGGCCGGGGTGGGAGAGAAGGCTTGTCAAACTACGACAGAGTTTAAGCAACTCAAAGAGATGTTCCACTTCCAATCTCCACAAGCCAGTATCTCCGCTATTATAAGTGTTCCTCTGCTCAAAGAGAATAAAGAAGGTATCCATCATGGCGTCCCCTGTGGTTTATCTACATGACCACGGAGACGACATGAGGAGGTGGGTTGGAAAACCTACCTCGCACTGAGAGGAACGAGTAGGTGAATTGAAATGGAAAAAATTCACAAATGGGGATTTGTCCAGGAAAATTGCTGCTCCAGTATCCATTTGGCAGTTCCCAGACAAGATGGAAGACCTGATCTTATGAAAAGGAGCAATAATCCATTCTTATGACACTTCAATGGACAATGCTGTGATCAGTAGTAGTCGGGCCCTGCCTACAGCCGAGAGGAGAAGAAGGACAACCGGGTTTACTTGACTGTGTGGATTCGATGGCATAGCACATCAGAGCCACAGCAGTACAGAGCTCTAGTAGACACAGGTACACAGTGTACCCTCATGCCATGAAGCTATACGGGGGTAGAGCCCATCAGCATTTCTGGTGTGACTGAGAGATCTCAACAACTGACTGTGTTGGAGGCTGAAATAAGCATGAGAGGGAAGGAGTGGCAGAAGCACCCCATTGTGACTGGCCCAGAGGCTCCGAGGATCGTTTACATAGACTATCTCAAGAGAGGGTACTTTAAGGACCCAAAAGGGTACCGGTGGGCTTTGGTATAGATGCTTTAGAGACTGAGGAAATTGAGCAGCTGTGTGCCTTGCCTAGTCTCTCAGAAGATTCTTCTATTGTTGGATTGCTGAAGGTTGACAACTAACAGGTGCCAATTGACACTACAACAGTGCACCGGTGACAATATTGCACCAACCGAGAATCCTTGCTCCCCATCCATAAGCTGATTCATCAGCTGGAGAGCCAAGGGGTGATCAGCAAAACCCCCTCACCCTTTAACAGCCCCATCTGGCCAGTGCATAAGTCCAATGGAGAATGGAGACTAACAGTGGACGATCGTGGCCTAACATGCCGCCACTGAGTGCTGCCATGCCTGACATGCTAGAACTCTGGAGTCACAGGTGGCCAAGTGGTATGCTGTGACTGATATCGCTAATGCCTTTTTCTCCATTTCTTTGGCAGCAGAGTGGAAGCCACAGTTTGCTTTTACCTGGAGGGGCATCCAATACACCTGGAATTGGCTGCCCCAGGGGTGGAAGCATAGTCCTACCATCTGCCATGGACTGATCCAGACCGCACTGGAACAGGGTGCAGCTCCTGAACATCTGCAATACATTGATGACATCATTGTATGGGGCGACACAGCTGACGAAGTTTTTGAGAAGGGGAAGAATATCATCCAAATCCTCCTGAAAGCCGGTTTTGTCAAAAAACAAAATAAGGTTAAGGGACCTGCACAGGACATCCAGTTCTTTGGAGTAAAATGGCAAGATGAACGTCACCAGATCCTGATGGACGTGATCAACAAAATCACAGCTATGTCCCCACCAACGAGCAAAATGGAAACTCAAGCTTTCCTAGGCGTCGTGGGTTTCTGGCGAATGCATATTCCAAATTAAAGCCAAATGGTAAGCCCTCTCTATGAAGTGAATCATAAGAAAAATGATTTCAAATGGGGCCCTGAGCAGCAACAAGCCTTTGAACAGATGAAGCAGGAGATCATGCATGCAGTAGCCCTTGGACCAGTCTGGACAGGGCCAGAGGTAAAGAATGTACTCTATACTGCAGCCGGGGAGAATGGCCCTACCTGGAGTCTCTGGCCTAAGGAATCAGCAGAGACTCGAGGTTGACCCCTACGTTTTTGAAGCCAGGGATAGAGACGATCTGAGGCCCGCTCCACTCCAACCGGAAAAAGAGATACTGGCAGCTTATGAGGGAGTCTGATCTGCCTCAGAAGTGGTTGGCACTGAAGCACAGCTCCTCCTGGCACCTCGACTACCAGTGCTGGCTTGGATGTTCAAAGGCAGACTCTCTTCCACTCATCATAGCACTGATGATACATGGAGTAAGTGGGTTGCCCTGATCACATAACAAACTCGAATAGGAAACCCCAGTCACCCAGGAATCTTGGAAGGCATCATGGACTAGCCGGAGGGCAAAGACTTTGGGATGTCACAAGAGGAGGAGGTGACACAGGCTGAAGAAGCCCCTTTGTATAACCAGTTGCCAGAAGATGAGAAGCAGTATGCCCTGTTCACGGATGGGTCCTGCCGCATCTTAGGGAAACATCAGAGATGGAAAGCTGCTGTGTGGAGTCCCACCCGACAAGTTGCAGAGACTGCAGAAGGCCAAGGGGAATCGAGTCAGTTTGCAGAGGTAAAGGCCATCCAGCTGGCTTTGGACATTGCTCAATGAGAGAAATGGCCAGTGCTTTATCTCTACACTGACTCATGGATGGTGGCAAATGCTCTGTGGGGGTGGCTACAGCAATGGGAACAGAGCAACTGGCAGTGCCGAGGCAAACCCATCTGAGCTGCAGCATTATGGCAAGATATTGCTTCCCGTCTAGACAACCTGGTCGTCAAGGTGCGTCATGTCAATGCGCACATGCCCAAAAGCCGAGCCACTGAAGAACACCAGCACAATCAGCAGGTGGATCATTGCAGTGGCTCAGGTGGATCTGGACTGGCAACATAAAGGTGAGCTGTTTATAGCTCTGTGCATCCATGCCACCTGTCTTAGCTTTGCACCAGCTAGTCTATGTTTTGCTTCACTCCATAACACATCAAGCTGCATAGGTAGTGCCAGCCCAGGACCTGCGGCACTGCAGGACCGGCGGGGAGGGGGTGGGGATGGGGGTGGAAAGGCTTGTGGTTGGACAGGACCCTGGGAAGGGGAAGGGTCTGAGGGGGCTTCCGGCCGAGGGGGCTGGGGTTTGTTTGTTGTGGGACCTCGTGGTGAGTGGTTGGTGCTCTGTGCAGAGTCAGCGTCTTGCTGGGCAGATCGGTCTGGGCGTCGGGGTTTGAAAGTTTTTTTTCCTCTCTCTTCCGCTCTCGGCCCCCGGGCGGTTTCGTGGGGGGTTTGCTCCCTTCGGGTGGGGTTTTCTTTCCTTTTTCCCTTCTTGGGGTGGGATCCTGTATCATTTGTTCTACCCTCTTCCTCTGTTCCTTAAATTACTCATTAGCACTAGCATTGTTAGTAACTCCCTAAGTTTCATTTATATAATTAAATAGTTCTTATCTCAACTCCTACGGGCTTTTCCTGGTTTGTTCCTCCAACCCTTCCTCACCGGGAGGAGGTGGAGGGGTGGGGGTGTGGGGGCAGAGTGGTAGAATCGGCTAGTCGTGAAACCATGACAGTCCTTTTTTTGGCGCCCAACGTGGGGCTCGAAAGAGTTGAGATAAGGAACAGATTATAGTGTGTGATAAACTCCTGCCTTAAAATGTATCTGTGGCTTCTCAAGACTCTGAGTTCGGGGCTTTTCAAACTGCTGACCGAACAGCAGTATCTGCTCCCCTATGTGTTAGTGATGATCTTGATTTTTTATGTGCGAGGTGGGCTGAGGGGGCTGGCCAGGCTGTTCTGTGTGCTGCTGATGCTGGCAGGGATACTCTCTCTCTATCTCTACATAATACTGCCGGCTCCTTGGTACTTCGCGACTTACCTGCTGGAGGTTTTCCACAACTACACCTCTCCCTTTCTCCCCTCGGGGACTCAGCCGATAGAGGAGAGGCTATTTGGTGCTGGGGGGCACGTGGAAAAACTTTTTCAATTTTTCCCCTCTCCTCTCGGTCCGATGGCAAAGGCACATGAGTTTTTTGGAAATTTTTCTTGTGGCTGGGGTGACCTGTGGCTGGGGATCAGCTTGCTAGTGAATGTTTTAGTGGCTTGGGGCAAAGTTAGGGAAATGTTCGGGAGCCCTGCCCCCACCGGTCCTAGTGCCCGAGGCAGACGCAGGGTGTGTGCAGTTACCCGAGCTGCCTTAATGCGCAAGGGGGCAGCGCGGAGTCGTGCCGGGACCAAGCTCCTAACTCGAGCCCGCACGGCCCCAGTGTCTGCAGCGGCCCCAGTGTCTGCAGCGGCCCCAGCGCCCGCGGGAGCATCAGCGTGTGTGGCGGCTCCAGTGTCTGCAACAGAACCCAGCACACCAGCAACAATGCCTTCCGTGCCCATGCCATCCTCAACACTTGCACCCAACCTGCCGCATCATCCTCTACTATGCCTGCATCAATGGCAATGCCTCCCGCTACCACCAATCTGTCTTCTCCCCCAGCCAGCCCACTTTCTGCAGCAGCCTCACTCCCTCAATCTTTTGTGTGTTATTGTCAGGGGCGACCACTGTCCGTGGCCCCAGGCCGGAAAAAGAAATACACACATAAATCAGTCCGTCTAGTCGAGGATGGTGAGGTACCACGGCCATCCCAATCGACAGAAACTGTCAATAAGGAAATAGGAACAGGACTAGCTCAAGAGTCGGAGACGGAGGATGAAGCTGTTGTGACCACACGGTCCTTATCCCTGAGGGAGCTACGGGACATCCGTAGAGACTACAGTCGCTGCCCGGGTGAACATATCATGACCTGGCTGCTCCGCTGCTGGGATAATGGGGCCAGTAGTATGGAGCTAGAGGGGAGAGAGGCTAAACAGCTGGGGTCACTTGCCAGAGAAGGGGGAATTGATAAAGCAATTGGGCGTAAGCCACAAAATGTCAGCCTCTGGAAGCGACTCCTGACCAGTGTAAAGGAAAGGTACCCTTTCAGAGAGAGTGTGCCACAACAGCTACGTAGGTGGACCAGCATGGAGAAAGGCATCCAGTACCTAAGAGAACTAGCGGTACTGGAGATAGTTTACCGAGACCCGAACAACCCACAAGCATCCACTGACCCCGACGAAGTCTACTGCACTCGGCCCATGTGGCAGAAGTTAATGTGGAGTGCACCACCCTCATACTCCAGCGTGCTCTCAATAATAACTTGGAGAGAGGACGAGGCACCAACCGTGGACGAGATGATCCGCTGATTCCGAGAGTATGAGGAAAGTCTCTCCTCCCCCATACAGGCCTGTATCTCGGCTGTGGAGAGACTGTCCAAAGAACTCAAGGAACTCCGAGAGGAGGTGTTCCGATCCCCACCTCCACGGGCCAGTGTTTCGGTTATAAAGAGCAGGCGCTTCTCTCCTTCAAGGCAGGAATACAACCGATATCCCTCATGGGGTACCCTGTGGTTTTACCTGAGAGACCACGGAGAGGATATGAGGAGGTGGGATGGAAAACCTACCTCTGTCCTGCAACAACGAGTAAATGAACTGAAAGGGAAAAGATTTACTAGTGGGGACCCGGCCAGAAAAGTTGCTGCTCCCGTACCTAAGCGGGATGAACAAAGTGACATGTCCAATAATCCTTTTCTCCAGGACATGAGGGAGGCACGTGAGTATTAGAGGGGGCCTAATATTCCTGGGTAATTGGGATTTCCTATACACGGTCATTGGGTAATCAGGGCAGCCCACTTAGTCCAGATGGGGCTGTTAAAGCGGGAGCGGGTTTTGCTGATCACCCCTTGGCTCTCCAGCTGACGAATCAGCTTCTGGATGGGAAGCAGAGTCTCTGTTAGTACGATACTGTCGCCGGTGCACTGTTGTGGTGGCAATTGGCACCTGTTGGCCTGCAACCTTTAGCAATCCCACCACAGAAGGGTCTTGTGAGAGACCAGGCAAGATGGACAGCTGGTCAATTTCATCAGTCTCTATAGCAGCTATCCCAAAAGCCCACTGGTACATTTTCGGGCCCTTAAAGTGCCCTCTCTTAAGGTAGTCTATGCCAAGGATGCATGGGGCATCTGGGCCAGTCACAATAGGGTGGTTTTGCCACTCCTCCCCCGTCAGGCTTATTTCAGCCTCCAGCACAGTCAGTTGTTGAGAGCCCCCAGTCACACCAGAAATGCTGATGGGCTGTACCCCTTTATAGCTGGATGGCATGAGAGTACATTGTGTACCCGTGTCTACTAGAGCTCTGTACTCCTGGGGCTTTGATGTGCCAGGCCATCGAATCCATACAGTCCAGTAAACACGGTTGTCCCTTTCCTCCACCTGGCTGGAGGCAGGGCCCCTCTAATACTCACGTGCCTCACTCATGTCCTGGTGTCTTAGCTTTGCACCACTTAGTCTATATTTTGCTTCACCCCATAATACATCAAGCTGGATAGGTGGTGCCAACCCGGGCCCCGCAACACTCCAGGACCGGTGGGGAGGGGGTGGTGATGTGGGTGGAAAGGGTTACAGTTGGGTACGACCCTGGGAAGGGGAAGGGTCTGAGGGGGCTTCCGGCCAAGGGGGCTGGGGTTTTGTTTGTTGGGACCTCGTGGCGAGTGGTTGGTGCTCCGGACAGAGCCAGCATCTTGTCGGGCAGATCTGTCTAGGAGTCGGGGTTTGAAAGTTTTTTTCTCTCTCTTACTCTCCCTGCTCTCGGCCCCCAGGCGGTTTCATGGGGGATTTGCTCCCTTTGGGTGGGTTTTCTTTTTTTTTCCCCTTCTCGGGATGAGATCCTGTATCATTTGTTCTACCTTTTTCCTCTGTTCCTTAAATTACTTATTAGCACTAGCATTGTTAGTATCTCCCTATGTTTCATTTATATAATTAAATAGTTCTTATCTCAACTCCTACGGGCTTTTCCTCGGTTTGTTCCTGTGTTGGATCACCTAAATACATAGGAGGGAAGAGGTTTTGGAAAGCAGTAGCATACCATCCTCATTCGCAGAAATTTTTAGAAAAAACGGGAAGGGACGAGCAGTCAATATGCTAAATTGTATGCTGTCTATATGGCTTTAAAACAAGAGGACCTGGGAGAATGCCATCTATATACCGATTCTTGGTCAGTAGCCAATGGGCTAGCTACCTGGTTGCCAACATGGGTGGCCAGGAATTGGAAAATATATTCCAAAGAAGTCTGGGGAAATGGAAACCCCTCTGATGCGTATGACTACACCCCATCTGCAAATAAAAACCTGTGGTAGTGGGTGAAACCCTAACATACTGGGAAGTCACCCCAGGGGCTATGGCCCCCTATCAGGCCACCCCATATGCTGCAGGATTAGATCTCTATGCCTTGGAGTCAGTCAAAATAAACCAGAAACAGGTGAGAGTTATTAATACTGGTATTGGGATTCAAATTCCTTCAGGACATTTTGGTTTAATAACTGCTCGTTCCAGCCTAGCTTTGAAAGTTGTCCATATTATGGGAGGAGTGATCGATGCAGATTATCAAGGAGAAATTAAAGTGATTTTATTGAATAATGGTGAACAAGATTTAACTATTCAGCCTCACAATAGAGTGGCACAATTACTGATATTGCCAGTTTTGAAAACAGTAGCAAAGAAAGGGGATCCACCCCAAATTGTCACAGTCCACGGCAATAGAGGGTTTGGATCCACTGACCTCAACAATGGGGCAAAAGTGTGGGTCCAGCAACCCAATGGCCCTCCTAAACCAGCTGAAGTAATAGCCACAGGCAAAGACAACACAGTTCTGATTCTGAGGCCTAGGCAGAAGAAGTGGGAATATATCCCTGCCACTAAATGTTACTTACGAGAATAACTAAATGGTGTAGAATTTTGTCTTACAGACCCTGCACAGCTAAATTTACCAGTCTACCGCATCGGTCCATTTGGAAGAGGATATTATCCACATACCTGGATATGGAGGCCAGTACGAATAAAGACACCTCTGTCCTGAAACTATTCCTCCTGACTGCTGTCCCAGCTTGTGTTTTAACCCTAATGGTGACATTGCTGATGTCATGTTGCCATTGCGGCCGCAAAGTAAGTTGGGAAAATAAATTTGTGACTTAAGGGCAATTTCATTACCCCAAGAAGCAATTTGGAAAAGATGAATAATTCCATACACTGGAATTGGGAAAACAGTCTATGACAGCAAGATAATTACACCTGTAAAGTGAATCAATGCTGCCCAGTAGTGAACTTGACCTTTTCACCTGGAGTGACTGTGTGACAACCCTTCAATTACAAAAGACAATACCGAACTAATGCTGATTATGTAACTCCTACAAATCCTAGTGCCATAAGATGTTGTAATCTTTCTCTTATTAATGTATGCTCACCCTGACTGACATGAGTCTTGTAGTAATACTTACAGTTTGTGTGATTGTCCTGTTTTTTACCAGGACCAGCCATTCTACCACTCCGCCCCCCCTCCCCCACAAACCTCCTCCCGGTGAGGAAGGGTTGGAGGAACAAACCGAGAAAAGCCCGTAGGAGTTGAGATAAGAACTATTTAATTATATAAATGAAACTTAGGGAGTTACTAACAATGCTAGTGCTAATGAGTAATTTAAGGAACGGAGGAAGAGGGTAGAACAAATGATACAGGATCCCACCCCAAGAAGGGAAAAAAGGAAAGAAAACCCCACCCGAAGGGAGCAAACCGCCCGGCGGGCCGAGAGAATAAGAAAGAGGAAAAAAACCTTTCAAACCCCAACTCCCAGACCGATCTGCCCAGCAAGATGCTGGCTCTGCCCGGAGCACCAACCACTCACCACGAGGTCCCCACAACAAACAAACCTCCAGCCCCCTCGGCCGGAAGCCCCCTCAGACCCTTCCCCTTCCCAGGGTCGTGTCCAACCACAAGCCTTTCCACCCACATCCCCACCCCCTCCCTGCCGGTCCTGCAGCGCCGCAGGCCCCGGGCTGGCACCACCTATGCAGTTTGATGTGTTATGGGGTGAAGCAAAACATAGACTAGCTGGTGCAAGGCTAAGACAAAGTGGTAGAACAAACATATTAGGCTTTTGCAAAAGGGTCATGATACTCACTCACAAGTCAAAGGACCAATTGATATAAAATTGCCTGGATTACAGGCCTTGAACAGGCCTGAATCATAGGCCTCAAACCAAAGTTGACTTCTGAGTGAATCTCCCGACCAGCATCATATCAGTATGGGAAGTGACTGTGGGAGTACCCGCTGATCATTGCTGGAATGTGTGTGCTCGTTAGCAGAGAATGAAGCTTAGATAAAATATAATCATTAGAAGGTGAAACATCTATGTAGAGACAGACTACCAAGGCCATACATCCAGATGTCCAGCCTTGTCTGAGCCAAACAGATAGAGATGTCCCTTTTGGATTCTGCCCTGGGCCCTGGCCAGGCCTTGGGTGGAATCCAGTGGAAGGCGGGGGGAACGTCAGATGTCTCCGCACGTGGAGTCTCAAAGATTTGTTTATTCAAATGTATAAAAGCTGGACTCTCTCACAGCAACTTTGGAGATCATCACCTACGAGTGGACGCACTGCGTAAGATTTCCCAGTTGCCGGGACAGGTTCTCCAAATCCTCGCTGCGACCGGGGCTCCCCAGCTGATGTGCGGATCTGGATGATGGTAAAGTATTAGGGCAATTGGTGATGTATCTTTCTTAATCACTATTAGTAACTTTATGTAGTAATGACATGCGTTACCTTGCTTATGCTGTCTGCTGTTTTAGACTGTAGTAAATATGTTTTTCTTTTCAACTTTAACTTGGTGTCTATGTTCTTTCTGCCAACCCCGTCAATTAGCAAAACAACTGGTGAAAAGATTAAAACAAGATTTGATTACAGCACCAGTTTTAGCACTTCCTGCTTTAGATAAACCATTTCACCTTTTTGTGACTGTAAGTGAAGGTGCTGCTTTAGGAGTTCTAACTCAAGAATGGGGAGACAGAAGAAAACCGGTGGTGTATTATTTGTCTAAATTATTAGACCCTGTATCCAGAGGATGGCCAGAATGTGTCCAGGCTGTTGCTGCCACTGCTTTATTGATAGAAGAAAGTAGGAAATTAACTTTTGAAAGGCAATTGGTTGTTGTCACCCCTCATCAGGTAAGCACAATTCTTACTCAAAGGGCAGGAAGATGGCTTACAGATTGTAGAATATTGAAATATGAAGCATTATTAATCGAAAAGGATGATTTGACTATAACTACAGACTCTATTTTGAATCCAGGCTCCTTCTTATCTAAGGGAACAGAAGATGCAGCAGATGTAGAGCATAATTGCTTAGATCTTATAGATTGTCAGACTAAGATCAGATCAGATTTACAGGATGTGCCTTTAAGCGGAAGAGAAATATTATTTATAGATGGGTCCTCCAGAGTGGTGAATGGGGAACGAAGAAACGGTTATGCTGTTATTGAAGGGACAGATGGGAGAGTAGAGGAAATGGGAAGCGTGCCTAGTGATTGGTCAGCTCAAACTTGTGAGCTTTATGCTTTAAAACAAGCATTAAAATTGTTACAAGGAAAACAGAGAACTATATATACTGATTCACGATATACATACAGAGTGATACATACATTCGGAAAAATATGGGAAGGGCGAGGCCTGATAAACAACAAAGGGAAAGAATTAGTCCATGAAGAACTAATTGGGCAAGTTTTAGAAAACTTATTCCTACCTTGTGGCATATGTAAACACGGACCTCCAAGTTCGTGAGGAAAAGAGATCGTTTATTGTTTGATGGCGTGGCTTTTTATAGAGAGACTCGGTAATTTTCCACAGTCTAAACCCTTCCCAGTGTTTTGCAAAAGCTGAGGCTGGTAACTGTAACTTTTGCAAGCTTAGCTCTGCAGGTGCCTTACAGTTAGCTAATCAAGCTCATGACTTGAACCCCTTTGGTGTTAGCATCCTAGTCCTGTATTTTCACTTCCTCATGTATCTTATGAGAATGTAACCTTCAGCTCTTCGTGCGGTTCGTGAGAACCTGGTTGTGAGAACCTGACCTGTCCAGCTGGTCCGCAACACTACCTGAAGAAATTGCTGTTGTACGGGTAGGGGGACATCAGAAGGTAAATGCTTTAAAAGTATGGGGGAAAAGACTGTCATCTGAAAAGGCCAAAGAGGCAGCTTTACAATTGGAAATGAATCTTCGTTTTGTACCTGAAATAGAGTCCACCTAGAAGACAAATATTTGATGAAAAAGAGAAAACATCCTTTAAGAAATTGGGAGCAAATTAATCAGAAGGAACATGGTTTCTCCCTGATGGTACGGAGATGATAAATAAGCAAATAACGAGAGAAATTTTGGCTGTGCTACATTAAGGAAGCCGTTGGGGAGTACAGGCAATGTGTGATGCTGTACTAGGAAAATATATATGTATAGGGCTATTGTCATGGTTTAACTCTGGCTAGCAAAATACCACAAAGCCTCTCTCACAAATCCCCCTCCCCTCCTCCAGTGGAGGGGAAGAATCGGAGGAAAAAGAAATAAGGAAGCTCGTAAAATTGAGATAAGAACTATTTACTAATTAATCCTAAATCAATATATACAGACACTACTAATAATACATAACTAAAATAGTAGAAAATGAAACATATGGTACAATATATACAATATGATACAATTTCCCACCATCCACTGACCAATGCGCACCCAGATGTTGAGTGATGAAAATCAGACCCAGAGGGCCCAAGAACCACAGCCCGAGAGCAATCACAGCCCGAGAGCCACAGCCCGAGGTCTGGAGCCTGAGAGCTGTCGCATCAGATTCCAAGCGAACCCAATCAGCAATAGCATGACTAAACAAACCCACCAGCTCCCTCACAAACGAGCCAGCACAGGAGTTAGCAAAACAGCTATCACATGAGTCAGGGAGAGTGTTAGCAAGTGTATGGAAGTAAATGAGCAAGAGAGTAAGAGAGAGAGTAATGGCTCCCAGACCCCCTCCTTGCCTATGACCTAAGCATGACGTACTATGGAATGAAATATTTCCTTGGTCAGTTTGGGTCAGCTGTCTGAACTGTGTGTCCCCTCCACTGCCTGTAGAGAGACAATGAGAGCTGGGAACGCAGCTGCAGTATCAGAAGCTGAGAAAGACCTTGAATTCAGTGCAGGCATTCCCCAGCACCAGCTAAGACCTTATCAGTACTTCTCTCAGCATCCAGGAATATAGCTTCCTAGCAACCACAGTAAAGGGAATTAACTCTTTCTTGACTGAACCCAGCACACTCTCCTATGAAGAAAGGCTGTGAGAATTGGGCTTGTTAAACCTGGAGAAGAGAAGGCTTCGGGGAGACCTTATTGCAGCCTTCCAGTACCTGAAGGGGGCCTACAGGGAAGCTGGGGGGGGGGGCTTTTTACAAGGGCCTGTAGTGACAGGACAAGGGGTAATGGGTTTAAACTGAAAGCGGGGAGATGTAGATTATATATCAGGAAGAAGTTCGTCACCGAGTGGGTGGTGAGGCACTGGCACAGGTTGTCCAGAGAAGTTGTGGATGCCCCATCCCTGGCTGTCTTCAAGGCCAGTCTGGATGAGGCTTTGAGCAACCTCGTCTAGTGGAGGGTGTCCCTGCCCACAGCAGGGGGGTTGGAACTAGATGATCTTTAAGGTCCATTCGAACCCAAACCATTCTATGATTCTATGATTCCTCTGGAAAGGTGGAACAGATGAATCAAACCTTAAAGAAACAGTTATCAAAATTAAGATTAGAAACTAAACTTCCTTGGACAAAATGCCTACCAATAGCCCTTCTTAGAATTCGGACTGCTCTTAGAAAGGATATAGTAGTATCACCATACAAGACGTTGTCTGGACTTCCATATTTAGGTGGAAGTGGTGAGCTTCCTATTTTTGAAAGCAAGGATTTATTTCTCAAGAACTGTATATTCGGGTTGTCTTTCTCTCTGTTATATCTTAAGATTCGTGGACTGTTGGCTCAAACCCCACCTTTGGAATTCCTGGTATACTCATTCCAGGCAGGAGACTGGGTCCTGATACATACCTGGAAGGAACATAAGCTTCAACCTGAGTGGGAAGGACCATTCCAAGTACTGCTCACCACTGAAACAGCTGTAAGAAACGCGGAAAAAGGGTGGACACATTACACATGAGTAAAGGCATCTACTGATCCTAATCTTCGGGAAGCCATCCTGACAGAAGATCCTTTAAAAGTCACAATTAGGAGAAAAGACTCGAGAACATTTTCTATCTTTCAGAGTAATGAATGTAACCTGTAATTGGGGAGAAGGGTTGGCATATACAGAGTTAGAGTGTCTTTTTTTTTTTAGATGTGTGCTGATGATTTTTGGAATAATTCTTTGTATCAGTGTAATTTGTAAGCTAACCTGGTATTTTACATAATACTCAAGGAGACCGGGTATCCAATAAGAGGACCAGATCTCCAAATTGCAGATCAAAATGCTAGATTGATCCAATGCTGGGAAGTGCTTTATATTGCCTAAATTGTAAGTTTCAGAGAGAATCTGATAAATTGAATGCATAATGAGAGGTGATATTTCTATTAATGACAACAGGGTTTATACATTTAGGAACATCATGGGAAGGGAACTTACATATCCAACTATCTCAGATCATTTCCTGAATCCTGTCTCGAAATAATTGCTGGATTGGTACTCAACTTCTGAAATACTCAAGCCAAGGGCTACTTTTGACAGGGGTCCCCTTACCCTCGGGTTCCTATCAACTAGTTCAAGGTGTACAGAATAAGCCAATAACCTCTGTATTTCAGAATATTACATTGTGGAGGGGACCTATCAATGTGGGAATAGAAGTTAAAGTAGAATGCCTTAATCAAACATGGACTTGTTTAATTAGTAATGAAGGTGGAACAGATGTAGGGACATTCAGAAACTGCTCAAAAATGGAAACACTAACTGAACTCCTTGCCGGAAATTATTATGATTCCATGAGATGGAATAATAATATGGCAAGGGCGATCAAAAGCCTCAATTATACTGGATTACCCGTCGCAAAGGGAAAGTGGTGTTACTGGCTGTGTGGAAACCAGGCTAGGAAATTATTACCCCTGGAGTGGAAGGGAGCTTGCACTCTGGGAGCAACAGTTCTGAATCTAGCCATTGTTGAGGACATACGTACCCACAGCACTGGCCCCTTGGGAACCCACTTCCGTAGAAATAAGAGAACTAATAATCCTCTGGTTGAAAGAGGAACAGCATACCACAGTATTGTAAGGTGGTTAGTCCCTTCTTTGGGGGAAAATGAATTAAAGCCATTGTTAACCTCTCTGCTGTAATTGAAGAATGAGAAAATCGTACTATGGAAGTAAGCAGCCAAGAAGAAGTAGCCAACCTGTCGAAGGTGGTGTTCCAAACCAGAATGGCATTGGATTTATTGTTAGCTGCGCAGGAAGGGGCATGTACTGTCATCAATACCAGCTGTTGTATGTATGTGGATCAATCCGGAAGAATTGAAACTGACTTGCATAAAATTTGGGAACAAACCAAAGTCTTACGTGAGGTTGCTAAAGATGACACATCTTGGGACATTTGGGATAAATTAACCTCCTGGTTAACTGGATGGAGATTGGCTGAAACAATTATTTGTGGGAATAATAATAGTAGTAGTAGCACTATGTATCTTGATTTATGTTGTAATCCAGTGTAATAATCCCTGCATGATGTGCCTTAAAGGCCTGTGTTCAAGAAAAGAGTTATCGGAAAACCAACATGTGGCTTTAATGCTGCAGAAATTGGAAAAAGAATGTGAGGAAGTGCAAGAACAACAATAAGGGTAAGAAAATGAGGGAATTGTAAGAGCTAAATTCTTGTGTTTTTGCAGATGGAAAATTCCAGTCCAAGAAGCTAACTTTTTGTGTTTCTGCAGATGAGTCCTAGGCCTCAGTTTTTTCATACATTTGTATGAACTGTTTTTCTTAACCATCCTGAGAAAGGACTAATTGACAAGGTCAAATAAAAAAAAAAAATATCACCATCTCAGTAGGATGAAAACATTAAAAAAATAACAGGTTGGGAACAAGATAAAGAACTGCAGAATAAGATATAACAAAGATATACCAAAGCATTAATGTATTTTCCTTAAAAAATTTTTTAAAAAGTTGTACAAAGTATAGAAACACGTGTCAGGTAGGCTGTGAACCTGGAGTACTCAGCCAATGAGGAAAAAGGGGAGGGGGATGAATGCATTAGGAACTAGGGTAGTTAAGAAGTATTCTGTTGTTATTAAGCACGTGCTCTCTCTCTCTCCTGCGAGTGGGCTATCGCCCGCCATTCCAATTGTGAATAAAATGTTGCTTCACCAAGATTCTGCCTGAGCCAAAGTTATTGGCCTGCAAGTGTTTCTCACATCCTGTAACTACAGGCCCTTGTAAAAAAAAACCCTTCAGGTATTGGAAGGTGCCATAAAGACTTCCCAGAGCCTTGTCTTCTCCAGGCTGAACAAGCCCAATTCTCTCAGCCTTTCTTTATAAGAGAGGCTCTCCAGCCCTCTGATCATCTTCGTGGTCCTCCTCCGGACTCGCTCCAACCAGTCGATATCCTTCTTATGTTGAGGGCACTGGATGCAGTACTCCAGGTGGTGTCTCACAAGGGCAGAGTAGAGGGGGAGAATCACCTCCCTCGACCTGCTGGCCACACTTCTCTGGATACAGCCCAGGATATGGTTGACTTTCTGTGCTGCCAGCGCACACTGCCCCCTCATGTTCAGCTTTTCATCCACTAGTACCCTGTCGTGGTTTAACTCCAGCTAGCAAAATTCCATGAAGCCGCTCTCACAAATCCCCCCTCCCCTCCTCCAGTGGAGGGGAAGAATCGGAGGAAAAAGAAATAAGGAAGTTCGTAAAATTGAGATAAGAACTATTTACTAATTGAATCTAAATTAATATATAAAGATACTACTAATAATAAATAATTAAAATAATAGAAAATAAAACATATGATACAATATGATACAGTTGCTCACCACCCACTAACCAGTGCACAACCAGGTGCTGAATAGTGAGAGTCAGACCCAAAGATCCCAAGAGCTTCAGCCTGAGATCAATCACAGCCTGAGAGCCACAGCCCGAGGTCTGGAGCCTGAGAGCTATAGCAGCAGATTCCGAGCAAACCCTGTCAGTGATACCATGACTGGGAAAACTAAACAAACCCACCAACTCCCTCACGAGTGAGCCGGCACAGGAGTTAGCAAAGCAGCTATCACATGAGTCAGGGAGAGTGTTAGCAAGTATATGGAAGTAAACGAGCAAGAGAGTAAGAGAGAGAGTAATGGCTCCCAGACCCCCTTTTTTTCCTATGCTCCGAGCTTGACATACTATGGAATGAAATACTTCCTTGGTCAGTTTGGGTCAGCTGCCTGAACTGTGTGTCCCCTACACTGCCTGTAGTGAGAGAGCAAGAATGGGGAATGCAGCTGCAGTATCAGAAGTGGAGAAAGACCTTGAATCTGGTGCAGGCATTCCCCAGCGCTAGCTAAGGCCTTATCAGTACTTCTCTCAGCATCCAGGAATACAGCTTCCTAGCAGCCACGGTAAAGAGAGGTAACTCTTTCCTGACTGAACCCAGCACATACCCCCAAGTCCTTCTCCTCAGGGCTGCTTTCAAGCCATTCTCCGCCCAGGCTGCACTTGTGCTTGGGATTGCCCTGACCCAGGTGCAAGACCTTGCACTTGGCCTTGTTGAACTCCATGAGGTTGGCAGAGGTCCACCTCTCCAGCCTGTCAGGGTCCCTCTGGATGGCATCCCTTCCCTCCACTGTGTTGACCACACCACACAGCTTGGTGCCATTGGCAAACTTGCTGAGGGTGAATTCAATCCCACCATCTATGTCACTGACAAAGATATTAAACAGTGCCAGTTCCAACACCGACCCCTGAGGAATGCCGCTCGTCACTTGTCTCCACTCAGACATCGAGCTGTTGACCACCACTCTCTGAGTGTGACCATCAAGCCAGTTTTTTATCCACCAATCTGTCCATCTGTCAAATCCATGCCTCTCCAATTTAGAGACAAGGCTGTAGTGCGGGACAGTGTCGAACTTTTTGCACAAGTCCAGGTAGATGACATCGGTTGCCCGTCCTCTATCCACCAAGGTCATGACCCCATCATAGAAGGCCACCATATTCAACAGGCACGATAAATACATAGAGGCGAGATATTCAGCCAGGATCATTTGCTATACCAGTGACACGACATTTAAAAGTCCCTAAACACTGGAGCATGGCTAAAAGAGCATCAAGGCAGAGATGGTAGTAGCGTATGGAGAGGGACCTCTGAGGGTTTCCAAGAAAAATCCCCATAACTAACTGGATATTGAGCACCTCCAGCCTTGCAGAAACCACAACAGAGAGGAGTAGAAAGAACCTGATGCCCTGATCGCCTCGAGCTCCAGATCTCCGAAGAGCTGCTTGGGTGGATCAGATGTGACCACCCTATAAAGCCCCCTCCCATGTTACCTGCCTAGACATTGTGGTTAATTAATTTGCCCCTGCTTTGTGCATAGATGAAGCCCTGGACGACTGATTGGGTACCCGTGACTGTTCGGAGATATACAAGTAACGAACCAAGGGGGTCCGTGAGGGGTGACCAGAGGGAAAAGGGTAGGTAAACAGGCAGTGGGCCTGGAAACACAGGTTTTGGTAACAGGCAGTGGGCCTGGAAACAAAGGGAAGGTTCTTAAGGACACCCAAGGGGGGTGAAAAGAACCACGCCAGATGGTAAGCCGGAGATTGGGGACCTACAGGCTGGTCACTCCGCTCGTTTGGTATAAGGGAGGACGCTCCCTTGCAGGTTTGGTAACAGGCAGTGGGCCTGGAAATATTGGTTCTGGTTTTCTGGTTGCTGTCCCGTCAGACGCAGCAAGAAGCTGTACAGGGCTGGGCTACAGAAGTATCTTAGGAGCTTGAATCCCCTCTAGATAGTTATCTTGGAGGTCTGGGTAATGTCTGGGTTGAAAGGGATTCGAGTCTCCATCTGGTCTGTGATTATTTGGTCCTTTGGAATCTATGCTTTGCTGTACTGGAACATGATTGTCGGATCTTGATTATTGCTCTGGTGTATAAATCTAGGTTTATTGTACTGATTTTTGTATATTAATTGGATATCACTCAGAATTTAAGCCCAGCCGCCCCCAGCCCCTCTGATATCTGAGGATAAGATGGAATGCAAGGGGGTTTAGGGGGTTTACTTTCTGCCAAATTTCTTAAACTATTAATATTGTAAATGGGAAATAATAAGAGTAAAGAGAAAAGGAGAAATGGAGAAGGAAAGAGTCTGACAATACCATCAAATAATCTGTTAGGTCGGAGGCTTAAAAGCTGGGAGGATATTAGGACTTCCCCAGAGATAACTAAGGAAACAATGGTACAGATTTGTTCTGGGTATCTGGTAACTGATAAGCCTGCTGGTCAGTCGGGGTGAAAAACCCAGCAGGGTTAGGCTATAAGGATCCTTAAGGGGTTTGAGTCCCCTTCTGGTAGTCCCTTAAAGTGAAAGCTACAGGGACGCACAAGTTTGTCTGGGGTTCAAGTCCCCTTCTGGTGGAATTTTTGTGAGCATGGATTCTGGGAACGGAAATTTTGATAACGATTTTTGTTTTGTGCTATTGGATTTGTTTGCATGGCGTAACTGGTTAATATGTTTGGTTAAGCTAGTGGTATACACTGTATACATTTGGTTGTTCTTGAGAGAGATATGTATGTTTGGATTGTTGGATTGGGATATTGAAACATCAGGATTACAGTTTAAAACCCTCTTGAAGATGGCTATGAGGTCCTCTCAAGGAGGGGGAATTGAGAGGGAATTCTAAGAAAGTCACCTCTAGGAGGCATTTTGAAGCATTGGAGGCAAATTGGTGGGCCCGCAGGTAGAGCAGTTATTCGGGACAATCTAATCAAGTATTATAATCAGTGGTGGTTATTATACAAGTTGGAAGATGGAGAAAAATGGCCTGAGGATGGAACTTTGAATTACAATACCATGTTGCAATTGATGTTGTTTTAAGACTGGAAAGAAAATGGGATGAAGTTATGTACTGTGATATGTTTTTCACTTTAAGAAACCTGCCCTGAGTGGCAGAAAGAAAGAATGTGGCATTAACACCCCACCCAGCGACTCTTTTGTTCTGTCTCTAGAGAAGAATAGAAATGTTAATGGACAGGGGCATAAAATGAAAACTTGTCACTCAGTTTGTAGTATAGGGCAAAGGTTTTTGAAATGTGGGAAAAAGGAGGAGGACTTAATCGATGTCCTTAATGCTAAAATAGTGATTTAAAATGGCAAATATGAGAGTACCCAGGCCCAAACCACACATGCACTCTGGGATGGGGGCGTGGAAATCCATTTTCGTGCTGCGTATGCAGACCCCAACTCTGGCAAGCCAGGGTAGCGTAGCCACCAGCTTCAGCATTGACCATACGGGCTATGATCTACAACAACGACCGGCTTTGTATCGCTGGGACCCCGGGAATAATGGCAAAATGTATGCCACTCTGTTAATCCATTTTTGGGGCACTTATTTAGTTAACTAGCGCTGTAATTATTATATGTTTGCTTGCACTGTAGACTTTCTTCTTTGGGTTCCCCAGAGCCGTAAGCAAGTCCTCAAACTCAGCCTGTGACACATTTTGGTTTTGTAAGATCAGTCAGATTTAGATATGTTATGGTTAAAAGAAGATGTTGTTAGTTAACATATCTGTCATGTGACATGTACTCTCACTTCTATTTCCTTTATACTTCCCTCTGATATCTTTCTCACATTACCCCTGTGGACAAGGACTATCAGGACTTCAGGAGCCAATAATGATATCGAATGGGATGTTTCGGATAAAATTATAAAAAAAAAATATTATTTGTATTGTAGCATGATTTTCCGTACAGAAAGCAGCACCAGAGTTTAACTGCCCACTGTCTAAAGAAGTACTTTTAGCTGTTTTAATTTGATCTCCTTCTAGGGTCAGAAACTGCCCTTTGTTCTAACACTCCAAGCTTTGTTGAAGAAGTTTGTAATCATCTCGTCCATAAGCTTCACGATTCTGTATATTTGAATCACATCCCTCCCTCAAATAGATAACTATCAGCCTTTTATCACAAAGAGTATCTGAACACAGCTCATACAGTTTGGGAATGTAAGAGCTAACTTTCTTGCGTTTTTGCAGATGGAAAATTCCAGTCCTAGAAAGGACTCAGTTTTATCATATGTTTGCATAAACTGTTTTTCTTAACAATCCTGAGCAAGGGTTAGTTTGCAAGCTCAAATAAAAAAGAAATATCACCACCTCGGCAGTATGAAAACATAAAAAAATAACAGGTTGGCAAGAAGATGATAAAGAATTGCAGAATAAGACATAGCAGACATACTAAAGGGTTACAAAGGGAATGGTCATGCGTTTTCCTTAAAAAAAAATTAAAAGATGTTCTAAATACCATATATGTATAGAAGTATAGAAACATACATCGGGTAGGCTGTGAACCTTCAGAGGAAGTGATAGGTAATAGGTTGGCAGATGAAGAAGCCCGAAAGGCAGCAACCCTGCCGGAAATATCTAAAATCTTTCCTTTAATCCCAGTAATCCATCCATTACCAGAGAAAATGTCTTTTCCACAAGAAAAGTTAGAAATAATTATAAATAGTGGGGCGGAAGAGAAGGGGGGTCAGTGGTATACGAAGAACAGTAAACAATGGGTACTGAAGGCTTTAGCTCTTCAAATATTAAAACAACTCCATGAAGGGAGTCATTGGGGCTCCCAAGGACTGGCAGAAGACTTCCTCAAAGCATATGCTACTGTAGCTCTCTTCACTTTATCTAAGAGAGCTATCAAAGGCTGCTTGACCTGTGCTAAGGTCAATAATCGAGTTTCAAAAGAAGTCGTGAGACGAGGGCGACCTTGGGCTGTATGCCCGTTTCACAGATGTCAGGTGGATTTTACTGAAATGCCCCGAGTGGGGAGGCATAAATATCTTTTGGTAATAGTGTGTCAACTAACAGGATGGCCAGAAGCATTTCCTGTCGCTTCAGCAACTACTGGATCAGTGATTAAAATATTTTTAGAACAAATAATCCCAAGGTATGGAATAATAGAAGCTATAGATTCTGATAGAGGGACCCACTTTATGGGAAAGACTCTTCAAGGGATCATGAGAGCTTTGGAAGTACAGTGGGAACTACACACCCCCTGGCACCTTCAAAGTTCACGATGGGTAGAAAAGATGAATGGAGAAATTAAGAAACATCTGTTGAAATTAGTCTTGGAAACAAAAATGCAATGGACACGACTGTTGCCCCTAGCTCTAGCCAGAATAAGATCAAGGCCTAGAGGGGACATTAAGTTATCCCCTTTTGAGTTGATGTATGGAATACCCTACCCCATTGGTTCTCAACCCAGTAGAGAGGTGTAAATACGTGATGTGTACCTGAAATGATATGTGGCCAGAATACTGTCTCTTCTAAAATCTCTGCGACAGGAAGCTCATATTCCTGTGGGGTCTCTCAATGTACAGGGGGACGCAGCCCCCTTTTATCCTACTTTCCCGACCGCAAGAGACCCTCCTCATTTCCCCATTGGCTGAGGTACTCTGAGTGTACAGACTTCCCAATCCGCCTAAGATATTCAAGACAAGTTCATTTGACACATTCAGGATATCCCTGTAATTTAGATATTCCAGATATTCAGGTGGTTTACCATATTCAAGGGTTCATGTAGTTTCGATAGTCTCTTATCTTAAGTCTGAGTTCACACAGGCTGCTTTTGTTCCTTGTCTTGAGCCTGGGTGTGCACAGGCTTCTTTTGTAAAGACACAGAACTGGTGTTCCTATCATGGCTATGTGGAAATTGGGCTAGGAAAGTATTACCCTTGGAGTGGAAGGGAACTTGCACTCTGGGAGCAATAGTTCTGAACCTAGCCATTTGTTGAGGACATACGTACCCACAGCACTGGCCCCTTGGGAACCAACTTCCGTAGAATTAAAGAGAACTAATAATCCTCTAGTTGAAAGAGGAACAGCATACCACAGTATTGTAAGGTGGTTAGTCCCTTCACTGAGGGTAAGTGAATTAGAGAAAGCTGTTGTTAACATCTGTGCTGGATTCAGTCAGGAAAAAGTTAACTCCCTTTACTGTGGTTGCTAGGAAGCTGTGTTCCTGGATGCTGAGAGAAGTACTGATAAGTTCTTAGCTGGCACTGGGCCTGTACTGAATTCAAGGTCTTTCTCCGTTTCTGATACTGCAGCTGCATTCCCAGCTCTCATTGTCTCGCTACAGGCAGTGTAGGGGACACACAGTTGAGACAGCTGACCCAAACTGACCAAGGAAGTATTTCATTCCATAGTACGTCATGTTCCGGGGCAAGGGCAAGGAGGGGGTCCGGGAGCCATTACCCTCTCCCTTACTCCCTTGCTCGCTTACTCCCAGGCACTTGCTAACCCTCCCTGCATTAGCTGCTTTGCTAACTCCTGTGCTGGCTCATTCGTGAGGGAGTTGGTGGGTTTATTTAGTTTTCCTGGTCGTGCTATTGCTGATAGGGTTCGCTTGGAATCTGCTGCGACAGCTCTTGGGCTCCGGCCCTCAAGACACCAATTAGCACTTCCATCATTGTCCATGGGATTAGAAGCCACTCAGTGCCTCAGTACACACAACCATCTCAGAACAGTGGTAATGTGAAGAAGGATCAGCACCACCAAAATACGACAAACTTTCTAAATCAAGTGTTAATAGAGAAAAATAAACAGACAAAAAATAGTTCCCCCCCGCCCCGCCACAGATCCTGGATAGCTCTACAGCCTAAAGATTTCCATCCAGCCTTGGCCACTGTGTAGTGAGTTTGGCAGTTAAGCGTCCCTTGATCGTACCAAGCACTCCTGTGTTGCGAAGGCAGGGAACAGCACTGACCATATGGGGAGTTCAACTTCCTGACCAGGGTGCATGCCAGGAATTCAACCACCTGGTGTCGGTGGGAGTAAGAATGGAATAACTAATCATTCCTTGACAACCCTGAGACTCGGGCAAGTTGGTACCATCAATTACTGACATTCTAGTAATCAACAACCCTAGTTGTAGCCAAAGTGGAAAATTACTGATGCCTAAAGTCAATTATCTCACAACCCTATAAACAACGGTTCCAAGAAAGACCCTTTGAGCTCTTCTGGACCGCAGCGGGCTGTGCCCAATATCTCCCTCTGAGTGGGACGCCTCTCAGAGTTCACAAACTCTCAAGATTGTGGAATCAGAGGACCTTGCAACTTAGGCTGAAACCTCCTTGAGCCTCCTTGATAATGTCATTTAGATATTCCAGATAGTCAGGTGGTTTATCATATTCAAGGGATCATGTAGTTTCGATAGTTTCTTATCTTAAGTCTGAGTTCACACAGGCTTCTTTTGTTCATTGTCTTGAGCCTGGGTGTGCACAGGCTTCTTTTGTAGAGACACAAAACTGGTGTTCCTATCAATCCCTCCTCTTCTATTTGCTCAGACATTGTCTTTACAAAATGTGGCAACCATCAGTTTGATTTTCTCTTCTTGAGTATTTCCTGGACTAGTACAATTTTCAGCGGCATCATCTTTGGTCCCCTCTGCGCCGTCTTGGATATGGCCACCACCTGCGTTCTCTGAACTGCATATTGAATTAGTTGGATAAAACAAGGTATCATACATGGTACAAAGATCAGAGCTGCTATTGCCCAGAGAAAGAAAAATAACACACGTTTAACCCAAGGTCCACCAGGCAACCATGAGATCATATCCCATTCCAATCCTTTCTAGGTTTGAACTGGCACATGGGCCAGCTTTCTCATCTCTTTTGTTATTTGCTTTACTACCTTTCCGTTATCATCTATTTGTAAACAACAGTTGGAGACGTTTAGTTTTCCACAAACATCCCCTTCTACTATATCTTCAAACCTAGGACCATTCGATGCTGGAAAATTTCATTTCTCATGTGAGTAGCTTGTCCTGCAAGGAGATCAAGGGCTTCAGCTGTTTGGCTAGGTATAATTTCTAAAACAGCTTGTAATCTAATTATCCTGTTCAAATTGTAAATTGGTTCCCTTGCTCCAGAAATTACCTTGTTAGGATTCCAGGTTACTGGTCCATAATACTGTATAATTTGTTCAGGTGGTGTCGTAGTTTGACAAGCCTGCTCTACCGCCCCGCGCCCCCCCCCCCCCCCCCACCTCCTCCCGATGAGGAAGGGTCAGAGGAACAAACCAGGAAAAGCCCGTAGGAGTTAAGAACTATTTAATTATATAAATGAAACTTAGGGAGTTACTAACAATGCTAGTGCTAATGAGTAATTTAAGGAACTGAGGAAGAGGGTACAACAAATGATAGAGGATCCCACCCCAAGAAGGGAAAAAAGGAAAGAAAACCCCACCCGAAGGGAGCAAACCCCCCACGAAACTGCCCGAGGGCCGAGAGAGTAAGAGAGAGAACAAAACTTTCAAACCCCGACTCCCAGACCGATCTGCCCGGCAAGACGATGGCTCTGCCCGAAGCACCAACCACTCGCCACGAGGTCCCACAACAAACAAAACCCCAGACCCCTCGGCCGGAAGCCCGCTCAGACCCTTCCCCTTCCCAGGGTCGTGTCCAACCACAAGCCTTTCCACCCATATCTCCACCCCCTCCCCGCCGGTCCTGCAGTGCCGCAGGTCCTGGGCTGGCACTACCTATGCAGCTTGATGTGTTATGGAGTGAAGCAAAACATAGACTAGCTGGTGCAAAGCTAAGACACTAATCCACCCCTTTTGATTCACCACATCCCCATCAAGCTCACCTCCCACAGTATTCCATAATCTCCCATCAGCCCGCTACCCCTTTCCCATCCCATCCCACACAGATATCATTCCCTTAGTCTATGGACCATCTTGGCAAACGATCCATTAGTCCATGAATTCAGATTCCATCAGGTGTGGGGTCACTCAGGACAGGCAAAGGTGGAAGGGTTGTGTGGGATCGTTGGGCGCCGAAGCCAGCTCAGGCCAGGTCACTGCTGTGCTCCTGGCTAGGCTGGACCTCTGTAGGGTGGGGTGGTTTTCTGCCAGAGCGGGTGCCTGTAACATGAAGCTCAGAGAACAGGGGTTAGTGGCAGCAATTCATGTCCCTCATGTAATTATGGGCTGTTTTCTCCCAGAATCAAATCCCCCTGAGGCACAGAGCAGACTTCCCCATCTTCTCTCATTACCCACCAAGTTCACCCAGGTCCTTGAGCAAAAGCAACCCCACAGATGGGTTTGCCTTTGCCCAAGGTGGGAGGAACCCAAACCGTTTTTCCCAGCATGCTTCTGGTATGTACTACAGGGACCTTATCTCCTTCTACCGTCCGTAGAGGGTTTGAGTGTGCAGGGCCAGCTCGATTGACGGATCCCCTGCTATTAACTAACCACGTGGCCTTTGCCACGTTGGCATCCCAATTCTTGAGTGTTCCACCCCCCATTGCTCTCAGGGTGGTCTTTAGCAGCCCATTGCACCGCTCGACCTTCCCTGAGGCAGGTGCATGGGGGGGGATGTGGTACACCCACTCCATTCCATGTTCCTCAGCCCAAGCATCTACGAGGCTACTCCGGAAATGAGTCCCATTATCTGATTCAATTCTTTCCGGGGTGCCGTGTCACCACAGGACTTGCCTTTCAAGGCCCAAGATAGTATTTCGGGCAGTGGCATGGGACACCGGATATGTTTCTAGCCACCCCGTGGTTGCCTCCACCATTGTGAGAACATGGCACTTACCCTGGCGGGTTTTGGGGAGGGTGATATAGTCAACCTGCCAGGCCTGCCCATACTTGTATTTCAGCCATCGCCCCCCATACCAAAGAGGCTTTACCCTCTTGGCTTGTTTGATGGCAGCACGTCTCACACTCATGGATAACCTGAGCAATTGTGTCTATGGTCAAATCCACCCCTCGGTCACGAGCCCACCTGTACGTGGCATCTCTCCCCTGGTGGCCCGAGGTGTCATGGGCCCACCTAGCCATGAGCAGCTCACCTTTATGTTGCCAGACCAGATCCACCTGAGCCACTGCAATCTTAGCAGCTTGGTCTACCTGCTGATTGTGCTGGTGTTCTTCAGTGGCTCGGCTTTTGGGCATGTGGGCATTGACATGACGCACCTTGACGACCAGGTTGTCTAGACGGGAAGCAATATCTTGCCATAATGCTGCAGCTCAGATGGGTTTGCCTCGGCAAACCCCTCGGAAGGGTTGGAGGAACAAACCGAGGAAGAGACTGTAGGATTTGAGATAAGATCTATTTAATAATATAAATGAAACTTAGGGAGTTACTAACAATGCTAGTGCTAATGAGTAATTTAAGAAACAGAAAAGAGGTAGAGCAAATTGGTGCAAAAATATAGACTAACTGGTGCAAAACTAAGACATGACCCAAACTGACCAGGAAAGTATTCCATTCCATAGTTGTCTTAGCTTTGCACCACTTAGTCTATATTTTGCTTCACCCCATAATACATCAAGCTGGATAGGTGGTGCCAGCCCGGGGCCCACGGCACTGCAGAACCGGCAGGGATGTGGGTGGAATGGGTTACAGTTGGGTACGATGCCGGAAAGGGGAAGGGTCTGAGGGGGCTTCCGGCCAAGGGGGCAGGGGGTTTCTTTGTTGTGGGGACCTCGTGGCGAGTGGTGGGTGCTCCGGGCAGAGCCAGCGTCTTGTTAGTAACTCCCTAAGTTTCATTTATATAATTAAATAGTCCTTAACTCCTACGGGCTTTTCCTCGTTTTGTTCCTCCGATCCTTCCTCACCAGGAAGGGGTGGGGGGGTGGGGGCAGAGTGGTAGAGCGGCTGGTCGTGATAAAAACCACGACAATAGTACGTCATGCTAAGGGCATAGGGGAGGGCGTGGTCCAGGAGTCCCGGGATTCAGCTCATCTAGGTCAGACACCCACAGTAAAGACGCTGCTGTCTCAGCTCACTGTCTATGTTCCTCCTGTAGTCAAGGGGAGAGCAATCCTTCTCAAGGTAAACATCTGAAACTGGTCAAATAAGCAGCACTTTCAAAGTGCCTGTTGCTCTCCAGTGGCTGGGAAAGGATATGTCCTGAGTTTTCCCTCTCATGCACTGTCCCTTTGGTTATCAGCCTCCTGCCATGTGCTCTCCACCTGGTAGTTTGCACAAAGACCCAGCATTGCTATAAACTCTGTTCAAAGCTTTCACTAATCACCACTGAAGATCCTGACACATTTAAATGCCTGGGATGGGATACTGCAGGATACTAAAGGCAAAATTCCCTGGATGGATCAGGAGGGCAGAGAGACAGGAGGGTCTGGGTGTGCCCACAGTTTAGTACATGCCAGATGAAAGGCTAACAAGGGCCACGAACAGCTGAATGACCAGGTGCCGCTCAAAGCACTGAAAATGGGCATTAGGATGTGTTGAATTAATCCTAGATTCCCAGGAAAGAGGGTGGTGAGTTCTGTACCTTTTTCATCCCTCACCATGCAGTGAATAGGATTTCTCCAGCATCCTTGGTAGCTCAGCTAGATAGAGGTGACAGAGGATACCTGTCATCATCATAAAATCATAGAATGGTTTAGCTTGGAAGGGACCTTAAAGATCATCTAATTCCAACCCCCTTGCCATGGACAGGGACACCTTCGACTAGACCAGGTTGCTCAAAGCCTCATCCAGACTGGCCTTGAAGACAGCCAGGGATGGGGCATACACAGCTTCTCTGGGCAACCTGTGCCAGTGCCTCACCACCCTCTCGGTGAAGAATTTCTTCCTGATTACCAATCTAAATCTCCCCGCTTTCAGTTTAAACCCATTACCCCTTGTCCTGTCACTACAGGCCCTTGTAAAAAGACCCCCTCCAGCTTTCTTGTAGGCCCCCTTCAGGTACTGGAAGGCTGCAATAAGGTCTCCCCAGAGCCTTCTCTTCTCCAGGCTGAACAAGCCCAATTCTCTCAGACTTGCTTCATAGGACAGGTGCTCCAGCCCTCTGATAATCTTCGTGGCCCTCCTCTGGACTCGTTCCAGCTGGTCGATATCCTTTTTATGTTGAGGGCTCCACAGCTGGACACAGTACTCCAGGTGGGGTCTCATGAGAGCAGAGTATAGGGGGAGAATCATCTCCTTTGACCTACTGCCTACGCTTCTCCTGATACAGCCCAGGATACGGTTGGCTTTCTGGGCTGCTAGCGCACACTGCCGGCTCATGTTCATCTTTTCATCCACCAGTACCCCCAAGTCCTTCCTCTCTGGGCTGCTCTCGATCCATTCTCCACCCAGCCCGTACTTTGTGCTTGGGATTGCCCCAACCCAGGTGCAGGACCTTGCACTTGGCCTTGTTGAACTCCATGAGGTTGGCAGTGGCCCACCTCTCCAGTCTGTCAAGGTCCCTCTGGATGGCATCCCTTCCCTCCAGCATGTCAACTGCACCACACAGCTTGGTGTCATCCACAAACTTGCTGAGGGTGCACTCAATCCCACCATCCATGTCGCTAACAAAGATGATAAACATGCAAAAGGTTAGTTAAAATGCTTTAAAAAGTAACTTTATGGCTTGAAAAAAATCTGTCAATTTATCCGTCTTGGCTTCAAACTAAGCAGGGGATCTAAACCAGATTTAGAGGCCTCCCATTACATTTAATACACTATCTTGTGTCCCTCCAGCCTGCCCCAGGCATGCTGTGATTTCCAGCCCATGGCTGTAACCTCCCATCTCCCTGCTTAGAGAGAAACTCATTTCATTTGAGTTCAGGACTGAGATTTGGGCTCCTTGAGGGAAGGCAGCTAATTTTTCTACCTTAGCTCCTCTATTTGTAAAATGGTTATCCATCTTTGTGGACTGTTGTGAGGATTACTGCTTAATCTGAGACTCTGTTGTGCACTAATGAGGGAGCCTGGTGTGAGAGTGTGTATTAGCTATATTGATTGGGATACTGCTTCCCTGCTACAGCTGTAATTGCTCCAAGGATGACATGGGACTTGTGAATAGAGGGAGGGTGGGATTTGGGAGCTAATTTCAGTGTCAGGGTGAGCAGGCACACAAAGAAGTTGTAAGAAAAGGCAACTGGGGAGCTGGTGGGACATCAGTAGCTGTAAGAGCCTGGAAAGGAGAAAATATCAGGGAATGGCAGAGATGTCGTTTGGGGAGAAAGCCATCTCCTTTGCTGACGCAGGTCCTCACTGCCTTCACTGTGGAGCAGAGTGTGGTTTTGAGAGCAACTGCCAGCCTTGCCCCTTGTGTTGGGTTTAGTCAGGAAAGAGTTAACTTTCTTTAGAGTGGCTGATATGAAGCTAGGTTTCTGAATTTACCCTGAGAAAAATACTGATAAGGTGCAGCAGCTGAAGACATGAGCCAGGATTCAGTGAGCTGACTGAACTAACTTTCACACATGATTCTTTTATAATCACAGTTCAGGATTGGACTATGCAGTCAAGAGCAATGCTCCACGTATACAGTACACACACCATGCATCAGTCCCACGCATCCTCCAGAGGCCAGTGTTCTGGTGTCTATCATCATGCATTCCTTTCTATAATTACTTGCTTGTACCTTTGGAAACATTCTGCAAGGCTGGTCCAAGATCCTATTTAATGTTTACTTTAATACATTCAACAACACATCGTAGGCAGTAGCTGCTTCAATAAGGTGTCTTTTTAGCTGGCGCTGGGGAGTTCTTGCACCAAATTCAAGGTCTTTCTTAGCTTCTGATACTACAGCTGCGTTCCCAACTTTCTCGCTAAAGGCAGTGTGTGGGAACACACAGTTCAGACAGCTAAGCTAAACTAACCGAAAGAGTACTTCATTCCATAGTACATCATGCTCGGTATATGAGCGGGGAGTGGGCTGGGGGGGCCATTGCACTCTCATTACACTTTCACACTCTTCACTTTCTCTTTACACTTTCTAACACTCTCTCTATCTTAGCTGCTTTGCTAACACCCTTGCTGGCTCATTCGTGAGTTGGTGAGTCTGTTAGTTTTCCTGGTCATGCTGTCACTAATAGGGCTCGCTCAGACTCTGCTGCAATAGCTCTCGGGCTCCGGCTCTCAGGCTTTCTGGCTCTGACTCTCACTTCTCAGGAACTGTCTGTGCATTGGTCGGTGGGTGGTGAGCAACTGTATCATATTGTATCATATGTTTTATTTTCCATTATTTTAATTGCTTATTAGTAGTGGTATTTGTATATATTCATATATATATTATTCATTTATATTCAATTAGTAAATAGTTCTTATTCCAATTTTATGAGCTTTCTTGGTTTTTTCCTCCAATTCTCCCCCTCTGCTGGAGGAGGATGGGGGGAGTTGTGGGAGCAGCTTTGTGGTATTTTGCTGGCTGGAGTTAAACCACGACAGTCCTTTTTGGTGCCCAACGTGGGGCTCAAAGGGTTGAGATAAAAACAGATCTGATTACTGTGCGTAAGGGCTAACTTTCTTGTGTTTTTGCAGATGGAAAATTCCAGTTCTAGAAAGGACTCACTTTTATCATATGTTTGCATAAACTTTTTTTCTTAACAATCCTGAGCAAGGGTTAGTTTGCAAGCTCAAATAAAAAAGAAATATCACCACCTCAGCAGAATGAAAACATAAAAAAATAACAGGTTGGCAAGAAGATTTGCAGAATAAAACATAGCAAAGACATACTAAAGGGCTACAAAGGGAATGGTCATGTGTTTTCCTTAACAAAATTTTTAAGGTTGTTTTAAATACCATATATGTATAGAAGTATAGAAACATGTCAGTGCACACAGCTGGTCTGTTGGCCTGACAAAGCAGGTTGACCTTGATGATATACCCATGTATCCTAGGAGATGTGAAAAATCCCTGGTATGAGAGAAGTAAACAACTTTGAGGAAGTGAGAGACCGCGGGGCATCTGGAGGAGGGGGGGGAGTAATCATCCAATAGTTAAAAAAGAATCACCATTTACGGCCCAATAGAGAATATACACGCGTGGTTGAGAACGCTATAAAAAGAGTGCTGTAAAAGAATAAAGTGATCTATCTGCCTGTGCAGCCTGTCATATCCGTCTCAACAGTGACAAATGGTGACCCCGACTGAGGATTAACGTCCAGGAGACAGCCGAGAGCGGCGGGAAGAGCCGCAGAGATGGAGCCCAGCCTAGCGTGAGCAGCAGGGAGAGCTGCAAAGTCCGGACTTCTTGAAATAGACACGGTACAGGTGAGTGGCTGGGGACCATGGGAGCGAACTTGACTAAGGATGAGACCATGCTTGTGATGATGTGGAAGCTGCTGCTTCACTGCAGGGGAGTCAAATTGGACGAGATGGTGCTCCAAAAAATGTTATTATGGAGTAAAGCGCAAGGATATGAAGCTAATTCTGTTACTGCATTTAGTGTAAGCAAGTGGGAGGAAGTAGGACAGAAATTGTTTGAGTGTGCCTCACAAGGTAATAAGACTGCAAGGGACCTCCTTACAACGTGGAGATTGTTGAAAGACACTTTAAAGGACTTTAAGGCAGAGAAAGAAATTTCAGAGGAAAGCTCTTATAATCCGGGAGCGTCCTCGGTCCTGGGGTTGGCAGCGAAAGGTCAAGGTTGGGACCCAGCGGGGGGAGCCTTGCCTAAACGTAGAACGCAGCTGAGAGCAAGGGGACTGTATGAGGATTCTGATGAGGATGCACACCACCCCCTCTTCGCCTCCCGTCGTGCAGCCTTCTGCTCCACCCCCTCCCTCTTACAAAGAAGAGGAAAAACCCCCTGTGGTGTCCACTAATCCCTTTTTGTTGTCGGAAGCCATTTCAGCACCGGTAGGGGCCGAGAAATCGGGTGGGGTAACGGGTGCAATGGCCTTTCCTGTTGTTCGCAGTGATGCAGCCGCGGGCGTCCCAGACGAACATCGGCCATATGCTTGGAAGGTGATACAGGAGTTACAAAAAACGGTTGCGAAATATGGCCCGAATGCACCTGCTACCATGCAATTGTTAGGCCTAATCACTATAGAAGAAATTATACCGTATGATGTGCTCACGGGAACAGGAGCATTTGCTAATCCGCAATTACAGGCTAAATCGCACCCTCTAGTGTTGGAACAGGCTAAACACGTGGACTTGGCAATTGGCAAGGGGCTGAGTGCACTGCTAATAGGACGATCAAGTGCCACTTTACAAGGTATCACTGTGCATGTTGGAGTTATCGATGCTGACTATACTGGACAGATAAGTGCCATGGTTTCTACCCCAACGCCACCCGTGACGATTCCAAAAGGTACTCGTATTGCTCAACTTGTCCTTTTTAAGAGTTGTGTTCCCAGATCGCATCCAACAGAGGGTGGGGATGGTGGATTCGGATCTACGGGTGTCCCACAAGTTATGTGGACAAAAAACATCTCCGACAAACGGCCTCAAATGACGTGTGTTCTTACGATGGACGGCGCTTCCCCCTCACAACTGAAGGTATCTGGGCTCTTAGACACGGGGGATGATGTCACAATAGTCTCTCAACTCCACTGGCCTCAGAGTTGGCCCATTGTTACAATGGACACCGGAGTGTTGGGGTTGGGAGGAGTGGCCCAGAGTCTAATGGCAGCAAAACCTGTGATGATTCGGAACCCTGAAGGACAGGTAACAACAGTACGACCGTATGTTACTGCTGCTCCTTTGAACTTATGGGGCAGAGATGTCTTGGGAGCATGGGGTATAAGGATTACGACGGATTTTTAACAGGGCCCACTGTGCTTGAGGGCGTGCGACAACCTACCTTGGCCTTAACGTGGCTTACGAATACACCTATTTGGGTAGATCATTGGCCCCTCAACCCCGAGAAATTAAGCGCCCTCTACAGCTTGGTACAGGAACAATTACAGGCCGTTCATATTGAACCATCACACAGCCCATGGAACACCCCCATATTTGTAATTAAAAAGAAATCGGGAAAATGGCAGTTGTTACATGATCTATGACAAATTAATGCCGTTATGGCTAGCATGGGCGCACTGCAACCGGGATTGCCGTCACCTGCTATGATCCCAGCAGGATGGGACATTTTAATTGTGGATTTGAAAGACTGTTTTTTTACGATTCCTTTAGCAGAACAGGATAAAGACAAATTTGCTTTCTCGGTTCCTGTCATCAATCGTGCAGAACCCGTGAAGCGCTACCAGTGGAAAGTGTTACCTCAAGGCATGAAAAATTCGCCTACAGTCTGTCAATGGTTTGTAGCTCAGGCACTCTCTGGGCTGCGGGAACAATACCCTGACTCTTATTGTTACCACTATATGGATGATATCCTTTTTGCTTTATCTGATCCGGCCCAGTTGGATGCTCTGGAGCAAGCAACATTATGCCACCTTAAACGATATGGATTGGTTGTGGCTCCAGAAAAGGTTCAGTGTAAGAGTCCTTGGTTATACCTGAGTGTGAAAATATTGGATCAAACAGTACTTCCACAGCCGATAATGCTGAGTAGAGAGGTGAAAAATCTTAATGACATCCAAAAGCTAATGGGAGCAATTAACTGGGTTAAGCCCTATCTAGGGCTGACATCGTCTCAATTGAGTCCCCTAATGGAATTATTGAAAGGGGATTCTGATATTTGCGCACCAAGACGGTTAACCAGGGAGGCACACCAGGTGCTCGATGTGGTAGAAAAAGCAATACAGAGCAAATATGTTTATTGGGTGGAACTAACCGAGATTGTACAAGTTTTTGTTTTAACAGATCACTTGATTCCGTATGCATTACTTTGTCAATGGAATGAAACCTGGGGGGATCCTTTGCATGTGTTGGAGTGGACGTTTTTATCTTATCGATTTAAGAAAACAGCACCAGGCATTTTTGAGTTAGTGGCGTAGCTAATAAAACAAGGACATGGTGCCTTGAACTTCTTGGTCAAGATCCCACAACCATTGTTATTCCAATTCAAGCCTCATATTTTGAGTGGTGCTTGGCCAATAACATGGCGTTGCAATCTGCGTTGGCAGATTTCCAGGGGGACATTAAATATCACCTCCCCAGCCACCCGATGCTGAAACTGGTGCAAGAAATCTCGATCGGGGAAAAACGGTTACACTCCACGGAACCAGTTGAGGGATTAACTGTGTTTACAGATGGATTAGGGAAAACAGGGAAGGCAGCTGTTGGTTTGAGAAGGGTAGGTAAGTGGCACGATATTGTCACGAAACAGCAAGGATCACCACAGATTGTGGAACTTAAGGCAGTAACTGAGGCCTTCCGCAGATTTTCTAAACCTTTTAATTTGGTTACTGATTCTGCTTATGTTGCAGGATTGGTCCAGCAGTTAGAGCGAGCTGTAATCAAACAGGTGGATAATGAGCATTTGTTTAATTTGTTACGATTTCTATGGGAATTGATTCAGAAACGTGATAGTCCCTATTATGTTTTACACATTCGCAGTCACACTGTTTTACCCAGATTTTTGGCGGAAGGGAATGCACGGGCTGACAGGCTTGTGTCGGTAGCCGTGCTCGGCCCAGTACCAAATACTCTGCAACAGGCCCAAGAATCACATCAATTTTTCCATCAGGGGGCCAAAGCCTTACAAAACCAATTTCACCTGAAAGCTGCAGAGGCACGAGCCGTTGTAGCATCGTGTCCTGATTGTCAAGGACAGCAGGTGCCATGTTATTATGGGGTGAACCCCAGGGGGTTACAGGCATTGCAAATCTGGCAGACTGATGTTACACACATTGCAGAATTTGGGAGATTGAAGTATGTACATGTTTCTGTTGATACCTATTCAAATGCAGTGGTGGCCTCCGCACACACCGGGGAAAAAGCCAGAGATGCAATTCAACACTGGCAGAAGGCGTTTTCCATGTTGGGGGTCCCTGGAACAGTAAAAACCGATAACGGCCCCGCATATGTGGCTAAACCGGTTCGTGAATTCCTCCAGAAATGGGGAACACAGCATGTTACTGGCATCCCACATTCACCTACTGGACAAGCAATTGTTGAGCGGGCCCACGGCACCCTGAAGCGCCTGCTCCAAAAACAAAAAGGGGGAATGGAAGGGAAGCCCCCGGAGGCTCGGTTGACAAAGGCCATTTCTGTTTTGAACTTTTTAAACGTGCCCGAGCAGGGGTCGGTCCCTCCAATTGTGAGACATTTTTCCTCTTTTTCAACATCGGAAGAGGTACGCGGCACCGCTTTGGTGCGTGTAAAGGATCTGCAAACAGGACAATGGTCTCAGCCATGTAACCTGATTACCTGGGGCAGGGGTTATGCTTGTGTCTCCACAGAAAATGGGCCACGCTGGTATCCTGTCCGTTATGTTTGGCCTGGGCTGGATCGTCACGGGACAGCCTGGCATCCCACTGAAATGGCACACAACCAACATTTGGGTGACATTGATGGGGCAGCTGAATCAAACTAGTTTTTGTGCCCCTTTGGCACAACCTTATTCACCTTTTCACACAGGCCTGGTTGGGGTACTTTGGATGATCACTCTAAGTCTATTCACCAACAGATTCAAGAACTGCAAACTTTGACGTCACACATTCAAGAGAATACCGGACTCCTCGACTCATGGCTCTCATCATGGGGACTGGGGGGGTTGGATACGCGGGATGTTAAAAACTGTGATTTTTGTGTCAGGTGTAGTAATCATTGTATTGTTAATGGTGCCTTGCTTAGTATCCCTGCTGCAAAGGGCCCTGCAGCGGATGATACAGGCAGTTTTTGTTGCACAAATGCAAAAAGTGGGAATTGTTGGTGCACACAGCTGGTCTGTTGGCCTGACAGAGCAGGTTGACTTTGACAATATACCCGTGTATCCTAGGAGATGTGAAAAATCCCTGGTATGAGAGAAGTAAACAACTTTGAGGAAGTGAGAGACCGCAGGGCATCTGGAGGAAGGGGGGGAGTAATCATCCAATAGTTAAAAAAGAATCACCATTTACGGCCCAATAGGGAATGTACACGCGCGGTTGAGAACGCTATAAAAAGAGTGTTGTAAAAGAATAAAGTGATTTATCTGCCTGCACAGCCTGTCGTCTCCGTCTCAACAGCGACAGAAACACACATCGGGTAGGCTGTGAACATGAAGTACTCGGCAATGAGGAAACAGGGGAGGGGGCTGAATGCATCGGGGACTAGGGTATATAGTGTGTACTCTGTTGCTATGAAGCGCACTCTCTCTCTCTCCTGCAAGTGGGGGGGACACCCGCCATTGCAACCGTGAATAAAATGCTGCTTCACTGCAATCCCTGCCTGTGCCTAAGTAAAAGGTGGGTGTCAGGAGGATGGGGCCAGGCTCTGCTCAGTGGTTTCCAGTGACAGGACTAGAGGCAATGGCTATAAACTGGAAAACAGAAGGTTCAAACTGAATGTGAGGAAACACTTCTTCCCTGTGAGGGTGACAGAGCACTGGAACAAGCTGCCCAGAGAGGTGGTGGAGTCTCCTTCTCTGGAGACTTTCAAAAGCTGCCTGGACTTGTTCCTGTGTGATCTGCTCTAGGTGATCCTGCTCTGGCAGGGGGGGTTGGACTAGACGATCTCTAGAGGTCCCTTCCAACTCCTAACACTCTGTGAATCTGTGAATTGCTCTGCGAGTGTTTCTCACAATTTGGGGGCTCGTCTGGGATTTGTCACTCACCGGGGGACCCACGTTGTGAATATAAACTAATTGGTGTAAACATATAGACTAACTGGTGCAAAGCTAAGACATAAACCAATTTATGTTGTGATCAGTTATTGCAATACAGTCTGTTTCTGTTTAAAACTGTGTAAGATGCACTATGCTAATTAAGCATATGTTTGTATAGATAAGTTTTGATGAGATTTACCTCAGTTTTCTACACCATCTGTGCAAGATTGGTAGCCGAGTTGGAAGTGATCTCTTGTCTTAGTTTTGCACCAGTTAGTCTATATTTTGCTTCACCCCATAATACATCAAGCTGCATAGGTGGTGCCAGCCCGGGGCCCGTGGCACTGCAGGACAGGCAGGGAGGGGGTGGGGATGTGGGTGGAAAGGGTTACGGCTAGGCACAACCCCGGAAAGGGGAAGGGTCCGAGGGGGCTTCCGGCCAAGGGGGCAGGGGGTTTCTTTGTTGTGGGGACCTCGTGGCGAGTGGTGGGTGCTCCGGGCAGAGCGAGCATCTTGTCAGGCCGATCGGTCTAGGAGTCGGGGTTTGAAAGTTTTTTTCCTCTCTCTTACTCTCTCGGCCCCCCGGGCGGTTTCATGGGGGGTTTGCTCCCTTTGGGTGGGTTTTCTTTTTTTTTTCCCATCTCGGGGTGAGATCCTGTATCATTTGTTCTACCTCTTTTCTCTGTTCCTTAAATTACTTATTAGCACTAGCATTGTTAGTATCTCCCTAAGTTTCATTTATATAATTAAATAGTTCTTATCTCAACTCCTACGGGCTTTTCCTGGTTTGTTCCTCCGACCCTTCCTCACCGGGAGGGGGGGTGGGGGGTGGGGGGGGGCGGAGTGGTAGAGCGGCTGGTCGTGATAAAAACCAGGACAGTTTATTTTGATCCTTCCTAGGGAGGCACAAATTTTTTTTTTTATTTTGCAGATTTTGCTGTAATTAATTTATTTTATTTGCTGGAAAATGCAAACAGAAAAAAGAAATAAGGATGATATAAAAATTAATCATACTAAGGTTTGCATTTATGCTGAATTTTGTTCCTACAACTGATCCCACTGCTTTTAGCTGGCTTATTCACTGCATAGATTTAAACATGTACACAAATCCTTGCTAGACCAGAGACTACCATTAATTCAGAAACAAAGCTATTGTCCCCCAGGCCTACTCACAGATTACACTTGTTTATTTCAATAAACTTGTGTAAATCTCTTTGCAAACAAGGCTATTTTGCTTTGATGATGGCTTATTTGGGGTTAGCATAAATGTGTTTCTAATCAACTTCAATTAATCTAAAATAAAGGATGTAGGCAGATGAAAGGTGCAGTATTTGGAATAATAATTTGGACAGAGGGATAACCTGAGAAAAAAACAGAAATGCTGACAGCACAAAATGTTTCTAATCTATAAAAATCAGGAAAACAAGAGGAAAGAAAAAGCCAGTTTCGGTGACTATTGACAACTGAGAGTGGACATCCCCTAGCTAGTAGCAAGTGGAGGGGGTATGTGAGAAACACTCACAGGCCAATAACTTCAGCTCAGGCAGGATCACAGTGAAGCAGCATTTTATTCGTGATCGCAATGGCAGGCCTCCCCCCAACTTGCAGGAGAGAGAGAGAGCGCACTTCATAGCAGTAGAGTCCATCTTAAATACCCTAGTTCCCGATGCATTCAGCCCCCTCCCCTGTTTCCTCATTGCCGAGTACTCCAGGTTCACAGCCTTCCCGATGCGTTTCTATACTTTTGTACAACTTTTAAAAATTTTAAAGGAAAACGCATGACTGTTCCCGTTGTTCCCTTTTTAACACGTCAGTATGCCTTTGTTACATCTTGTTCTGCAATTCTTTATCTTGCTCCCAACCTGTTATTTTTTTAATGTTTTCATCCTACTGAGATGGTGATATTTTTTTTTTTTATTTGACCTTGTCAATTAGTCCTTTCTCAGGATGGTTAAGAAAAACAGTTCATACAAATGTATGAAAAAACTGAGGCCTAGGACTCATCTGCAGAAACACAAAAAGTTAGCTTCTTGGACTGGAATTTTCCATCTGCAAAAACACAAGAATTTAGCTCTTACAATTCCCTCATTTTCTTACCCTTATTGTTGTTCTTGCACTTCCTCACATTCTTTTTCCAATTTCTGCAGCATTAAAGCCACATGTTGGTTTTCCGATAACTCTTTTCTTGAACACAGGCCTTTAAGGCACATCATGCAGGGATTATTACACTGGATTACAACATAAATCAAGATACATAGTGCTACTACTACTATTATTATTCCCACAAATAATTGTTTCAGCCAATCTCCATCCGGATAACCAGGAGGTTAATTTATCCCAAATGTCCCAAGATGTGTCATCTTTAGCAACCTCACGTAAGACTTTGGTTTGTTCCCAAATTTTATGCAAGTCAGTTTCAATTCTTCCAGATTGATCCACATACATACAACAGCTGGAACTGATGACAGTACATGCCCCTTCCTGCGCAGCTAACAATAAATCCAATGCCATTCTGGTTTGGAACACCACCTTCGACAGGCTGGTTACTTCTCCTTGCAAAGCCTGGATTGCGTCCATACTACGATTTTCTAATTCTTCAGTTATAGCAGAGATGTTAACAATAGCTTTCTCTAATTCACTTACTCCCAGTGAAGGGATTAACCATTTTATAATACTGTGGAATGCTGTTCCTCTTTCAACCAGAGGATTATTAGTTCTCTTATTTCTACGGAAGTGGGTTCCCAAGGGGCCAGTGCTGTGGGTACATATGTCCTCAACAATGGCTAGATTCAGAACTATTGCTCCCAGAGTGCAAGCTCCCTTCCACTCCAGGGGTAATAATTTCCTAGCCTGGTTTCCACACAGCCAGTAACACCTGTTTCCCCTTGGGACAGGTAAGCCAGTGTAGTTGAGGCTTTTGATTGCCCTTGCCATATTATTATTCCATCTCATGGAATCATAATAATTTCCGGCAAGGAGTTCAGTTAGTGTTTCCATTTTTGAGCAGTTTCTGAATGTCCCTACATCTGTTCCACCTTCATTACTAATTAAACAAGTCCATGTTTGATTAAGGCATTCTACTTTAACTTCTATTCCCACATTGATAGGTCCCCTCCACAATGTAATATTCTGAAATACAGAGGTTATTGGCTTATTCTGTACACCTTGAACTAGTTGATAGGAACCCGAGGGTAAGGGGACCCCTGTCAAAAGTAGCCCTTGGCTTGAGTATTTCAGAAGTTGAGTACCAATCCAGCAATTATTTCGAGACAGGATTCAGGAAATGATCTGAGATAGTTGGATATGTAAGTTCCCTTCCCATGATGTTCCTAAATGAATAATCCCTATCGTCATCAATAGAAATATCACCTCTCATTATATATTCAATTTATCAGATTCTCTCTGAAACTTACAATTTAGGCAATATAAATCACCTCCCAGCACTAAATCAATCCAGCATTTTGATCCGCAATTTGGAGATCTGGACTGGTCTTCTTACTGGATACAAGGTCTCCTTAGGTATTCTATAAAATACCAGGTTATCTTAAAAATTACACTAATACAAAGAATTATTCCAAAAATCATCCAACATACACCTAAAAAAGTAGTACTCCCTCTTGAGAACAATCTGTATATGCCAACTCCTCTCCCCAATTACAGGTTACATTCATTACTCTGAAAGATAGAAAATGTTCTCGAGTCTTTTCTCCTAATTGTGACTTTTAAAGGATTTTTGTCAGGGTGGTTTCCCAAAGATTAGGATCAGTGGATGCCTTTACTCGTGGATAATGTGTCCACCCTTTTTCCCTGGTTCTTACAGCTGTTTCAGTGGTGAGCAGTACTTGGGATGGTCCTTCCCACTCGGGTTGAAGCTTATGTACCTTCCAAGCACGTATCAGGACCCAGTCTCCCACATGGAACGAATGTACCGGGAATTCCAAAGGTGGGGTTTGAGCCAACAGTCCACAAACCTTAAGAGGTAACAGAAAGGAAGACAATCTGAGCATATAGTTCTTGAGAAATAAATGCGTGGTTTCAAAAATAGGAAGCTCACCACTTCCACCTAAATGCAGTAGTCCAGACAACGTCTTGTATGGTGATACTCCTATATCCTTTCTAGGAGCAGCCCAAACTTGTCGTGGTTTAACTCCAGCTAGCAAAATATCATGAAGCCGCTCTCACAAATCCCCCCTACCCTCCTCCAGTGGAGGGGAAGAATTGGAGAAAAAAGAAATAAGGAAGCTCGTAAAATTGAGATAAGAACTATTTACTAATTGAATCTAAATGAATATATACAAATACTACTAATAATAAATAATTAAAATAGTAGGAAATAACACACATCGTACAATATGATACAATTGCTTACTACCCACTGAGCAATGCACAATCAGGTGGAGAGAAATGAGAGTCAGACTCAGAGAGCCCGAGAGCCACAGCCTGAGTGCTATTGCAGCAGATTACGAGCGAACCCCATCAGTGACAGCACTGGGAAAACTAAACAAACCCAGCAACTCCCTCACAAACGAGCCAGCACAGGAGTTAGCAAAGCAGCTATATCACATGAGTCAGGGAGAGTGTTAGCAAGTGCCAGGAAGTAAATGAGCAAGAGAGTAAGAGAGAGTAATAGCTCCTGGACCCCTTCCTCGCCTAAACCCTGAGCATGACATACTATGGAATGAAATACTTCCTTGGTCAGTTTGGGTCAGCTGTCTGAACTGTGTGTCCCCTACACTGCCTGTAGTGAGACAGTGAGAGCTGGGAATGCAGCTGCAGTATCAGAAGCTGAGAGAGAGACCTTGAATTCAGTGCAGACATTCCCCAGCACCAGCTAAGACCTTATCAGTACTTCTCTCAGCATAAATCCAGGAACACAGTTTGAGGAGCACAGCTTCATAGCAGCCAAGGCAAAGAGAGTTAACTCTTTCCTAACTCAACCCAGCACAAAACTCTAAGAAGGTCTATTGGTAGGCATTTTGTCCAAGGAAGTTTAGTTTCCAAATTTAATTTTGGTAGCTGTTTCATCAATGTGTGATTCATCTGTTCCACCTTCCCAGAGGAGAAGGGATGCCATGGGGTATGGAATTCACATCCCCAGAGTTCTCATTAATCCTTGTAGAACGTGTGATGTAAAATGACTTCATTGGTCAGAATCTATATTCTCTATAATCCCATATCTGGGGATAATGTGTTCCAAAAGCAGCTCTATCACTACATTAGCAGTTGCTGATACTGAGGGGAAGGCTTCCACCCACCCCATTAGGTGGTCTGCTAATACCAGCAGATATTTGAATCTCTCTCCATAAGAGAGAACACACTTCATAGCAGTAGAGTCCATCTTAAACACCCTAGTTCCTGATGCATTCAATTCCAGAGGTGGGGTTTGAGCAAACAGTCCACGAACCTTAAGAGATAACAGAAAGGAAGACAACCCAAGAATATAGTTCTTGAGAAATAAATGCTTGGTTTCAAAAATAGGAAGTTCACCACATCCGTCTTTATATGGTGTCGTGGTTTAACTCCAGCTAGCAAAATACCACAAAGCCGCTCTCACAAATCCCCCTCCCCTCCTCCAGTGGAGGGGAAGAATTGGAGAAAAAAGAAATAAGGAAGCTCGTAAAATTGAGATAAGAACAATTTCCTAATTGAATCTAAATGAATATATACAAATACTAGTAATAATAAATAATTAAAATAATAGAAAATAAACCACGCATCTCATTTTCCAGCAACTGATTGTACAAAGGGGCTTCTTCAGCCCGTGTCACCTCCTCCTCTGGTGACATCCCGAAGACATTGCCCTCCGGCCAGTCCATGATCACTTCTAGGATTCCTGGACGACTGGGGTTCCCTATACGGGATCGTTGTGTGATCAGGGCAGCCCACTTACTCCATGTAGCATCGGTGGCATGGTGAGTGGAGGAGACTCTGCCTTTGAACATCCAGCCCAGCACTGGTAGTCAAGGTGCCAGGAGGAGCTGTGCTTCAGTTCCAACCACTTCTGAGGCAGATCGGATTCCCTCATAAGCTGTCAGTATCTCTTTTTCGGTTGGAGTGTAGCAGGCCTCGGATACTCTGTACCACTGGCTCCAAAATCTTGGAGGTTGACCTTCAGGTGTCACGAAAGGGGGACTATGCTGAATGGTTTAGACCGCTTAAAAAGATCAGCATCACAAATATTAGGGGAAAAGCTAATATTTTTAATATGAATGTGAGAAGCGTGACTTAACAGAATTCGATGGCAAGGTCCCCTCTACTACTTATTTGACATGGAAAAACATACAAAGGCAAAATCAAATTAGCAACAGATTAAAGTAGATGGTACATGAATTAAAAATTATTTACAGAGTGTCGTGGTTTAACTCCAGCTAGCAAAATACCACGAAGCCGCTCTCACAAATCCCCCTCACCTCCTTCAGTGGAGGGGAAGAATCGGAGGAAAAAGAAATAAGGAAGCTCGTAAAATTGAGATAAGAACTATTTACTAATTAATCCTAAATCAATATATACAGATACAACTAATAATAAATAATTAAAATAGTAGAAAATGAAACATATAGTATAATATATACAATATGATACAATTTCCCACCATCCACTGACCAATGCACACCCAGATGTTGAGTGATGAAAATCAGACCCAGAGAACCACAGCCCGAGAGTGATCGCAGCCCAAGAGCCGCAGCCTGAAGGCCGGAGCCCGGGAGCCTACGCAGCAGATTCCGAGCAAACCTTATCACTGATAACATGGCCAGAAAACTCAAAACAACCCACCAACTCCCACACGAAGGAGCCAGCACAGGAGTTGGCAAAGCAGCTAACACAGGAGGGTTAGCAAGTGCCCGGAGAGACGAGCAAGGGAGTAAGGGAGAGAGAGAGAAGGGAAGAGTAATGGCTACCGGACCCTCTTCCCCACCCAAAGAGACCGGAACATGACGTACTATGAAATGAAATACTTCCTTGGTTAGTCTGGGTCTGCTACAGTATCCGAAGCGGACAAAAGACCTTGAGTTCAGTACAAGCCATCCCCAGCACCAGCTGAGGCCTTATCAATGTTTTCACTTAGTGTCCAGCAACAGAGTTCCCTGGCAACCAGAGTAAAGGGTGTTAACCCTTTCCTGACTGAACCCAGCACACAGAGTCAGGGAAATCAAGGCAGGATTGGATTGTTGTGACATGGATTAGGGAAAAGGGGCAAGGAATTTCCTCCCATTCGGTCACGAGGTTCAGAGTGGACCCCCTTGCTTTCTAAACTCCTCGAGAGAGAGAGAAGTCGAGGTGTGGCTGAATCCACCCCTAGTCCCAGACCTGGTCAACGGTTTATGTCTAAGGAGATGGGGAAAGGATCAGAGTGTGTGAACTTTCATGCTTGGTGTGAAACTTGGGGATAGCAACAATGTGGGGCAGCAATGATTCCAAGTTCCTTAACACTATTCAGATATGTCACACAATTAGATCACACAATTACTCAGCAGGACTTAACTTTCAACAAATCAGTACAGTAACTTAATCAAGGACTTAACAAGGTTATCAACATAAAGTTGCATGCACACAGATATAGAAATAGAGATATACATATATTTTATGAAGGTACCTTTTAAAATTTCCCCTTGAGTTCAGTGAAAATATTCACGTCAGATGTCTGTGCATCTCTCAACGGGCGAAGAGTTGAGCCTCAAGGAGGGTTTATTCAGCCCAGTTTGTGTTGACTGTTTTCTGATTTCACAAACTTGAGAGTTTGCGAACTCTGAGAGGCGTCCCACTCAGAGGGAGATGCTGGGCGCAGCCCGCTGTGGTCCAGGAGAGCTCAAAGGGTCATCCTTGGAACCGCTATTTATAGGGTCACGAGATAATTGATTTAAGCATAAATAATTTTACATCCTGGCCTTATCTGGGGCAGGTTGTAATTGGAATTCCCAGCTGGTACCAATCTATCCAGACTGCGATAAGGTTCAAGGCTGGCAGGAGATGATTTCACTCTCATCCGACACCGCAACCAGGCAACTGACCCTTAGCGTGGCCACTCCCCACTTTGGTAGTGCAAGAGTGTTTTGACGTGATAAGGGGCGCTTAACCACCAAACTCCCTGCACAATGGCCAAGGGTTGACAGGAATCTCCAAGGCCATAAAACTTTCCAGGAGTTAAGAGGGGAAGAAATGCACCACCACATCAGGTCTCTCCTGGATCTTTCTTCCAGAGACTCCAGGTAGGGCCATTCTCCCCAGCTGCGGTGTAGAGCACATTCATTACCTCTGGCCCTGTCCGGACTGGTCCGAGGGCTACTGCATGCACAATCTCCTGCTTGAGCTGTTCAAAGGTTTGTTGCTGCTCAGGGCCCCATTTGAAATCGTTTTTCTTCTGGGTCACTGCATAGAGAGGGCTGACAATTTGGCTGTAATTTGGAATATGCATCCACCAGAAACCCACAACACCTAGGAAAACTTGTGTTTCTTTTTTGCTCATTGGTGGGGACATAGCTGTTATTTTGTTGATCACGTCCATCGGGATCTGGTGACATCATCTTGCCAATTTATTCCTAGGAACTGGATCTGCCGTGCAGGTCCCCTGACCTTACTTTGTTTGATGGCAAAACCGGCTTTCAGGAGGGCTTGGGTGATATACTTCCCTTTCTCAAATACCTTGTCTGCCGTGTTGCCACATACGATGATATCATCTATGTACTGCAGGTGTTCTGGAGCTGCACCCTGTTCCAGTGCAGTCTGGATCAGTCCATGGCACATTGTAGGGCTGTTGTCGTGGTTTAACTCCGGCTAGCAAAATACCACGAAGCTGCTCTCACAAATCCCCCTCCCCTCCTCCAGTGGAGGGGAAGAATTGGAGGAAAAAGAAATAAGGAAGCTCATAAAATTGAGATAAGAACTATTTACTAATTAAATCTAAATCAATATATACAGGTACTACTGCTAATAAATACTTAAAATAGTAGAAAATGAAACATATAGTACAATATATACAATATGATACAATTTCCCACCATCCACTGACCAATGCACACACAGATGTTGAGGAATGAAAATCAGACCCTGAGAGCCCGAGACCCACAGCCCGAGAGCGATCGCAGCCCGAGAGCCGCGGCCTGAAGGCCGGAGCCCGGGAGCCTACGCAGCAGATTCCGAGCAAACCTTATCACTGATAACACGGCCAGAAAAGTCAAAACAACCCACCAGCTCCCACACAAATGAGCCAGCACATGAGCTGGCAAAGCAGCTAACGCAGGAGGGTTAGCAAGTGCCCGGAGAGACGAGCAAGGGAGTAAGGGAGAGAGAGAGAAGGGAAGAGTAATGGCTACCGGACCCTCTTCCCCACCCAAAGAGACCGGAACATGACGGACTATGGGATGAAATACTTCCTTGGTTAGTCTGGGTCTGCTACAGTATCCGAAGCGGACAAAAGACCTTGAGTTCAGTACAAGCCATCCCCAGCACCAGCTGAGGCCTTATCAATGTTTTCACTTAGTGTCCAGCAACAGAGTTCCCTGGCAACCAGAGTAAAGGGAGTTAGCCCTTTCCTGACTGAACCCAGCACAGCTGTGCTTCCACCCCTGGGGCAGCCAATTCCAGGTGTATTGGATGCCCCTCCAGTTGAAAGCAAACTGTGGCCTGCACTCTGCTGCCAAAGGAATGGAGAAAAAGGCATTAGCAATGTCAATCGTGGCGTACCACTTGGCTGTCTTTTTCTCCAGCTCGTACTGGAGTTCCAGCATGTCCGGCACAGCAGCACCCAGTGGTGGCGTGACTTCATTCAGGCCACGATAGTCCACTGTCAATCTCCATTCTCCATCAGACTTACGCACTGGCCAGATGGGGCTGTTAAAGGGTTGTGGGAATGATTGTATAAAAGCACACCATGGAACCAGAGCAACCAGAGGCCATGAAAAGGATCTTGCAAGCAAGTATCCTTGGACCGTGACTGCAAGCAGTCACTTGCTGTACTTGGCTGATCATGTACTCTGCTCTAGGTTCATGCACCTGGTTATAAAAGATAAACAAGTGAAACATAAGCACATATACAAATCCTGGTTTGTATCCTGCTTTGCCTGCAATATATCATGTAGCTGAAACAATGTAAATGTCATAGAACTATTAACGATTAACAGCAGCTGTATACTAAACTCAATAAATACGAAGTGTCTGGGGCTGGAAGGTACTCTGGATTCTTGAAATCTTGAGTCCACCGTCTCCCCTCATACAAACTTCATCCCTCCTGTCTGTCTCTCCTTTCGGGTCTACGAACCATCGACAACAAAGGGTGAGCGGGTTTTGCTGATCACTCCTTGGCTCTCCAGCTGACGAATCAGCTTCTGGATGGGAAGTAAAGAGTCTTGGTTGGTGCAATACTGTCGCTGGTGCACTGTTGCAGTGGCAATTGGCACCTTTTGGCCTGCAACCTTTCACATTCCCACAACAGAAGGGTCCTGTGAGAGACCAGGCAAGACAGACAGCTGCTCAATTTCATCAGTCTCTATAGCAGCTATCCCAAAAGCCCACCGGTATCCTTTTGGGTCCTTAAAGTACCCTCTCTTGAGATAGTCCATGCCGAGGATGCATGGGGCATCTGAATTAGTCACAATGGGGTGCTTTTGCCACTCCTTCCCCGTCAGGCTTATTTCAGCCTCCAGCACAGTCAGTTGTTGAGAGCCCCCAGTCACACCAGAGATGCTGATGGGCTGTACCCCTTTATAGCTGGATGGCATGAGAGTACACTGTGCACCTGTGTCTACTAGAGCCTTATACTGCTGTGGCTCTGATGTGCCAGGCCATTGAATCCATACAGTCCAGTAAACATGGTTTACTAAAGCTAAAAGTGACATGATTCACACTCACTCATGTCTTGGAGGAATGGATTATTGCTCCGGTGCTCTTTGGATATGGGAGCAACAATTTTCTTGGAAGAATCCTTACTTGTGAGTTTTTTCTTATTCAGGTCACATACTTGTTCCTCTGAGTGCGAGGTAGGTTTTCCATCCCACTTCCTCATGTCCTCTCCGTGGTCACGTAGGTAAAAACACAGGGTATGGCGTGATGGATACCTTTTATATTCCTTTCTTTGAGGAGAGGAATGCTCCCTCCTAATAGCTGAGACACTGGCTCATGCAGGTGGGGCTTGGAACATCTCCTTTCCGAATTGCTTAAACTCCTTGGACAGTTCCTCTACAGCTGAGACACAGGCCTGCATGGGGGAAGAATGAGCGTCCTCATATTCCCGGAGTATTAGCAAGTGCACGGGAGTAGATGAGCAAGAGAGTAAGAGAGAGAGTAATGGCTCCCGGACCCCCTCCTCGCCTAAGCCCTGGAACATGACATACTGTGGAATGACATACTTCCTTGGTCAGCTGTCTGAACTATGTGTCCCTTACACTGCCTGCAGCAAGACAGCGAGAGCTGGGAACGCAGCTGCAGTATCAGAAGTGGAGAAAGACCTTGAATTCAGTACAGGCATTCCCCAGCACCAGCTAAGACCTTATCAGCGCTGCTCTCTGCATCCAGGAACACAGCTCCCTAGCAGCCATGGTAAAGAGAGTTAACTCTTTCCTGACTGAACCCAGTACATATGGTAATCCAAACAATATCTCATATGGTGATACTCCTATATCCTTTCTAAGAGCAGTCCGAATTCTAAGAATGGCTCTTGGTCGGCATTTTGTTCAAGGAAGATTAGTTTCCAAATTTAATTTTGGTAGCTGTTTCATCAATGTGTGATTCATCCATTCCACCTTCCCAGAGGAGGAGGGATGCCATGGGGTATGGAATTCACATCTTATCCCCAGAGTTCTCATTAATCCTTGTAGAACGTGTGATGTAAAATGACTTCATTGGTCAGAATCTGTATTCTCTATAATCCCATATCTGGGGATAATGTGTTCCAAAAGCACCTCTATCACTGTATTAGCAGCTGCTGATAGTGAGGGGAAGGCTTCCACCCACCCCATTAGGTGGTCTACTAATACCAGCAGATATTTGAATCTCTGACCTTAGGTAACTCCATAAAATCTCCTTGAATACTCTGAAAAGGTCAAAGTCCAGCCTCTCGCCCACGCGAGGGTTGTTTTTGTATCACTTTCTTATTGACCTTTTGACATATCACACAGCTGTCACATACTTGCTTAGCTGTGGTGTATAGTCCCATACATACATATTTTCTTAGTACAGCATCACACATTGCCTGTACTCCCCAATGATTTCCTTGATGTAGCACAGCCAAAATGTCTCTCATTACTTGCTTATTTATCATTTCCCTACCATCAGGGAGAAATCATCTTCCTTCTGTATCATTTGCTCCCAATTTTTTAAAGGCAACTATCTCTTTTTCACCATATATTTGTCATCCAGGTGGACTCTTTATTTCAGGTACAAAAAGAAGCTTCATTTCCAGTTATAAAGCTGCCTCTTTAGCCTTTCCATCTGCCAATCTGTTCCCCCATTCTTTTAAAGAATTTCCTTTCTGATGTCCCCTTACATGTAGAACAGCGATTTCTTCAGGTAGTAATAAGTTTTCTAAGAAGACATGTGTCCCGGCCCGGTTATCCCAGGTAGGGTAAGATTCGTTGTTGTACCCAGAGTGAGATTAAGACACAAACGAGGTCAGATGCCGCAAACAAGTTTATTTTTGGTGTAAGAAAATAGCAACAGGAGAGAGAGAAAATAGAAAAGGGGGAAAATTTAGCAAGCAGTCAGAAGAGAATTGCAAGAGATGATAGTCACCACGATGGATCCAGCGGCATCCCATTGGTCCGTAGTCTTGTAGTCTTCGGTGGGGAGGGTCCCTCCTCACGGTTTGGTCCCACAGTCTTTTATAGGGTGTTTTTTACTGACTCCTGCCTCCTGTGCACGCTCTCCAGTTTTACGCAGCTGATCCCATGGGGTGCACAGAATCAGTACGTGACCATTTGCATGCTTTGGCAGGCTTGGGGGTCCTCTGTGTCTGGACCCCCCATGAGGCAATGTGATGGTTCTTTGTCCTTGGTTGAAACTGGTCTCCAGAGGCTATTTGCTTCTTATCTGTCCAGTAGGCCATTTGGCCCTTATCTATTCAGGCCTGCAGGCAATCCTTCCTCCTCAGGCCACCGAAAGCCAAGCCCCCAGGAAGTTTCACAACTTTGTCAGCAAGCTTTGAGACAATCAGCTCAAGATAAGGTATCTCACAATTTGTCTAATGAGTTCTTCATGGACTAATTCTTTCTCTGTGCTGTTTATCAGGCCTCGCTCTTCCCATTGTTTTTTCGAATGTATGTATCACTCTGTATGCAGTCTTAGTCTATATTTTGCACCAGTTTCCTGCCTGCAGAATCGCTGCCACTAACCCCTGTTCTTTATGTTACAGGCACCCACTCTGGCAGAAAACCACCCCACCCTACAGAGGTCCAGCCTGGCTAGGAGCACAGCAGTGACCTGACCTGAGCTGGCTTCGGCGCCCAATGATCCCACACAACCCTTCCACCTTTGCCTGTCCTGAGTGACCCCACACCTGATGGAAACTGAATTCATGGACTAATAGATCGTTTGCCAAGATGGTCCATAGACTAAGGGAATGATATCCGTGAGGGATAGGATGGGAAAGGGGAAGCAGGCTGATGGGAGTTTATGGAATAGTGTGGGATATGAGCTTGATGTAGATGTTGTGAACAAAAAGGGGTGGATTAGTGTCTTAGCTTTGCACCAGTTAGTCTATATTTTTGCACCAGTTAGTCTATATTTTGCTTCACCCCATAATACATCAAGCTGCATAGGTAGTGCCAGCCCGGGGCCTGCCACACTGCAGGACAGGCAGAGAGGGGGTGGGGATATGAGTGGAAAGGGTTACAGTTGGGTACGATGCCGGAAAGGGGAAGGGTCTGAGGGGGCTTCCGGCCAAGGGGGCAGGGGGTTTCTTTGGTGTGGGGACTTCGTGGCGAGTGGTGGGTGCTCAGTGCAGAGAGCGAGCGTCTTGCCAGGCAGATCGGTCTAGGAGTCAAGGTTTGAAAGTTTTTTTTCTCTCTCTTACTCTCTCAGCCCCCGGGCGGTTTTGTGGGGGGGTTGCTCCCTTCGGGTGGGTTTGTTTTTCCTTTTCCCTTCTCGGGGTGAGATCCTGTATCATTTGTTCTACCTTTTTCCTCTGTTCCTTAAATTACTCATTAGCACTAGCATTGTTAGTAACTCCCTAAGTTTCGTTTATATAATTAAATAGTTCTTATCTCAACTCCTACGGGCTTTTCATCATTTTGTTCCTCCAACCCTTCCTCACCGGGAGGGTGTGTGTGTGTGTGTGTGTGTGTGGGGCGGATTGGTAGAGCAGCTCATTGTGCTAAAACCATGACAGTCCTTTTTGGCACCCAACGTGGGGCACGAAAGAGTTAAGGAACAGACTATAGTGTGTGATAGGTTCCTTCTTTAAAATGTGGCTTTGGCTTCTCAAAACTCTGAGTTCGGGGCTTTTCAAGCTGCTGACCGAACGGCAGGATCTGCTCCCTTATGTGTTAGTGATTATCTTGATTTTTTATGGGCGAGCCAGGCTGAGGGGGCTGGTCAGGCTGTATTGTGTGTGCTGCTGATGCTGGCAGGGATACTCTACCTTTATCTCTACTTAATACTGTCGGCTGCTTGGTAAATCGTGAGTTATCTCCTGGAGATTTTCCACAATTACACCTCTCCCTTTCTCCCCTCGGAGACACAGCCAATAGAGGAGAGGTTATTTGGTGCTGGGGTGGACATGGAAAAACTGTTTCAATTTTTCCCCTCTCCTCTCGGTCTGATGGCAAAGGCATATGAGTTTTTCGGAAATTTTTCATGTGGCTGGGGTGACCTGTGGCTAGGGATCAGCTTGCTAGTGAATGTTTTAGTGGCTTTGGGCAAAGTTAAGGAAATGTTTGGGACCGGTGTCCCCGCCAATCGCAGTGCCAGAGGCAGACGCAGGGTCTGTGCAGCCACACGAGATACCTTACTGCGCAAGGGGGCAGCACGGAGACGCGCCGGGAGCAATCTCGTAACTCGAGCCCGTACGACCCCACAGTCTGCTGAGGCCCCAGTGCCCGCGCCGGCAACACTGTCCGCGTCACAAGCCAGCACACCTGCACCGCAATCTGCCATATCACCCACCACCATGCCTGCATAAATGGCAACGCCTCCCGCTACAGCCAGTTAGTCTTATCCTCCGATCAGCCCACTTTCTGCAGCAGCCTCACTCCCTCAATCTTTTGTGTGCTATTGTCAGGGGTGACCACTGTCCGTGGCCCCAGTCCGGAAAAAGAAATACACACATAAATCAGTCCCTCCAGTTGAGGATGGTGAGGTAGCAGGGCCATCCCAATCAACAGAAACTGTCAATAAGGAGATGGGAGCAGGGCTGTCTGTAGAGTCAGAGACGGAGGATGAAGCTGTTGTGACCACACGGTCCTTATCCCTGAGGGAGCTACGGGACATCCGTAGAGACTACAGTCGCTGCCCGGATGAACATATCATGACCTGGCTGCTCCGCTGCTGGGATAATGGGGCCAGTAGTATGGAGCTAGAGGGGAGAGAGGCTAAACAGCTGGAGTCACTTGCCAGAGAAGGGGGAATTGATAAAGCAATTGGACGTAAACCACAAAATGTCAGCCTCTGGAAGCGACTCCTGACCAGTGTAAAGGAAAGGTACCCTTTCAGAGAGAGTGTGCCACAACAGCTACGTAGGTGGACCAGCATGGAGAAAGGCATCCAGTACCTAATAGAACTAGCGGTACTGGAGATTGCTTACCAAGACTCAAACAGCCCACGAGCATCCACTGACCCCGACAAATTCTACTGCACCCGGCCCATGTGGCAGAAGTTAATGCGGAGTGCACCACCCTCATACTCCAGCGCGCTCTCGATAATAACTTGGAGAGAGAACGAGGCACCAACCGTGGACGAGATGATCCGCCGATTCCGAGTATGAGAAAAGTCTCTCCTCCCCCATACAGGCCTGTATCTCGGCTGTGGAGAGACTGTCTGAAGAGCTCAAGGAACTCCGAGAGGAGGTGTTCTGATCCCCACCTCCACGGGCCAGTGTTTCGGTTATAAAGAGCAGGCGCTTCTCTCCTTCAAGGCAGGAATACAACCGATATCCCTCACGGGGTACCCTGTGGTTTTACCTGAAAGACCACGGAGAGGATATGAGGAGGTGGGATGGAAAACCTACCTCTGTCCCGGAACAACGAGTAAATGAACTGAAAGGAAAAAGATCTACTAGTGGGGACCCTGCCACAAAAGTTGCTGCTCCCGTATCTAAATGGGATGGACAAAGTGACATATCCAATAATCCTTTTCTCCAGGACATGACTGAGGCACGTGAGTATTAGAGGGGCCCTGCCTCCAGCCAGGTGGAGGAAAGGGACAACCGTGTTTACTGGACTGTATGGATTCGATGGCCTGGCACATCAGAGCCCCAGGAGTACAGAGCTCTAGCAGACACGGGTGCACAGTGTACCCTCATGCCATCAAGCTACAGGGGGGTACAGCCCATCAGCATTTCTGGTGTGACTGGGGGCTCTCAACAACTGACTGTGCTGGAGGCTGAAATAAGCCTGACTGGGGAGGAGTGGCAAAACCACCCCATTGTGACTGGCCCAGATGCCCCAGTCAATTTTTTTTGTTTACCAAATTGAGTGCTATTTCTGTAGTTGCAGTTGTGTGGCTGGGAGCTCTTTCTAGAGCAGTGTTTAAGTTGTAGATGCACATTTTGCCTGGCTTCTTTATGGCAACCATGCTTCTCAGGTAACTTTTGGGCCCTGTGGTTTGCAGCCTTGATGACACCTACTTCCATTTGCTTTATTTCTCCTGCCACTTGCAATTTGCTTTCCTAAAGAAAGGAAGTTTATGCAGATGTGTGTGTTTTTTGGGTTTTGGTTTTGGTTTGTGTGTGTCAGAGTCCCCCAATATAAGCTTGTCAACCTTCTGACCTATTTCAACCAAACCTAACTGTGCTGGGTTCAGTCAGGAAAGGGTTAAATCCCTTTACTGTGGTTACTAAGGAGTTGATAAGAAAAACAATGATAAGGCCTCAGCTGGTGCTGGGGATGGCCTGTGCTGGATTTAATGTCTTTTGTCCGCTTTGGATACTGTAGCTGACCCAAACTGACCAAGGAAGTATTTCATTCCATAGTACGTCATGTTCTGGTTCTCTTAGGGCGGGAAAGGGGGTCCAGTAGCCATTACTCTTTCTCTCTCTTACTCCCTTGCTCATTTACTCCCAGGCACTTGCTAACCCTCTTGCGTTAGCTGCTTGGCTAACTCCTGTGCTGCCTCGTTCATGTGGGAGTTGGTGGGTTTTTTAGAGTTCCTGGCCATGCCATCACTGATAGGGTTTGCTCGGAATCTGCTGTGTTAGCTCCCGGGCTCCGGCCCTCGAGCTGCAGCTCTCAAGCTGCGATCGCTCTCGGGCTGTGGTTCTTGGGCTCTCTGGGTCTGATTTTCATCCCTCAACATCTGGGTGTGCATTGGTCAGTGGATGGTGGGAAATTGTATCATATTGTATATATTGTATCATATGTTCCCTTTTCTACCATTTTAATTATTTATTAGCAGTAGTATCTGTATATATTGATTTAGGATTAATTAATAAATAGTTCTTATCTCAATTTTACGAGCTTCCTTATTTCTTTTTCCTCTGATTCTTCCCCTCCACTGGAGGAGGGGAGGGGGATTTGTGAGAGCGGCTTTGTGGTATTTTGCTAGCCGGAGTTAAACCACGACAGTCCTTTTTGGTGCCCAACGTGGGGCTGGAAGGGTTGAGATAAGAACAGATCTGATTACTGTGTGTTAAAGCAGATTGTGTGATAAGTATTGGTTACAGAGATGTTGTGGTGGCTGGCCAGCACGTTAAGTTCTTGGATCTTTAAGTGGATGATAGAACGGTGGGATTTACTGCCTTGGGTGCTCCTTATGATACTGATCATATATGCTCTGAACAGATTGAAGAGTCTGCTTTGGCTGGTCTGTATACTACTGGTTTGGGGAATAATCATGTATCTGTATGCAGTACTGGCAGTGTTTTCATGTTTCTCTTGTCATCTTGTGGGGACTTTCACTAATTACACCTTTACCCTTTTCTCCTCTGGGACACAGCCTGTAGAGGAGAAATTATTTAGTGGGTTGGATGTGAAGGAATTATTCAGTTGGGTGGATGTGTGGAAATTATTCCAATTTTCCCCTCTTCTCTATGGTCAATGGCACAAGTGTATGAGTATTTGGAAATTTTTCATGGTCTCGAAGTGACCTGTGGTTAGTGATCAGCACATTTCTGAATGTTCTTGTGCTCTTGTGTAAAGTTAAAGACATGTTTTGGAATACTGCCCCATCTGCTACTGGTGTTTGGGGAAGAGGCAAACCCTGTGTGCTGGCTTCGTTCCCCATGGCTACATCACCGCTCACAAGCAGCCCATCCTCCGCACCGACTCCACCCCCACAGCGAGGTAAATGCCCCTCGACGGACACTGCAGTTACTGCACCTCCTGCACCACCTATACCTCCGCGGCGATGTCAGCTCACCTCGACAGACACTGCAGCTCCACCCTCCGCTGCAGTTCCAGCTCCCAGTGTGGCTCCGCCTTGTACAACAGTTGCACCTCCCACAAGAGCACTGCCTTCTGCTGCACCTCCGCCTCCCAGTGTGGTCCTGCCTTCCACAACAGCTCCACCTCCCAACGTGGTCCCACTTCCCCCAACAACTCTGCTCTGCCTTCTGCTGTAGCTCCATCTCCCACAGCAGCTCTGCCTTCTGCTGGACCTCTGCCTCCCACAACAGCCCTACACACGGCAGGGTGCAATGCAGCCGTGCAAACCCCTGTGTGGTACTGTCAGTGTCAGCCAGCACCAGTGTTAGTTGCCCCAGTAGAGAAAAAGAAATGGAAACGTAAATCAGGGCGTCTGATACAGGTGGAGGGGGAGACAGCAGGGCCATCCCAAGGGACAGCGGCAGAGACAGAGGATGATGGTGACGCAGATATAACCATGCGATCTTTAGCCTTGAAGGAGCTCCGGGATAGCCGGAGAGACTTTGGCCGTCATAAGGGTGAACATGTTATTACCTGGCTGCTCCGCTGCTGGGATAACGGGGCCAGTAGCATTGAATTAGAGGGTAGAGAAGCCAAGCAGTTGGGGTCACTTGCCAGAGAGAGTGGCATTGACAGAGCAATTGGGAGGGAGACACAAAATGTAAGCCTCTGGAGGCAGCTCTTGGATAGTGTGAGGGAAAGGTATCCCTTTAAGGAAGACATGCCATATCGCGTACACAAATGGACCACCATGGAGAAAGCTATCCAGTACGTGAGGGAACTAGCTGTGCTAGAGTTAGTTTATCGTGATGATGGGAGGACAGATCCAGATAGAATCAGGTGCACACGACCCATGTGGCGGAAGTTAATGCAGAATGGTCCATCCTTGTTAGCTGCTATATATGCAGTATTGACTTGGGAAAGGGATGAAGACCCAATAGTGGAGCAGGTAGTTCAAAAGTTCCGGGGATATGAGGACACAGTCTCTTCCCCCATGCGGGCCTGTGTCTCAGCTGTAGAGGAACTGTCCAAGCAGTTTAAGCAATTCGGAAAGGAGATGTTCCAAGCCCCACCTGCATGAGCCAGTGTCTCAGCTATTAGGAGGGAGCATTCCTCTCCTCAAAGAAAGGAATATAAAAGGTATCCATCACGCCATACCCTGTGTTTTTACCTACGTGACCACGGAGAGGACATGAGGAAGTGGGATGGAAAACCTACCTCGCACTCAGAGGAACAAGTATGTGACCTGAATAAGAAAAAACTCACAAGTAAGGATTCTTCCAAGAAAATTGTTCCTCCCGTATCCAAAGAGCATCGGAGCAATAATCCATCCCTCCAAGACATGAGTGAGTGTGAATCATGTCACTTTTAGCTTTAGTAAACCATGTTTACTGGACTGTATGGATTCAATGGCCTGGCACATCAGAGCCACAGCAGTATAAGGCTCTAGTAGACACAGGTGCACAGTGTACTCTCATGCCATCCAGCTATAAAGGGGTACAGCCCATCAGCATCTCTGGTGTGACTGGGGGCTCTCAACAACTGACTGTGCTGGAGGCTGAAATAAGCCTGACGGGGAAGGAGTGGCAAAAGCACCCCATTGTGACTAATTCAGATGCCCCATGCATCCTTGGCATGGACTATCTCAAGAGAGGGTACTTTAAGTACACGAAAAGGTACCGGTGGGCTTTTGGGATAGCTGCTATAGAGACTGATGAAATTGACCAGCTGTCCGTCTTTCCTGGTCTCTCACAGGACCCTTCTGTTGTGGGACTGCTAAAGGTTGCAGACCAACAGGTGCCAATTGCCACCACAACAGTGCACCGGCGACAGTATCGCACTAACAGAGACTCTTTGCTTCCCATCCAGAAGCTGATTCGTCAGCTGGAGAGCCAAGGGGTGATCAGCAAAACCCACTCACCCTTTAACAGCCCCATCTGGCCAGTGCGTAAGTCTGATGGAGAATGGAGACAGACAGTGGACTATCGTGGCCTGAATGAAGTCACGCCACCACTGAGTGCTGCCGTGCCGGACATGCTGGAACTCCAATATGAGCTAGAGTCAAAGGCAGCCAAGTGGTACGCTACGATTGACATTGCTAATGCCTTTTTCTCCATTCCTTTGGCAGCAGAGTGCAGGCCACAGTTTGCTTTCACTTGGACTGGCACCCAATACACCTGGAATCGACTGCCCCAGGGGTGGAAGCACAGCCCTACAATGTGCCATGGACTGATCCAGACCGCACTGGAACAGGGTGCAGCTCCAGAACATCTGCAATACATTGATGACATCATTGTATGCGGCGACACATCTGACGAAGTTTTTGAGAAAGGGAAGATCATCCAAGCCCTCCTGAAAGCCGGTTTTGCTATCAAGCAAAGTAAGGTCAGGGGACCTGCACGGCAGATGCAGTTCATAAGAGTAAAATGGCAAGATGGACGTCGCCAGATCCCGATGGACATGATTAACAAAATCACAGCTATGTCCCCACCAATGAGCAAAAAGGAAACTCAGGCTTTCCCAGGTGTTGTGGGTTTCTGGCGGATGCATATTCCAAATTACAGTCAAATTGTCAGCCCTCTCTATGCAGTGACCCGGAAGAAAAACGATTTCAAATGGGGCCCTGAGCAGTGACAAGCCTTTGAACAGATCAAGCAGGAGATTGTGCATGCAGTAGCCCTCGGACCAGTCCGGACAGGGCCAGAGGTAAAGAATGTACTCTATACTGCAGCCGGGGAGAATGGCCCTACCTGGAGCCTCTGGCAGAAAGATCCAGGAGAGACCCGAGGTCGACCCCTTGGATTTTGGAGCCGGGGATATAGAGGATCCGAGGTCCACTACACTCCAACTGAAAAAGAGATACTGTCAGCTTATGAGGGAATCCGATCTGCCTCAGAAGTGGTAGGAACTGAAGCACAGCTCCTCCTGGCACCTCGACTGCCAGTGCTGGGCTGGATGTTCAAAGGCAGAGTCTCCTCCACTCACCATGCCACCGATGCTACATGGAGTAAGTGGGCTGCCCTGATCACACAACGATCCTGTATAGGGAACCCCAGTCGCCCAGGAATCCTAGAAGTGATCATGGACTGGCCGGAGGGCAATGTCTTCGAGATGTCACCAGAGGAGGAGGTGACACGGGCTGAAGAAGCCCCTTTGTACAATCAGTTGCCAGAAGATGAGAAGCAATATGCCCTGTTTATTGATGGGTCCTGCCGCACTGTAGGGAAACATCAGAGGTGGAAAGCTGCTGTGTGGAGTCCCACATGACAACTTGCAGAGACTGCAGAAGGACAAGTTGAATCGAGTCAGTTTGCAGAGGTAAAGGCCATCCAGCTGGCTTTGGACATTGCTCAACGAGAGAAATGGCCAGTGCTTTATCTCTACACTGACTCCTGGATGGTGGCAAATGCTCTGTGGGGGTGGCTGCAGCAGTGGAAACAGAGCAACTGGCAGCGCCGAGGCAAACCCATCTGGGCTGCCGCGCTATGGCAGGACATTGCTTCCCGTCTAGACAACCTGGTCGTCAAGGTGCGTCATGTCGATGCCCACATGCCCAGAACTTGAGCTACTGAAGAACATTGATACCATCAGCAGGTGGATCAAGCTGCTAAGATTGCAGTGGCTCAGGTGGATCTGGACTGGCAACATAAAGGTGAGCTGCTCATGGCTCGATGGGCCCATGACACCTCGGGCCACCAAGGGAGAGATGCCACGTACAGGTGGGCTCGTGACCGAGGGGTGGATTTGACCATAGACACAATTGCTCAGGTTATCCATGAATGTGAGACGTGCTGCCATCAAACAAGCCAAGAGGGTAAAGCCTGTTTGGTATGGGGGGCGATGGCTGAAATACAAGTATGGGCAGGCCTGGCAGGTTGACTCTATCACCCTCCCCAAAACCCGCCAGGGTAAGTGCCATGTCCTCACAATGGTGGAGGCAACCACGGGGTGACTGGAAACATATCCGGTGTCCCATGCCACTGCCCCAAAATACTATGCTGGGCCTTGAAAGGCAAGTCCTGTGGTGACATGGCACCCCAGAAAGGATTGAATCAGACAACGGGACTCATTTCCGAAATAGTCTCATAGACACTTGGGCCAAAGAGCACGGCATTGAGTGGGTGTATCGCACCCCCTACCATTCACCTGCCTCTGGGAAGGTCAAGCGGTGCAATGGGCTGTTAAAGACCACCCTGAGGGCAATGGGGGGTGGGACTTTCAAAAATTGGGATACACATTTGGCAAAGGCCACCTGGTTAGTCAACACCAGAGGATCTGCCAACCGTGCTGGCCCAGCTCAATCAAAACTTCTGCGCACTGTGGAAGGAGATAAAGTCCCTGTAGTGCATGTTAAGAACATGCTGGGAAAAACAGTCTGGGTTATTCCTGCCTCGGGCAAAGGCAAACCCATCTGTGGGATTGCTTTCGCTCAAGGACCTGGATGTACTTGGTGAGTAATGAGAAGATGGGCAAGTCCGATGTGTGCCTAAGGGGGATTTGATTCTGGGTGAAACTAGCCCATGAACTAAATTGCATGATGGACATGAACTGCTGAAAATAACCCTTGTTCTGAGCTCTATGTTGTAGGAATCACTCTGGCAGAGATCACCTGAACCTACAGAGGTCCAGCCTTGCCAGAAGGGCAGTAGTGACCTGACCTGAGCTGGCATCAGTCCCCAATGATCCCACGCAACAATTCACCTTTTCTGTCCTGAGTGACCACCTGATGGAACCCAAAGTCATGGACTAATGGATATTTTGCCAATATAGTTCATAGACTGAGGGAATGATATCTGTGTGTGATGGGATGGGAAAGGGGAAGCTGGTTCACGTGAATTTATGGATAGTATGGAACTTAAGCATGATGTAAATGGTATGAAATAAGGGGTGGAGAATGTCCTGGGTTCAGTCAGGAAAGGGTTAACTCCCTTTTCTGTGGTTACTAAGAAGTTGATAAGAAAAACAATGATAAGGCCTCAGCTGGTGCTGGGGATGGCCTGTGCTGGATTCAAGGTCCTTTGTCTGCTTTGGATATTGTAGAGGACCCAAACTGACCAAGGAAGTATTTCATTCCATAGTACGTCATGTTCTGGTTCTCTTTGGGTGGGAAAGGGGGTCCGGTAGACATTACTTTTACTCTTCCTTTTTACTCTCTCCCTTACTCTCTTGCTCATCTCTCCCGGACACTTGCTAATCCTCCTGCGTTAGCTGCTTTGCTAACTCCTGTGCTGGCTTGTTCGTGTGGGAGTTAGTGAGTTGTTTAGAGTTCATGGTTGTGCCATCACTGATAGGGTTCGCTCAGTTCGCTGTGGTTCTCGGGCTCTCTGAGTCTGATTTTCATCACTCAACATCTGGGTGTGCATTGGTCAGTGGATGGTGGGAAATTGTATCATATTGTATATATTGTATTATATGTTTTATTTTCCACTGTTTTAATTATTTATTATTAGTAGTAATTAGTTCTTATCTCAATTGTACAAGCTTCCTTATTTCTTTTTTTTCCAATTCTTCCCCTCCGCTGGAGGAGGGGAGGGGGAATGTGTGAGAGCGGCTTCGTGGTATTTTGCTAGCCGGAGTTAAACCACGACACTAACAGAGATGCAGAGGTTTTGAAAATACAAGGTCTGTCAAGTTTCATGGAAAACAGCAGCTATATTAGAAAAGAAACACCTTATGCTTCTAATGCTTCGCCTGGAAGAAATGCAGAGAGAGCTCAGCCCTTATCAGCACTCTTTGGCTTCCTTGGCAGTAGAGAAATGGTGGGCAGCTGGCCAGCCAGCACACACATAGCCCTGAACCAGCCATAGCATGTGCTGCTCCATGTCCAGACAGCAAGCCAATAAAAGTAGGCTGGGGACATAGAAAGAAGCTTTGGATAGTTCAGAAGTCAGCCTTGGGGACATAAGAGGAGAGGGGGCTGTGGATTTATTGCAGTGGAGAGGTGAAGGGAATGTCTGACACAAATCCATAGAAAAACTGTGCTTAATTAACTTGCTGATCATAGAAAAAAAATATCTCTGAATGCAGTGAAACCTCCACAAAGTAACTGCTGTGTTGGCTGAATAGCCTGTATCTGTTTCCAGGTGCGACATGCCTGGAACATCTCTTTATCTTTCAAAAACATAATGGTAATCTGTTAGCAGCTCTGCATTGTCTGCAGTGGGTATGTTCTCTGTTTCACTTTTGTGTTTATGTCATGACCGGCTTGAATCTCAAACTGATGGAACTGGGAGAAAAGTACAACAAAAAAATGAATAAGCTACATGTCTGCTTCAAGCTGGGAAAATCCAAGGACAGACAAGGCAAGAGGGAGATTTCTGTGAGTCCACATCTATCATTCTGTCAGAAGGGCTAAATGATGGGAGAGGTACCTCACCTGGCTCCTGAGAATACCAAGGCTGTTGAGATATGTGCCCAAGACACTGAATCATAACACCTACGTCAGCAAGTGCAGAAACCGTTTCAGTTTGGAAGAGTGTGTCTCTGGAAAGCAAGCTGTTACCTTGGTGAGATGGGACCTCAGGTATAAGAGAAGTGGACTGTAGTTGAGATATATGAGGGGAAAATAAGGAAAAGTATCAAAAAGTGGAAGCAAAACACCAGCATCTCCAACAGACTTAGAGCAAAGCAGGAACAGACCTTTTCACCCAAAGAAACCCCATTAAACTCCCATCTTGTGTCTTCCCACTCATGCTTTGGGGAACCTGCTGGGCATCACCACAAGGACCTCTGTAGACAAAGCATCAATGGGTTTCACGCACTGATGGTCCCCAGCTGCGCAGTTGCGGGCAACAGACTCTAATTTACTTGTGAGCCTGGGCATTTGGTTAGGCACAAGGACTTGCTTATACTACGTCATTACCACACTGCAGATGGTTGAAGCTGTGAAAGGCCTACTGAAGGCAGTTGTTAAAAAACAAACAAACAAAACAACACTAGGGGAAAATCGTTCTCTTAAGAGCCACTGAATATGAGGGGCTCAGCCCCAAGACTGGTGCAGGCAGCAGCAGGCAGAGGGGGGCTGAGCAAGCTTCAGGGTGGCCTTATCTCAGCGTCACACCTTGGGGATCGCAGCTGCTCCACAGGGCCCATCCTAGCCTGGAGCTGTTATGCTATTGCAGGAGACGAAGCCTCCCGCAGTTAAAATCTGCTTCGGGATGAGGTCAGGGAAACAGGGCCTGGTGAGGGTCCGGGGAGCAGGGCCATGCCACCCTCAGGCCATGGCTACAGGGGTGGAGTGTCTGCTGGGGGGCCACCATGGCTCCTGCCCTGCACCGGCTCTCTAAGAGAAGAGGTTTTGCCCTCCCTCGTCCCAGAAGCATTTAAACTTCGATTTAGTTACAGATCTATTGGCCATCCGAGGGCAGGAGACCCAGAGATATCCCCACACCGGACCCGCCACGATCCCTGAGGTAATTTCTGGCGGGAAGAAGCAAATTACTTCTCAGCTCACATCCGCGCTCGGCGCGGCAAGTTACGGGAGCCCGAAGCGACGCGCGCGCTCACGCCGCCAGTACAGCTGCGCGTTTGCGGGTCACTCAAACCTCCACTCCGCTTCTCCTTTCCCGATCAACCGTCCCTAGCAGACGCGTGGGACGAGGCGTGACAACCGACGCGACCAATGAGCAGCGTCTCCCCGCCCCCGCCTCGCGAGGTACGCAACACCGCCTACCCGACTCCGTTTCCCTTCGCTTCACGTCTTTTTTTTATTTCTCTCCCTATCTTTTTTCCGCCGCGGGCATTCGATTGGCGGCTCAATCCGTCCAGTTCTGGCCCGCTTTTTCTCAAGTGACGGGCGGCGGAACCAATGAACCCCCTCCCCGCCTATCTCCGGGGCCGGGTCATGGTGAGAACCAATGGGTGTGGGGAAGGCGGGAGTGCAGAGGAAGGCAGCGTTGAGGGAGGAGGCCGACTGCGTAGCTTTCTGAGGAAGAGGTTGGTTCTCGGGTGGTTTTGGTTGGTGGTTCAGTCGCGTCGCAGGAGTGGGGCGCCGGGTGGCCGCTCCTCGAGAAAAGGTGTCCCACGGGCTAGGGGGGGTGTGTGTGGCCTGGCTTGGCCTGTCCCGTCCCGGCTTGGCCTGTCCCGTCCCGGCTTGGCCTGTCTCAGTCCTGTCCCGGTGGCGGATGGGGCCTCCTCCCCCTGGCCTCCTCCCCTTTTTTTGTGGTGGGACGCGGTAGGCAACTGCTGTGGGCCCCGGCGGCGGCCCGGGGCTTGGAGAGCTCCCTCTCCCGGTGGAAGGAAACGTCCGCGTGGGGCAGGAGGGGTGGCCTGTGCTCACTGAATCTGTGTGAAGGGAAGCGGAGTGGGGGGAGGTAGGTCGCTGTGACCCCTCGACGCCCACATGCTGGAATAGCCCCCGGCGTGGGGCGGTGAAATGTGGGAAGGGCTGGCTTGTGCCGCCCCCCCTCCCTCCCGTATGTGTGCTGGGTGAGGGGAAGGGGAAGAAAAAGTTCTGGTTTTCTTTCTCTCTCTCTCTGCCTGGTGTTTTCTTTCTCTCTCTCTCTCTCTCTCTGCCTGGTGTTTTCTCTCTCTCTCTCTCTGCCTGGTGTTTTCTTTCTCTCTCTCTCTCTCTCTCTCTGCCTGGTGTTTTCTCTCTCTCTCTCTCTCTCTCTCTCTCTCTCTCTCTGCCTGGTGTTTTCTCTCTCTCTCTCTGCCTGGTGTTTTCTCTCTCTCTCTCTCTCTCTCTCTCTCTCTGCCTGGTGTTTTCTCTCTCTCTCTCTCTCTCTCTCTCTCTCTCTGCCTGGTGTTTTCTCTCTCTCTCTCTCTCTCTCTCTCTCTCTGCCTGGTGTTTTCTCTCTCTCTCTCTCTCTCTCTCTCTCTCTGCCTGGTGTTTTCTCTCTCTCTCTCTCTCTCTCTGCCTGGTGTTTTCTCTCTCTCTCTCTCTCTCTCTCTCTCTGCCTGGTGTTTTCTCTCTCTCTCTCTCTCTCTCTCTCTGCCTGGTGTTTTCTCTCTCTCTCTCTCTCTCTCTCTCTCTGCCTGGTGTTTTCTCTCTCTCTCTCTCTCTCTCTCTCTGCCTGGTGTTTCTCTCTCTCTCTCTCTCTCTCTCTCTGCCTGGTGTTTTCTCTCTCTCTCTCTCTCTCTCTCTCTCTGCCTGGTGTTTTCTTTCTCTCTCTCTCTCTCTCTGCCTGGTGTTTTCTTTCTCTCTCTCTCTCTGCCTGGTGTTTTCTCTCTCTCTCTCTCTCTCTCTCTCTCTGCCTGGTGTTCTCTCTCTCTCTCTCTCTCTGCCTGGTGTTTTCTTTCTCTCTCTCTCTCTCTCTCTGCCTGGTGTTTTCTCTCTCTCTCTCTCTCTCTGCCTGGTGTTTTCTCTCTCTCTCTCTCTCTCTCTCTCTGCCTGGTGTTTCTCTCTCTCTCTCTCTCTCTCTCTCTCTCTCTGCCTGGTGTTTTCTCTCTCTCTCTCTCTCTCTCTCTCTCTGCCTGGTGTTTTCTCTCTCTCTCTCTCTCTCTCTCTCTCTGCCTGGTGTTTTCTCTCTCTCTCTCTCTCTCTCTCTGCCTGGTGTTTTCTCTCTCTCTCTCTCTCTCTCTCTCTCTGCTGGTGTTTTCTTTCTCTCTCTCTCTCTCTCTCTGCCTGGTGTTTTCTCTCTCTCTCTCTCTCTCTCTGCCTGGTGTTTTCTCTCTCTCTCTCTCTCTCTCTGCCTGGTGTTTTCTCTCTCTCTCTCTCTCTCTCTGCCTGGTGTTTTCTCTCTCTCTCTCTCTCTCTCTCTGCCTGGTGTTTTCTCTCTCTCTCTCTCTCTCTCTCTGCCTGGTGTTTTCTCTCTCTCTCTCTCTGCCTGGTGTTTTCTCTCTCTCTCTCTCTCTCTCTCTGCCTGGTGTTTTCTCTCTCTCTCTCTCTCTCTCTCTGCCTGGTGTTTTCTCTCTCTCTCTCTCTGCCTGGTGTTTTCTCTCTCTCTCTCTCTCTCTCTGCCTGGTGTTTTCTCTCTCTCTCTCTCTCTCTCTCTCTGCCTGGTGTTTTCTTTCTCTCTCTCTCTCTGCCTGGTGTTTTCTTTCTCTCTCTCTCTCTCTCTGCCTGGTGTTTTCTTTCTCTCTCTCTCTCTCTCTCTCTCTGCCTGGTGTTTTCTTTCTCTCTCTCTCTCTCTCTCTGCCTGGTGTTTTCTTTCTCTCTCTCTCTCTCTCTCTGCCTGGTGTTTTCTTTCTCTCTCTCTCTCTCTCTCTGCCTGGTGTTTTCTTTCTCTCTCTTTCTCTCTCTCTCTCTCTGCCTGGTGTTTTCTTTCTCTCTCTCTCTCTCTGCCTGGTGTTTTCTCTCTCTCTCTCTCTCTCTCTGCCTGGTGTTTTCTCTCTCTCTCTCTCTCTCTCTGCCTGGTGTTTTCTGTCTCTCTCTCTCTCTCTCTGCCTGGTGTTTTCTCTCTCTCTCTCTCTCTCTGCCTGGTGTTTTCTCTCTCTCTCTCTCTCTCTGCCTGGTGTTTTCTCTCTCTCTCGTCTCTCTCTCTCTGCCTGGTGTTTTCTCTCTCTCTCTCTCTCCCTCTCTCTGCCTGGTGTTTTCTTTCTCTCTCTCTCTCTCTCTGCCTGGTGTTTTCTTTCTCTCTCTCTCTCTCTCTGCCTGGTGTTTTCTTTCTCTCTCTCTCTCTCTCTCTCTCTCTCTGCCTGGTGTTTTCTTTCTCTCTCTCTCTCTCTCTCTCTCTCTCTGCCTGGTGTTTTCTTTCTCTCTCTCTCTCTCTCTCTCTCTCTCTGCCTGGTGTTTTCTTTCTCTCTCTCTCTCTCTCTCTCTGCCTGGTGTTTTCTTTCTCTCTCTCTCTCTCTCTCTCTGCCTGGTGTTTTCTTTCTCTCTCTCTCTCTCTCTCTCTGCCTGGTGTTTTCTTTCTCTCTCTCTCTCTCTGCCTGGTGTTTTCTTTCTCTCTCTCTCTCTCTCTCTGCCTGGTGTTTTCTTTCTCTCTCTCTCTCTCTGCCTGGTGTTTTCTCTCTCTCTCTCTCTCTCTGCCTGGTGTTTTCTCTCTCTCTCTCTCTCTCTCTGCCTGGTGTTTTCTCTCTCTCTCTCTCTGCCTGGTGTTTTCTCTCTCTCTCTCTCTCTGCCTGGTGTTTTCTCTCTCTCTCTCTCTCTCTGCCTGGTGTTTTCTCTCTCTCTCTCTCTCTCTCTGCCTGGTGTTTTCTCTCTCTCTCTCTCTCTCTGCCTGGTGTTTTCTCTCTCTCTCTCTGCCTGGTGTTTTCTCTCTCTCTCTCTCTCTCTCTGCCTGGTGTTTTCTCTCTCTCTCTCTCTCTGCCTGGTGTTTTCTCTCTCTCTCTCTCTCTCTCTGCCTGGTGTTTTCTCTCTCTCTCTCTCTCTCTCTGCCTGGTGTTTTCTCTCTCTCTCTCTCTCTCTGCTGGTGTTTTCTCTCTCTCTCTGCCTGGTGTTTTCTCTCTCTCTCTGCCTGGTGTTTTCTCTCTCTCTCTCTGCCTGGTGTTTTCTCTCTCTCTCTCTCTCTCTCTCTCTCTCTCTCTCTCTGCCTGGTGTTTTCTCTCTCTCTCTCTCTCTCTGGCCTGGTGTTTTCTCTCTCTCTCTCTCTCTCTCTGCCTGGTGTTTTCTCTCTCTCTCTCTCTCTCTCTCTGCCTGGTGTTTTCTCTCTCTCTCTCTCTCTCTCTCTCTCTCTGCCTGGTGTTTTCTCTCTCTCTCTCTCTCTCTCTGCCTGGTGTTTTCTCTCTCTCTCTCTCTCTCTGCCTGGTGTTTTCTCTCTCTCTCTCTCTCTCTCTCTGCCTGGTGTTTTCTCTCTCTCTCTCTCTCTCTCTCTCTGCCTGGTGTTTTCTCTCTCTCTCTCTCTCTCTCTCTGCCTGGTGTTTTCTCTCTCTCTCTCTCTCTCTCTCTCTGCCTGGTGTTTTCTTTCTCTCTCTCTCTCTCCCTCTCTGCCTGGTGTTTTCTTTCTCTCTCTCTCTCTCTCCCTCTCTGCCTGGTGTTTTCTTTCTCTCTCTCTCTCTCTCCCTCTCTGCCTGGTGTTTTCTTTCTCTCTCTCTCTCTCTCCCTCTCTGCCTGGTGTTTTCTTTCTCTCTCTCTCTCTGTCCTCTCTCTCTCTCTCTCTCTCTCTCTCTGCCTGGTGTTTTCTCTCTCTCTCTCTCTCTCTGTCTCTCTCTCTGCCTGGTGTTTTCTCTCTGTCTCTCTCTCTGCCTGGTGTTTTCTCTCTCTCTCTCTCTCTCTCTGCCTGGTGTTTTCTCTCTCTCTCTCTCTCTCTCTCTGCCTGGTGTTTTCTCTCTCTCTCTCTCTCTCCTCTGCCTGGTGTTTTCTCTCTCTCTCTCTCTCTCTCTGCCTGGTGTTTTCTCTCTCTCTCTCTCTCTCTCTCTGCCTGGTGTTTTCTCTCTCTCTCTCTCTCTCTCTGCCTGGTGTTTTCTCTCTCTCTCTCTCTCTCTGCCTGGTGTTTTCTCTCTCTCTCTCTCTCTCTCTCTCTCTGCCTGGTGTTTTCTCTCTCTCTCTCTCTCTCTCTCTGCCTGGTGTTTTCTCTCTCTCTCTCTGCCTGGTGTTTCTCTCTCTCTCTCTGCCTGGTGTTTTCTCTCTCTCTCTCTCTCTCTCTCTCTCTCTCTGCCTGGTGTTTTCTCTCTCTCTCTCTCTCTCTCTCTGCCTGGTGTTTCTCTCTCTCCTCTCTCTGCCTGGTGTTTTCTCTCTCTCTCTCTCTCTCTCTCCCTGGTGTTTTCTCTCTCTCTCTCTCTCTCCCTGGTGTTTTCTCTCTCTCTCTCTCTCTGCCTGGTGTTTTCTTTCTCTCTCTCTCTCTCTCTCTCTGCCTGGTGTTTTCTTTCTCTCTCTCTCTCTCTCTGCCTGGTGTTTTCTCTCTCTCTCTCTCTCTGCCTGGTGTTTTCTCTCTCTCTCTCTCTCTCTGCCTGGTGTTTTCTCTCTCTCTCTCTCTCTCTCTGCCTGGTGTTTTCTCTCTCTCTCTCTCTCTCTCTGCCTGGTGTTTTCTCTCTCTCTCTCTCTCTCTGCCTCGTGTTTTCTCTCTCTCTCTCTCTCTCTCTGCCTGGTGTTTTCTTTCTCTCTCTCTCTCTCTCTCTCTGCCTGGTGTTTTCTTTCTCTCTCTCTCTCTCTCTCTCCCTCTCTGCCTGGTGTTTTCTCTCTCTCTCTCTCTCTCTCTGCCTGGTGTTTTCTTCTCTCTCTCTCTCTCTCTGCCTGGTGTTTTCTTTCTCTCTCTCTCTCTCTCTCTGCCTGGTGTTTTCTTCTCTCTCTCTCTCTCTCTGCCTGGTGTTTTCTTTCTCTCTCTCTCTCTCTGCCTGGTGTTTTCTCTCTCTCTCTCTCCCTCTCTGCCTGGTGTTTTCTTTCTCTCTCTCTGCCTGGTGTTTTCTCTCTCTCTCTCTGCCTGGTGTTTTCTCTCTCTCTCTCTCTCTCTCTGCCTGGTGTTTTCTCTCTCTCTCTCTCTCTCTCTGCCTCGTGTTTTCTCTCTCTCTCTCTCTGCCTCGTGTTTTCTCTCTCTCTCTCTCTCTCTCTGCCTCGTGTTTTCTCTCTCTCTCTCTCTCTGCCTCGGTGTTTTCTCTCTCTCTCTCTCTCTGCCTCGTGTTTTCTCTCTCTCTCTCTCTCTGCCTCGTGTTTTCTCTCTCTCTCTCTCTCCTCTCTGCCTCGGTGTTTTCTCTCTCTCTCTCTCTCTCTCTGCCTGGTGTTTTCTCTCTCTCTCTCTCTCTCTCTGCCTCGGTGTTTTCTCTCTCTCTCTCTCTCTCTGCCTCGGTGTTTTCTCTCTCTCTCTCTCTCTCTGCCTCGGTGTTTTCTTCTCTCTCTCTCTCTCTCTGCCTGGTGTTTTCTCTCTCTCTCTCTCTCTCTCTCTACCTGGTGTTTTCTCTCTCTCTCTCTCTCTCTGCCTGGTGTTTTCTTTCTCTCTCTCTCTCTCTCTCTCTGCCTGGTGTTTTCTCTCTTTCTCTCTCTCTCTGCCTGGTGTTTTCTCTCTCTCTCTCTCTCTCTCTGCCTGGTGTTTTCTCTCTCTCTCTCTCTCTCTGCCTGGTGTTTTCTCTCTCTCTCTCTCTCTCTCTGCCTGGTGTTTTCTTTCTCTCTCTCTCTCTCTGCCTGGTGTTTTCTCTCTCTCTCTCTCTCTGCCTGGTGTTTTCTCTCTCTCTCTCTCTCTCTCTCTGCCTGGTGTTTTCTCTCTCTCTCTCTCTCTCTCTCTGCCTGGTGTTTTCTTTCTCTCTCTCTCTCTCTCCCTCTCTGCCTGGTGTTTTCTTTCTCTCTCTCTCTCTTTCCCTCTCTGCCTGGTGTTTTCTTTCTCTCTCTCTCTCTCTCTCTCTCTGCCTGGTGTTTTCTCTCTCTCTCTCTCTCTCTCTGCCTGGTGTTTTCTCTTCTCTCTCTCTCTCTCTCTGCCTGGTGTTTTCTCTCTCTCTCTCTCTCTCTCTCTGCCTGGTGTTTTCTCTCTCTCTCTCTCTCTCTCTCTGCCTGGTGTTTTCTCTCTCTCTCTCTCTCTCTCTCTGCCTGGTGTTTTCTCTCTCTCTCTCTCTCTCTCTCTGCCTGGTGTTTTCTTCTCTCTCTCTCTCTCTCTCTCTCTGCCTGGTGTTTTCTTCTCTCTCTCTCTCTCTCTCTCTGCCTGGTGTTTTCTCTCTCTCTCTCTCTCTCTCTCTCTGCCTGGTGTTTTCTCTCTCTCTCTCTCTCTCTCTCTGCCTGGTGTTTTCTTCTCTCTCTCTCTCTCTCTCTCTCTGCCTGGTGTTTTCTTCTCTCTCTCTCTCTCTCTCCTGCCTGGTGTTTCTTCTCTCTCTCTCTCTCTCTGCCTGGTGTTTTCTCTCTCTCTCTCTCTCTGCCTGGTGTTTTCTCTCTCTCTCTCTCTCTCTCTCTCTGCCTGGTGTTTTCTTTCTCTCTCTCTCTCTCTGCTGGTGTTTTCTTTCTCTCTCTCTCTCTCTCTGCCTGGTGTTTTCTCTCTCTCTCTCTCTCTCTGCCTGGTGTTTTCTCTCTCTCTCTCTCTCTCTCTCTGCCTGGTGTTTTCTCTCTCTCTCTCTCTCTCTCTGCCTGGTGTTTTCTTTCTCTCTCTCTCTCTCTCTGCCTGGTGTTTTCTCTCTCTCTCTCTCTCTCTCTCTGCCTGGTGTTTTCTCTCTCTCTCTCTCTCTCTCTCTGCCTGGTGTTTTCTTTCTCTCCTCCTCTCTCTTCCCTCTCTGCCTGGTGTTTTCTCTCTCTCTCTCTCTCTCTCTCTGCCTGGTGTTTTCTCTCTCTCTCTCTCTCTCTCTCCTGGTGTTTCTCTCTCTTCTCTCTCTCTCTCTCTGCCTGGTGTTTTCTTCTCTCTCTCTCTCTCTCTGCCTGTGTTT